>WOFQ01000003.1:0-1200000 GCA_012184525.1 Xenoacremonium recifei | reverse complement strand
GTATTAAGATTAAATTTGGATAGCAATTTCATAGAAGGCTTGTGGTGCGATACCCCTGGGTAGTGTTGGTCTATATTAAAGTCTTTGGCTTGGAGTCTGGTTCGTGTACTATATATGGCAAGGTAGTTGGATGAGATACTAGTAAAGCTCGGCGCAGAGATATATATGAGCATGAAACTTTTCTGTCGATACGAACAAGAATGAAAAAAGATGAAAAGAAAACCCGGCCCGCACTATCTTGTCTGTTCCCGTCTCTTGCGTTTTCCATCTCTTAATAGGGGATGCCATTGGTCAGCAGCTGGAACTGATCATAGATACCGGTGCTGTAGCTCGAGTAGCTCGTCTTGATGAGGCCCTTCATGAAATCAGCCGCCTCACGCTCACTGCGCTCCAGCACGAAGCGCTCGCGGAAGTGCTTCACGCTCTCGGGCTTGAAGCAGGGCAGGCCCGAGTCCATCATGAGGGCGACAATCTGGGCAAGCTTGTCGGCGTACTGGCGCGACGCGAGGAAGGCCTTGACGCAGAGCTCCTCGAAGGCGCGGAAGCTCTGATGGTCGGTTGAGCCGCCCATGACGGCGAGCATCTCGGTGGTGAGCTTGAAGGGCGCGCGCTCGAACTTGATGCCGCCGGGGGCGATGTCGAAGCAGAAGCCGAAGTCGATGTGCAGGATGTGGCCGGCGTCGTCGATCATGATGTTGCCGTTGTGGCGATCCTTGAACTGGAGGAGGAAGGAGATGACCGAGTAGGCGGCCATGGACTTGACGAAGTTGGAGCGGGCGCGCTGGAAGCGCAGGGAGCCTTCGTTGCCGTACTTGGAGATGAAGTAGTCGTAGAGCCCGTTGACGGCTTCGCGGCCGAGCATGTCGCGCGAGATGGAGTTGGGGAGCACCTCGATGACGCCGCAGCCGGGGGCTGTGGCCGTTACGCGGTTGGGGAAGACATATACGTCTAGGCCGACGTCGTTGAAGATGCCCCTGAAGGCGGCGATCATTTGCAGCGCGAGCACGTCCTGTCGACAGTCGTCGCCGACCTTGAAGATGGCTGACTGCCAGATCTCGATGGTTCGCTCAGTCGGCTCGTGGCCGTTCTTGACGGTCTCTTCCAGCATCTCGTCGACGTCCTCGAGTCCGCCCTTCTTCTTCTTGATGCGGAACGTGGCCATATACGGTGCCTTGGCGTGGCTCTGCAGCGGCTTGCCCGACTTGCGGTCGATGCCAATGACGACGCCCTCGGGGTTGCAGGGCAGGTAGACGCCGACCTCGACCTTGATCTTGCGCAGCTCCTCCTCGATCTTCTGCTTCTTCTCGGGCTTGGGCCGCTTGACCAGCGGCTTCAGCTTGCCCGAGATGCCCGTGACCTCGTCGAAGAAGGCGAACTCTCGCTCGTAGAACTCGCGGTCGACGGCATCGAAGCTGTCGACCATCTTGCCCATGACCCTGTCGAGCATAGGCTTGATCTCGTCGGGGACCTGAGAGTCATCGTCCTTATACGAGTTCGCCCTCATGTTCCAGATGATTTGGTGGGCAAACAGCTGCGAAAGCTGGGCTGTCTCTAGGATGTATCGTTCCACATACCCCAGATCATCGTACCTCAGAGCTTGTACGATCTGGGGAACGTAGAAGAAGGTGACGTCGGAAGAATGGCTCTCCAGTGCTCGCATGGCGTACTGAATGAGGAATGGATGGTCCTGGTAGGCCGGCATGAACATAGTGATGGCCGTCACAGGATTGACTGGCTCCCAAAACAAGAGGTACTATGCAGGTTAGTCAACATGATACGGCAGCAGCTATATAATATACATACCTTTAGTTGCTGTACACCAACATCATCGGGCAGACACCCGTTGAAGATTAGTGGTAGAGCTTCAGGCTCGGACACGGCCTTCTCTGGCATTGTCAGGAGCAGGAACCTGATGTCCCGATGAAGACGAGGGAAATGGAATCTGGTCGCTAGCTCGATAGCAATCGCTGGGTCCTGCCACCAGGCCGTTCGTACTAGAGGAAGCAAGGCATTCTCCGTAGCTGTCTTAGAGGCACTGTGCACCGGCATCTGGTTTGCGGGACCGTTCAGGGGGTTAACCCAGACCACGAGGCGAGTCTGTTCGTTCTCCAGCAGTAGCAGGAGGAGCTGCTCCTTGGCTTGGAGGGACTTGATGTTGCCGACGGTGTGCGCTCCGATGAAGGAGACGAGCTTCAAGGCAGAGATGACATCCGAGATAAGCCGAATCTCCGTCTTGATCTGGAGAATACTGCTACCGAAGGACCATCTTGGCGAATATCGGAACCAGCTAAGGCCAGCCGAGAGAATCTTCTCTTTCAACCTCCACTGAGCAGCTGGCTTGAGGGTGTTGCTGGATCGGAGAACTCGTAGGCCAAACAGGACAATCTGGAACCTGATCTCTCTTGCCATCGGATGAGAGGGAGACTCCTTAACAGTGTCCAGCGTCAAGTCGAGCATTCGCAAGAAAACTCGCTGCGTGTCGGGACTGCCATGCCGGGTAGCATTGTAGTGACTCGCGAAGAATTGTAGAAGGCGAGCATGAGGAGAGAGAATATCGTGGACGGCCTGCTTCTTTCTCGCTATGCCCTCAAGGTCTGTCGGTACGAACTCAGATTTGAGGAAGAAAGGGTCGGGATGCGTCAGAGCCGGGCTAAAAAGGCCAACCTTTCTGGCAAGAGTAAACTCCCACTGCTGCGCAATCTCGTTCAGGAGTTTAGACTCAAGCTTCGGGTTTTCGTTGATGACGCCCAGCCACAGAGACACACCAAGCTTAATGGATTGCTTCGTGAATAGAGCGAACGGGATGCTCACAAGGTAGTGGGCAACGGCTGTCTCATCCCTCTGGCTTCGGCAAAGGAGAGCGGCAGCCCTGCGTAGAATGTCGCGGACCTCGTTGATGGAAGTGCTCTTCTTGCTAAGAATCCTCGCTTCCACATGAGCTAGAGCTGTGGTTGCATTGGCACTTTCTTTCACCGAGGACTGGACGAACGATAGTCTTCTATTGTGATTCATGAAGCTAATAAGCTCAGTCCCGCGGTCAGGAAGTGCCTCGCCATATCGATACTCTTGGCGGGTTGTGTATTGCGCCACAAAGTCAGACGCGGTATTGATACCCGAGTCGCCAGACTTCTCAAGAGACTGCAGTCGGTGATCGGTGCTGGGAATGACTGATCCAAGCTCCAAAGCAAAAGACCTGCCCAGGGAGATATGCCCATAGGCACCCTCGTCGTCGAATTCGGAGAGATAGGTCTGAAGAAGACCCTTGACATCTAGAGGGGCTAGGTTGATAGCAGCATTCACCCAACCCTTGGCTTTCCGGTTCAGGATATTGACAGTCCATCTGCGGAAGTCGTAGTCATCTGAAAGCTGAACCGTGACGTTTCCAAGTTCAGAGGTGAAGGTTGAGCGAGGATCGTAGAGATCAGTTTCAGCTTCCAGGCAACTCGACCACATCAGATCAAGAAGCTCTAGCAAAGCAAAGAGAGACGTCCTGTTGCAGAGAGCTGACGGGACCTCTCGCAGAATGCGGTCTGCGCAAGCAAGAGCTGCCTGCTGAACTCGCTCGATGCGATGACAGCAGCTGCAGAAGATGGAAGCAAGCTGCGTGGAAACGTACTGAGCAGAAAACATGGGATCCGTGCCTGCTTGTGTCTTTTTGATGTACTTTTCAACGACAGCGGCTGCAATGCCTTCCATTGTACCGCTAACATCACTCTTTTGCATGCTTGGTTCCAGGAAGTAAGAAAGAACCTTTGTGCAGTCGCCGGCCTCTGCTCTGAGACTCTCCATCAGGTACGCGGAGTGTAGGAACATGGTCTTGCGATAGCTCAAGCCCTTGATCTCGGAAGCCTTGGACGGAATAAGATCTATGAGAATCTTCTTCTGCTGAGACTCGCGATCGTTGCTGTTGCCTCGGCGCAAGACGGTGTTCAGCTCGATGTCACTCTCAATTTGTTCGCCACGCTGCTCCGCGACCAGAGGCGGGGAGTGAATGGCAATCATTCGCAATTCATTAATGTATTGCCGGCCACGATCGGTGCTGGATGTGAAACCATGAACAACAATGTTGAACCAAGCGTCTCGGAGCAGGGAGTAGGATTCTTCGTCGTCGATAGGATCAGCTGCCAGATCACAGCTTGACATAAGGGTAGCCAGAGGGTGCAGAAGTTCAGCAATTTCTCGAGCTGCAAGCTGGACATCGGATTCCTTAGTATGGCTGGAAGAAGGGACGTCGCCTAGCCCAATGATGCTATCCAGAAGATGTTCCCAATAGATGTCAAATAGGGGTGAATCTCGTTGGAGATTTTCCGAGATGTATGTTCGACCTTTCATGATCTGCAAACCGTGAGCACCTTGTTTTTGTGACATCAAAGTATTTAACTTACAGCCTCCAAGAGGAACACCTTATTATCCATCACTCCTATATGGCACAGCCTGGTGAACATTTTGAGCAGAGATCTGAACTCGAGTTGCCCGCCATTGAGAGACAAGACAGCAGCTCCAGTGATAATGCGGGCGTCGACTCCCGTATTCACCTTATCAAGTTTCTGCAGTAACATGGACTGGGCTAGCGCCGTGATTTTCTCGTCTTTGCAAGCTGCAGACACCGCGCAGATCGACTTGACAACATTTCCATATACAACTGATGTTTCCTCTTCGCCGTACATCTGGACTGAGATGGAGCTGCCAGTGGAGTGACGCCCAGCGTAAATGGACTCTAGACCCGACTCTCCGCCGGCGGCACTGCCGTTAGTCTGGCCGTTGACGAATGCTTGCTCGGATCCAGGGCTGAGAACGTTGCCAAGAGTGTAAAGGGTGCTGATAATTGCGTCCTTGGAGAGCATCTTCAGGACGTACGCCAAAGTGTTGGAGGCAATGGACACGGTCTCGCCGTTGGGCGAGCTCTGAACAATAAATCGCGGAAGGATCCGGCTGACGATTGAAGCCAAAGCAGGCGAGATCTGGCAGACCAATGCCAAGCAACGTAAGACGACAGATGCCAGAGTCTCATTAGCCATCTGGACAGGATCGTCAAGAGTCTCCTGGAGCCATGCCATCAAGAGGTCCACGTCTGCGACCTCCTCCTTCATCAACGAGCAGTTGAGGTAGGAAATCAAGGCCGCAGACTTAACAGTACAAGCCAAAACTTGTTGGTCAGGAGATCCCATTCGAATGAAGTCCACGCCAGCTTCGAGATACTTCATCTGCTCGATGGCGAAGCTAGAGTAAGCTTCAACAGTTAGGGAGTCTGCCTCTACAGTCAGGGTCTTGCGCAGCTCGCTCCCTTTTTCTATAAGCAGGTCCAAGATGTGGTTGTCCCTCAAGCGCTGACCATCTTCAACCATCAGGGAAGTGCTGGCAACAATCAGCCACATGAAGCTGCGGTGAAGCAGCATCGCGCCCAATGGTCGTCCAGAGCTTGTGTACTGCTTGAGATATCGCTTCCATTCCTTGACTTCGCGATCCTGGCTATGGGAGTTTCGAATGGTGGAGAGCGCAGTCTCGACAGCGACTAGGAACGGGTCGCAGAGAAGCTTCCTAATCTTCTGGATCAAAGCGAGTCTACCGCCCGATCTCCAGAAATCGGCTTGAGCAGCAGCCGCATCGAGAAAGCCCAGCAGCGCAACTGCAATTGTCGCAGTCCGAATCGCATCCTCCAAATGTGGGTTGTCGGGGTCTCCAGCTTGCGGAGACAGGATGCTCTCGGTCGCCCGTTTGCAGGAATTGACAAATGACCAGATCTTGTCGGCAACAGTTTCCTGAAGCTCGTCGTAGTTGATCCCTAGCGACAGAAGCGCTCCTGTTACGTGGAAGGCCAAAGCTTCGGTCGGCGATGGGTCGATTTTGCGAAAGAACGGTGAGGGCACGAAAACCTGGACATGAGCCTCGAGAATATACGGAACGAGCTGGTACGAAAGTCGCTGGGCGCTCTGGCTCGATTTGATATTCGGAGCCGTCTTGCACAATGCTAATAGGACCTCGAACTCGCGAATTGACTACCGCTTGTTAGCTCTCCTGGCGCCATCCTACGCCATTTGGGAGACGAACCATGGGCACGCGGCCCAGGGAGCTCATGGACTTTGTGTTATATCCATTGGTGTATTCCTTCGTCTTCGCGCCGGCATGGCAAGCTCTGCACAGTCTGTCGAGATCGGATCGGTCGAACGAGGTGGTGGACGTATTCGTAGACAGCGCAGCTATCTTTTGCAGCGCCTTGGAGCGCAGATCGCGCGCCATGTCGACAACACCGCAAAATGGGATTCGAAAGCAAAAAAAATGCCCTCACAGTATGAGGGATGAATTTGATGCTCCAGAGGAGCTGTGATGCCAAAAGCCCTCGATTTCTGGGCTTGAGGCTGGTTTGCAGTCTAAAATGACGACTTTCTGTTTACAGGAGTGACGATCCCCAAGGTGTTGTTGGCTCTTTAGCTCGCTTAGTCATCTATAGCTACCCCAGCTCCAACGTCAGACAAGGCTGCCAGCTGGACGCGTGCCCATTTAGCAACCTCAGCTCCATCGACGAGGCAACGTCCATCAACCATCATCAACCACGAATTCCAGCCTCACCAGCCACCGCGCATCCTCGGGACCTTGGACCTCTCCGCTCTCGATACCCATCATCCTCCGACCGCAATCATGGCTGCCATGTTCAGCCAGAATCCCCTGATGAACGGGCCCAACTACTCGTTCTCCGATGCTCCCAAGACGAACAATGGAGAGTTCCGGGAGCATCGATTCAACCCGTGAGGCCTCCTCCCAGGCTGCTCCTTTAGCTTTTCTGTTGCCTCCGTGCCCGCTGACATAGATTTTGCAGCTACACCGACAACGGCGGCTCGACCCTCGCCATTTCCGGCGCCGACTTCACCATCATGGCTGGCGATACCCGACACACCAGCGGCTACAGCATCAACTCCCGCATGGCCCCCAAAGTCTTCAAGATCGGCGGCACCACAACTTCACAGGACGACGCCACCATCGTGCTCTCAGTCGTCGGTTTCGCTGCCGACGGCGAGGCGCTGCGCGACCACCTCGACACCGTCTGCAAGATGTACCGCTACCGCCACGGCAAGCCCATGTCCGTCAACGCCTGCGCCAAGCGCCTCTCCACCATCCTCTACTCGAAGCGCTTCTTCCCATACTACTCACACGCCATGCTGGGCGGCCTCGACGAGGAGGGTCGCGGCGCTGTGTATTCCTACGATCCCGTTGGCAGCTACGAGCGCGAGCAGTGCCGTGCGGGCGGTGCTGCTGGCAGCTTGATCATGCCGTTCCTGGACAACCAGGTCAACTTCAAGAACCAATATGTGCCTGGCAGCGGCATCGGCCACGATCTGAAGGAGCGGGAGCGACGGCCTCTGACACGGCCTGAGGTCGAGACGATAATCAAGGATGCGTTTGATGGAGCTGTGGAGCGTCACATCGAGGTGGGCGACAGCTTGCAGATGCTGATCATCACTGCAGACGGCATTGAAGAGGCGTTTTTGCCTTTGAAGAAGGATTAGATTCGGCGTTGGGCTAGATATTTAATGTATAACAGTTTCCAAGGTTAGGGAATCAACATGCTTTAGACCACCCGCTTGTGCCTCAAGTCATTCACGTTTCTATGAAATCGTAAATTTCAATTTAAAATCAGATTTAAGAGTCTTATTCAAGGTATATATTACGGAAGTAGAGTGTTCAAATTAGTTGTCTTACGTCGGTAGAAAATATATCATAGATGGCATTTGGAGCCACGTTACAGAGCTTCAATCGAAAAACTTTACTGGCGTGGGGGTTATGATAGATAGCTCGAAGACTCTATTAAAGAAGAACTGGCCTCGGAGACTAGCATCCTCATTGTCATTCGCACTCGCGCATTCAATCTACCCCATACTCACCTACGTTTATGGAAGCTTAGAACCATAGCTGTGTTGGAGGACCTACACCACAAGGGTAAGCAATAATCAGAGATAGCTGGCATATATCCCCGCTAGTCGCACTTTTAGGACCAGATATGCTCCGTCCTCCAGGTGTTATCCTTTTTCTTGCTTTTCCATGTGGCACGGGCTGGTACGGGGGTCGATTGCATCCAATAGCAGAGACAAGTCTCTGGCTCAATCAAGTTTAGGAAACACAAGATAATTCCTTTGCTTGGAAATGCCTCAGAAGAGTGCGGCCAGCGCGCCAGTGAGGGGAAAATGCCAACCCATGACCGTGAGCTCCGGAGGCAAGGGTAACGTGGAACGTTCGGAACGAACAAAATGCCCTGCACCTCTGACCTCAGAAGCAAGACAACAAAGTATGGCTAATGCAGAGTATGCTCCCCCGATGGCGCGAAAACCAGCCATGTTTCTGCCCAAGACGCCCTAAGGCGGCCAGTCGATGGACTAATGCTGCTTGTGGTCACCGCAATGCTGCCGCGCTTGCGACGAATCCTCGCATTTGGAACTTGATTGGCCCCGGAGTCAAAGCCATCAGTCGAGTGAAGTGGCGGTAACGGTCGTTACGGCGATTAGGATAGGTTATCCCACATCGTTTTGACGTTGAGGCCCCCCTCAGCCGGTCAGGGGTCGGCGTCGGCCGGAGATGGGAGTCCTTAGATACCCCGCAGGAAGTATGATTCGGCAGACACACAATAAGGCATGAGCTGTCGGACATTTGCAAATTAGGATGTGACATCGACTTCTGATCCTGCAAAGGGGGAGGGGCGTTTGGTATCGCTTCAACTTGCTCCATTTGCTAGTCGGAGGTCAGGGGCTGGCCAGCTTGGCTGCTCATTTCTGATTGTACTCGTAGTGCAGGCCGAGATCCAACGAGAAACGGGTCCGGTGACCGTTGCGTCCGGTGCTCCAGCTCCGATGAGCCTCTGAACTACAGAAACATGATGTCGAGGATCGAGGAGTCATTCTGTAGCTGTCTCGGAGCTCGCCATCCTGTCATACGAAAGCCGTTACTAGCGGCCGATAGAAACTATCCGAGCGTCCATACACCTGGCTGTGAATGAGTCGATTGGCCAAGATGAGTGTTTGTTTGCTCAAACAAAGGCAGTTCGTGGGTATGGCCCGCAAGAGACGGCACCGTGCCTGACGATGCTCAAGCTAGTCCCTGGCGCTCAGTACGATAATGCGTGGCAAAGCGGCAAATCCAACGGCGGATATGAGCTCGGTTGCTCGATATCGATATTAGAAAAGGGGACCGGCAGTGTCAGCTTGAGCATGACGCGTGGGACCAGGGCTTGTGGCCCGTCCAAGTGCTCGGAACGAGCTGGAGCCGAACAACTAGATCGATCTAGCCCGTCAGTAACGAGAACTTCAATAGAAGAACCAAGGAAGTAAAGGCGAGGCAAGGGGGGAATGGCCTCATGGTACCATGTTTGTTGGACCGGGGCGTAACATGAGGCTTCACGTAGCCTCACATAGGTATAGCCACGATTGGGCAAGGTCCAATTCTAGTGAACAAAGTTTGACGGTACAGCGGATAAGAGGAGACATTTGCCACAAGTTAGAGGCTAGACAAGAAGAAGAAAATATTCGCGTGGAAGGGTAGTTGTCCGGGCGTAAGTGAGGCTATCACCAGATGGTGAAACCGGTGCGTTGGTGCGCCTGACAACGCAATGATGGCGAACAAGTAGCACAGCCTCACTCAACCTTTTGCAGATCACTGTGGCTAAGGTCTATAAACGGAAACACAGACATCAGAATGGATGCCTAATTCGTGAACCGCAGCCGGGATTGATGCTAGATGCCTGCAGGAGATCATCGCTGTGAAGTCTAGTCAGATGACTGACATTTTCTAAGATAGAGAGTTGAACCGGCCTTGATCAACGGTATCTCCGATAGGACAAAACACCCTCTACGTGGAAACTTCGAAAGCGCCTTTTGCATGAGCCGTCACGCCGAGGAGGCAGATTGATGTCATGCCATTCGAAATCAACTTGACCCTGGTCGATGCAGATGGTAAGAGAAAGCGTCTAGTATCCTGCAGCGATCGAAGACAATGGCCGCTAGCGGTTCGAATTGCGTTCTGTGACGTGCCTTAGAAATTTCCGGTTGGCAAAGTAAACTTCAATTGGGCGGTAGAGTACCATGGTTAGGGGTCGGTAAGTCGGTTTGCGGGACACTCTGATTGATTGATACGAAAATCGCCACCCCGGAAAACTAAAGAGATATAGCTCGGCAGGGTCGTGGGAACTCTCTAGTGGAGCTGAGACAGCAGATATCGATGGGAATTTCGGCCCGGAAAATCTTTACCCATCCATGCTTTGCTGAAGAGGGTGAGAAGCCCTCCGTCGGTAGGTGAGGATGGCCGAGCGGTCCGCGATGCAAGCCCGACGACTAACCATTGGGCATAGTGGTTCTGTATCGCCACAGATTGGCGTTCGCTTACACAAGATTCTGCTTGAATGTCACCGCGGAGGGGCGGTGGTGCTGCATTGTGGATGATTCGGTGGCTGAAACCGCGTGTGAGGACGGCCCCGAGACGTTTCCCACGAGGGACGAGCTGCATACCGCTCTCTTCCAGCTGGGATTCCGGAACTTGCATTCTGGTGGCCGCGGCATGGCAGACAAGTTTGGTTGGCGAGTTACAAGGCAGTCATCGTCGCTTAGAAGACGGCCAAGGCTGACGAGACGATGATCCTATGGCCCCCCTCTCAAGCCACAGCGACCCCTGCAACTAGCTGGTCTTGTGCCTTTTACGGAGTCGCACCCGCAACTTTGGTCTGCATGTCTCGTCTTGAGGCTTCGTCAGCTGGAGCGGCCCATCACGGTGTCGTCATCGATGGTGGACGGCCAGGATAACAGACGGTCGTGACGGGACTGAAAACGGTAGAGATCGACGGCGGTGGTCTAGAACCCTGCTCGCAGTGGCGACAGCGCCAATGGCTGCTGCATAGACTCGCTATCGCGGTGCCCAACTGTGCCCCCCTGGGGAACAGGTCACACCACGACTTTTTTGGCCTTCCCACTCCCAAGGCCGCAGTCTGACTCTGGCGCGATCCTTGTGGCCTTGCAAGCCGGATTTTTGGGCGTTATTCCGGACGTTTTGGGCCTTTAGAGTTGAGCGGTCAACCCAGTTCTGATGTACTTCTGTTATGAGCAACCGGAGCGTTTCGTCCGGATCAAATTCAACGCCTTGGGGCATCGAGGCTGCTGATTGGCTGGGCGGCGCCTCAAGGGTCATTTCCAGGGTCCAAGGGTCTCCTCAGTCGCACGTCTTAGTCCGGAAATAGCAGTCAGGCGACAGGGGCCTTGAAGATCAACCGTGCCCTGCACGTACAGAATATCGAGTGGCAGGTTGCGAGGGGTATGCACTCGTGCGGTGCTGCAGCGCCGGCGTCGATGTCGGCATTGGTGCGAGCCGTCGTTGTAAAGAGATGGTGAAGGGGGGACTTCGACGAACAGGATGGGAAAGCCAGGGGAAATGCGATATTTAGTAAGATGGTGAATTGACAAATCCCATGTTGGAGCCGGTAAAGCACAGTTCAACTGACAACCACAAGCCCATTGACGGAGAAGGTCGCCCGTCCAATTAGGCATTAGTGTCGCGGGAGGCTTAATCCCCCGGTCCCCTAGCCAGGCGGGGACGGTGGATGAGAAACGGGATTGATCGACGAGATTGACGAAAAGCCTCTGCTTGGGGGGGCGTGTGGCTGATGCGATGGATTGCCGGGGCTGGGGGAACGCTGGAGACGAGGTGGGCGACGGATTTCGAGGTTTCTCTGCCCACAGAGGCGAAAGGGACGCGAGGTCAAGAGCGTCGATCTTCGGATTCACCGTGGCAGAGCGCGATCAGAGTTTCTGTCGTCCAGCGCGGGCGGTACGTGGAGCGTTCGTGGACGGTGTAGAACGGAGAAGACGGTGGCCGAAGCAATAGACCGGGCTGGACCACCAGAAGTGCCTGCGGGTGGGCTAATAGGTAATGCGTTGCCGCCACAGCAGCATGGGCTATGGGCAAGCTCGCGAGGCTAGTGATCCATGGGGGATCCAGTTTGCGTAGCGACGCCGATATCACGACCGCAATCCTTCTTTGTGCCATGGCCAAGCAAGCTGAATTCCAGTGACGGGTGGTGTCAGTGGGCGGGCGACTCGTTCGAGCTTGTTGGGCCTCTCCGAGCTCTAGACCCGCGAATTGACTTTGGGTCCTGGCGGCGCGGACGGCAATGTCGCGTGTCGATCAGATCTTAGAGACCCCCCCCAAATCGCCTCCAAGAACCCACCACCACGCATCAGCACCTGGCACTACCATCGCACTACCAACGCCCGTCCACCTCGGCTGTTCCCAGTTGGAAAAAGTCAAACCGTGCTTTGTCTGACTGACATCCCTGTTGACTGGGGCGGCGCATGTGAGGCTGGCACATTCATTGACACTGGCTGGTGGCGATGGGTGTGTCAAGCCAAGCTCGCCATGTCGTGCTCCCATTCAGTACCGACTCAACGGCTCCAGCCCGGCGAGGCAGAGCTAAGGTCCAGCTAACAAACGGCGGCGGCGGTTGGTTCGGGGGAAATGCGTTCGATAGCGTGCAGGGGGAAGTTCCAAGGGTGGTGCTGGCGTGACCTGAGGGTTGCCCAAAGGATGAGCAAAGGATGAACGATTGACTCTCAGCGAGATCCATGGATGGAAAGTTTTTCTTCTGCAGCGGGTGCTTGCCCTGTCTGGATCTCGTCTCGACCAGCGCCTTCCTGCGCTTGCCGCTGGCGGTCAGGCCTTTTTCAGGCGGACAGGCATCAAGCAGTCAGATGCTTGGAGGGGAGGGTGGGAAGCAGAGATGCGATGCTACGCTCCTCCTTCCCGAAAAGATCACCGCCGTTCGTAGGGCGAGAGGCTGGTTGGCTGGCTGGCTGGCGTGCAGGCTGTCCGGCATCAGATAATTTGCAGCGGTCACGGTCAATTGTGGCAGTACCCGAGATATGTCGGACAGGCGCCAGGATGGCACCGCAAGCAGCAGCGCCAAGGCGACCAGGGTCGTGCGGAGAGAGAGGAGAGCAAGACGCCTTGTTGAAGTCCGCCAGCCTATGGCCAGCAGCGGATTTGGGGATGGTTGGGGACGGGGGGGTGTGGCCAGGCCAGGTTAGGGATTAGGGCACCTCAGGGATTCTGCTGGAGCGATCTGGGTCTTGGTCTGTGGGCAAAGGTTAGGTATGTGCCTGAATTGAGAATTGATAGATACTGTACCGCCTCTATACCGTATCTGTTCAGACTCAGGCTGTCTGCGGTGGCGAAAAGACACCAGCAGGGCGTGCAGCCCAACTCGTCTTCAGTGCTCCAGCGCCTCCTAATGGCCGGCGGCTTCGCTCGCCCTGCCAGGCGAAGTCCAGGCGGGCAGAGACAGGTCAATTGTCATTTTCCTCTGATTTCGCTGCCCTCTCATCCAGCCCCTTCCAGACCCCAGAACCCGGTCGTTCATGATCCCAGATCGGGCGGTTGTAGTGAGCGCTACTGGGCTCCCCACCAGCCGGGCCCCTGCTCGCCATCAAGTCTTGCCAACTGCTAACACGTTCTGCTGCACCGGCCGGCCTTCTCCGTTGCCTGAGGAGGAAATCGTTCGCTGGCCGGCGTGGGACCTGAGCAACTCGACCAGGCTCCCTGCCAGTGCTAAAGAGAGCCGGCTGTGGAACGGCGATGGGATGGGACGTGGTTGCGTGGGTAGCAAGCTGTGGGCTGTGGATTGTGAGCTGTGGCACCGGCGGCCCTCATCAGGACAGAGGCAGACAGGACAGGACAAGACTGCTGCCACAGAAGGATAAGCCAGCCCGGGCTGCAGGCCATCCATGAAGTCAGAATGCCCGCCAGAGCCAGCCCAACGCCACCCCGAGAGCCACAGGGCAGGATTCAAGTTCACGGCACGCGTTAGACTTTGACTCCCGCCCCGTATAACACACCGTGCTAGGCAAGCTCCCGTACCTCCCTCTCCGGCCGGTACCTGAGCCGCCCTGCCATGTGTTGAGGGAAATCGCCGTGAGCCCAGCTGTGCTTCAGGTACCTTGGGGCTCTGCTTGCGTGGGAAGGTACCTTCCCTCAATGACCTCCGGCAAGTACCTCGTAATACACCTTCCTCCAATAACCCGTCTCCCTCACCTCGTCTTCTTTCCAACTTGTGCCTCTGTTCCTCCACCACCCTCCTCTTCCCTCCACCATCTCGACGTCTTAGAATTCAAAACCCACAATCTCCCCGTCCCCTCTCCTCCGCCGATGGGGACTCCCCCTGGGTACTTGCTTCGATCTGCGTAAAGCTCGGAGCCCAGGCGTACCTTCGGGTCCCGATGTCCCACTGACGGGGATCGTCCACGCCTCCCCTCGACTCCAACGGTGGTCCGCCCCCCCAGACTCCCCTCTCACACGTTTCACCCCCTCCCAAGCAAAAGCGTCGACCTATCTGCTTGGCGGACTGGTACGTCGACAACTTGGCCGGCATCTGACCCTCGGCCGGGGAGCTTGCCATTACCTCCCGCCTCGTCATCCCGTGTGAGCCCTAGACCCAGGTGTTCTTTGGCCACTGGTTTTCTGGATTTCCCGAAGCTCTGTCTAACCTCGCCCTCCTTTAGTTCACACTCGGATGGCATTTACCTCTCGTAGCTCCTCTGCAGGACATGGGAGAATTGACACTGGCGCGTTTCCACTGTCCTGGTAGCCACTGTCCTCATTCTCATGAGATCTTGAGTCGCCCCCCCTACTAGCACTCTGGTCTTTTGACAAATACATGACGACTTGCTGGCGTTCCCGTGGCTCGTCTTTTAGCTCACCGTTCGGCTCACTTTCTATCTCCTCTTCTTCCTTAAACTCGCCATCTTCTTACCTGCCTTAGTCCTAAAATCTCCTCTTCCCCAGAGCGAGAGACACAGGGAGAGAGAGAGCTCGCGCCAAACCCGGCCTCTATACACGCGTGGCTTGCCGCTACCTGGGGTGGAATATCCCTCTACTTATCCACTGGCTGTGGCTCATAAACGTCGTTGAACCCTTGTCCTGGGTTCCCGCGGCGAGCAACCTTCTGGAGAGCTATCCGTCCCTTACAATTGCACAAGACGAGGCATCCCTGTTGCGCCAACAACCCGTCGAATTTTACTGCCGGTGCCAGCTGGCCCCCCCTTGCGAATTGCTTCCTCCATCTGTTTCCTCTCTTGTACGTCGACTTGCCAAATTCTGCCCGTTAGCTTGCGGCGTGTGGCTCGACTCGACACAATCCTGTAGGGCACTGCAGCCCCCCTGCTCTGCCTTAGCTTGGTCCGACTCGCTCATTGCATTGGCTCCCCGGATCTTCGCAGCAGCTTCTTTGTCATCTACTGCTTCTGCAGAGAAGATCTCCCCCGAGAACCACTTCCTTGATCAGTCCTCACACCCTTCCCTTTGAAAACGCACGTCATCCAAATCACATTTCGACCTAACGTGTGGTGGAGGACGCTGCTCGCTCTTCCTCCGCTCAACCAGCCACAGCTCCCCGACAGGGGGTCATAATCTCCGTCTGAAAATAGCATATCAACTTGTGGCGTCTTTCACCGCGGTCAAGACTACCCTCTGTCACCTTATTAATACGACACGTGTTGGCCCTTGGACATCTTCTGATTCTCTTGCCTCCAAAGCCTCGACCACGGCTATATTAAAGAGAAGGTACGAGTCCCATCGCGCGATCACGTTCAAAATACAGCTTGGGTCGAGCTGTGGTCAGCGTTTCCGCTGACTCTGGCTACTGCAAAAGTTGGCGAGGCCTTTAGTCTCGACTATCAAAAACGACGATTCAGATGGGAGATCTCCCCTCAACCTCGACGGCAGGCGAGGAACACGTCGCCGGAACCCTGCAGAACACTTCTCAGTCTGGAGCCATTCCTGGAAACGAAAAGCAGCATCAGGCCGTTTCCGATTATGCGCGTACCCCTCAGTATCAGCAGCATAGCACTCCGATTCACGGCCAAAACGCTTTCACGACGCAGTTCAATATGACACAGTCACACCCCGGAGGTCATCCTGACCCATACAACATGACACCGATGGCCAACTCGCTCCCTCATGTCGCTCAAGTTGGATTTCGGCCTGGTCAGTATCCCCAAGCGCCGCATCCCTCACAGCAACGATTCAACCAGGGGGCTTCTCCGTCCATGATGCCGCAGATGCCACAGTTTGCTGGGCATCCTTCGATGGCCATGCCGGCCCAAGGTTACTATGTCCAGCAGCCTCAAATGTCACAGTACTATGCTGGTCAAATGTCTCCTACTCAGCCGGCACAGGCGATGCCTCCAAGACAAACCATGGCATACTATCCCAACCAGATGATGATGAACCCCAACCAGTCAGCATATTATTATCCTCCGACACCACAGTACCCTGGTGCTGTCCATCATATGCCCAACGCGATGATAGCCGGTCAGTATGTTGCAGGGCCTGTCACGAACGATCCTCGAACTCTCTCCCACCACCCAGACGACTCTCGCATCCCCAAATCCCCATCTAGGCAGGAGTTAGGTGAGTATTGAAATGGTCCTCTGTTGAGTCAAGACGCTAAAGCGTTGTGAATGCAGAAAGCACAGAGAGACGGCAGAGTACGGTTCGCGGCCCCCCTAGGAAGCCACGTCAGCGCGGTGAGAGCAGCTATTACTTCTTGACTATTTTGCTCGACTAAACTAGTTATAGGACATGCCATTTGGATTGGAAATCTTCCTCCTCAGACCGAATTAATGAGCCTGGTACATCACGTGTGCAAGGAAGCCCACGGCCTCGAATCGTTGTTCCTCATTTCCAAGAGCAACTGTGCATTTGCCAATTTCAAAGACGAAAACACTTGTACAGCAGCACAACAAAAGCTTCACGATTCAAAGTTTCAGTCGGTTCGACTTGTCAGTCGACTACGGAAGAGTACTGTTGAAGGGGCCACTGGTATCACAGCTCCCACCGGCCCTGCAATTGGCGTATCTGGATCTGCACCACAGGTAGAACCTGAGCCGAAGAGTGATGCTACGGATCCAGAGGCCGAACAAGAGGCCCAGCCAAAGGCAACACCGCCAACTGACACCAATCACCCCAAAGACAGGTTCTTCATCTTGAAGAGCTTGACAGTGGAGGACCTGGAGCTTAGCGTCAAGACTGGGATTTGGGCGACGCAATCCCACAACGAAGATGTCTTGAACAATGCTTTTCAGGCGAGTATACTCATCCGAAAAATTCGTTAAAGCATCACAATGACCCCTAGCTAACTTGACAACAGGCTGTGGACGCTGTGTACCTCATCTTCTCCGCAAACAAGTCCGGAGAATACTTTGGCTACGCGAGAATGATGTCCAAGATCAACGACGACCCAGCAGCAGCAATAGAGTTCGCACCGAAAGCGCAAGCCACGACGGGCCTCGATCTTCCGAAAGCCATACCCACGGACGCGACCGAATATGCCCCCAAGGGGCGCATTATTGACGACTCTGCTCGGGGCACGATTTTCTGGGAAGCTGAAAAGGAGGATGCGGACAAGTTTTCAGATGCCGAAAGCGACGTTTCTAGCGTGAAGAGCGCCGCAGCACTGGAGGACGGCGCTATGCAGACGTGGGGGAAGCCATTCAAGTTGGAGTGGCTCTCGACAACACGATTGCCCTTTTACCGCACGAGAGGCCTACGCAACCCCTGGAACTCGAACCGAGAGGTCAAAATCGCACGAGACGGTACGGAGATCGAGCCATCCGTGGGACGACGGCTGATCGGGCTGTTTAATCGGATCCCGAGTCCGGTTTCTGTACCAGCCGGGATGCGAGTTCCCGTGGCCATGATGCCCGGATTCCCGCCGATGCGGCCATACGGGCAATAAGAAGACGACGGCACTTGCAATGGGTTCCAGTGTCAAGCCTACGGTGACCTATAATGAATTTGACTTGGGACCATAGATTCGCGGACGCGATAATTCAAACGAACTGGACGGACGATTTAGGGTCTATGCTGGACATAGCTGGGCATTGGTGACTACATCACGCATGGGAGACCACTTGACGATTCATCTTAATGTATCTACGCCGAGTACGAGCTACACCCACGGCCTCTAATTATCGGGAGTCAATGACATAGCAGGAGGCTCGGTGGCGGGACAGGCGCCTTGGGGGATTAGAAGAAAAACGCATTTTGCAGGGCATTTTGAAATCCGATTCAGGCTACAGACCCGGCTGGCTGCAACTAGTGATGTTAGGTTGTTAGCTCACAGGCTCGATGGGCGGCAAGACACGGCAGACAGCCACCGACTCCCAGGCCGTTACGAGGCGCGGGAGGGATTCATTCCGAGACACTCAGAGGCGACTCATGATGCGAAGGCACCATGGAGCGCATCCACCGCATCCACATAAGGTGAGGTTGGATTGCAGGGCAGCATTGCGCTGGTGCTGTCGGCTGACTTGGGTCGCGAAGATGACGTCGGAGGCTTGAAACTTCAGGGGTTGTTACAACACAGTGCAGCCTCCCGCATGTCAACTGTCTTGGGCGGGCGGTGTGTGCCAAGTCCTGCATCCTGGTCATTTCTCCTCACAAGCAGAAATGGAGGTCCGCGTAACAGAAAGCTGCATTGACTTGCAGTAGTCTGGCCGCTCCATTGAATTTTTTTTCGGTTGTAATTTTGGTAGGCTGGATGACATGTTAGCAGGCGGGACAGGCGGGCTTCCAAAGTGACACCGGGACTCTTGACGTCATTCCGCTGTTAGTGGCTGGCCTCTGTCCCAGGGCTGGTGAAAATCCGGAGAAAAGTGTATTATGTCAGCTTTCAGGGTCCTCGTCCTGGCGTGCACGGACCATCTGTTCACCTCTACGACTGCAATCACAGAGGACTTGGGAAGTGAGAGAGGACGTGTATAGAAGTGTCGAGTGATGCGATTGTATAATTTAGCTGTAAAACATATTTATTCTAGTCTTGAATTGGCTTTTTCATTAATTGAGACGATTTTTCTTCCAAAGATGCATGGACGCCGTCGGACCGTCGGGCGGTCGCAGCACCTGTAAGTGCTGGCAGCTGCTGGAATCTTCCACGGATGCCCACCGGCTTCCAGAAATCACCAGCCAACTCTTGAGGCGATTGGAAACACAGCATTACGAGATCACGACAGCCCCACGTCAGCAATTGCCTGTGCGACGTGATTCTGCCTGGAATTGGATTGATCACGACATTTCTAGAACCGCCCACTGGTCGGTTCCTGGAGCCTTCCCGAAGATGTAGGAACCTACGGTTGCGTCGTTGCTCTTGCCTCACCCAGGTATAAAGCAAACCTCCAATTCCTTCTCAGCTCACCTCTTCTCATCATCAAAACACAATCTCAACAAACAAGCAAAGCAACTCTCAGCTACCAACAACCAAACAACCAACACTTCAGCAAAGCATTTTATGCAGGCTTGCCGATCAACACTTCCTCGAAGACTATCCACCAACAACCTGAAGCACATCGCCTCCAAGTCTCTCAACAACCAAACACGCACAATGGCTTTCTTCCCCCGAAACTTCTACAACTCCGACGCCTCCTTCACTCCCCTCTTCCGACTCCTTGATGACTTCGACAACTACTCTCGTCAAGGAACCCCCGGCCGACGCTCTGGTCTCCCCAGCTGGCAGCCCAAGTTCGATGTCCGCGAGACGGGCGAATCCTATGAACTCCACGGCGAGCTTCCTGGCATCAACAAGCAGGATGTCCATATCGAGTTCACTGAGCCTCAGACCATGATCATCCGGGGCAAGTCGGAGCGCACTTATACTGCAGGCACTCCTCCCGCTGGCCTCGTCGAGGGCGAGAAGCCCACGGCAGCCATCACTGAGGGCGAGGAAGAGCACAAGAACAACCACCACGCGACCGTTGAGGAGGAGTACGAGTCCATCGCCCACGAGACCGGCACCGAGGTGACCAAGGCCGAGACTGAGGCTCCCAAGGAGTCCAAGCCTGCGGACCGCGCCAAGTACTGGCTCACTGAACGCAGTGTCGGCGAGTTCTCCCGAAGCTTCAACTTCCCGACTCGCGTCGACCAGGAAGCGGTGACTGCCAGCTTCAAGGACGGCATCCTCAACATTGTCGTCCCCAAGGCCAAGAAGCACGAGTCCCGCCGCATCACTGTCAACTAAGGGAATCCATCAGACCACCACAGTCGAGAAAGTCATCATAGCATTGCGACGGCGTTCTAGTCTTTCTTCATTGAGATTGATAACGACTTTGTAATACTTGCATGGATTTGGAATTTGGAATTTGGAAGGTTGCTTGCTGAGAATGGACATTGCAAGGATGGGAGATTGAAGATGGCCATCTGTCACTCCTTTGCCTACCACTACTAGTGTTTCCCTCCTTATATAATAGGAATAATAGAAACACAAAAGTTGAAAAAACATCAAACCTTTGCAAACGTGAATGCCTAAGAGTGAAATAATTAGTGAAATACTTGGACAAAAATTATTAATCATATTTCGCGATCGTATAAGTTATGCTAATGCCAATGCTCAGTTGTTGCCATTTAGGAGGCACGTGATTTGGCGTACACTGGTGGCGCTGCTGCCTCAGCCCGCGACGCGTCCCACCGCGCTTCTCCATCAACACCACCCCTCGCATCCTCTGATTACCAATTTTCCTCCAGAACCCTCGTTTTCGCCCGTGTTGTTCTGTTTTCAACCGCTCGCTTTGTGCTTTGTTTTCCCTCTAATAGACCAAAATGAGTGAAGAGTATGATGAGAACCAAATGGGCGATGCCACTGGTCCTGGCGCGCCGACGCCACTTTCGGCTCTTGAGGTATGGGAAGCATATTGGCCCAACCAGGTTGTCTTCGATGCTGACGTTTGACATCAGGGAATTGCAGGCTTGACGAAGCGTGATATTCAACTTGTTGTCGATGGAGGCTACAACACTGTCGAGTCGGTGGCGTACACACCCCGGAGAATGTTGGAGCAAATAAAGGGCATTTCTGAGCAGAAAGCAGGCAAGATTCTTGCCGAGGGTGCGTCCCAGAAGAGTGTTAATCCCATTGAAGACGTTTCTAATTTTCTTTCAGCTTCCAAACTTGTTCCCATGGGGTTCACCACAGCCACGGAGATGCACCAGCGCCGGAGCGAGCTCATCTCCATCACCACAGGATCCAAGAACCTGGACACGCTACTTGCCGGTGGTATCGAGACCGGCTCCGTGACCGAGCTTTTTGGAGAGTTTCGAACTGGAAAGAGTCAGATTTGCCACACTCTAGCCGTGACTTGCCAATTACCCTTTGACATGGGCGGCGGAGAGGGCAAGTGCATGTACATCGATACCGAGGGCACGTTCCGTCCGGTCCGGTTGCTCGGCGTGGCCAATCGTTACGGTCTATCTGGAGAGGAGGTTCTCGATAATGTTGCATATGCCCGTGCATACAACTCTGACCATCAGCTCCAGCTCCTAAACCAAGCAGCAGCAATGATGTGCGAAACCCGGTTCTCTCTTCTTATTGTTGACAGTGCCACATCGCTTTATCGAACGGATTTTTGCGGAAGAGGCGAGCTGTCTAACAGACAAACTCATCTGGCCAAGTTTATGCGAACATTGCAACGCTTGGCTGACGAGTTTGGCATCGCCGTTGTCATTACAAACCAGGTCGTTGCTCAGGTAGACGGAGGTCCCAGCGCCATGTTCAACCCGGACCCGAAGAAGCCTATCGGAGGAAATATCATTGCTCACGCAAGCACCACACGAATCAGTCTCAAGAAGGGCCGTGGAGAGACGAGAATCGCCAAAATCTACGACAGCCCATGTCTCCCTGAGAGCGATACCCTTTTCGCCATTTCTGAGGAAGGGATTACTGACCCCGCCCCTAAGGATATGGACAAGGACTAAGCTTTCAGAGTTGTACGATAATGAGGGGACGACAGATGGTTTTTGTTTGCATTGGTACTGGCGTTCTTTATAAAGGGATCTTTTAATTCGATGGCTTGATGGAGTCTGGGAGAAATCATATCCAAATTGGTTGGCTGGCTTTGTTTCTGCAGAAAACAAGGGCCATTTATTAAAAGACTTTGATGAATAAATTCTGACTGAGACCGTCAAAAAAGCCAAAGAATTGCCCCTCTTCAAGAGACAGAATGCTGAAGTGCAAGATTGAAGCTCATCGTGATGCAAAGACCAGCTGATTACTATTTACGGCTAGCGCCGGCGCGATGTGATCGAGCTCCACTCTGAAATTCTGCCCATGCAACGCGCCTGCAACCTCCCAGCAACGGCTTTGAGCCTCCATCACCAGCCTCAAGGACTCCAAGACCACGACGCAACCCCTCCGTACCGCTCGATCGACCCCGCTATATGGAGGCGAGATGGATTCGAGCGAGACGCAGTATCTCTTCAAAGAGACCCGCTTGAACCTCGAGCCTCCAGCCTCGTCGGCCCACGTCACGATACGAGTGCCCTCGCCGCACGCTCGCAACGCCGTTCGCAGCACCACCAAGACACCGCGCGATGCCGGCGCCGAGGATGAGACGACGTTCCGAGCACGGACGCTCGCATCAGTGTCATCTGTATACCATCGCAAGCACCATGGCTCGCCGCGCAGCTTCTTGTGGCGCGTGCTGGAGGAGGGCACGCTGCTAAGCATTCGCGCCGTGGATGTGTGCAAGCGGACGCCAGATGCTGATGCACCGCTAATTGTGAACCTGCACTTTTCGATGCCGATCCAGCCGTCGTGCGTTGCGTTTGCGGACCCGGAGGAGCATGATGCGCTGTGTGTGTTTGTTCTGGACCAGGCGTATCAGCTGTATAGCTTCACGCTGCGGCCGGACTACTTTAGGAGGCGGACGGCTGTTGATGCGGCGCTGTCTGAGCTGGGCAAGGTTCACACACCAGCGGGACTTGGGTTCAAGCACCCGCATCGGTTGGTGGCTCTGTCGGCAGAGTCGCTTTTGATGACCGTGAGTGACGGTGGGATGATTCGACTGGATAAGCCGAAGAACCACGAACGTAAGTTGGCTCTGAGGGCGATGTTGCTTTTCCAGCTAATCTTTGCTAGCCTCTGCACCTCTCTGGAAAGAGTTGTTCTTCAATGTTCAGGGCTGGAAGCAGAACCTGCGAAGTCTGCTGCCGTTCCAAGGACACCACACTATTCGACATGGAAAGATCAACATGGAGTACAGCGCGGCGACATCGATACAAACTACATCGTTCGGGCTTGACAATGTGTCTTTCGCGGTGACTGTCTGCGTTGACCACCGGATGCGCATCTGGAACGTGGAAGATGGCCAGATTCTATACACAGGCGATATTCTTAACCACGAGAGGGAGGCGAACGAGATCGGCAAATGGACTATCGATCCGACCCAGGCCAACCTGATCCAAATCGTTGGCCATAACCGAGGACAGCGGATTTGCGCGACCTTCTCGCCTATCGGCGCCGGCGAGTTCAAATTTTGGAAGATCATCGCAAAGGACGACCACACTATCATTGTGCAAGATCTCTTCCCTAAGATTGTCCTGGTTCCGGTAGCACCTTCAGCATCAGACGTCTGGACTATGGCGGACTTCGTTCTGTCATCCCCCGAAGACGGCGACATCCAGCTATGGACCCTGTTCAAGAACAACATGACTTACAGAGTGAAGAAGCTCGCCCTGGATAGGAGTTCAATGGCCCAAAACTGGGACTCTGGCTGGGAAGGAGTTCATGTCGAGTCCTCAATCCCTACGGTGCAGACGTCTGGCCCATGCGATCCGATGGACGTTACCGAGAAATGGCTGCAGCTGATTCTGAAGCCTGGAAGATTCACGAAGGCTACTCTTGAGACGGCACTGTCGATTTACGAAAAGGGGTTGGGGACGTCAAAGGAAGGAGGAAAGAACAGAGGCCTGGCCGAGTCAATATGCTCAGTGCTGGGTGCAACGGCGACGTTGGACCGCGGCTCATCTGGCGCTATGGACTATGAGCAATTCCGTGCATCCAGCGAGACTCAGTGGAGGAGATTCTACCGACTGCTGGTCGAGCTGGATAAACAGCGAGGAGAGGCTCTCAGCCTGGTCGCGGATCCCACAGGTGATATGACCTGGGTCGTGTGTGCAGACTTCCTCTCTGCGATTCGGGAGTGCAGCAACTTGGAGCGACTATACCACAATCTCTCAAAACCCGAGGGAAATTTGGAGCAAGAAGCAGCCTTGGTTGGTTCGGCGCTCTCGTTCGTTGAGGGATTCTCAGACAACTTTGTTCAGCTCTGCAATGCTGTCCTTCGGCCTGAGCTGTATGAGGACTCTGCGAAGACGGACCTCGAAAGGATACAATACTTTTCTGACAAGTCCGGCTTCTGGCGAGGACTCACGGACGAAGACTGTAACCAGGTCGTCGACGCGCTGGGGCAGAACTTCAACATCGTCACCGATGACCTCTACACCTCTATGCTCAACCTCGTGGCAGCTCCCGCGGACGCAAAGAGTCGAAACCTACAACATCCGGCCACAGAGTTTGGGCGCAAGCTCGTCATCAAAGGCGTCCAAGAAAACCTCGAGCTACAATGGAATGTCTGCTTCAGTCAGCTCATTCTCCTTGTCCACATGGAGTTTGAGTTTGACAACGACGCAGATGCATTGCATCATCGCGTCGACATCGGCAGCGTCTTCAGACAGCTGGTCGCCGCTCTCCGGAGACTTGAGTTGTTGAAGTGGTTGGCAATGACAGAGATTTCGGTGCCTGTTGTTCGACCTGATAGACCAGAGACCAGTGCTCTGGTGAAGAGAAGCATGGAGGATGTACAGGTGGTGACTGCGCTGGAGCTTGTTCTGGGTCATCTCTTTGGCTTCGGAAACGCAAAGCACGAACCCCTCGGCAACAGCCTTACCGATCTCATTGTCGATCTATGCGCGCCAGACAGCGACATCGAGATCTCACCGTCACTTATTCAGTGCTCTCTGATCAAGCGGGAGCGAGCTGACCTGGCTCTCGATCTCGCCCCTTTCTGCGACCAGAATCCATTTTCAGTCTACGTTCAAGGCCGAGTTCTTCTTGCGCTTAAGGATTTCGGATCGGCTGCGATCAACTTCAGAAAAGCAGCTATCGGGATGAGTAAGTATGGTCCTTTGACCAAGCCAGTGCATCGATTGACTTTTAACCAGGTACCGAGAATGTTGAGAGTGATCGGCATAGCGGTGGTCTGCTGGACGACACGGAATGGAATCTCTTGAACAGCGGCCTCGCAAAGTACTACTCACACATCGTAGCTCTTTACGAGAAGCAGAAGGCCTACTCTTATGTTATTGAGTTCGCCAGGCTTGCCATCCAGTTTCTTGGCTTGCAGGCCGATTCCGCGTTCACAAAGACGGACATGCAGAGCCGATTATTCAACGCCGCTGTTGCGGAATCACAATTTGAGCTTGCCCATGCCAGCTTGTTGACCATCAAAGACCAGGCTTTGCGGCGTTCAAGTCTGCGGAAACTGGTGGAAAAGATGTGCGAGACATACCATAACATTGAGCTCGTCTCGCTGCCTTTCCCCGGAATGCAGCAAGAGGTTGACGAGATACTTGCCCAGCGATCTAAGGCATCAATGGACGTCGCGCAGGGCTTCCCCTACCATCAAGTCCTCTACTCCTGGCGCATAAAGCATAACAATTACCGCGGTGCCGCCTCTGTGCTCCTGGACCGCATCCACAAGCTGCGACAAGCTGGTGAGGGCGATCAGATTACGGGCGAGGATATCCTTGATACGCCGGTGACGCGACAGTACTTGCTCCTCATAAACGCCCTCAGCTGCGTGGATGCTAAGCAAGCCTGGGTCTATGATGAGGCGCCAACCGACCACCAGCAGAATGGTGCCGTGCCAACCAAGCGGAGGGTACTCTCGCTGGCGGATATCCGGAAGCAGTATCAGGACGAACTGGACAGGATTGCAGCGATCCAGAACAATCAGTTTGGGTTTGAGGCTGATGATTTCATGGAGATTGTATAAGGCGGCAATGCGGTATAAGGAGGTCTTGAAAATAATGTAGACTATGGGCTTTTGTATTTCTTTGCAAAGATATTTCCTTTTACTGGGCTAGATACCTCGGAATTGACGAAAGGAATCATCAGGGGAATAATCATTTTCTTCTTATTCCATCATTTATTTTGTGTTCTACAGAAACTATGTGGAGGGGTAAAGTAAGCCGGACAAGGATCGCCTCACACGGTCCCCTGAAGTCTTTATAAAAATCCGAAACGCCGGAACCCGATGCTAGAAACGAACCAGAAGAACTCGCCAGAGAGCTGAAGAGACAAAGGAGGACAGGAGCAGAGACGGTCAGCCCGGTCACGCTTGGACGGTGGCGAGCTTGGTGTTCTCGGGGTGAGAGGCGAGGGATTGTGTGCCGGCGCCCTGGATAGGGGCGGCATCGGGGGCTTGACGGAAGAGGATGATTTCTGACTGCTTGAAGTACCGTCGAGCGTCTATTACTGGGTTAGCTTAAGATGAGAGAAGGATGGAGCGGCGGGAGGAGCGGACCTTCGTCGATGAGGACGAGACTGAGGTAATATCGGGTCGAGAACTTCTTGTTGACATCGCGGAAGGTAGGCGTCAAGTCAAAGCCTCCGAGGAACAGACGAATGGGAATAGTCTCGCCACGCGACGGCGACCCATCCATGATCTCGAACCGCACGAGCGTCTCGCTCTCGTTGTACTGGTTAGGCGCCGCACCAGTAGTCTCGCGGCGGATGATGGACAGCTCCATGTGCTTGATCTTGAGACGGACAAGCAAGAAATAGATGCGGCCAACGATGACGTCCTTCAAATGGTACTTGCTCTTGCTGTACTCGAACTCTATGTGGAGACAGTCCTCGATGCCGACGTCCATCTTGATGCTGCTGTTCATCTCCGGCGGGATGCGGTAGCTGTACACCCAGATGTCCTTCTCGCGGATCACGTCGGCCATGCGGCGCGAGACGGTCACGCGCACGAAGTAGCGCAGCTTGACGTTGATACCGTTGTAGGACTCGTACTGCTTCTCGACGTTTTTGAAGTTGAAGTCGAAGGTCTGCGGGTGCTGGAGTTCGCCGGGGGCGGCGAGCTCCTGGTTGAGGGAGAGGAACTCGTAGTGGTTGCCGCGGTCGAAGAACATCTCTGTATTGCGGTGTCAGAACTTGATTCTCCCTTGTAGGTTCTCATCGCTTCTGGTCGCAGCTGTCCGTCGCGATGCTCAATGCCTCAGGGGGAAGCAATGGGACGTACCGATGGTGCCGATAAACTGCACCTTGATGCCCGTGTGCTCCAGCCGCTTGCCATCCTTAGGCCGGATCGTCACAGCTCCCTTGACCGATTCGCCGTCCATGAACAGCGGCGCCTTCTCGCGACGATTCTTGTCGAGCTTGACGTCCACCATGGCGCGGTCGTCGGTATCGTCGAGGACCACGTCGATATCGACGGGAGTGGCGAAGAAGTAGGACATGGTGGGCGATCGATGCTCTGGAGTCTCTCACTGCCCGCTGATGAAGGAGGAGGGATGCGCGCGGGGGGGGGAGGCGTCGGCTTCGTAGGGCGGAGGTCGGAGGTTCAGGTGCGGGAGGCTGCGATGCGGATGCTATCGCATGGAGGCTCGGAGTCGGCGCTGACGTATCGGAGCAGGCCCCACTGGAGCTTGCCCGTTGAAGACTGGAGGGGATGAGCTTCAGTGAGCTGAAGGAGACGTATATGGTGATTGAGTAGAGAAAAGGGCCATTGAACATAAAAATAAATAAGATTCAAATCTACAAAAAAAACACATTTACCTTTTTTACCATCCTCCTTCCAATCGAATTATGTGCTCTCGTTTTCGGCAGTAGACTTGTTTCTCTAAATGGTTGCCTTCTGCGCCCCTGGCCGTCTCGAACGGCGCTGAGCTTATCTGATTACGGTACGGTCACGTGTACAGTCACGTTCTCGCCTAGCGCCAATTCCGGACTCTCAAGCCCCGGCCACCCCCCACCAGTCTTTTCCCTCCCTCACGTGCAGCCAGCCCTAGAACTTTTCCCGCCCACACGAAATTCGTCCCAAACAGTTCGTGCCCGCCGACGACCCAAGGATACCCTCATCCCCCGACATCACCACCTCACAACCGCCAGGATGAAGTACATTCATTCGCAGGAGCTCCTCGAGATCCCTGAGGGGGGTACGTTCATCCAATTCCCCCGCTGCTGCTTTTCGCTCGCGCACCGCCCAGAGGAAAGAGGAGGATATGACATCGTCGACGGCCGTGGTGGAGAGAAAAAATTCATGTCTAGGACGATGGGACGGCAATGGGAACGAACGAACTCTGGGATTGCGTCGAGTCGGCCGCTGAAAACGAGAGATCGAATGCTAACCTGTGTTCCGCGTTGCAGTCAAGATCAGCATCAAGTCGCGAATTGTCACCGTTGAGGGCCCCCGAGGCAAGCTGGTCAAGGACCTCGGCCACTTGGCTGTCAACTTCACCCAGCCCAAGAAGAACACCATCTCGATCGAGATTCACCATGGCAACCGTAAGAACGTTGCCACGCTGCGAACCGTTCGATCCCTCATCAACAACCTCATCGTCGGAGTGACGAAGGGGTTCAAGTACAAGATGCGTTACGTCTACGCCCATTTCCCCATCAACGTAAACGTCGACAAGAACGCCGAGACTGGTCTGTACGAGGTTGAGATCCGAAACTTCATCGGCGAGAAGATCGTCCGACGGGTCATCATGCAGGAGGGTGTCGATGTCGAGCCCTCCAAGGCCCAGAAGGATGAGCTCATCCTTCAGGGCAACAGCCTGGAGAACGTGTCGCAAAGTGCCGCCGATATCCAGCAGATCTGCCGGGTGCGAAACAAGGATATCCGAAAGGTTTGTTTGACCCTTTAGTGTCTTCAAGTCATTTTTATTAATTTTTCTGCAGTTCTTGGACGGTCTGTACGTCTCCGAGAAGGGCAACGTCGTTGAGGATGCTTAGACGTGGACACGGATCTTGTTTCTTTTGCGTTTCTGGGTCTCAGGACTGGGCGAAGGTTCATCATTGCATGTCACGTAGCGAAAAAAGGGGCTACAAAACACCAATTCTTTACCAAAAAGCCAAAGAGATGATCCATTTCGGTGCCAGCCCTTGAATGCTCACCAAATGTGTGCGTACATGAGAGGTGTGTGTGTGTGCCCGTGGCGTACAAGGTTCGGTTTTAGTCGAGGCGTGAATCGGGGAGAGGGATCTGGCGATATAGAAAAATCACGTTAACGTCTACTAAACTTGAACATGAGTCGCCGTCGTCTATGAGAAGTTGTGTCGATTTCACTTCTATCTTAGTAGGTATCCACGGGAACTGCTGTGTCCCTCACATGAGCTATGCTATGCTATTCTCGCACAAGCACTGCTAAATCATCGACATGAGAAACGAAAAGTCCATCAAATGCAAGCGTATAAACATCGCTCAATGCCATCGCGTGCATCAGCCATATATATCATTCTCATGAACAGGTTGCTCTCTATCTTTCTTGATCATCTTTTCCGTCATGGCGGAGTCATCATATCCTCTTTTCCGAGTATCCTTCATTGCGCGTGAAACCAAATGTCTCTCCCCCTCAACGAAAATGTGCAAATATGCTAATTAACCAAGCCGGCCGGAAACGGCGGCCATCAAAACAGAAACCCCAGAAGCGTGAGAGGGAGGAAAAGCAGAAAACATTATATCTTCATCCTTCGTTGAGTGAGTCCGGAAACGCCAGCAGCCCCTGGTACAGGGGTGAAACCCAAATTCGTGTCGAGCGGTAAATGTGAGATATCCAACCCGGATGCTCGAGATCCTTCATAATGGGTGGATTTGAGGTGGGGGGGTGAAAGAACATGTACAGGTTGTGTGGTGAGGCGTAGAGTCGTGAGTTTTAAGAGGCCCGGGGGAGGTCATCAGGGCCGTCGTGAGGAGCGGCGAGAGTAGTAGGATCTTGATCCCCGGCTATCTCGCGTGCGACCACCATGCGAGGTTGCCCGCGTGCGGCCACCGGAACTTGAGCTTCCTGCTAGGTATTTGGTTAGTATTCGATATTCATTTCGGAGTGTTCTCAAGGATCCAACTTACTGGGACTGGTGTAGTCGCTGTACGAGTAGTACGAGTCGGTGTACCGCGAAGAGCGGGCGGTCTTGCTGCTGCGAGCTGGTTTCTTGTCTCGGCGCAAGTTCAGCAGAGCAAGCAGCGTAGCCGCCAAACCCGCAAGACCGAGCCACCCGGCGCCGCTGGACTTCTTCTTCTCGCGGCGTTCGCTCGCTGACGACGGACCACCGCCTCCGAACCAAGTCTTGTGCCGATCGCGGCGCGAGTGGCCAGATCCCGAGGGGGGCGGACGGCTGCCGTGGCGCGAGTATCGCTCCTCGTAGACGTCCACACGCTCGCGCGAGTCTCGGCGGTCCTTGTCCTCCTTCTTGCCGAAGATGGCGACCCAGATGCCGCGCGCGATGCAGCAGAAGCACAGCAGCAGCAGCAGCGCGACACCGGCGAGCGTGCCAATAACGATGCCGGCGATGGCGCCCGCGCTGAGGTGGCCGCCGGTACCGGTGCCTTCGTTGCCGATGCCGATGGTCTCGTTGCTGGAGGAGGCGGTGGCGCTGAAGGCCGTGCCGGTGTTGGTGGCCGTCTCGGTCTCGCTGCGGACGCCGCTGGTGGTGATGGTCGTGGTGCCAGTGACTCGGTAGGGCGCCGAGTACTGGGTCGTAACCACGCCGTTGGACGTCACAACCACCGTGGTGCCCTCACCGTAGCCAGGCTTGGCCGAACACTGGCCCTCGTAGGCGCAGGTCTGGTAGGCGGCGCAGCAGATGGTGCCGCAGGCGGCTTGCGCCGAGTTCTTGGGCACGCAGTCGACGCCGGACGTGGCCTCGGGCGCAGGCTCATAATATGTCATGATGGTGCTGGTGTAGGTGTGCGTCTCGGTCCAGGTGGTGGTGTAGGCGACGTCGTAGGCGCCCGAGCCCACGCAGGTGGCCACATTGCCGCTGAGCGTGGTGCAGGTCTGGTCCGAGTTGCAGCACAGTTGGTTCTCCCAGCCGCAGTACGTGCAGTCGCGCGGCATCAGGTATGAGTAGCCCAGGTCGTGGAGGTCATCGCGGGGGAACGGGCCGGCCGAGGCGAGCGGGGCGGCAACGGCGACGGCGGCGGCGAAGAGCGCCGGAGCTCGCGGGGAGCGCATGGCGGAGCGGGAGGGAAGTGAAGCTGGCGATGGGCGAGGAATGCGCGGGTGGTGGTGTTTCGGGACGGAGAGAGTCTGGAATGCGGGTAGTGCGGGTAAAGAGCGGGCGGTCCCTTTTCGTCTGGTGCAGCAGCAGGTGATGTCTCGGCTGCTGTACAGAGTAGGTAGTGTTGGCACCCAAATGGAGTCGTCGATGCTGGCGCCCAAAGACTTGTATTGATTGCGAGAAATCTCGGATTGAGCCGACGCAAGTGAAGAGTAAAGAGAATTAAGCTTCCAAGAGTGCGGGCGAAGAGAGGTGCTGCATGGAGGTAGACTTTTAAGAGGCTGGCAACTATCGCTCTCCCAACCTCTCACTTACAGCGCAGGGGAGAAAAAGGCGCCCAGCCCAGCCTCTCGGATTTCCGCGACGTCACCACACCACCGCGGGGGACCGGGGGGGTAGGATGGCGAGAAAACTAAACGAGATGCCTGACACACGCTACGAATCAGCAGAAGATTACACGGGATTTTTGGAGAGAGAGTACTGTCCTTTTTTTATCTTGCTTGCCTCGCTGTCTTGACTTTGGTGGTGGTGTTAATGGCGCCGGCGCATGGCGGGGGACGCGGACTCGCCCAAGCTTGAGGTGAAGCCTCGGGCCTGTGCTGGTTTACGGGACGATTATCGATAGCAGCAGGCCGCACTCCAGATTACAGGGGGGGTTGAGCTGCCTCACTCTCACTGTCACTGACAAAGTCAGCCCCCAGCACAGCGCCTAACGCAGGTACGCAGGCTCATGCTTAAAATTTGGCTCAATGGCTTCCACGGCTTCATTGGCTTCCAGAACCCCTGAGCCGTCCATCCCATAATTTTTCCTCTTCTTCCTGTCTCCAATTCGACAGGGCCGACTGACGGCGTGGCTGGGAGGCTGGGATCGAGGGATCCTGACAGGGCCTGGACTTCGGGCCCTCTCCCGTGGCTCATCTTCGGCTAACGGCGCGCCACAAGCCACACCTCGAAAGCTCCACGCTGCACTGCAGTGGAGCCGTGCAGCTAGCTTTGTGGCTTGACCCTGGTAGGCCGGGCCATCAAGCTTCCAACCCGGAGGGAGCTGTGACGACGCTGGCTGGCTACGTCTTGCTGCCATCTCTCTGCTCGCCCATCGACTTTCCTTTGCTTCATCCCACTCTCCCATCCGCTCCTTCGCCCTCCCATCGTCCGCGTCCCCCCCGTCCGTCAGCAGCTGCGACATCGCCCCCATCATGTCGCTCGAACCGCCGACGTACCTGGCCTCGCTGCAGGGCAACATTCGCCAGCGACCCATCCCCTGGGACGGCGCCGTCCGCGCAGGCACCCTGACCGAGGACCAGCTGGCCAAGATTCGCGCCGTCGACAAGGCCAAGCGCCCCGAACAGCGCAAGCAGATCGTTTCGGCCGATCTCGATGGCTATCGCGAGCTCCTCGTGGGCGGGCCTGGCAAGACCAGCGTGTTGGAGACGGCAGGGAAGCATGCAAATGTGATCCAGTACATCCTTGTGCTCTTTGGCGACCTCCTCGAAGGTAAGCTTCACCCACCTGCAGCACATCATCGACAAGGACGACCGACGACGGAGTTGTGATGGGTTAGCTTGACTACATGCTATCTTCCATCCTCAATGGCGGCTTCCTCTGTCACCAACCTTTAATTGCCTATACGCTAACATTCGTACCCTCGTCCCCTAGCTGTCCCATCCTTTGCGAAAGCCCTCTTCAAGACTCAAGATCCGTACCGACATTTCTTACCGCTACTCAACTCAAACAACACCGAGGACCCAATCCCGCTACTCACATCCCACGCGCTCACCACCCTCATGTCTCTCGCGCGCGACGAGTCCCCGGCCACTCACAACGCCTTGCCCATGATGCTCACATACCTCTCTGGGCTGGCCAAGAGCCCCGATGCCGGTCTTCAGGACATTGCCGTGCAGGAGTACTCGATGCTGCTTTTCGGCCACACCTCACGAGATCTCTTCTGGAACCAGCGGAGCGAGACTATTGCGCCGCTTGTCAAGATTCTCCAGAGCGCTGCCGGCATTGGCAATGGCGGAAGCTCATCGGCCAGCCTCTGGAGTGGGAATGCTAGTTCTCGAACTGCTGGGTTTGAGGGATCTTTGGGAGGTGGCGTTGGATTGCAGCTCCTGTACCACGTCCTGTTGGTGATGTGGCAGATGAGCTTCGAGGCCGAGACTATTGGCGACGACCTGAATGAGTGCGTTGTACCTCAGGGTATATCAATGGTGACTGCTGCTAACATGATACTAGTGAGTACGATATTGTTCTCCTTTATACTCAACTATTACGGCTATCCCCCAAGGAAAAGACAACGCGGTTGATCCTTTCTACTCTATACAATCTCTTGGAGACAAACCAGAAGAGTTTGCTCCCTACTGCGGTGCTTGCTCGCCTCCCAGCGCTACTAGAAAACATTGGCAGCCGCCATCTCACCGACCCCGACCTGCTTGAGGACCTATCCAGCTTGAAGGAGATGCTGGAGGAGTACACCAAGACCAAGACCACCTTCGACGAGTACGTGGCGGAAGTGCGGGCAGGGCACCTGCGATGGTCACCACCTCACCGAAGCACCGTCTTCTGGGCCGAGAATGCGCGCAAGATTCTGGACTACGAGAATGGCGAGATTCCCAAGAAGCTTGCCGAGATTATGACACAGCCCTGGGACAACGACAAGCAGGTGCTGGCAATTGCATGCAGCGACGTCGGCAACCTCGTCAAGGAGGTGCCAGAGAAACGGTACCAGCTAGAGAAGGTCGGGTTGAAGAGGCGGATCATGGAGCTCATGCAGTCGGACGATGAGAACGTGCGATGGGAGAGTCTGCGGGCCCTGGGAGGCTGGCTAAAGTACAGCTTCGAGCAGCAATGAGAGAGTGCGTGAAGGAGTCTGTTGTATTAATGGATATAGTCTAGAAGGGGAGTGTTTGTGTCTGTGTACTGTGCGCGCTTGTGCTTATCAAGAGAAGGCATCCAGAAGAGCGCCGGAGCGGAAACGCAAGTAGTAGACGGATGAGGTTGGACTCTCACACATCACATCACAATCAGCTACAATCGGCATCCAGGGTTTTGGTTATTCGATGGTGGGGGAGAAGACAGCTCAATATGAGTTTCAGGTGGTGGTTCCATATGATTTCTACAACGCCGGCTTCCAGCAGCATGGCTTTTCATTGTTTCGGCAAGGCCAACGTGCGCCTCTGTGTGTCCTTGTGCAGTCTCGTAGCCCCGTGAGCAGATGATGGCTCTACCCTGATCAGCTCCATATCGTGACAGTAAACTGGATGGGGGGGGCTCGTTGGAGATGACTCCTAATCCTAGTAATATGCCACTCCATTGCAGCCATCGTTATCACGACTTCTGACACACTGTATCCATATACCATACTATCTCTTCCCCAAGAGCCGCGTCGATCAAGTGTGTGAGGAAGAGGAGCAAAGTAGTACACGTCACCGGGATGAATGATGGGGAAATCTAAAAGCGATGATGAAGGAGATGAAGACGAGGATGGGGAAGATGAAGATGAGGAGGAAGACGAAGTGGAGGGATGTTGGATTGGTGAGCATCCCCATAACGATTAGGGCTATCAATGCTGAGTTGTTAGTCTTGGCCAGTTGAGACAGATACTATTGCTGAGCATAACTTCCGTGCTTTGGATACCATGAAGTTACCTAGTAGCATATATATCACACAGATCTCCATGGGACCTTTCACCAAGAAGCTTGAACACTTATCTATTACTAATGTTATACACCAGTTAGTAGGTTAAATCCGTTATCTATTTTCAATCTATAGTTTAGTTTTTTCTTGGGAAGCAAATTATATATTACTGTATTTTTATGAATTTCTTTCCCCAGGAAATAGACATACCTGCAGCCAAGGTGGCTTCATGCATACAGGGTAGAAAGTTCGTCTTCCTTAGTCAGCCGGGCAAAATCTCCTCTTTACGGAGTATAAGATGCAACAAATAGCTGGCTTAGAAGAATCATTATCCTTTTCTCCTCATATCCTTAGGATCTGGGTCTTCATGACTGCTGACTTTTGCGGCGCATAGATTAAAGTGAATCAAAGTATCAACTGATCGCCTCGCGTCGACGAAGCGCACGCATGTCGGCCCTGCTCGCGTAAGGTCGTCAGTAGCAACAAGGCCTCTAGCTGTGCAAGCCCAAGACATGATGCCGTTCTGGTGTTAGCAAGAGGGCTCTCAGCCAGCCACAACCACACCCTGACCATTTCGATGAACCAACCCCTGTCAGCAAGCCCGCCGATTACTCCGTATAGAGTAGACGCCGTTCCAGACCATGTCAAACTGTCCAGCCAGAGCACTTTCAAACCGGCGGCCCCAGACATTCGGAACGTTCAGCCTGATAGGGCCAGAATACGACACAGCATTTCACACTCGGTGGCAAGTGGGTAGGTCCTGCTACTAGAGGTATGTAATGAAGCTATTGTCGGTGCTCTGTCTTATTGGTCACGTCTTTGACTAGCTGGGGAGAAGTTTCACGCTGGCCTAAAACTATTGATGCGATGTCATGGAGCAGATAAGGGGCTTTGAATCCCCACCACCCTTTTCAAAAATTTAAGCACAGGGGCTGGACTCGCTTAAGGTTGATCAGGCGAAAATCCTCCCTTGCCCGTACCGTCAGCTCGTTTTACGTGGTATTCTCCCGGAGTCAAGTGAGACGTGGTCTGTGTAAGTGCCATGTGCGCCAGGGCAAGGAAGCAAACATCAACACCCGCGATCCCCAATCGTATTAAGGCCAACCAACGATGTTAGCCTCTGTGCCTCCATTCCTAAAGGGAATCGAACATTCCCTAGATCTCAATAGCGCCAGCCAAGGCTAAGTGGGGAGATGAAGATCAATCGACATCTGTATGTACGGGGTAAGCGGCGAGAAGGGCCTTTAATCCCTAGGTAGGTATTAAAGGAGGTACATTTTTAGAGCCTACCCATCTTCCAGCTTCGTGTCGGGAGGCACCTCGAGATCTGCTCAAGTTCTGCCCACGATGGCCTCTCTCGTTAACCGGATCCTCCTCATCCTCTTCGGGATTGCGGTGTTGGGCAGCCTTGCATACCAAACACTGTTTGCTGGCTATGGGCACGATCCTCATCGATGTCGGTCCATGCTTGAGACGGGCCGCTGGATCAACCCCGTGAACGATCTTTCACCCCCATTCAGCTGGTGGCAACCCGATGGCTGCCTGCTGCATCACTATTCCTCTGCCGAGATTCGACAATGCTTCAAGCGCCGCCATATATTATTCAGTGGTGATGTGGAAACAAGACAGGTTGCATATGGGATTGCTCGGTTGGTAAGCGGGATAGGTCGGGCGGACTGTGTGAGGTTGTGGCTGCTCACTCTGACCTAGCTGCAACGAGATGAAGCCAACTGGGATCGCCAGCACATACCCCCGAACGCCCCCTTCAATGTCACCTACCACGGCGTCAATATTCAGCAGTATCCGGCCCTTTCCGTCGAACCTGATGGCATTCAACCGCCCCGTCTCGTCGAGGAACTCAACCTGATTTCAGCTCAACTGGACCATCCAGCGCCTGTGAACGGACAGAAGGCCGCCGCTCTGGCGCTTCTCGGGACTAGGAAAATGGGCAGTGTCCCTAACGACCAATTCCGGAAGTTGAGCCTGGCTGTGACCAAGGAGTCCGAGATGATCGGCTCATCCCCTGACTACCTAACCGCGCCAATGAGTGCTGATGGCCCCGGTACTCAAGTCTTTTTCGCACCTCCTTTGATCCATCCCGGCGGGGATCACGAACAAGCGGCCTCGATGCAGCACTGGCTTCGTGAGGCTGGCAGTCAACTCAATATGCCTGTGGCGTGGGCATTCCAGGAGATGGTCCAGGGCTACGGAGAGCATGTCTGGGCGTTCCCAGATGACAACTCCAGCACCAACGTCATCGATACCATTGCAGAGACGCAGGCCAATATCCTACTCAACTTGCGATGCAATGCCATCCTCGATCGTACCAACTTCTGGATCTATTCTCGGACCTGTTGTACCGATTTTGGCGGCCAGCCCCTAACTCAACTCGCCACTGCCTGGGTTAGTGCGGTCTTCTTGATTCTCTGCATCGCAGGCGAGACCGCGGATATCATCGCCCGGCGGGACACTCCTCGTTTCCGACTGTTCAATATGCAAGTTGGGGGCTTCGCGATGACCCTCGTCTACTGTTTCCTCATAGACCGCACCCAGATGTTTTCTAAGGAGATGCGGGCTGTCACTTCATATAAGGATATGGCTTTCTTCAGCCTGCCATTCCTCGTTATCACTATCCTTACTATCAGGAAATCACAAGCTGTGAAGTCGAGGGGCACTGCTGTCGAGAAGGACCAGCCTTTCTTAGGTCGTGACCAGACTGATGAATGGAAAGGCTGGATGCAGTGGTGTATCCTGGTATGGCATTGGTGTATGCCCGTGCAGCAGGTTCACCTCGAAATTTTCATCTTCATCCGTTTACTTGTGGCTGCATACCTGTTCCAAACAGGATATAACCATACTACCTACTTTCTGGTGAAGAAAGACTTCTCTTTTCGACGATTTATGGCTGTTACCCTGCGTCTTAACCTCCTGACTTGGGCCCTCAGCTATCTGATGGGTGCACATTGGTGGGCATATTACTTTGCGCCTCTTTGCACTCTTTGGTTTGCTATCACCTGGCTCACCATGTACATCGGCCATGAGAAGCTCAACGATAATCCCCAGCTGGTTCTCTGCAAAATAACCATTGCTGCTATCCTAGTGGCTCTGGTTATCAGCAGAACGCCTTTCTTAACTTGGCTAACACACATAATGAGGTCAATTTTCAAGGTCCATTGGGGTGTGGTTACGGTCCAGTTTCGTGTTGAACTGGATATGCTGATCACATTTGTTGGCATGGCCACCGCTGTTGCTAACTGCAATATGAAAGAGTCTATCCAACCCGCTCTACGCTACGTCCTGGGCTTCGCAGGAGCAGTTGTTATCAGTCTCTACGGTTATACATCTTATACTATGCCGATGACCTTGGAGACATACAAATTGTGGCATCCCTTCGTCGCTTTCATTCCTATATTTGGCTTTATTGCCATCAGGAACATGAACACGTTCTTCCGCAACTATAGTTCTAGGGCGATGATCTGGATTGGTCGATGCTCGCTCGAGACGTACATCCTACAGACCCATCTCTATCTGGCTGGCGACTTTCAGGGCGTCCTTCTCATTGATGGCCTCCAAGACAACAGCTCGGGTTTCCTCCTGGGCCGGTTGAAATCACTCCTCATCATTATGCCAATCTTCTTCTGGGTCAGTTCTCAGGCTGCTACCGGTACCGGCGCGCTCTGTGCCATAATCATGGATACATCGCGAGTCTCGAATCCTCCCACGTACATCAGCCTCCCTACCTATTCCGACAAGCCTGAAGCGGCAGCCGAGGCAGGTGAGGTCGAGGGTGAGGTCGTATTGGAAGACGAGGAACTGCTTTCGACATCTCCAAAACCTCGAGCACCTTGGTATGCCAGCAGTTTTCGAGCTCTTAGCAAAACTGTTGATGCTGTCTTCTTTACGCTGTACGGACGTATGGCTTTGATGTTATTGGGATTCTGGGTGCTCAATGTGTGCAGCCCTGGACCAGATCCTGCAGACGTTCCGGATGGGTTTACTCCGCATAGAGTCGGGCATGTATAATAGTCGCTTTAGGCAGTGTATTGGATATGGGCAACGATATTAATAAAATAAAATAAAATAATCAATTCGGCCAAGTGTTCCATAACGGAACTCTCCTATTCTGCCACCGTTGCACCGCCAGACGGTCATCAGTCACGTTACTTAGGCACCTTACCGGTGCGCGGACTGTATACTCCGTTACGTCGTTCTTTCCCTCCTTCCACGCGGGCGGCGCTCCGAAGCGCGGCTATCCGGAGCCCCACCAGCGGGCAACCTCACTCACAATCGGCAGCTGCGAACTCTCTGACCTGAATTCATTCAACTTCTTTTTTCTTTCTCACAAAACTCCCAATTGATTCTCCCTCGTTCAATTGGGCCACGATGAAGCGTCTGAGCCTCGCTGCCCGTGCGGTGCCGCGCATGAGCTCGACCCCTGCTGCCCGCCCTACGTCATTCGCTGCCAGCAGCTGTCGGAGGACCCAAGCTGTAGCTGTAGCTGGAACTGGAGCTGGAGCCAGCAGGGTGCGCTTCTACGCTTCCTCGCCGTCCTCGGCCGAGCTCAAGAAGACGCCTCTGTATGACTTCCACATCGCCAATGGCGGCAAGCTAGTGCCCTTTGCGGGCTACCATCTGCCTGTGCAGTACTCGGGCATGTCGCTGGCCGAGTCTCACCACTTCACTCGCACCAACGCCTCGCTGTTCGATGTTAGTCACATGGTCCAGCACATCATCAGCGGTCCTCGCGCAGCCGAGTTTCTCGAGACCTTGACGCCCTCCGACTGGGCGGGCCAACCCATCATGCAGGGCAAGCTGACGACGTTCCTGTGGCCTGGCACCGGCGGCATTGTCGATGACTCTATCATAACCCGTCTGGGCGAGGAGGAGTACTACGTCGTCACCAACGGCGCCTGCCTCGACAAGGACTCCAAGTATCTGGCGGATGAGCTGGCCAAGTTTGGCGAGGGTGTCAAGTGGGAGCGTCTGGACAACTCTGGCCTGGTCGCCCTGCAGGGCCCCAAAAGCGCCGAGGTTCTGAGCGAACTGGTCACTGGTGACATCGACCTTCAGAGCCTGTACTTTGGCAGCGCCATCTGGGCAGAGCTCGACCTTGGGAACGGCCGCAAGTCCACCCCCGTGCTCATCAGCCGTGGCGGCTACACGGGCGAGGACGGCTTCGAGCTCTCCTTCAGCTCCAACCGCGGGCCGGCCGAGACCACCACGCCCGCCGTCATCGCCGCCCTTCTTGAGCGCGCTGGTCCGGAGCGTCTGCAGCCTGCCGGCCTCGGCGCCCGTGACTCACTCCGCCTCGAAGCCGGCATGTGCCTTTACGGCCACGACCTCGACGACACCACCACGCCTGTCGAGGCCGCACTTGCGTGGATCATCCCGCAGAGCCGCCGCAAGACCGGCGGCTTCCACGGTGCCGACGTCATCCTGTCACAGCTGACCCCCAAGAGCAAGGGCGGTGCTGGTGTTTCACGACGCCGCGTGGGCTTGGTGGTCGAGGGTGCGCCGGCGCGTGAGGGCGCTGAGATCCAAGTGGACGGCGAGAAGATCGGTGTCGTGACCAGCGGTGTGCCTAGCCCAACACTCGGCAAGAACATCGCCATGGGCTACATCCGCGATGGGCTGCACAAGGCCGGCACCGAGGTGGATGTCGTGGTTCGCGGCCGGAAGCGCAAGGGCGTCGTCACCAAGATGCCTTTTGTGCCGAGCAAGTACTGGAAGGCGCCGGCCTAAGGATGTTTCCTTGGGAGTTTTGGGTTCTAAATGGGAGTTTTGATGTTTGGCTGGCCAGGGTTGGATATTATTCAACATACCTTGCATATCCTCACCATGTTCAAATACGAGGCAGACGACGGGAAAGAGATTTACAGCAAAGCGGGAGAGGCTTACGAAATTCACTAAAATTCGGGTATCGGAACGAATTTGTGGTCACGCCTGATCCTTATTTGAGCTTATATATAGCATCAGATATGAAAGACTTCACAACCTGTGTCTTGTTACGTCTAGTCCCCTCTTGAACCAAGTATAGCCTTCCTGTCCTTCTGAATATGGAATTCGAACCAACAGCTAGCCCGTTGAAGCGTGATGGACTCGGCAATAAACCACGATGAATCCCAAAAGTGTTGATCCCTAGGCGCATGTGCTCTCTTTGGGCCCTGTACTCACCAAATAAACCACCCTCTGATCTTCCTTCAGAAGATCTCGAGACCTCGCAAAAAAAAAGGGGGCGGGGGCTTGTCTTCGGGGGTGAGAAATGTTGCTACCCAGCAAACTCCTTCGTATAAGTTCATCCATAGTCCGAGATCGAACTAGAAAGTCAGCTTCTTGAACGAGTACCAGGTGTCCATACTCCGTACCTAGCAAATTGACCAGACCAAACTGAAATATACCCACGATAGGGAATCAGGTCATCCAGTCTCTTCAATGTTTCGTCTTCAGCAAATGGTGATGCTCAAAGACACACGGGTATGTCACATCATCTCATCTGCAATTCCGCCTACCCTACGACTTCTTAGGCTTCAGCCCCAAAGCCGCAGCATAGTCCTTCTTCTTCTTCTTCTTGATAGCCCGCGGCGCTGCCGGTACAGGCGCAGCCTCAGCAGCTTCCGCCTCCACCACCTCGTTCTCCTTTGAAAGATCCTCCTCTTCGATAATCGTCTCGATTCCAAGCTCCTCCTGGTACTTCTGGAACGCCCGCCTCGCCGCCTCCGCATCCTGCCTCTCCAGCTCCTCCCGCGCGGCCTGCTCCGCACTCACACCCTCGTCCTCCACGCCCACATCCAACGCCTCGGCCCTCGCACGCGCCGCATTCTGCATCCGAATCTGGTCCAACGCATCCGCCACCGCAATCTCATGCTGGGCGTCTCGTGTCTTCGCCTCGAGGCTCTGCATCGGATCATCCCCATCCGCCTCGTCCTCCGCCTGCTCGGCCTCCAGGCGGTCCAGGCGCTGCGCATCCGTCTCCTCGGCGTTGGCGCGGTTGTGCCACGGCTCCATGCTGCGGATCGCGCCGCGCACCATGGCGTAGTCGTTGTTCTTGGGGTCGGTGCGGAAGGTGATGGGCGAGGAGCAGCGCGTGCATTTGATGTGGAAGCGGAAGATCTGGATGCCGAGGTAGCGCTCGTCGGGGGGCGTTTCCTTGCGTGAGTTGAACTTGCGGCCGCGGTAGATGTATTCGCCGCAGGTGGTGCATTTCATGGAGAAGGGCGCCATGAGGCGGACGGTTTGGACTTTGGGGCCGGCGGAGGGGTCTTTCTTTGCGCGCTTGAGCTGCGACGGATCGAAATCTAGAGATGACGGTTAGCAAAAAGTCATGGAGAGATGAGGAGATATGCGACATACCCGGGGGATAGTATTTGGTGAGCACCTTTCGTTCAGACATAGTGGGCGGTCGGAGTCGTTTGTTGTATCGTCAAAAAGTTGAAAGGAATGTTAGGATTTGATGTTGACGGCGGCGACTTGGAGTTGAGATAAGCGGATCGCCGTCTGGGGATCGCGTCACGTGCCGCCACCTGACGTCTCGACTTCATCGGCTTAGAAACTTCTACCAATATCTATGTTAGGGAAATGTGGTTTCTTTTCTTACAAAGTTTTCCAGATTGGGGAAACCTTTATTCATGGGGCTTTTAATAGTTTGAATGCGGCCAAAAAAAAAAAAAAAAGCACAGTTGGTGCCGCATGATGGACCGTAGAAAGGTGTAAGTTTCCAGGGTGTCCAACTAAGTGATCAAGTGATGTGGCATAAGTTCTTGTTGAAATGGATTTTGTCTTCTACCCCATCTACGAGACGCCTGTCCTTCAATATCTGGGAGAATTTATTCGCCATGAAACCTCTCATCTTTTGCCTGTTTCAGTCTGCTCTTGCGGTGTTGGTCTACCCGCGCGACCGTAGGTCACCACCAGCCTCCCCGTCACCGTCTGCACACTCTGATATTTTCGTTCAGGGATTTGGTACGATGCTGCAGCCTTCGAGAACGACAACTGTACAGGTTTCGGGCCTTTTGTCACCCCCTTGTTCGACTTCGAATGCACCCCGAGATGCTTCCATACATACAACGCCATGAGCGTCTTCATCAAGCGAATGGGAAACGAGCACTTTTACATCGATCCCAACGAACGACCCTCCGAGCTTTGGATCGACGACGTGAAGTCGGACAATTACGCCGACAAGTTGAACAAGGACCCCCTAGTTGGGTTCTACCGGTCGCATGACTGTTCAGACGGGCTCTTTGCACAAGCCTGGGTCTCTGGAGCAGACGCTGAAGCGTGCTGGAAGCTGCCAGAGCCGGCACGGAGCTTTAAACCACTGCACGAGCGCAGATGCATCCCGGTTCCTAAGATGCCCAAGCAGACATCATTCCCCATATACATAGACTTCAATGATCCGACGGGGCTGCGGCACAGGGCGTATGACCAGGGCCAACAAGCACCTCAAGACTAAGGGCGTAGAGTCCCGTGAGATGGATAAATTTATCACAATAGTTCTGGTTCTCAATCTTTCAGTACGCAGCAGCAATGTGTGCATCCGCGTGTCTCGAAGTTGGATTGCTTACCTTGTAGTCAGAGACATCCATTCCGACTGCGTCGGCGATCCCACCGAACCTACCCCGCCAAACAAAGCATCCTCCATTCCCCCAAGCGGCAAGCCAAGGATTCGCTGCTGCCCCTCATCTCCAGCAACCTGGGGCTGTAGAAAGTAAAGACTGAGACACAGCTGACGACAGCAATAATTGGCAAAAGAACACGTTGAAGAGTTTCACTCCGTGTTGACTCATCCATGGTCATCTGGTCTGGCCGTTCATCTCGCTTGGCCAACTGCGCCTCCACGATCGCGAAGCTGTAATTTCTTTCATCGCGGGGGAAGCGAAACGTGGCATTCGCGGGATACGATGAAGCCAGATATCGCGGATCAGGCCTGCGATTCGCACGCACAGGGAGAAATTGGCCGTGTTACTGTTGATGGGAGATTGATGCAAAGAAGAAGTTTTGACTCGAGTATAAATCAACAGGAGGGTCCTTCCCTCTCCAGTAGTTCCTGCATCTATCTGCAAGCTCCTTCCTTCCCTTCCCAGCTCTGCTCTTGACCGCCCCGCACTCGCCCAGCTTGACCCCTCCTCCGCCATCTTCAATCGCCAAATCAATTCTCTGCCTGCCTCAACACCAACCCAACTATCACCACCACCACCACCACCTCCTCCTCCAGAATGGCCGCCGCCGCTCCTCCCTCCTACACGCCCCTCGCGGAGCGTCCCCTCGCCGACACCATCTGCCTCTTCGACGTCGACGGCACCCTCTCGCCCGCTCGCCTCGTCCGTCCCTCCTCCTCCTCCCGCTCCCCAAATCCCAGCTCGAGCTAACACTCCTCGCCCCGCGCCCCAGGATGCCTCCCAGGAGATGCTTTCCCTCCTCCAGAAGCTCCGCTCCAAGTGCTCGATCGGCTTCGTCGGCGGCTCCGACTACAACAAGCAGCAGGAGCAGCTGGGCCGGCCTGCGGGCAACGTCCCCGTCACTACGCTCTTCGACTTCTGCTTCTCAGAGAACGGCCTGACGGCTTACAAGCTGGGCGAGCCGTTGCCCTCCAACAGCTTCATCCAGTGGATCGGCGAGGACCAGTACAAGGAGCTCGCCAACTTCTGCCTGCACTACATCGCCGACCTCGACATCCCCGTCAAGCGCGGTACCTTCATCGAGTTCCGCCGCGGCATGATCAACATCTCCCCCGTCGGCCGTAACGCCTCCAACGACGAGCGAAACGCCTTCGAGGCCTTCGACAAGGACGCCAAGGTCCGCGAGAAGTTCGTCTCCGTCCTGCGCGAGCGCTTCGGCCACCTCGGCCTCACGTACGTTTCCCTCATCCTTTTATAACAGCGCCAGTGCTAACAAGCTGCGCCAACAGCTTCTCCATCGGCGGCCAGATCTCCTTCGACGTCTTCCCCACCGGCTGGGACAAGACCTACTGCCTGAAGCACCTCGAGGAGGAGGCCAAGAAGCCCGACGGCATCACCTACAAGACCATCCACTTCTTCGGCGACAAGACCTTCAAGGGCGGCAACGACTACGAGATCTACACCGACGAGCGCACCGTCGGTCACTCCGTCAAGAACCCCGAGGATACCATGCGCATCCTCAAGGAGCTGTTTGACATTTAGACGCCTTTGCGGTTCTGGATTTAGAAAAAACGGGATTTAGGTAGAAACGACGGTAATGAATTGGCCAGCTTATTATATACTTATTGGGATTGCAATTGAATGCTTTGATTCCTATACCTTTCTAATGAACTCGCCTCCTCAAGGTCGTTTACGTCTCAGTTGAGAAATCCCATCTTTTATACGTCTGTCGAGAGAACCAAAGCAGGTTTAAAGTCCAGGTAAATAGAGGTATCTCCAAATTTATATATAAACGCTCATGAAATCATAAAATAATCTCGCTTGCTACATGGGCCACATCATGCCAGATCCGTTACTTCACTGTCACCTCTCCCTCGACTCTCCATCTTTACCTCCCAAACTCCAAATGGGGGATGATCACTGGCCCGTACTTCGTCGGCGCTGTGTACCCTCCATCGCCCTGCACCACAAAGTCGACAGCCAGACTCAATTTGGAGAGCCCCTGCTGCTGCTTGCCGTTCATTAAGCTAGGGTTAGGGCTGAACGGCATCTGCTGCTGCTGAGCGGCCGCGGCGTCCTGGTCAAAGGCGACAAAGGTGACGTAGGAACGGCGACCGATCAGCTTCTTCAGCTCGCGGGCCGCGCCGCTGGCGTCGGTGTGGAAGATCTCCATCATGTCTTCCTTGGTGTCTGAGACCTCGTGGTTTGAACGCTTGCCGTTCTGGGGGACATACAGCGTCTTCTGGTTGTGCAGGAGCTTGAGCACGTAGTTGCTCTGGGGCGCGGCGACGATGGGCGACGAGATGATTTGGTACATGGTCTTGTGGTCACCCGGATGCGTCGGGTCATGGACGAGGCCAGCTCCGGAGGCGTTGACATCTAGCAGCGATTAGCATAAGCGCCTCTTAAAGGCATCAGTATCATTCAACTCACCTCCTGAAAGGAACGTCATGCGGACGCCCTTTTGCTGTGCGATGCCCTGAAGGGTGCGGATGAAGTACGTCCTCTCCAAATCCTTGGTGTCGTGCGTCCACATATCCTTAAGAACCTCCTGGATGTCCAGTTCTCCAAACTGATTCAGCACGTTGCCCATCAAGCCCGTCTTTCCCACCGCCTTCTTGACTTGAGAGAACCCTTGAGCAACGACTTCCTTGCCGCCCACAACACCAGCAACAGAGCTCGTGACCTTGCCCAGAATGTTGTACGTCGTGTTGACGGCCTTCTTACCGACTGCCATGGTATTTGCCAGGCTCTCCACAGCATCCAGCCGTGGATAGATGAGTGGTACTGACACCATCCAGATGACATGTTGCACACTTGGGGGTAGAGTTGCTACCCGAGGGAAGATGCCTTGGTACGTCGGGCCGGCCATAACCTGAGCTTGCGTCCTCTCAGATCGACAGTCGGGACCAACAACCACAACTGCCGGGCCGAGATACTTGACAAAGTGCCATCCCGTGCCCGTGACGGTGAAGATATCGTGGTCAGTGCTGACATTGCGCATCATCTCAACCGTGGTATGGTGCTGAAACAAAAGATACATTTCAGTCGCAATGCGTCCAATGTTCTTGAACACGGCCGAAGACTGCATATAATCAGGGTAAGATCCATAGCCATCGAAACTGTTCCCATGTTAGTGTCCTAGAAGTTTAACCGCCGGGCAAGTCAGCACTCACATATCGTGATCGTCGATCTGAAGAACATGAGGAATCTGCGCAAACGCTTCTCGAAGGAAGGGTTGATCGAAGTGACTGGTGTAGTAATGGAAGTACGCGTGAGAAACGTCTTCCTCGTGTCGAGCCGTCCACTGGACGTTCTTCTTGTTGTCCCTTCCGCTCATCGCCAGCCACTGCTTCAGGAGCGGCACCTCCCTCCACAGCCGGTCGCCATAGATCTGGTCCCCCAGACCCAGCTGGACATGGAAACCACCGCACTCAACATTCTTCTGCAAGACATCCTTCCACATGAATCCCATGCCGCCCAACTTAGCTCTCTCATTCTGAGATGTGGTCGTGGCAAAGTCATTCCCAGAGTGTGCGATGAAGCGCCATTCCATTTCTTGCCGGCCAGCAACCACAAATTCATATCGTGTGCAGCCAAGGTGAGATGTAATGGCGTATGTCCACCGCTCAGTAGCCTCGCCCATGGCCAGCTCCAAGTCATACTTGTAGAAGGTCCAGCGTTGGTGAGTATAGATGGCCTTGGGCTCCAGTTGCCGCGGGTTTGGTGAGAGATCCATGCTTAGGTGGATATGGATCGTAGGGGGTTGGGGAGCATCGGTGACAATCAAAATGCTTCCAAACCAGAATCCCTTCTCCACGTCCATGTTGACATATCGCAAGTACGGACCAAAGTAGACACCGTTGGTAGGTTGGATTCGGTACATGTCAACTCCAGCACTTGGAGGAGGTCCTGAAAACCCTCCCATAGAGGGAGTCACAGAGTTGGCCACGCTCATGATACTCTCAGCATATCCTGGAGTCTGGGGGGGAAACATTGGTGAGCCCATAGCCATGGCCTGTTTCCCACCCCACATCGGAGAACCGAGGGGGTTTCCATATGTAGATGCCGTGGGAGAGAGAGGAGCTGGCTCGTGAGAAATGGGGACAGGTCCCTTGGGAAACTCCCATTGAGTAGCTTGGGTTGCAAGGTGGATGTAATAGTATTGACCGGAGGTCTGGTCAAGGTGAGCAATCCAGCCCTCGGGGAGGGGAGGAGGGGAGGCTGGATTCGGGGGTTCGAACGAAGGGGTCTGAGCTGGGACAGGTTTCGAAATCGAGCTGTCTTGAGGAGGAAGGGGATCGTTGGCAAATGCAGGATGTCCAGGATGCTGCAAAGCTGGAGACTGAAGGCCTGCACCCGCTATCGCGGCGGCTGCTGCGACTCCCGCAGGACCAGCTTTCTCGGGTGTCGATTGCAAGAGCTGGATGCTGAGCCAAGTTCGGGGCATCCGGAGCCGTGGAAGACCCTGCCGTTGCTTGTGCTAGTGCTGCTGTTGTTGGTGCTGCTGTCGCTATTGCTGCTCCTCCTGCCCCTGCTGCTGTTCCTGCTGCTCCTTGCTGAGGACGTTGCTTTTCATTGGGGTACGACGAACCACCGCTAGGGTTGACGCTGGAGTATGCAGGAGGAGGCGTCTTTGTGCTCATCCGCTGGAAGTCCTGCTCCAAAACACTGACTTGAAGGGCCCCGTTGTTGTCTTGGGCGCCAGGCGGCTGGTTCTGAGGCGGGGGGCTCAAGGGCTGCTGCTGCTGAGGGGGGGTGAAAGCTGGGTGTCCCTGAGGAGGAGTGAAAGCGGGATGTTGCTGAGGAGGAGGGCTGAAAGACGGCTGGTTCTGGGGAGTCGTGTTGAAGGTTGTCTGGGTTGGTGGAGGGCTTGAAACGGGGTTCATTCCCTGATAGACCTGGGGAGGGCCAGACGGAGCCTGGTCGGGAGACTCGGTAGGCGTCCATGGTCTCGGTGGGGGAGCTTGCTGCGCATACTGAGCGAGTCTTTGCGTGGCGGCAGCGCTCTGAAGACCGGTCAGGGTGCCCGTCCCAGAGATGCCCGAAGCCGCATACCGAGCTTCGATGCCGTCGCCGGGTCTTTGCCCCGGTTCCACGATTGGTGTCTCGGGAGGTGGCGGGGATCCGCGACTAGCTCGGACGGTCGAAGTCGAGGCCGTCGACGCAAACCGATTCACGCCCTGATCATTCATCTTGGGGGCTGCCGTCCCACCAGGAGGGGGATAGTAGGTCGTCTTCTGGTAGCTCGGATAGGTTGTGCTGGAAACTGGCCGCGGCTGTTCCTTCAGTGGCCTCTGGAACAGTCCGTCGTCGTCTTCAGGCGACGTGGGAGACTGGATGGGCTTGGGTGCCGTCCCTCTGCGCTCGGCCAGGCCGGGCTTCTTTGGAAAGGGGCCAGTGTCTAGACGAGGGCTCGTATCATTGTATGCTGCGCCAAAGGGCTGCGCGGGCGTCGGTCTTCGGAGGTCGTCGTCGTCGTCTGGGAAGAGGAGCGGCGCTGCAGAGCTGGAAGCTCCCGGGGGTAGCGGAAAGGATGGCCTGTTGGCGGGAGACGTCGACGATGGAAGAGCAGGATACTTGAAAGCCGAAGTCCTCTTGTCGACAGGTGGCGGCGGGCTCTGGGGCTTGAATATGCGCAGAGGCTCGACGGTTGGGCTGTCAGCGCCCTCGGGAGCCGGCTTGCTGAGGAACATCTCCTCGTCCGGGATGCCGCGACTGCGCTCCATGTTTGCTGACGGCGGCGGGCGGAAGTCGTCGCAAGTCGGAGCAAACTCTCGAGCTTCAAGGAGTCTCTGACGAGTCAGAGATGTTTCGAGCTTTCCGGATGGGGGGCGGAAAGGGGAGGAGGGGTGTGGCCGCCTTGTTGGCCCGTCGCGGAGGCCAAGTCGACCGCAGCTTCGGGAGGCCTAGGCGGGGTTATGCTGATGACGATGCTGTACTGTAGATCTGATAATGCGGCTGGTCGCAGAACAGGCCGCCCAAGGGTCTGAAGCAGAAGCAAGGTGGAATCGCAAACAAAGGTCTGACAGCGTCAAGAGAAACTTGAAGATGAAGAAGGAGAAAGGGGCAGGCTGCAGCGCTTCGCTGTACAAGTAAAATAGGTCGCGACGACTTTAGAGGGGAGGGGGAGCTTCGGTTGGGGTGCTGCTGGTGGCGTGGCGTCAGGTCCTGCTGCGACTATTATCCCATGCACAGCACACCTTACCAGGCCCTGGATAGCACCCAGACATGGGGAATCGCGCCCCCAGAAGCATGTGGGATGCTGTATCAGGCCTCACCCTCGTCGCCACCAGCCAACCAGCTTCCAGTCTGCTCTCTGCCAATGCTGCCAGTGCCGACTGGGAGCCTGACGGCGGCGGCAGCTAAACGGCGACGGGGGGCGAACCAGCAGGGGACCTTGACTGATGAGGGTCTCGTTTCAGAGCCATCACCAGCATGATTGGCCCGTCGCAACATTGGCCTCGCGTGTAAGCGCCCGGCACGAGAAACGTCGACGTCGCATGCGCTGAGATTCGACAGAGCCTCTCTGCAAGCGCCGAGCTGTCGGGCCAAGACATGAGCGAATCCACCGGCTCGCAAATTGGCTTTGATCAGTGTCGTTCTGGCGCCAGCGCGAAACAGAGAATCCAAGGGCTGCTGGAGACTCGTCCAATCCGACGCGCCGTGGAGCTGTCTACGCGCCCGCATCCATGGGACACGGCATCTTGAGGACTTTGTGCCGCATGTGCATCTTGTCGTTGACGACGCATGAAGTGATAAAACAGCAGCTGATCGGCATCGGAGCCGAGGACCCGGATGATACGGAGACGTACTGAACGAGAGATGCAGATGATGACGAAGAAGAATTCATCATGCCCTGGTGGGGTTGCCAGAGAGAGAGGTGTTAAAATGGCTTACCCTATACATATCTTTTCTTATCAATTTGGATTCAACCCATGAACTTTCTTTAACCACCGTGTTATTAATATGGTCCCTTAAACGTTGGATCGAAAGGGGAATTTTCTAATAGCAAGGTGAGAAATAGTTTGTAGTCATATGCCGTGACATAAGCTCGCTTGTAAATCTCGACAGAAGAACCTAGGTTTAACATCTACAAACACTGTTAGAGATTGCATTTAGACTCACAACCCAAGTGTAGAAATCAAGGAAAGTAAACGTTGCAGTCGATTTTGCCTGTGTCAACCATCTATTCTAATACAAACATAGACCCCGAAGAAACAGCCCATCGGGGTCTGCTTCTCCTAAGCATCAAATATATACGCCCTTTGTCCATCCAACCCAACCAATGATAAGATCTCGACCGCTATTATTCTATATCTACAATTGCTCAATACCCGAAATGAGCTGATCCAGTTGATTAGGTCCTGCCTCAAACACATCGTTCAACGTCTGGCACACGCCCTTAAGCCGCCGCATCTTCATCTCCGTCTCAAGCTCGCGGGACTTGTCCGCAGCCACATCAATCAGCTTCTTCGGGATGCGAGCCAGGCGAGCAACGTTAAGACCGTACGAGCGGTGTGCAACGCCCTCACCTAGCTCGTACAAAAAGGTCACTTCCTCGGAACCATCCGGTTTGGTATCGGCGCGGAAGCGCATGTGCACGTTGTCGACGGCGGGCAGGGCGTCTGCGACACGCGCGAGGCTCTGGTAGTGTGTGACGAACAGGGTAAGGCACTGCGTCTCGGTGGCAACGTGATGCAGCACGGCTTCAGCGATGGCGGCACCGTCATGCGTGGAGGTGCCGCGGCCGAGCTCATCGAGGATGACGAGCGAGCGCGGAGTAGCAGCGCGGAGAATGCGGGCCGTTTCGGACACCTCGACCATGAAGGTCGATTCGCCGGCGAAGAGGTTATCGCGCGCGCCGGCACGCACGTGGATGGCATCGCAGGGTGTCAGGGTCAGGGCCTCAGCGGGCACGAAGGAACCAAGTTGGGCCAGGAGAACCATGAGGGAGAGGGCGCGCACGAATGACGACTTACCGCCCATGTTGGGGCCAGTCACGAGATGAGCGAGGGGCCCGGGCCGGCCCAGCGTGGTGGTGAAGGGGATGTAGGCATCGTCAAGGGTGAGCTCGGCTATGGGGTGTCGGCCCTGGGTGATGGAAACGCTGGGAGGTGCGGAGGAGGGGAGGAAGGACGGTCGCGTATAGCCGGGTAGGGCGGCGACTTTGGAGAGGGAGAGCAGTGCGTCGAGACTGGCCAGAGCCGAGACGGCATCGCGTAGGGGTTGGTAGTCGGCAGCGATGGCAGCAAGAAGGTCCTTGAAGGCGGTGTCGCAGGCAGCGGCGAGGGCCTCGCGGTGCTGGTCGCGCTCGGTGGTGAGGTGGAGGACTTCAGGAGTGTGGAAGCGTGAGAGCTTCTTGGTACCAGAAATCTTGGCCCAGGAGGCGGGGACGTTCTTGATGTCGGAGTTGGGAACCTCAATAAGGAACTCAATGCCAGCGACAGTGACATATTCGACAGTGCGCTTCTTTATCTTCGCTGCTGCGACAGCACGGTGCTCGTCCAGCTCATGCTCGACGTGGGCGATACCGAGTTGGTGGTCCTGCATATCCTCGGTCTGGAATTCATCGCGAAAGAACTCATACTTGTCATCGGAGCGAGCGGCAGCTAGATTGATGCGCTCGAGATAGGAGATGACTGTGTCTAGGATCTTCGGGAGGGCACTGATGGCGTTGCTCAGTAGGGGAGAGGTGAAGGGGGCGTCTGAGGGGCTCTTGATGGAGGAGTATTGCGTCGCAATTTTTTGTAGGGTCTGCAATACGCTTAGGAGCTCTGGGCGAGTGCATTTGCCATAGTAGATGCGGATAAGGCTGCGCTCAAGATCCGTCTTGGTGTGGGTGAGAAGAGTCTGCAACTGGTCCACAGGACCGGTGTTCTGTTTGTCCAAAAGTTCCTGCACAGCATCGAGACGCTCTTGAAGGCGCTCCTGATCGAGCAAGGGACGGCCGACCCATTTTCGCAATAGGCGTTGGCCGAATCGAGTGAGCGTTTTATCAAGTGCCCAAAATAAGCTGCCCTTTTCTGAGTGGTCGGTCGCATTGCGATAGACCTCGAGGCTCTCAAGCGTTGTGCCGTTGATAAGCATGTGTGAGCGGGTGCTGAAGCTCTGAAAGTACTTGGTTAGATCGAAAATATGCTCGAGGCCGTACTCCGTGAGGTGGGTAATCATGGCCGACAAGCATATTGTGACAGGCTCAGGCAGTTTGAGAACCTTGTCAAGGAGAACACTGGCTGTTTCGTCCTGAGACTTTTCCTTGAGTTTGCCGGCATAGAACTGAGTGACGTGAGAGTATGCTTCGGCAGCCATGGTCTTACCCCTGGCCACCCGCTCAACCCGACTCTTGTCACCAAAGACATTTGTGCTGCTACCGGAAAGGTGTTGGACAAGTTTGTCGGTGCCTTTGGTGAGGTCTCCGACAATGAGAAACTCACACGGTGAGATATGAAGCAATCGTGTCTCGATCTCACTCCGCATGAAACCATCTTCGAAGTTATCGTAGATGATGTCTCCAGTTGCGGGCTGCACAGCAAGGATGCCTACGTCGACCTTCTCGTCGGTGCCCCAGCCCTTGGCCTTAGTCTCGGTGATGCAGAGAAGATAGCCGCCGGCCGGAGCTCCCTCAGCACCTCTATCGAGCTCACCGTTCTCGTCGATGTAGGTGCCTTTGGTGTAGAGGTTTGTGAGTTTCCGGACGAAGGGGGTGTTTCGGTTATCGCCAGCCTTCTTGAGAGCAGCTGTCTCGATTTGGCGAACAACTCCGACTTTGTGTCCTGCAGCGACAAGGCGCTTGGCATGGACAGGAAGTCTGTGAACGGGGATGCTAGCTGAGGCAAAACGATCCAGGTGTGCCTCTGAAGGATCTAGTAGCAGCAGGCTAAGTATATGGATTTCTCACCATCTTAAGGTAGGTTACTCACGCTCATCATATCGCATCTTTCCTGGGATGCAGACAATGCTAAGTTCCTTGGCAGCTATCCGCGCATCTTCGCCAAAGAACCGGAACTTGTACCCCACCTCGACAATGAGAATCGTGTCCAGGTGCTTTCGCTTGATCTCGAGAAATTGAAGCTCCATGGGGGTCAACTTGCCCGTCTTGGCGCCCTTCTTCTTCCCTTTTGCCGGAGCAGGACTTTCATCCTCATCTCCGTCCCCATCGCCATCATCGTCTTCTCCCTCAGGCGCCTCCTCTTGTCCTCGCCGCCGACGAAACATGGCATCCGGGTGGCCAAGTTTCTTGACGAATTTCCTGTGCAACTCTTCCTGCATCTGTTTCTCGGCTTCTTCATCTTCGACATCTTCACCATCTTGTGTCCCTATTTGACTCGATCCACCATATAGATAACGCTCGGTACGGGCCGTTGGGGGCGTGTTGCCATTGGCCCTGCTAGTCTTGCCAGCGTCGGCATTGCCAGATTTGGGGAAGAAGGCGCTGCTCTCGGTATCGTCTGTTGTTCTCTTGGCTCTTTTGGAAGAGCTCTGCTGCTCTACCTCGTCGTTTTCGTTCTCTCCGTTTTCGAGATGTCGTTTTCGAGACGATGCGTCGACAGTCTTGTTGGCCTGGGACAACGGCTCAGAGTGCTTCTTCTGCGAAAGAGGCGACGAGCCATTGGCGGGTTTGGGCTGGAAGAAGGAGGTCAAAGACTGTTGCTTCTTCTGCGAGGATTGCGGTGTCGGCGCCATCTGGAACAAGTGCGGAGGGATGACGCCTGACCGACAGCTGGGTCAAATTGTCAATGTCCAAGTATCTGTGACGTTAGAGCGACCGCGTTGATTAGGGGCCTAGACGCGTTGAGAGGTTGCGCGGACCCACTCTCATCCGCGCCCGTTGGGGGGCCGGAATGGCACGAAGACACGTGACGACCCCCGAGTGCCCCTGGGTGCCCCTGGTGGATGTATTGGCCCATTGGGACATGACAAGGGACGAAGGTTGTGTGCTATGTTAAGCAAATGTATATTACTTGATCCTAATAAGTACCTTTCCACTTCAATCTGTCACGATGACCCTAAATGCGGTAACCCTACGCGCCTAAAACGCCATTATGCGAATGAATTCCAATGTCCCTCTGTCGTCGTAAACTTCCGAACTCCACGAGATTGCCCCTGAGGCCTCGTAGTAGTAGTGACCAGTGTATCACTGCCATTGACGCCTGAGGCTTCTCGTTGTACCAGTCCTTCCTCTCTGTCCAAACTTCTTCGACCGAGACTCGAAGGTTTAGAAGAGAAGCAAAACTCCAGATGCGCCAGACTTCCTGTTGAATGCCGGCCCACACTCTCGCCGAAACGCAACTTGAACCCGCAGCATCCATATAAAAGCCGACTATTCCCGCACCGTCCAGCCTCACAAGCGAGACTAGAACTTCTGAAAGGTGAAATGAGGCAACGTGCTGAATGTGCCAGGCCTCTTGTCGGAAGCCGGTATATAGCCTGTCGACTCTGTGGTCATAGTACCGGCTGCTGAGTAAAACCTTAAAGACTTGTAAGTAAGATGAACTCACAATGAAGAATGAAAAAGGGAAATTACTCACTGTCGATCCGCCTAAAAAAGTAAAAGAAAAACCCTTTCCCGCAAGTGTTGATGGTCAAGTGCCATCCTTCGAATACGTAAGTGCCACCCAGAGTCAAAGTTTCGACGTCTATAAGAAGATCCCATAGACAATCACACCTTCTCTCTGTGACCCGAAAAGAAAACCTAGAACTCCCCATGATCTGCCCCTAACCTTTATGAGAACTCGATCAGAAGCCCTTCCAAGACGAAGACCGGAGAAGAAGAGAGAAAAAAAAAAGAAAAGAAAAGAAAAGAAAAGAAAAAAAGAATGAAGAAAGGGGTTTTCGACGCAGCCTGCCTCTGATTCTTCATATGTTTGACACCCAGCATTGATGTTAGCAGGTAGAGTTCTCAGAAGCCTGAGTCCAGGTCATCATGGAGATCCATATCGGCACCAGGCGCTCTCGGATGCCAAATTCCGTCGCTTGTCTCCATCGAGCCGGTGCCATTGCGCTGCCGCTCATCTGACTGAGCAGTCTCGGTGCCCGTTGTCTGGTTGATTGGCGTAAACGCAAGAGATGCGAGAGTTGTGTCGGCGGATGACTGGCCGTACATGAAGACTCGATCATGGGAGAAAAGTGGATTGGTCCCTGACATGTTCAGGTACTGGTTCTCCTGAACGGTCCCGTTTGACTGGCTTTCCTGGTGCGCCTGAACCGGATTCTCGGAAGACAAATGAAAGTTTCCGTCAAAGTGGCTAGAGGCGCCATAGGGGCTGTGATTGTGGTTCGGGTATGCCAAATTGTCGTCCACGGGGGAATACGGAGAGTCGATTGGAGCGAAGCGGCCTGAGACAGATTAGCACAGGAACATTTCTCTTCTAGGTCCGCCCTCCCCCTAGGTAGAAGTAAGCTGATTAAAAAATAGCGACGTACTCCAAGTATAATTCTGTGACCTTTCACGATTGGGATCCGGGCCCGTGTGCGTTCGAGTCGGCATGGCCCTCGATGTAGGCGTAGGGGAAGCCATGTTGGAGTGCGAGATGGGGTTCAAGGTTGGCATCGAGATGCGGTTACGAAGTTCGAACCTAAAGAGATTTGTTAGTATAACTGTGCCATAATTGAATTGTTTTGGACGTGAAATACCTCTGCTCGTGTTCCGGAATTAATTCGAAAGTTCGAGTGTCGTAGGGACCTGTTCAAAATATTAAAGACCAATATTCTTGACCTTTTGTCACAAACGTACCATTGGAAGATCCAGCGCCGAAGATGTCTTGGCTCTGCCGATAACCACTTGAATTATGAACGGCACTGGCATGGCTATCCGAATTGAACGACTGTTGTGTTTCGATTCTTCTGGTCGTGCTACGTGTGTTCGGACGACGGTTACGCGGTCCATTGGGTGGAACGTCAATTTGAGCCTCGGGCTTCCTGCGCCTCTGTTTTGGCACCTTCGGAGGTGAAGCCTAAACTGTCAGTATTCAAAGAAGAAGTATGGGTGAAAATTGCTGTCTTACCGGTTCATCTGGCTCTGGACCAGGAGACTCGCTTTCGTCGTAGACATTCTTGAAACGTTGAACCTCCCAGTCAGGGGTCATGACCATCTGAACCGGCTCGATACCCTGTGAAATTCGTTTCATCTTGTCAATGGTTGACTTCGGCTTCCGCTGATTCCGAGTGCGCTTCATCTCTTCATTTGCGAGGTCCATTTTCCCTATACCTGGCCAGACCGTTCCTTTCAGAGATAGCGCTTCATTTCCGTCTTCTGGCGTATCCGACTCCTGTTCCGAACTGGCAAGAGTTGGATATAACGGATTCTCGGGGGTCATTCCGTCTGACTCGACCTTGATCACTGCATTTCTGGATGTAGATCGCTTGGTCTTCTTCTTCTTGCTCTGTCATGTCAAAGTCAGCTTGCCACTAGCTCCTAGGGGATTATCATTCTCACCTTGGTCTTCGGGCCGCCACGACCAGTTCTGCTGTTTGGCTGCCTGTTCCGAGCCTCTTTGACAGCCTTTGCTTTCATTCTTTCCACTAGGAGGCCTTCGATGTGGTGGTCCTGGTACCATTGCTCGTAATCTCGCAAACGAACGGCGGCGGTGAGGTCATGATGAGCTCTGAGCTTCGTTTGAGTCTCATGGTGAAGGTGACCCTTGGAGGAAATATGCGTGAGGAGATGCGACAAATCCGAGAAATTAGGAACCTCAGGACACACGGCGCACTTGAGCGGAATACCTGTACTGGTGGTGTGGGCAGTCCGAATCTTGTTGGAGCTTTTAGTGGCAAGTCCCGTGGCCATTTCCTACACGAGACATGGTTAGCAATCTGACCCGAGGCACCCGTCTTCTGGGAACGAAAAGAAAGGAGATTGAGGATGCAGGGTCCAGTAACCTTCAATGGCCACATATGTGCTCTGGCACAGCCCATGCAAGGATTCAGAAGCCCCGCGAAGGCAGCAAGTTGGAAGCAGGAATGGCTCAGCAAAAAAACGAGTGTGTGACTGCGTGTCAGGTCGGGACCGGGAGCCAAAGAAGCAAAAGTAGCAAGCGTATGCAGCAGGAGATGAAGAGGAGGAGGAAGAGAGCGGAGACAGGATGGAAGAGAAAGGAGAAAGCAGAGAAGAGGCAAGTCGTGACGGAAGCTGATAGAGCCCGAGATAGACTAAGCGAACCAGAGCTTCGGGAAACACTCACAGCAACATGGGCAACCGCAGAGGCAGCAGCGACGCTGGCAGGAGCAGTCGGGACAGTGTTAGGCGTGGAAGAGTCAGCGCCCGGAGCCGAAGGGTTGACTGGCGTGCTTTCCGTCTCCAGAGGCTCTGAGGAAGCAGGGAGGATAGCCGGGTCAATTGGGATTTCTGAATCATCAATCCAGTCGTACTGGTAGCTGAATCCGTCGAAGTCGGCCCCCATGCTTAGCTGGGACTCGGGACGCTCTTGCTTAAAAAACTGTGTGTGAGCCTGCGGCATGTCAAGGAAGGAATATCGTCGTCCGGGTTGCTCTTGACCGCGAGGAAGTTGATCAGAAGCACCTTGCTCTGTGACGGCAAGGTTTTGGCTGGGCTGTTCCTGAGCGACGAGCGCATGACCAGAGTCCTATTCTGGGGAAGGCGCCGAGTCGGGTTGCTCCTTGGGTTGCTCCTTGGGTTGCTCTTTGCTGTCGGCAGGCGAGTCGGTGACCTCAGGCTCTTCAGGGCTGGATGAATGCTCGGGACGAAAGGGGGTTTCGGCTGACTCATCGAAGCAGGCAGTTCCGTCCTCTCTCAACCGAAAGGGAAGGAACGCCTCGAGGCCGTCGAAGGTATTCATCGTGCCTTCCTAATCCGTAGAACCAACTATACTGTAGCCGAATTACTATTTGTCCCCAACCTAAGCTGCAAGCTCGGCTTTTGGGCCAATAGGAGCTGCTGCACTTACTAGATAAAGTCAGGTGCGTATTGCTGCGAGCCAGTCAGGTGTGGCAGAATGAAAATTAAGCTATTGGTGAAGCTGGAGTGCCGCGATGCAATCTGTTAGCATTTGTGGATCATGAGCCATACTGGGAGGGAGGCTTCTCTGTCATGTGGAAACGTACTTGATGTTCTGCTTGAAGCATCAGATTCAAAGAGTGATGCGAAGAATTCGACGCATGCCACTGCACGTGTGATAGGAGAAGCTGGGATAGAAGTCTAGTCAAGTTAGCCCTATTTGCAATCCAAGATGTACGGAGACTGTATCATTGCCGCTTGAGATGTTCCAACTCCCCACAAGAATTGAGAAGATATAAACACAAAAGCAAGCAACACCATCTGAGATATCTGCTACTTGACCAGATAATATGAGAAGCCAAGGGTAAGAATAGTCGACTATAACAAAGAAAAAGAAGAAGAAAAGGAAAAACATGGATGCTGAGTTCGGATTTGAAAATCAAGACATGAATAGTGTAATATACATACCTTGCGATTCCAATTAACTGCGACAGAATCTCATGAAGACCAAGAAGAGGATTAGGATGTCCAACTTCAAATGGATATAGAGGCTCGTCTCTGTCCTCTGCTGGTGATACTGTAGCCTCTTTCTGTTGCTCAGCTACCAGAATTCCAACATCCAGGAAGTCTCGAGCTGGTAAGAGAGATACCTAGCTTCTAGAACACCAGTATTCAAAGACTCTGCTGTTTTTTTAGAGATAACGTTGGCTGGTTCAAAGAGAAGAGTAGGCCGATACCTTAGTCGTCTTCAATGAATACAGTAGCCACCCTGAGACGAGTGCTTCAATCTCTCTACCTTGGAGTCAGTAGAGCTTCGAGACTGTGACACTTGCTTTGTGATCCGATTCAGATGCGGAAAGCCTTGATCTATTGTCGTGCTTGATCCGCTGTCGCTTCGGAGAGATGAGGCAGTCGGTAGACAGGCAAATACTAGTGGTTCACGTATTCTTTGACCAGAAGCTTTACTTCTGCGAGCATTGGGATACCTTCGCTTGGTAAGGTCTAAAGAGAATTCGTAAGTAGAACAGGAGCTTGAAAGACCCTATTCGGGCCTTTGCAAATGGGAGTGTACTGATTAGAAATGACGGAGGAGACTTACCGAGGAAAGCAACGACTGTTGCGTTGAAGTTGGTGATGTATGAGCAACTAGAGAGATCCTGGAAGATATTGTATAGGGTCTCCTGTTAAGATCTCCAAGGAGGACTATCTAGGAAGTCTGGTGATCGAATGGTGGAGGGCAGTAGGGACGAATGTAGGGGTGAACCCGAGGGCCAAACAATAGCAAGGATAGGTAGCTAAGAATGTTAGAAAGTCTGCAGTGGTATAGAAGTGCGAATTCAATCGGCAAGGTCCAAAGGAATGCAAATCAAGCCACCGAAGCGAGCGACTCTTCGACCGCGATAACGATCGAACCGAAAACCAAAATATCCCCGAATCGTGCTTCAAAGATCCGCAAGGGCCTTGAGGACTTCAGGAGCCGATCTGGCTGACTAGAAACCTCTTGATCACAACAGTTTCTCGACGATTGACCCAGGTCTGGGGATCTGGTCGCTCACCTTGACGAGTATTTCCTCGTGATCCCTTCAAAACTTCGGAGAGGAGAAGGGCAAGAAGCCCCAAGGAAGAGATCTAGAAGGCTAGAGCTTTATTGAGGAGCGTAACTCGTTGCTTTCGAAGAGTTCTGCGCTCGTCGCGCCTGGTGGTATCTGGGGGAACCCAGCGACCTTCCCGAAGCAATGGAGCGATCTATCGCTATCGGGAAGAAGGTAAAACGTTCTGAGCTTGATGGATGATGGTTTGAGATGGTTGGATTCGAAGGGGATGAAGAGAAGGGGGACGAATCGATTTGTGTCGACCAAAACGATCGAGCGAAGAATCAAAACAAAAGTGGTTCCCTGAGGAGGACGGAAGCCAGGGGAAAATAAATGAATGTTTATGGCGGCAGATAGGTACTGACCGCCGACTGATTACCCGTGTATATGGTCCGTGAATCATCGTCGCCAGCAATATTTTCGGGAGCCAATGGGGCTACCCATAGAACAGTAACAATTTTGAAATTCAAGGAGCATGGAAAGAAGATAAAGGGCAGCCAGACAGGTTACTAGATAAAGGTCAAAGAATTGTCATTACCTTGAGCACTAACAGTCAGCAATTGAAGCACCTTAGGTAGCTTGCTAGCGACATTTATGGCAAACTTTAGGGGGTACATGAGACAGGGCAAGTTCCTATGGTGACTATTTCTCTGCACATTTCAGGACGAGAACGTGCATGTTCCTACTGAAGTCGACCTTTGGTGAAGCTGTCTGTCAATCAATGTTGGCGGAATTCACCAGCGTGTCCGTGTGATTAGTCTAGCGCTGTTGGGTGGCCTGGCAGCCGAGGACAGTGAAATTTAGAGGGTCCTCAGGCTGCCACATTTGCCGGCTGATAGCAAGATTAACTACCCAGGAGCTAAGAAAGCAGTGATGTACCTGAATCAAATGCAATGCAAGATGCTCAGGTTGAAGTATCATATCCTCGTGTTTGCGTTGGTGGAGAAGATGGAGTGGCAAAAGATCGAGAGACGCCCATGGGGAAAGAAAGAGCGCGCGTAGAAGATCTTTTCGGAATAGCAGCATGCCCTAGGGTCAGTCAAAGAGTATAGGATTAAGCAGTTTTTAATCTATCAATGGCTGGGTTTTAATTGACTCGGGCGGTGTTGTCATGGCTTGGCGAGTGAACATTGAGCACTCGCGCAGGACAATTGAGCAGAGGAAGCCGCCAATCTCCCACTTAGGAGGAAGAGGACCGCAAGAAGAAGAGTCAGCATGCATTCTCATATGCTATAGAGACAAAAGATGAGGTTGTAGATCTTTATTGCTTTTGGTCATGGGCCAAGGCGGTCAGCCATGATCGTCATAAAAAACAGGACTTTACTAATTTTCGGACAGTATAGAGAAAGTATGGAGAAGAGCCCATCAGACATTGCCCTTTCTGGGCAGTCTTAATGTGTGAACCATGCACTGACTGTAGGAATATTTCGAAGAATCCGAGCAGTAGTTAGATAATCAGTCTGAACGGTGCGGTTGATCGCGGGGCTCGGAAAGGACGATATCGTGCGGCCTCAGCATCTCTAGTGGAACTCAGTATTCATTCATGAAGCCAGAAATGGAAACGCGCCCAAGATCGTTTGGGTTGTAGGGAATAGCAATAATATGCGCCTTGTGTAGAAGATTGGTTTAGCAAGAATGCTACTAGAGGTTCGAGGATCAAAATTCTAACCCAAGAGACCGAGATTGGAGATTTAAGCGACCTAAATTAGTGTCTTGAACTAGAAGTCTGAGATCGAAGAAAAGACTCGTCTGAGACGAAAAAGAGGATGCATGGGCATAGATGGAAGGTCGATAAATCTGTCGGAGGGAGGGAAAGATTAGAAGGGAAGGTCACATGAGCAGGCTTTAGGAAGAATTATTACATTCAGAAGAATTAATTAGGTCTTCCGTGAATTGATGACCCAAAATTCAGGTTCACCAACTTTGGCAGCAGCTCCGGTGAACGAGAAGGGACAAAATCGAGAGATGTGATTCACGAGCAAGGCCTGATATCAGATAGAGACACAAAAACGCGAAGAAGATTATGAGTAGAAAAGGAAGGAATTCTATTGGCAATCCATTGTTGAGCATGGTTACTTGATGGGAATCCCAGTTCGAATGCAGATGAGCATGATACCAATCGAGTCTGCTTGGTCTCAACAAATATGCGCACGATTTCTTTTTTCCACAGCTTTCCTTTCATGCTCTTCTTGTCATCGGAGAGCAGGAAAAAACAAGCATTACCCGTCAGATGGAAGAGGACGAAGAAGAATGCTGGATGGCAGGGCGAATTCGAAGATGGGAAAAAAATAAACCGCATCCCTTGATGAAGATATCACCGTATCTACTGTACTTCAATGAAGACCTTTCTGGCTCATTCATGTTTTCTACCATCACGTCTGGTCATGACTTGTGTGGCAAGCCGGTTGACAGATTGCAGGGAACGAGTAAGAGCTCACGCAACGGCACGTTCTGGAGACACGACAGCACATCTCGAGCGAAATACGTGCTTGCTCTCATATTGCTCCTTTATCTTTGATGCTCCGTCATAATTTGGTTGCTTCTGCTTGTGTCATACAACGACCGCTACCCGCAAACTGACTCGAGGCTCTCAATGGCTTCGTAAGACGTAAAGCTGAGGACGAAAAAGATTGACAGTAGAGGAGACAATAAAAGGCTCCATGGTCTCATGGTAGAGTCTGAATCGTCAGATCTGGCTGCTATCTCGTGGTCAGGAGTGACAGGCTACCCGGCTTGCGAGTCATGAAGTCCGGAGTCGTTATCACCAGACCTTCAGATTGGGTCAGCAGCGACATCGTCATAGAACAGGAACAGGAGAAAATGCTGTTCATCGACAAGCAGTTTACTCGCTCGGAGGGCCTTTGCAGTAGCAGTAAATTGAACAGACTTGACAAGTTGGCGACGGAATGACTGTAGCCCTTAGCACAACGAACTAACAAGATCTATTTGAATTGAAGTACATGCAGGATGAGAGGAACGAGTAGATGCGTGTGCCTGCAGTGCAGCATTGAAAGAGCTTTTGAATGATAGATTTGAAGAAAGATTGCAAAATGATCTGGATCAACATTGAAGCTAGATCATGACAACATGCATGTTTCACCAAAGACTATGTCGAGCGAGCAAGGTGTCATGGAGTAAATAATTATCAAGTCTTGAGTTAAATTATTCCTAACTAAGCATAATGGGAGAGCCTATGGCGTCTTGGTCCATTACTGTACTCTCGATCTGAATGACTTCAGCAGTGAAAATGTTTGAAGGACTTCACAGGGCGAACTCCACGGAGTAAAGGCGATGCCCCTGAAAAAACCAACATATTCGTCTCCTCTCGCCTTGTATCCTTGCTACCACGGGGCAGTGTCTTTAGCAGGTTATTAGATGGCAAGAGGGTTCTGGATGATCAGAGGTTGCAAGCTCCATGCTCGACTCGAGGGACTTGTGGCCAATGAGGTGCTGATTCATGGTGTTGAGTGAGGAGATTCTTCTCTTTTGGTCGATCTTTTCAGCCGAGTATCTTCTTCGTGATCGATTTCGGCATGCAATAGACGGGGTCAACCATCTCCAGGCCCGGATAGCCGAGCAGACTCAGCCCAGCGAGGCCAAAGACAGTATGCCACACGTCCACCATGTCGCCCGGTCGGTCAGAGATGCCGCCAATCTCAAGGTCTTGAGAGCTCAGAATGAAGTTGATGAGTGCCTCTCGGTCTATCCAGTGTGTCCGGTCGATCATGGCAAGACTGCTCAACACCCACCAGCTGTAACAGACATCTTCCTTCTTCTCTGGTCGACCATTCAGGCCACCACAGGGAACCTGCCGTTCGCTCAGCCAGCGGCCAAGCTTCTCCTTATCGACTAGATCGAGGCGTCCGGCGATGGTCAACGCAGCAACGCATGTGAAGATCTGACCTGAGTGCGACTCCGCACCCGGCCCGACTCCGTAGCCGCCGTCAAAGTTCGCACAAGCGGCAATATGCTCCACGGCCTTGTCCACGTCGATGAGAGATAGCAGTCCCATCAGAGACAGGCCATTCAGGGCACTGTACAAGAACCGCGTGTCCTCTTCACCCCACTCGTCACCCGCAAAGGTGCCAGTCTCTCGGTTCTGCAGGTCGGCGAGGACTACGCCGTATTAGTAGTAGCAATTTGTGTGAAGTTTTCACGAAGACCTACACTTGCCCACAACGGCCTTTCCCTTGCCTCGAGCCTCCAGCTCGTCGAAGGCGTCGCACATGGCGAGAATCTGCACAGCACTTACTGTGGAGAGGAGGTGAGCGTCGTGGCCGGGTGCCGCGCCAAAGCCGCCGTTCTCATGCTGGCAGGACAGGACGAAGTCGATGACTCCTTGACGAGGGAGGGCATCCGGACGACCCAGTAGGTGTAGAGAGGTCAGGCCCCAGTAGAGGCCGTTCAGGCGCAGATGCTCTGTCAGCCAGTAGTCCAGCTCATCCTTCCTGGTGTCGAGACTCTGGACGTATTTGACATGAGCTTCAACAGCGAGCCTCGGTATCTCGGGCACCGTTTTGCTCTCAGCCATTGTGAAGGGAGTTCCCGAGAGCAGACGAAAGGCTGGTGAGGAAAAGGTGAAAAATCCAGGCAAAAGCCAGGTGGTGGATAAGTAAGGTGGGCCATCTCACTAACATTTTCCACGGTCTGTGATTGGGCAACGGAGCTCCAGCACTCCTTGTCATCCGAGAGCTCAGAGCTTCAACTTCAAACAAATCTCAGACCATTCCATCAATTTCTCATCTTTTCTACTTCATTTTGATATTTGATCTCTTTTTAATAAATTTACAATGCTGGCTACTAGGCGTCTGCTGCAGGCGTGCAGGATCACTCTCTTCACGCGAGAAAACTGTGGTTTGTGTGTTCAAGCTAAGAGCGTGTTGTCTGATGTCTGGGACAAGCGGCCCTTCGCCTACAAAGAGATTGACATTGTGAGACCCGAAGCAAAGGCCTGGAAAGACCTCTACGACTTTGATGTCCCGGTGGTAAGCGACTCCGATTTTCATGAAAGAAAGCGAACATTGATTTCTTCTAGATTCACATCAACAAGTCCTCTGCCGCCGAAGAAGACCCTGCAAAGTCCGGGAAGGCCGTCAAGCTGATGCACCGGTTCACTACGGAGCAGATCAATGCTAGCATGGACAAAGTCGAACAAAACTAGTCTCTTTTCTCGTCGCGATTTTCTTCAATACGACTGGCCGGGAATGGGCTTGGCCTGAGCCGTCGCGATCGTGAGCTGTTCCTTCACCGCAAACTCCAAGCCCGTATAATCGGTAATCACATTCATCATATCGAAGCCCTGTTCCGCGTACATCTTGGCCTGCTCGCCGGTTGAGCAGTAGATACCGCACTTCTTCCCAGCTTTCTTGCTGGCCTCGAGGGTTTTAGCCAGGGCGGCTTTGAGCTCGTCGGCCATGACGCCGTTGATGATGGGGTGGCCGATGTTGTTTCCTGCAAAAGTCAGACGAGGATTCTTGTGGATGAGAGGAAGATCTTACCAAGGTCAAATGGCCCGATGAACAGAGCGTCAATGCCCTCGACAGCGGCGATGTCATCCACGGCGTCCAAGGCTTCCTTCGTCTCGATTTGGACGATGGTCAACAACGCGTCGTTGGCCTGCTGGAGATATTCGGTGAAAGTCGGCACGGGGTTGAATCGCTCGGGGGCTATGGGTGAGCCAAAGCCGCGCTTCCCATAAGGCGGGAACTTGGCGGACTGAACGAGTTGTTTCGCTTCTTCCACTGTTCGAAGCAGTGGGACGACGATCTGAGTTCATTAGGATTGAAACAATTGGGTTCGAGGTTGAAACAAAAGACTTACTCCATGGGCTCCAGAATCGAGAGCTCCTGTTAAGTGTTAGCAATTCGTTTGATGTGGCTTCCACGGCGTTCTTACGCTTCACCATCCATCCTTGCATATCCGGCAATCTCACGATTGGCGAAACTCCTAGCGCCGCAATAGCCGGTACCGCATCATGCATCGCAGCATCTGAAAGGCATCAGTAATGGCAACGAGGGCCTTATCCCAGAGCCCTAAACATACCATCCAGATTCCCATGCTCGCAGTCTACCAACACCCAGTCCACGCCCGACCTCGCGAGAATCCTCGACACATTTGCCCCGGGAATCATCTGCCATGCGCCCATCGCCTTGCGTCCCTGGCTCAAGGTTGCTCTCAACCGATTCGAAGCCTGCATCATGGTCCTCGCTGTTCCCCGCATTTGAGATGAGTTGCCAGAGTGCGGCTAGCTTAAAGCTGGGGAAGCTGTACGTTATTGTTTGGTTACGCCAGAAGTCGCCGGAAACTGCAGTTTCGCTAATATGTAGAAACAAACCTCTACTTAATTCCAAAAAAGAGTCTCTCGAATCAATGGACCGTTATCGCGACTTTGAGATGGTGAGATTAGGTGTATATAAGGCGGGGGGGAGAGGATGCGCTGTGTGGGGTTGAGGGTTGATCAGCAGACCAAAGCCGACGCCCTACGACATGCGGAGGGAATGCGGTGGTTCTTTGGTCGAAAGTAAGCAGTAACAATCTGATAGGACGATAATGATGTGGTCACGGCATGATTGATGCGTTCGTACTCGGAAAAGTTGCACATTTGTAAGGTAGCTCTAAACCCCCCCGAAAAGTAAACGTTCAATTAGAGTCATACTATTTGCACGGGCTACTTTGTCTATCCGCACGGAATCTTCTGGCTTAGATTGCAACTGACCCAATACAAAAGGAAAGGGTTTAATTAGAGGTATAAGGGTCTAGCTAGGGGATAGGGATCTGGATAAGCGATATAGTTCAGGGCAACCTTAGGGATAGGGTTCAGGTTTGGTATAGGGCTTAGGTTACTGAGGATACATATATATGGTGGTATGCAAAGGATCTATCACTTAGACGTTAAAGATGGCCGAGAATTACGACGAGCACAAAGCCGCGAGACACTGAGTTGCGATCAAATCTATTATAATAACTCAAATTAGCAGGACTTATGCCTGCTTAATCAGTAGGCCGGTGTCTTACGGACACCTCGCCTCAATCATTCTTTCATCAGCTCAGCGCCCTTTTAATAGCCTCTTTATCACATTCGCAGTCTTGAGGCGATATGATTGCAGCTTCTCTCCGCTACAGCGATGTTGTGGGCGGGCAGGCTTGAACGTCACAATTTGGTCTCCAATTCGGGATTTTGAATGAGCAAGCCATTGAAGGCTTGTGATGTTTCTAGATTTACATTAAATCGTTCAATCGTCACGGGACTCGATCAGTCTTGGAGACAACTAGTAACGATGTTAGTAGGCATTCCAAGGACACAGAATTTGGCCTAAAACTTACCCAAGGTAATCTTCCTTGATGCTGCCGATAGCCCACATCTCGCCGACCTCGGTTCTCGTACCAATAATCTTTACACGAACGTGCGTCCCGGGCTCGATCACAGTGTCTTCGTTGTTGGTGAATTGAGGTGGTGTCGCATTAGGATCCCACTTGATATCACTCGGAATTAACTATAGCGGGTCAGTATGCGGGTTCGCACAAATGCTGTGAAGAGCACAACATACATGGGCAGAGACGAAAAGTCTCAGAGGCCCAGCCTGAGCGAAAAAGCCCTGGGGGTTGATAGAGTAGACGACGGCATCGACCTAGGCGGATCAGACTCCTGCGTCGTCATGAATCGGCAAAGGAGTATTTACCGTCTCGCCCTTGAAGGGCCGCCATACCACTGCACGGTAGCCCACTGTGAACTCAGCCAGCCCGTTTCCTGGCAAGATGCGACCTTCGGAGATGTCGAAGGTGTCCATGATAGAAATGATGTAGTAGCTGCCGGCGCACGTTCCCTCGACGTCCTTGAGGAGTTTGCTCGTGACCAGCTCGTGCATATTCCTACCAAAATACGATGGATGTAGGGTGACCCTGCGCTCCATGTTGTAAAGGAAAAACATGTTGGGCAACGATGATGGAATCGGAGCTGATGATGATGACGACGAGCGATCGCTTCGAGGTTCAGGTGGCGCTTCGGCGGTAGCGCAAGATTCGACGGTCAACGAAAGGTATTTTCGACGGTATTAGACGTAAAACATGCGATTGCTGCTCTGAAGCAAATGCGCCGGGCCCGGCGAAAGACTTTCGCGATAGCAGAAACTCGGAGGGTGCGCGCAAGGGACGTCGAAGGGCGAAACGAAGCGGGAGAGAGAGAAGAGAACGAAGACCCGGGAAGCAGACGCAAAGACGCAAGGACGCCAGCCGAGTGTCGCGCCGCCGAGGTTTGCGCTGCGGGTTCTTCGATTCTCGATGCGCGCGCACGGGTCGGGAGAAGTGAGGATGGCGGCGGGAGGGTTGAACAAAGAACAGTCGGCGAGGCTGAGGAGCTTTAGGCACGGCACCAGAAACTTCGCGGGCAGGCGCGGTGGTCCGTGCGCGGCGGCAGCCTTGAGGTTTCCGTTTCCTCTGACGGCCGTCTGAGAGCTCCGAAGGCTAACCCCACAAAATGGATGTGTTGGGGGGATTTTGTTCCGGGCGCCGTGCTCCGAAATGCCAGCAGCTGCAACAGCCCATTTCGACATTCTCGGCCAGTGCCCTGTGCTGTAATTATAAGCGAGTTGATATGAGACGGGGCAGGGCTTGAATGGGTACTTGGGGAGGGCAAATCTGCTACAAGTCTGACGGCACGCTGGTCAAATGTACATTGAAGCAGCAGAGCACTTCTCTGGGCATTCAACACGTCATAAAGGGGGATTGATGGTGTCTCAACCCGGAGCATCACCAAGCCCAAAAACCTCCGTTCCGTCTCACTGGGCGCATAAATTACGGTACCCAAACGGTCCTGCTCCTTTAACCCAAAATGTGCACCAAAAGGGTGGCCAGTGAGTCTGCCAGGAAGGTACGGTACGGGCCAGGTTGATCCGAGGCTCATGCCCCACGTTCTGGATGGAACCCCAAGGAGTGTCTCTGATTGCAAGCACATGAAAGAGGCAACTCTCTCCAGTATTCTTCATCGCTTCTCGACGCGTGCTCGACCTCTCCTATAATTCTCCGTCTCCCTTCACCTCTCCCCAGATTTCTGCCGCCTTAAGCTTCCGCCGCCCGGACCACCGACCGACCCACCGGGCTTCCGCAACCTGAGCTGTCTGTCCCGCCAGCTTTTTGTGGTGAAATTCGTCGCAGCAATCTGGCTGGTTGGGGAACTTGACATTCTCTCTTCCAGCACCTCTTGCTGAACCCAGCTCCCTTCGCCCTCAACGGCTGTGACAAGGATATCCTTAGCACTGGTCAGCACCTAATTCACCATGTCGCTAGACCTAGAGACGCACCTCACCTTCGTAAGCATCGAAAACCCGGGAATCGCCGTCGGCAACCCTCCCGAGAACTTCACTCAACTAACGACCTCGCCTCACTCAGTATGGTGCCTACCATTCTAACTCAATCAACGTTGCCATTCATGTGGTGTGCGTGCCTCTCCTTCTCGTATCCGGCTTCTGCTTGGTGAGTTTCTCTTCATACTCTGCCTGGCGACTAATTATACTGGCATCCGCATTTCTTGGCATTCATTCCTCCTGACCGGAACTCAAAGGCATCCTACACGGGCACTTTGATAGAGCTTCCCCCTTGGCTCACTGTGCCCTACCTCGATCTCAACCTGGGCACAATTGCTGCATTTCTATATGCTTCACTATACTTGCTGCTCGAGCCATTTGCTGGGTTTTTGCTTGCCGCGTTCTGTATGGGGAGCGCGGCCTATGGCAACTACCTCCACCAGCAGGACCCAACGCTGACCTTCCAAGCGGCACTGGGGCTTCATCTGGTCTGCTGGATTCTGCAATTCATCGGCCACGGTGCCTTCGAGGGTCGAGCCCCTGCTCTCCTCGACAACTTAGTCCAAGCCATCTTCCTTGCCCCCATGTTCGTTTGGCTGGAGGTTCTCTTCAAATTCGGCTACCGTCGCGAGCTCCAGGCCCGCGTTGAGAAGCGAGTGCAAGACGAGATCGCGAAGTTCAAATCGAAAAACGGGAAGGCTGAATAAGCTCACAAAGTTAGCTATCCCAAAGGCTCTCCTTGAGCCCGGCTGGTTGACCCCGTCTCACCCACCCATCAATACCAGCCATTATCACAAAAATGGGTAATTTTATCGCCAAGTTCAAAAGACAGATTGGCAGACATCTTGAAGCACACATACACTTCTGTGCTCCAGATACACATAACTATACGAAGGACGGACGTGTGCCTCGCCACGTCGTCCGACGTCCAAATTAGCGAATCCTCCAACAGTCAGCAAGACCGAGGCGTTGTGGATCTTCTTTCTGAGTTTCTCGGGCGTTTGAATCCATTGGAGCCTTTCGTTTCACACAGCAATATGTTTCGCAAGGCGCGGAAGGATTGATCATGCATACACGATCGACTCTGCGCGAGTCTTTGTATGATGAAGCGTGTTCACGATGGCGCGCGGTGAGTTCACTGTAACTAGGAGATAGTACTTACTGGATGAAAGCAAATTTGAAAACAAAATAATGTATTTATTGCGAATCTGTGAACACTCTGTCTAGACTTACCTGGATGGCGTTAGAGGGTGTCCTTCATCCTGGGACTTGTTAGCATTTGACTTGTTCGGGTTGGGATCATACAAATGTACAAGCTCGGGATTGTCGGGATACAATGCGTCCCAGTTCCCAATCTCGGCTCCATCAGGCCACAGCACATCCCAATAACCAGCCACGGTGTCCGGATGATCGCCCTGCTGCGGTTGGTTTTCTTCGGGTTCATCATCCAAGGTTCAATGAGAGAATGCGGTTGCCACGGATTCAGATTCCTGAGAATCCTCGGGCCCCTGGGACTTAAACTCCGCGGAGGTCGTCCGAGAAGACTCGACTAGAGGTCTCCCCTTCTAAGGTTCATCCTCCCATTCTGGCTCCTCAATAATCGCCGTCATCGAGCGAAGTGACCCCGAAGACGGCTCTTGATGGACTAAGGATGCCTGGGTGGGCATTTTCCGCGAACGCTCGCGGCGGTACGTGGTCTGCATGCGCCGCGCCTCCTGCTCGGCGGCGTACAACCGCACCGCGAATGTCGTATCATGAATTCTCTTCTCCTCGGGCGTGCCGTCTGGGAACTCCGGCAGTGCGGGCAGAGCAGGCTGAGCCTGCCTGCTGCGGTACGAGGGGCGAAATTCACGATGCGCCTGGCGCAGGCGCACGGCGTTAGGCATAGTGACTTCAGAGTCGGAACCGCTGGAACTGGTCCCGTGTGAGTTGCTGAAAGAGGTTTCTGTGAGGTCAGAAATGCCGTCGTCGGAATCAGCCCCGTGGAGGAATGGGAACTTACCGACGCTCCCCTGTTTTGGAGGCTTCTTCTTCTGAACTTCTGGCGATTGTTCTCGTGAGGATGACGAGCCATGCCGGAGAGAGTCTCGTGACGATTTGCTCCGGTGCTTCTTCTTTTTCTTGAAGGAGGAGGAAGGAGATGGAGTCCTACGTTTGCTTCGGCCTCTGCTTCTTGATCGGCGTTGTCGCTTTCTATCCGGATGCTGGCGTCGTTGATTTGGACGACTTCGACTGGTCATAATCTTCAACTCCATAGGGGGTTGCTGGCACTTTTCGTACGGGACAAGATCCAGCTCCCGCGTATTGCGCTCAAGCTGGACCGGATATTCACCAGCCGAAATCGCCTCCCTCTCAGCCCCAGCCGCCGAACTTTCAGCTCGCGGCGTTGTAACTGGCCGAAGCTTTCGCATTGGCCAATCCTCGTAAGCCAGATCTCGGCAATGATCGCACGCCCGATTAAGGCGCTTGATTTCTGAGATAAGCTCACATCTCTTCGGACCGAACCAGCAGGAAAGCACCCACCAGATGCCCGTCTGAGGCTGAGGTCGACGACATTTTATTGCGCGGCGCGTGCTATGCCGGCAATGATATATGCGCCGTTCGTAGCACATTGTGCCGAGATAGGGTGTTAGTGATGAGCCAGGGAAGCTCCAGACTTACCTGGCTATCAACAGGGATATTGAGTGTTTCTTGTCGTCAGTCAGTATGGACTTACCGGTGTAGGAATATATCAGAGTTGTAGATGTGTATGACATAAAAGGCCTTCAATGGAAACACGAAATATGAGAGGCAACAGAGACTATTTGACTACCTTTGTTGTTCCAGACACAAAGCGAGTTCAAAGAACTTTCAGCCATGTCAGCAGTATCAGTCATTGTGAACTCTTCAGCGTTAACCTACCCATGGCATTGTTCATTGGCTAGTAATGTGAATGCCTTTGTTCGGAGAATGAGTTAGCAACCCGCGAACTGAAGGAAGACCTGAGGAGTTGAGTGATCACGTATGCATGTTTGCGCAAATGTCTCCAAGCCGTATGAGCTACTGCAGCGACCCGAATGTCATGAGGGACCGGGTATTTTTGCTTAGTCGACGTCCATTGTCTACGGCAATGGGACTTCAAACTTGTCAATCGATCATCCCTTGTCATTTCAGAGATTCCAAAGGGTTTTCAGATCGACATGCATAATGCGCGAGTGTGAGACTGGCCAGTCACAGAAAGTCTCAGACTGCGAGACGATCACATCCGTCATTAAGACTCTACTCAAAACAATGATTATGGTCGGAATGCTATTTGCTTTTGCCTAGGGAGGTGATTTTGCCGGATTTTTCATTGTCAGAGATCAAAAATGGAAGCGATTTTCACAACTGGAACGAGCGAATCGATAAAATAATTTTAATATTGCAGGCACTAATAAGCAACCTCTGAAGATAATCGTTTCAATTTAACAAATTTCCATCCAAACCATCCTTGTGTTTTCTTTGTCTTAGTACAGCTACTCACACGCACAGATACATCATTCGTAACCTCGAAGCTTAGCGTCCATCATATCGAGACACCGAGACCAACATCTCCTTGAGTAAACCATGAATTGGTATAGATTTACTGCGGCAGCTCAATGCCAAGACCCTGCAAGAGGTCCTCAAGCTCGTCGCTCAGGGTAGGAAGGCTGGTAGGGAGGGAAAGGGTAGCTGAAGGAGTGTCGTCCCGCTTGCCGAGGTTGAGGCCAAGGCTCTCGAGAAGATCCTCGATGGCGGAAGGGTCCAGGCTGGGAAGCGAGGTGGGGAGGGAGAGAGTAGATGAAGGCGAGTCATCCCGCTTGCCAAGGTTGAGACCGAGGGTCTTAAGCAGCTCCTCAACAGCACCAGGCTCCAGGCTAGGAAGGGAGGTGGGAAGAGAAAGGGTGGGCGAGGGGCTATCACGCTTGCCGAGGTTAAGGCCAAGACTCTTAAGAAGATCCTCAATAGCAGAGGGGTCTAGGCTAGGAAGCGAGGTGGGGAGAGAGAGGGTGGACGAAGGGCTGTCGTCACGCTTGCCAAGGTTGAGACCAAGGCTCTTGAGAAGATCCTCAACGGCACCGGGCTCCAGGCTCGGAAGAGAGGTAGGAAGTGAGAGGGTAGATGAAGAGCTGTCGTCACGCTTGCCAAGGTTGAGGCCAAGGCTCTCCAGAAGCTGCTCAATGATATCGGGGCTGATGCTGGGGAGCGAGGTGGGAATCTCAGTAGGAAGGGAGACCGTGGGAGAAGGAAGGTCGTCACGCTTTCCAAGGTTCAGGCCCAGGCTCTCGAGCAGTTCCTCGAGGATATCGGGGCTGATGCTGGGGAGGGAAGTCGGCAGGTCGGTAGGAAGCGAGATCGTAGGAGAAGGAACATCGTCCCGCTTTCCGAGGTTGAGGCCAAGGCTCTCAAGAAGCTGCTCAATGGCATCGGGGCTGATGCTGGGGAGCGAGGTGGGGATCTCAGTAGGGAGGGAGACCGTGGGAGAAGGAAGGTCGTCACGCTTTCCGAGGTTCAGGCCCAGGCTCTCAAGCAGTTGCTCGATAATGTCGGGGGTGAGGCTGGGGAGGGAGGACGGCAGGCCGGTGGGCAGGTCGGTCGGGAGAGAGATCGTGGGGGACGGGATGTCGTCGTCTCGCTTGACAACACCGGTGGCAGCGCTGCCAGCGGCGTCAATAGCGCTGGAAGCAAGGCCGGCAGCACCATCGACAGCGCCCGAGGCACCATCAGTGATGCCCTTAACAAGATCACCACCGGGAAGGTCGCTGGTCAGGCTGTCAACAGTACCAGTGGCATCGCCGAGGACGCCAGTAGCAGTGCCAGTGACACCCTTGGCAAGGCCGAGGAGAGGAAGAAGAAGAGAGGTAAGGAGATCAGACTGCTCAGCCTGCGACATCTCCTCGCGCTTGTCCTTGCTGGAAGAGCCCTTAAGGCTAGAGAGGAGGCTGCTAGCCGGGTTGGAGGAAGAGCTGCTGCCCTTGCTGCCCTTGCTGCCCTCCAGAGACTCCAAGAGGGGGCCCAGGAGAAGGCCTCCAAGCAGGCCGGACTCATCTGCCTCGGATCGCTTCTCCTTAAGAGGCGCAAGCACAAAACCAAGAGTGTGCAAGAGACCACTAACAAGGCCAGCCTTGTCCTGGGCCGACATCTCCGCTCGTCGGTGAAGACCGCCGGTGCTGACTCCGATGCGTGCGAGAAGATCCGCAACGATATCAGACTGCTCCTGAGCAGTCATGGTAGAGCGCTGCTTCAAGCTGGCAATTGTGAGACCAAGCGTCTTGAGAAGGTCGTTGACGAGGCCCGCCTGCTCTTGTTCGGTCATGGCAGAACGCTTCAAGCCGCCGATGTTGATGCCAAGGCTCTTGAGGAGGTCTGAGAGGAGGTCGGCCTTCTCTTGTTCAGTCATGGTAGAGCGCGACTTAAGGTTAACACTTTCGAGGCTGGCTCCGAGGCTCTGGAGGAGCTGGGTGAGAAGGTCGGCTTGCTCCTGAGCCGTCATTGTCGCCCGCTGTCGAAGACTACCGAGGCTGATTCCGAGGCTCTGGAGGAGTTGCGAAATGAGGTCAGACTTCTCCTGCTCAGTCATCTCGGCCATCTCGTTCATGGTGGCACGCTTGGAAGGGCTTCCAAGGTAGCCATCCTTCCAGCTGTCGAAGAGACCAGCATCTTCGCGAGCAGACAAGGCGGCGTATGTGGATGAGGTAGGAGCAGCAAGGGTGCTGCTAAGAAGCAGGGTCAGAACAACAGAGACCGACTTCATCTTGAAGGTATCAATGCAATTTACTTTGAGGGTGGAAGAGAGGCTAGGCAGGGGAGCTAGTGCCTGTGAAGATGATGAGGATGTTTGAGAGGATTCTGAACAACACCAAGGCGAGTTGTTGATGCCATCTTATACTTCATAATTTTACTAGATGTTCTCTCTTACTCCCCGACGACTACGTCGATCAACGAGTTGTCTCGGTGGGTTCTCGGGAGCATCATCCTGAGAAAAATGTCGACGATCGATTTCCACAGATGCAAGGCCAAAAGCACTGCTGATGCCGTCCTGGGTCCAGCACGAGCAAGCTGAAGGAATGGGGATTTGCCAAGACGGCAGCGACAGTAGCACGACTTCGGCATTGTCAAATTCTCATTCTGGGGTAATATGACGGCACTTCGGAACATGGTAAATTTCCCGACCGTGGTAGCCAGGGCCGTGGACGACCGCATACCGACGAGGATCAACAAGCAGAGGAGGGAGGAGCCGCAGGATGGGCGCGCACGGGGAATGAAAGGACTACCATTGGGAAGCCAGAGGAGCATTCCGTGGCTCGAGAATGCCAGGAGGAATGATGTCGGGTTGTCTATTGGATCTGGAGAAACTCCCTTTGCTTCAAGAGACATTGGGGTTGCAGATCGCTGGACTCCTAGCTGAGACTTGCCCTCTGGGCATAGTAGCACTTGCGCTCAGAGCCAGCTCCGAAGTAATGACGTAAAGGAAATATATGCATTTGCATCATTGCATAGAGTAATAGGAAGCGGCACGTAATCCGACGTGGAATGGAAAAATCGCAGCGCTGGCAGAGGATTGGATGACTGAGACAGGTGGTGGTTCACTCTCTGTGTCGGGTCGGGAGTTGAATGATCCCAAGTCGCTGAGCGGCTTAATGAGCTGAGAGGTGGATGCGGAGCGGATTAACAACTTACCGACGCAGTCGCGGGAAATTGCGGGTACCTAAACGGTTGACCAATGAGAAGTGATCCATATTGGGCATCTTCGGATCTTGGTACTGCCCCAGCAAGGTACCCGTTCATGTAGGGTAACTCAATCCCGTAGATGCATCTCAACTCGGAGGATTAAGTCTTTTAGTCCTTTGCACGTGCGTTACTTCTTTCTTGAGTCTTATCGGAGCGCGGGTAGTGTCGATCTCTGCTGTTGGCCTTGCTTTCGCTGGCCAGTGCATGTGGATTTAGGCTACATATGCTGTGTAACCTGTGGCTTCAGTAAACTTTCACCTTGAAAATAACTCAAAACAGAACTCATCACTCTTGAATTTGCACTTTTCCCTACAATCCTACAATGAACGCAGTCTTCCGTGATATCGTCTTGCTAGACAGCAATGAGTAATAAATAATGAGTAATTCTCGGAGAAGAATCGGCGACTAGGTGCTCACGGTCCAACATCGACAACACCCTCCACAAGCCGAGGAGCTGCCCACACTAGAAGCACAGCGATCGACAGAGCCCAGCTTTCTTGGGCAAGGCAAGCTCGAAAAAATTTACAAGTGGATGTGAGAGCTGTAGAAGACGTTCATTCATTCGAGGGTCTTGCTCTAGAGGAAGCCCCAAGCAGGTAGTCCTAACTGAATTTGTTGAAGCTCCATCTACGAGCACTCGGTGCGGTGACGTTGACTGGGACGGGATGCGATAGCGGCGGACCGGGATCTCACACTTTTCTCTGCGGAGACCTTAGACGACCCAATCACTGAAGGGCGGGCTGAACGGGATGTTCACACAGACAGGGTCTTCACCGCAGAACTAGGAGACGGAGTTCAGACTGCGAGCGAGAATCGGTGAAGAGGACATGACGCAGAAATAATTATTGTTGCGGCGGTCTGGTGGCTGAAGTTTGGTGGTTGGGGTTGGACAGGAGGGATCATTGAGTCTAGACAGTGATACTCGAGAGCATTGAGCGACAGGTAGGCGAAGAAACAAAGAATAGCTCACCAATTGATGCATTTCATACATGATAGCAACCTGAAAGACCGATTGAGTCTGCAGCATCGATGCGCTGGATACCTACATCATACTAGCTCGAGCAGGGAGCGGGAAAATGTTGAGTCTGTCGTAGCTCATCGGGTTGGTCTAAAAAAATTGAAGCTTGCGGGAGTCACACATTTTTCACTCTTATCTTATCAGTTGCAGTACCTCCCCCTGTGCCGCCTCTTTTTTTCTTTCTCCAGACTGCTGTTCTTCTTCCCCACCGGATCTGAGAGAGTCATTGCATCTCGTCGCCCTCACCACCACGCGCTCCCATCCGCTTCAATCGGGATCTGAAGGGACTCTCACGGGCGAGCTTGCCAGCGGGACGGTGCACTCCAAGCATTGATCCGCCTGCACATCCGCCGCCATGCCTGCAAACCTGGTCAAGAACCTCGCTGGTCGAGCTCCGGCTCTGCTCCGACACGGACGTCGAGTCCCCCGAGCTCTGCCCGTGAGCGCCAGGTCCTTCTCCTCAGCCACCCTCAGCGCATTCAATCGCGCGGCTGTCAAGCCGTCGCAGACGAAGCGATTGGGCACTGTTTCCGTTGTCCGCGCATATAGCTCGGCTGCTGTCCAGGAAGCCCCCAACCCCAAGGCCTATCTCGACAGCGGGGTCATCAAGCCTCACCAGGCTGTGGACGTCAAGAAGGTCCTCGTCATCGGCAGTGGTGGTCTCGCCATTGGCCAGGCTGGAGAATTCGATTACTCAGGTTCGTACATTTTATAGAGCTCGCGTTTGCGCTCGATGATGACATTGTGCTTTGTGTCATGAGTCAGACAGCTCCCCCGCGATTCAAAAATTGAGACTGACCTTGGTCTTTTCTTCTAGGATCGCAAGCCCTCAAGGCCCTCAAGGAGGCCGGTGTTGCCTCCGTTCTCATCAACCCCAATATCGCGACCATCCAGACCAACCACAGCCTCGCTGATGAGGTGTACTACCTGCCCGTGACCCCGGAATACGTCAGCTATGTCATTGAGAAGGAGAAGCCCGATGGTATCTTCCTGTCCTTTGGCGGTCAGACCGCCCTGAACCTGGGTGTCCAGATGCAGCGACTCGGTCTTTTTGAGAAGTACGGAGTCAAGGTCCTTGGTACTAGCGTCAAGACCCTCGAGACCAGTGAAGATCGAGATCTGTTCGCTAAGGCTCTCGGGGAGATTGATATCCCTATTGCCAAGTCTATCGCCGTTAGCACTGTCGAGGAGGCTCTCGACGCCGCCGAGAAGGTCGGATACCCCATCATTGTCCGAGCCGCCTACGCCCTGGGTGGTCTTGGATCTGGTTTCGCCAACAACGAGGAGGAGCTCCGAAACATGTCTGCTCGATCCCTGACCCTCTCCCCCCAGATTCTTGTCGAGAAGTCGCTCAAGGGCTGGAAAGAGGTTGAGTACGAGGTCGTCCGAGACGCGAACAACAACTGCATTACTGTTTGCAACATGGAGAACTTCGATCCTCTCGGCATCCACACCGGTGACTCTATCGTCGTGGCTCCTAGCCAGACCCTGAGTGATGAGGAGTATCACATGCTCCGAAGCGCCGCTATTAAGATCGTCCGACATCTCGGCGTTGTGGGAGAGTGTAACGTTCAGTACGCTCTCCAGCCTGATGGCCTTGACTACCGTGTCATTGAGGTCAACGCCCGTCTTTCTCGATCTTCTGCCCTTGCCTCAAAGGCCACCGGATACCCCCTTGCTTACACTGCTGCTAAGATCGGTCTCGGCCACACCCTCCCCGAGCTTCCTAACGCAGTTACCAAGACCACTACTGCGAACTTCGAGCCCTCTCTTGATTACATCGTCACTAAGATCCCCCGATGGGATTTGTCCAAGTTCCAACACGTCAAGCGTGACATTGGCAGCGCCATGAAGTCGGTTGGTGAGGTTATGGCTATCGGACGAACCTTTGAGGAGTCTTTCCAGAAAGCTATTCGCCAAGTCGACCCCCGATTCGTCGGCTTCCAGGGCGACAAGTTTGAGGATCTTGACTTTGAGCTTCAGAACCCTACCGACCGCCGATGGTTGGCTGTTGGTCAAGCCATGCTTCACGAGAACTATTCAGTCGAGAAGGTCCACGATCTGACCAAGATCGATAAGTGGTTCCTCTATAAGCTCCAGAACATTGTCGACTGCACTCGGGAACTCGAGGCTGCTGGCGGGCTCCAGGCTCTTAAGCGGGAGCAGGTTCTCAAGGCCAAGAAGATGGGTTTCTCTGACAAGCAGATCGCCATGGCTGTCAAGAGCACCGAGGACGAGGTCCGAGCCTACCGACTGAGCCTCAACATCCGCCCCTGGGTCAAGAAGATTGACACCCTCGCGGCCGAATTCCCTGCCGATACCAACTACCTGTACACCACCTACAACGGTTCTTCCCACGATGTCACGTTCGAGGACAAGGGTACTGTCATTCTTGGAAGCGGTGTCTACCGAATTGGTAGCTCCGTCGAATTCGACTGGTGTGCTGTCAGCGCCACCCAGGCTTTGAGGCAGATGGGTGAGAAGACTGTTATGATCAACGTGAGTAAATGCTTCCCCAGCACTTGCCTAACCCCTATTCTCAACCTCATCCCTATTCTCGATCTCACTCCTACCTCAACATCATGCCTGATCTCAACTTCACCCCAATCTCGATCTCAATTCCCAGACTCAATCCCAACCCCCAATCCCAGTCTCATAATCACTTCACCTCAATTCATAATCCCTAATTCCAATCCCTTCCTTCCTCAACCTAAACCTTTACCCTCATCCCAAACCTTAATCTCAACCTCAACCCCAAGACTCAATCCCAAACCCCAATCTCAATCTCATATCTACTTCACTTCAATTCATAATCCCTAATTTCAATCCCTTCCTTCCTCAACCTCAACCTTTACCCTCATCCCAAACCCTAATTTCGATTCCAATTTCAACCGTATCCTAAACCCAATTTGCTTGACCTCGATGACCTCCCCCAACGCCCCAAATGTCACAACACCGAAGATTTTACAGTTTCAATGCTAACTGATCACGTGAGTATAATCCGGAGACTTACAGTACTGATTTCGACACTGCGGACAAGCTCTACTTCGAGGAATTGAGCTACGAGCGAGTTATGGACATTTACGAGCTCGAGAGCGCTTCTGGTGTTGTTGTTTCTGTGGGTGGACAACTGCCCCAGAATATCGCACTTAGACTTCAGGAGACGGGTGGGGCCAAGGTCCTGGGCACGGACCCCAAGGATATCGATAAGGCTGAGGACCGCCAGAAATTCTCGGAGATTCTCGACAGCATTGGCATCGATCAACCCGCATGGAAGGAATTGTCTTCGGTTGAGGCTGCTGAGCAGTTCGCCGAGGAGGTCGGCTATCCCGTCCTCGTCCGCCCTAGCTATGTCCTCTCCGGTGCTGCCATGACCGTGATCCGCAGCCAGGAGGACCTCAAGGACAAGCTTGAGGCTGCCAGCAACGTTTCTCCCGACCACCCCGTCGTCATCAGCAAGTTCATCGAGGGCGCGCAGGAGATTGACGTCGATGGTGTCGCCTCCAAGGGTGAGCTGGTCGTTCACGCTGTCAGTGAGCACGTTGAACAGGCTGGTGTTCACTCCGGTGATGCTACTCTCGTCCTGCCTCCCGCGACTCTCGATGCCACCACCATGGAGCGTGTCAAGGATATTGCTCAGCGTGTTGCCAAGGCCTGGAAGATCACTGGTCCTTTCAATATGCAGATCATCAAGGCCGAGAACCCCGAAGGTGGTGAGCCTCTTCTGAAGGTCATCGAGTGCAACCTCCGAGCTTCGCGATCGTTCCCTTTCGTCAGCAAGGTCCTTGGCACCAACTTCATCGATGTTGCTACAAAGGCCCTCGTCGGCAAGGATGTCCCTGAACCGACTGACCTCATGGCCGTCAAGCGCGACTACCTTGCTACCAAGGTCCCCCAGTTCTCCTGGACCCGTCTCGCTGGCGCCGACCCCTTCCTCGGCGTCGAGATGGCTTCTACCGGTGAGATCGCTTGTTTCGGAAAGGATCTGGTCGAGGCCTACTGGACCTCGCTCCAGTCTACCATGAACTTCCGCATGCCTGAGCCTGGTGAGGGTCTCCTGTTTGGCGGCGACGTCACCAAGCCCTGGCTCACCCAGGTCGTCGACTACGTCGCTCCCCTGGGCTACAAGCTGTACGCCGCCAGCGAGGAGGTTAAGCAGTTCATCGAGTCTAGCTCGAAGCACAACGTCGAGGTTGAGGTTATTGAGTTCCCTAAGGAGGACAAGCGAGCCCTCCGAGAGGTCTTCCAAAAGTACGACATCCGCGGTGCCTTCAACCTGGCCCAGGCCCGAGGAAAGACTGTGTTGGATACGGACTACGTCATGCGCCGAAACGCTGTCGACTTTGGTGTTCCTCTGTTCATGGAGCCCCAGGTATGTTATCTCTGAACTGGTTACCGAAAATATAGTAACAGCTAACAAACAAAACAGACTGCCATCCTCTTCGCCCAATGCATGAGCGAGAAGCTCCCGCGACCCGAGGGTATTCCCTCCGAAGTCCGCCCCTGGTCCGAGTTCATCGGCGGCAAGCCCTTGTAAATGTTAGCACCCCAAAAGCAGAAGGGGTGAACTTTGGCGTTATTTGTTTCGGGAGAAAGGACTTCTTATACTATTCTTTTTTTGAAAGAGAGGAGACGGGGATCTTGGATTCCGGGAATTAGAGAGGGGAAAAAAAATCTGATTTCTTAAAACTAGGTATCGAGTGAGGGAGCTGTGTGAGAGTGATGGAAAATTGTCCTGTTCTACGCGGTCAATCTACCTACTTTTCTGTGTATTGTTGTCCACTGTCGCCGCCATTACAATTTGCATAACCATGAAGGACATCCGTTGTAAAGTGGACAGCCTGGGCTCTTGACACATGTGCTAACCGGGTGGGACAGAATGCGACGATGCTCTGCGACAAAATCTGGAGTTCAAGGAAAGGGAGATCAAGGCCTACAAGGACGCACCGACAAGACTCGGCCTCGGAAAGAAGGACCCAGAAGAGGACACACCAGCAAACCGGAAGCGAAAGTTCGCCGACGCATTTGAGGACGTGTCATACGACTTCGATACCCTGATGATGGATGGACCGGTTCCAATGGACGCCGCCGCCCGTCAACGCAACGCTGCGTGCAGGTAGTGGGTTGTCGCAACGCACATGTTCGTACGGCGGAGGGTGAGGTGTAAACTGTCCGTGTAATGGGATTCACTATCTATGCGTGTTCCGGTTGTCTTAATATACCCTTCAATACTCAGCCCATCTGCCTTCACTAGGAATCCGAGTCGCTGCTCGGTAGTTGGCGCCGAATCTGTGGGCGCTTGGTCTGATGCACTGTCTGCCTATTTGCATCCAGCTTCGGGATACGACTTTCAGCCTCATCAGTAGAAGAAGAATTCGGCCATGCTCTCTTCTTTGCTATGTCCCGAGCGCCACGGACTGCCTCCCCGGCGCGATGCATCTCCTGAGTTGCCTCTTTAATGTTCGTAGACGCCTCATCCATGACCGCAGATGCCCCCTTAATGACCGCAGATATTTGCCCAATCTCTTTGATGACTTCTTTGTAAGGTCCAACTCCCCTGAGCGCTTCTTTGTACGCCTCATTCCTTGCCTCGGCAAACTTTAGCCTGTTTTCTACTTGGGTAAACAACCGCATGATGTTTACTTTGATCTTCCTGGTCGCTTCGTGCATGGCCTTGTCGGGGCGGGTAAGGTTGTCAAGATCTGACCACATATCCGCTAGGTCCTGGGAGCCCGTAGGTGCGATGGGTTCCTCCGTCTGAACCTCGTAGTACCAGGTACTGCAATCCTCAAACTCGTTGGGGGTAATGTTCTCGCCGAATTCGGGCAAGTAATTCATCGCAAACACGTAGACGCGTTCCTTAAAGCGCTCAGGAAGCACTCTGAAACGTTCTTTGGTCAACCAAGCCTTGACTGTAGGGACCAACGACTCCTGCGAAATCCGAGAATTGGACATCGCGTCTACAAGAGGACCGGCTGATGTCATGGCTTCCTCCCGGGTCTGTGTGCAGACAGTGGTGATCGTTCTTGTGAGACTCCGTAACTGGGTATTGGGCGTGCGGTCACCCTCCTGCCCCTCCGACTGTTCGAGAGTGTCCGGGTTCTGTGTGGATTGTGGTGGCATCGTGCAGTTCAGATTCAATCGATTGAGCTAGGTGCGTTAGCTAGTTGAATACAGCGGTGTTATGTAGATTATACTTACTTCATCAGACGGCCAAATAGATGGTTCTTGCGGGAGGCCTGAGTGTCAGGCTGATGTGTGTGTGGCTGTTGCTAGATGATAAGAAGGGAGGATGTTGATGTTTTGGAGGAAGGCCTCCCAAATTTTCTCTAAGAAAAGATGAATCAATCGAAGCTGGAAAGGTTCCCATTCTCGACAACTCCGGTTGCAGGCATTTTCCGCCCGCCAAGTCCCAACTTTTTCCGTGTTCATCAGAATTTGCTTCATTCCCTTCCTACCCGTGAATCACTGCTTACTCTCAGGAGTTCTGCTTTCCAGGTTTCCCTAACTTTGGAGGATACAAAAGCTGGGTTACAAGCGACAACGAATTTAAGATGGCAGTTGCCGAAAGAGGGTTGGGCTTTAAATACTGTGGCAGAATATGGGTGCTCGATATAAATAGATAGATTCCTCTGATACACGGGAATAGACGGTGCAAGAAGGCGAATGTAGAGATCTAGTGTTGTGGACACAGCCAACCTTCTGAGTGTCTATTTCTCTGTAGATGGCCTCTCCCGGAAAGGTTTCATTCTATATGCACACTGGAAAATCTGTCTACATATCTCGAAGGTGTATGAGGATTGATGAGTAGCAAACGGCAAGTTGTAGAGGCAGTAGGAAGATATCTGGATCAATGAATCTACCAATATTCAACTTCAGAGAAGTGCGAGCAAGAGAAGTGTCTACCGACATAGATGCCTAATGGTAGACCGACAAACAGACGGGTTGCTCGGCCAGATGTTGGTGCCTGAGGTGGTAAGGGTCGGTACGTGCCGAGATAAAGTGGGGACTGGCTGATCGGAGAATACCTTATTTTTCGCTCCACACAGCATGGGCTCGCCCCTCCTTCCTTCTTCAACCTCTCTCTCAACATAGAATGGGCTCGCACCTCATTCTTTTTTCCCAAAACCACGCGAACCCCAGCCGACTGGGAGCCACGTCGATAGCAATATCGTCGTAAAGGGAGGGAGCCTCTACTCGTGCCCCGTCCTGGCTAGCAGAAAGCGCCCCCTGTCTGTTTGTCGGTATTGGCAGACAGGGTCAATCCAACATCACACTCAGTTCCTTCTATCTACAACCATCTCCCCAACCATTTGCACATCACCCTTCCTTCAGGGCGGCCAATAATGTCATAGATACGCGATTCCTCCCCGCAAGCCCATCAAAGTCGACTACTCACGCTATCTCCATATCAGTATGATCGTTCAGAGCATCATCAGCATTCAGTCAAGCGTCAAGTCGTCGAGAGTTGATTCCGAGGCTATACCAGATGCGCAAGCATCTGTCAGTGGGATCAAGCCCTGGCAACAGGCAAGATCACACGAACCCCAGCCGACTGGGAGCCACGTCGATAGCAATATCGTCGTAAAGGGAGGGGCCCCTACCCGTGCCGCCTCCCGGCCAGCAGAAACGCGCCCCTGTCTGACTGTCGGCATAGCAGACAGGTTAACCTAACATCTTACTCGGTACCCCGGATATCTAAAAATATTTCATGGTCTAGGTATTTCTTGCCCTATCTTCACGACAAAATCTCACCTCACCTTCACAACAAATGAGAATGACGCCACAAGCACCTCGTTCCTCCCATTCACCTCGCCCCTTCCCTCCTAATCACCTTCACCTAAGGCACCGAAGAAGTAACTAACCACCGCCATAGAACCGCACAAATCTACCTGATCTTCAGAAGACATTCAGAGACCACTACCCTCGCAATAACTCTCAGGGCACGCATCCTTTTTTCCGCGCAGAAGTTCGTGCGTTGCCCTCCCCCTCGGCCCCCGCCCCCCGCCTCGAGTCTGAACTTTCTCCCATCAAAGCAGACTTCGAAGAACCAGCCGAACCAGCCAGAACAGCGACAACAAACGCCAAGGTTGTCTAGTTAGCAACCCACAACCAGTTGGTCGACAATGCGGTTATTCGGATGAAGACTCCTTGGCCAGATAAGAACATTTGTCGGATGCTCCCTTGGAAGCGAGAGCTGAACAACATGCTCTCGGGCCAGGAGACCCATATGATGCCACTCGACGTCCAGGACGCTGCCTCGGGTTCTCGTGCTGATTACTCCCTTACTCAACTGTTCAACCAGCAGACAATAGAAGCTCACAACAAACTGTCCCCAGCGCATGTTGAGGGTGCTATGTCTCAGTACGCCAAACCCAATTCATTGGGTCAACCGGGACCAGACAGCAATTCGAATTTGCACTCGAGCAGTTGACAAACTCTCCCGAGGAATTCCTGCGCAACAAGAAAGACCACGAAGAGGCAGCCCGAAATCTCCTCAAGGAAGCGGTTCTATCTTGCAATGTTATCTGCGCAACACCAGTGGCATTCGCTGAAATGGTGAACCATGTATCTGAATTCTCTGCAGATATGGCCGTGATGGATGAGGCAGCTCGAATGAATGAGACTCTCTCTGCGATCGTCATGTCCAAGATGCCCAACGCTGCTTTTCTCCTGGTTGGTGATACGAGACAATTCCGCCCTATGGGCCTGGCCGCAGATGATCGCCAGTTCAAAGACTTCTACGGACCTCAACGAAAAGTCAGCCTTTTTGAGCGGATGCAGAAGACGGGCCAACCTGGTATCGTCTTAAATTCGAATTATCGAGCTCACGGCAACGTCGCGCAATGGCCTAATCATTACTTCCATCATCGTCGCATGAACATCATCGATAAAAGAGGCAGCGCTATCACTAAGGCCTTCGCTCTCTAGTTTGCTAGGAAGTTCGAAAAACCGCAAGTCCTGTCTTCGATGGTATACGTCAAAATGGCCGATGGACGAGAACAACAAATCGGCACATCCTGGATCAACACGGCGAATGCGACATTTGTGCGAGAACTCATCGTGCAACTCTATCGGGATGGCCTAGTGCACGATCTTCGAAATACACGACTTCGTGGAACGATACTCATCGTTGTTCCATATGCCGCACAGAGGAACGAGTACCTCGCGTTGCTAAATGATCTGTCGCCTAAGGAAGTCTGTCGCAAACTGATCGACAATCGGACAATTGACGATTCGCCCAGCTATGAAGCAGATGTCGTCATTGCTAGGCAGATCTCGCAATGCGAGCGAATGGAGGGATGTCGTAATGCAGCTCTGCGTATAAGCAGATGATTGTCGTGCGTTGCGTCGTCGGCGGAGGGTGAAGTTTCGCGCGTCGCGATGTGTGTAAAGAGAGATTGAGGAGGTTGAGGTGTACGTGAGAGGTGTAAAAAGCGCCTACTGTCCTGGTAAAGCTCTTAATGATACAGGAGAGATGGACGGAGCGGGAGACATCCTTTCATGGCAGCTAAACCGATGATAATGGGATTAGAGGACGGAGGGATAATGATGAAACTTTGAGGCAGCAGATAGATATGAGCATCTGGATCAGGTGGTATATTAGGTTGAGGTCAAGGGATTGAGCTAGAGTTAAGGGATTGAATCGAGTTTAAAGTATTTTATTGATACAATAATGAAAGAAAAATATCTTGAGAAGGTAGGCAAATTATAAATAAAGAAAGAAATCCCAAAAAGCCTCCGCCGCCAACCTTCCGCCAAGCCGGTCACCCCGTTTAGTTGATTTAATGGATCTCATGTCTATTCATCATATCAATACAAGCCCTCATCACCAAAATCTTCATCATCGGCTCCACCATCAACGTCCTCCTCGCTAGGCTCTTCCTCCTTCTCAACTAGCCAGATCGCATGCTCCTTCATAACGTCTTTGACGTTCCCAGGTAGATGATCCCCTAGCCTCAGTCTGTCCCCAGGTAAACAATTCACCAGGATTTCCAATATTACCAGGATCATTCTGTCCCCAATTGAATGCGTTGCTGGCACTAGAATTGTTGGAATGATCTGGTTCATCATTGCCAACAGGGTTGACGCTCTGATGCACATCCTGGTTAGAAGCGTTCCGGTTACGTCGTGATTCTTTGGCCGCTGCGATCTTGGCGTCCATTTCCGCTACGTACTGGGAATGAGACACGCGTGGAATTGGGTAGCCGAGAGAATCCCATTCAGAGGTCTTTGGTTCTTTGCGGCTGGTCTTGGCTGAGGTGATATAACTTCGCCCGGAAAAAGACTGGTGCCTAACACCTTATCGATGCAGGCTCCCTATGCTGCACTGTAGACAGTAGGATCGAGGTTAATTGCTTAGAAAATCGCTGTAATAGCGACCTGGGCATGATACCTCTGTTCATCTTTGGAGATGGTATCCCATTCTAATGGGCTGAAGTTGCTAATGGTCAACAGATTGACCGTGAGGCGGCGTTCCTCTTCTCCTCCGGGCGGCATGGTGCTTGACGTAGTGTGATATTGTATCAATCAGAGGATCGAAGGTAGACGAAAAGGATAATAAGAGAGGGAAGGGATAATAAGAGAGGGAAGGGATAATAAGAGAGGGAAGGGATAATAAGAGAGGGAAGGGATAATAAGAGAGGGAAGGGATAATAAGAGAGGGAAGGGATAATAAGAGAGGGAAGGGATAATAAGAGAGGGAAGGATAGGGTGGGAGAATATTTAAGATATAGGAGCTCTAAATAGGTAAGTTTTTTAATTTAAAAGGGGAGAGTTAACGATTCATGGGCTAAGTCCCTTTATTCAGTCTAACTCTAATTTTTCTTTTTTTTTTCCCTGCGTATTTGAAGTATTTACCTAGCTCTAAAGAATATAGAATATTATCTATTCTCTAGTGAATCACTGTTCCGATTACAGTCTTTCAATTTAAAAGGGGAGAGTTGACGATTCATGGGCCAAGTCCCTTCATTTAGTCCAACTCCGATTTTTCTGTTTTCCCCTGCGTATTTGAAGTATTTACCGAGTTCTAAAGAATATAGAATATCGTCTGTTCTCTAGTGAATTACTGTCCCGATTGCAGTCGGGCAGGTACCTAGTCTCACCACTTCCCAGTCATTCATCTTACCCAGTTCCTTCTTGATGAGAGGGTGCAGCATTTCCCAACTGACAAGTGGACGAACCTCTCCGATCAAGCACACAAGAGACATGCACGAACGGCTGTGGTTACCCTCTTTGAGATGGAGAACCTGGACACGACTGAATACAGAGATGCATTTAAAGCTTATGTGATAAAAGTCAACAGAATAAGCATCTTCGCAGTAAAGTCATTCGGAAATTAGAACGGAGCGCCCAACCTCAAAGACATCTTCAGCAAGTACCGAGCTGTGGACAAGCCCCAGCTATTGATGCTCGACGCACCCGCAATGGCATGCATCCTGATCCTGAAGAACCTCCGACTGGTGAAACAGCCCACCCGTAAGGAAATATCGACGGACCACTGCCGCGAGAACGGTTTATATCACTACTAGGACAAGATCAATGAACGAGCCGCGCAAGAGAAACTGGTATTTCGGCGACAATTAAAGGAGGCGGGGATCTTGGATTCCGGGAATTAGAGAGGAAAAAAAAATCTGATTCATTTCCCCAATCCGGCCTATTTATGCCTCTACTTTCCGTGAGTGATGATTAATGAATAGAAAAAACGAAACGAAAACAAAGTCTCTAAAACCCAATGTCACCATGTAACTCCGAGATAACCGAATCGTCGAGGACCTTTCCCAGTGTGAACCCCTTCCCTCAACGAACCAACTCGAATGAAATCAGGCTTCTCGTCGCCCGTCAACATCGGAATCCGACGACTGTGTGATGTCGTCTGGATCCTGCGTCCAATCCTCGTCAGGGAAGAACGTACGCGCCAATCGTAGTGTCAGTTCGTTCTTCGTACCCTGAGAAAACTGTGGCGACATGAGTAATCGGAAGATTTGCTTGGCTTCTTCGTTTTCCCGGGGTCTTTTCTTCGCGGGTGTCGTGGACTTCTGTCTGTCCTGAATCGCCTTTCTGCCTTCGTCCATTGTCTTCGCAACACTTTGGTTGAGACCGAGGGTGGCGCTGATGCCATCGAAGAACTCCTCGTGTTTTTTGATCCTCAACTTTAACTGCCCGACTGCCTTGTTGAACTTGGCATTGATGTCCTCACGAGTCTTTTCGCAAAGCTCGAACTTCTTGGGGAAGTCATGTGGATTCTGGAAGATGTTGAGACGTAACTTCTCCCAATCTTCCTCAAGTTGATCTGATGCTTCGTCGACGACTGGCTGCGGAACGTATTCATCCATGTACGGGATGGCATAAGTCTCGGTAAAGTCAATCGGATGAATCTTGTCGTAAAACTCTGGGCAATAGGCCTCAGCAAAGCAATAGAATTTTGCTTTGAGTGTGTTGGGCAGGACGAGGAATGCCTCTGATGACATCCATGCACGAAATCTCGGCACCAGCGACGCCTGATCAACGCCCGGCTTGCAGATTTTCTCAACAAGATCTCCGGCGGCAGCTACTGCGTCGCTTCGTGTCATTAACTTGGGAACCAAGATGGATTGGGTTGGTGCGCCTAGTCCGGCCGGAATGACGTCCTGAGGTTCATCGTCGGTAGCTTCACTTGTCTGGTCCTCTGATAAGTCTCCATCCCAGTCCTGGCTCAGAAACAGGAATTTGTCGCGTCCATCGTCAGTCTGCTCTGAGACTGGCATGTTTGCAGATGGACGCACACAGAAGAACACTGTCGGCGTATCAATGTGTAGGTCGATTGAACCCGGTGTATCCAGATGCGTACAGGTGTGCGATGGCACTGGTGTGGGAGGAGGCTGAGGGTGTGAAAGTGGGAGGATGTAGGATTGGAAGGGTGTTCAGGAGAAGAGGAAGAAATGAAGAAGGCAGAGACAGAAATACAGGAAAAGAAAGGAATATAATGGATAGAATAGAAGCCAGAGATGAAGTTTCAGACTAACTCCGAATTCCCTTGGATTTCACAGCAAAAACCCAGTGTTCTCAAGAAATATCTACATAGGCCAGTTCAGATGAGTGATTCACTGCCTCGTGGACAGCTGGATCTGGATATTTGATCTTAGGCCCTGCCTGTATACGAGCCACTGGAGGGGTCAAGCAGTTTTGACCATCCACCGCTCAGGCAGTTCCAACTGTCAAACTGTCAAGCGTCCATCTCTTGAACACCCATCGGTCAAACAGCTCCAACCATTCATCCATCTAGTAGTATTCACGGTTTCTTCATCGAATTTTAAGAAGACTCAGATGCTGGAACCATGAACGTTGGTGCTTCAGGCTATATACCTTCAGCGGCAGTTCCGTTGCGTCTTATTATATTGATTCGATCGCTATATCATCTAAGACCCCTCAGCAACCCATGCCATAAAGCCCACATCCTTCATCCGCTATTTCGTCTTCTCGACATGCAAAAAGATGCGACGAAACCCTGCGAGTGTTCAAGCACAATGCTTTTGCCCACCCATCCTCAGGACCAAACTCCAAAACGCCGCCCCAAGCAAAATTCCTATCCCACGCCCAGCTCCAAACAATGCGCTGTTTCTACAACTCTGGTTCCTCCGTGGCAACCTCACTGGGGCGGCGGCGGGTCAGACGGCGGACGACGCTCGTTCAGCCTGAAGGCAGCAAACCGTTTAGCAAGTGGCTCACGATCACCGGCGTCGCGGGAAGCGAGATTCTCAAGAGAGGATGAAGAGGAGGATGAGGTGGTGGTGGTGGTGTTGGTGGGGGTTGAAAATGAAGAAGAAAGAACAGGAGAAGACGGGGCTTCTCGACGACGCTTGGGGAGGCGCTCACCAGTCGATTGAAGGATGGCCTGGAGGGTTTGCCAACCCTCTGTAGAGCGAAGCTGGAAGTTGTCGGCGAGATCATGTTGACTTGCGACGCGGCAGAGTAGGCTTTCTTCGTCCTGTGGAGTGTTAGTTATCTGGTGGCATGCATGGAAGGGAGGGGGGAAAGTGGTCGAGGATGTATACCTTGGAGAGAATGCCCATCTGGTGGAGGAAGCAGAGTAGGTGAAAGTTGGACAACTCCTGTCCTCGGTCGCTCGGTCGCTGGCCTGGCCGGAGGTTCAAAAACTTGGCTAGAGCAGAGTGTTCCTGGCTCTCACCGATGTACTCGCGGTTCTCGACGGGGAAGCCTTGCTGGGTGAACATGGGTTTCGGGTCGGCAGGGAAGCCATGAGTCAGTGTGACGAAGAGATACTCGACAGGGAATGACGGTTTCGCATTCTCCTGGACGTTGGCGTTGTACTCGTTTACCTTGCGGTAGAAGACTTCGGGGATATATCGTGTTCGGCTAACAGAGCCATCGTCTTCTTCCTCGTCCCGCACGAGCATGACGTTGGGGTCAGCTGAAGGCTCGACAATGTCGGCGCGTACCATCTCGACGGATTCATTGGACATCTGGTATGACGATATCGAGATCTCTCCGTCCTCGTTTCCGGTGATGATGCAGGTGACGAAGTTGGAGCCGAAGCTGCCAGTGTCACTCCATTTGGAGGGCTTCGGGTACATGGCTTGAAGCCGCGATGAGAAGCAAATCTCGAGAGATGAGAGGAAGTATGAATCGGCATGACGCTTGCAAACGACAGAGCCGTCGTTGTTGCCCGCATCCAGGAGATCGGTCCAGATGACGCCCACGGGTTCCAGCCCACATAGCTTCGCTACCGCATCCACATCCTTCTGAGTCTCCCAGGCATTCATGGTGATGCCATCCATCTCATCCACCTGGGGCGGCTCGTAAATGGCTTCCACGACGGCCTTGACGCCTAGGGGTACCTCGGCGTATTCTGCATACCGTCCATAGAGATATCCCAACCGCTGAGCACCCGTCGCTCTCCAGGCCTGGATGAAATTATCAATGATAGAAGGGGCAGAGAACTCGACGTGGTCGACCATGCGGAACTGTTGCGGATTTAGAGTGATGGCGCTCGGCTGGCACTTCGTGCAGATGCCCTCAGGCCATTCGGGGTGACCAGAAGGACAGTCTCGCCTCACGCGGTAGTAAGGCTCGACGAGGGGCGGGATGTATGAGCTGCCCAGCTCAGGCTTATTGGTCGCAGCGTTGACTTTCCGCAGATAGGAGTGAAAGGATAGGTATTTGATCTTCTTCTCGGCGAGGTATCCAGCGTCGAACGGATCCAGGGGTTGACAGTAATCGCACATGCCCTTGGGTCCGTGCCGGCACATTCGATCGCGGCCTCGGGGGATCTTGCCATCCAGCTTGTCTAATCGATCGTCGAGGGCAGACTGACGGACTGACTCCCACGGCCGGGAGATTCGCTCGGGCTTCGGGTTGATAGGGAGATCTTCGGTCGGTAGTACGGGCTTCCCATTCAGCCTCCCAGACATGACTGGGGCGGAAGCGGCACCGTTCGCAGCTGAGGCGCCGTTCGTTTCGGTGACATGTTGGTAGTTGATGAAGATGAGATCACCGTGCCTGCACGCGAGGGTGTCAGCCAGCCAGTCAGTCAGTCAGTCCTGCAGGAACCCGAAGTCTGGGGCTCGCTAAACACAGAAAACGTACTTGAGCCCGATCTGAGCAACCTTGAAGTCGACGATGTCGCCGAGTCGCTTCGAATCGCCACCATTCGGAGCGTTGGAGAGCGTGATGGTCTTGGGGTCGACGGTCTTGGGGAGCTGCGTCAGGAGCTGCAGTACGGGTCAGATTCCAGAGTCGACATGGGCTGATCCCCGAGATTCCTCACCAGCTTCCCCAGCTCTCCAAACGAGCTCGTGGGCTCGATCGTGAGGCGGGCCATGCCATCCGGGCCCCGGAGACGCAACAACATGACGGGCAATGACGATGGTGGGGTTGGATGGATGGATGGACCAAAGACGTGCCCTTCGCCCTCGCAAGACGGTCGATGAGGGACGGGGATCGGGGTTGAACTAGGTGTCTAGAAGTCCAACCATAGAGCTTGCGTGAGTCGGTGGTGGGAGTTTGGTGGTGGTGTTGGAGGAGAGAAGGGGTCAGGAGCTGTCGAGCACCGCGAAGAGACCATAGCCGTGGCGTGGAAGCTCACTGAATCGCTGACCAGCCGGAGCCCGCTCCAGCTCCAGCGTCATCCAGGCGGTGCCTGAAACTCGCCGCCGTGCTAAATTACAGTGCGTGCCGGCCTGGGCAAACAATGTCCCGGAAAGTCGTCACCTTAGGTAAGGCAACGCTGACACGCTACGCCACAGCGCGCGCCACAGTCAGCCGCTTTATTGACGGGCAGTTTGCAAGCCAATTCCGATTATCTGGCCAGAAGGCATTGATTGGGTCAAAGAGGGCGTTCAACGAGTGTACATGCCTGGACTCGACACTCCTTTCACCACCACTGTCGGCGACACGTCCACCACGACACATATATAACCCACCGTCTTTGGTATTTTCTTTCTTTACGGTCACTACAGTTTGCGCATTTAGTCAAGATGCTCGACATCGACTGGAAGGGCCTGGCCCTGCCGTTCGCCTACATCTTCGTGCTGGGCAGCGCCCTCATGACATTCTCATCCATCTACCGGAGGCGGAAAGCCAGTGCGTTTTACCTTGTACCCAATTACCAGACTTCTCTAACTCTCGGCAACAGCACAAAGCGCAAACCTCGCCCCTTGGTTCGGCCCGCACCTCCAACGCAACATCTACGCCTCGCTGCTACACCTCGAGCCCGAAGCTGGCGAGAAGACCCCCAAGATCCCCGACAGCGTGTTACGCGCCGCGCTACTTCGCCGAGCCGTTGAGGATATCCGCCGCCTGATCCAGATCAAGTCAGCCAAGCAGGCATGCGGCGCGTTGTTGCAGCGTGGTAGTGTTGGTGACGACCTGTGGCAGCGGTTCCAGCGCGCCGAGAAGGAGATGGAGGAGGAGCTTAAGGACGTCGTGCAGGAGGTACGCATCACAGACAGACATGCACGGACAAACAAAGAGAAGGATTACTGACGTGCGAGATAGGCCAATGCCTTGTCCCCCGGTTGGGGCCAGACCATCTTCCAGTCCGCCAACGAAATGAACGTCAACACCATGATGCGCGGACACCTCAACGAGCTTCTCGACCAGGCCCCCAGCGAACGCGAGTGGTGGGACAAGCGCCGCAGCCAGATCAAGGACGAGTTCATGAAGGAGCTGGATTCATCGCCTAGCAAAGCCAAGAGCAGCGAGGACGAGGCCGTCATGGTCGACTCGCCGTCGCCTGCACCGGCTAAGAGCGGGAAGAAGAAGGGCAAGAAATGAGGGCGGAATTACTACGAGATGTAGAAACTATACGAGGGGCGCTATTATTGGAGACGAGAAAGAGGTGCTGTACAACATTCGAGGCATGATTGATTGCAAACACCTGGTACCTAATCGGCTGCTTGTGCGTAGCATGGCATTGGCGACGTCGGGAGGGACTTGATGATGGATTTACTTACACTGGCGTTGACGGGGTTTTGCAAAAAGAACTCGTGGTGTCTGAAGAGGTTAGTATCTGCTTGGACCTTTTAAATATATAAATACTCTTGTCATCGGGCTTGGTTGGTTCTTCCCCGCAGTGAAGCATTCCTCAGCGATTTAAGGTATAATGTGTAAGGAATGGTATCGTCATTAAAACCAAAAAAAAAAAGTCCAGCTGGGGCTTCCGACGAATCGCTCGTCCTAGCACCCGGCATCTATGTATATGCAACGCTGTATGATATATATATGTTGAAAGATCCAGAAACGCCAACGGAAATGCAGCAACAGAACCAACAACTCCAAGCAAAGAGCAAAGGACCAGCAGCGCTCTCAAGTAAAAAAAACCAAGGCTGCTCTCACGACCAAGGATACATCTTCCTCTTCCACTGCTCCTCCTCCTCCGCAGCACGACTCGCCTCGCGCCGAATCTGCTCCTCCGTCTTCAGCAGCACGGGAGTCTCACACCCGCGCAGCCCGATAAACTTGCCCATGCGCCGGCGCTTCTCTTCAAGCGGCAGGTCGGAGCGCCAGACCACGGGGCAGGGGTACTGGGCGGTGAGTACGCAGGGTGTGCGTTGGTGGTAGAAGGCCGCAAGAGCCTCCAGGTCGCCGTCCGTCAGCAGCCAGAAGTGCAGGACGGTGCGCGGGAAGGATGGGTGCACATCGCCGGTGTTGATCTGGACGAGCGGTGCGAGCGGGAGCGTCATCTGGGCTATCTTGCGCTCCAGGTGCGGGTTCTTGGCCATGCGTCGCCGGGTGAGGGACTGGTAGCGTCGGGAGGAGGGGATCTCGCCTCTCATCATGGTGATTTGTGTGGTGTTGGGGTTGCAGAGTCTTGGAAGAGTTGTGTAAGTGGTGATGGTGGTTTGGGAGTGGAATGCGTTGTTTCTGAAGAGGGCAGGACAGGCAAAGAGGACAAGGACGAGGTAGCTCTTATAGACCCGACTTGGAGCTTCTGTCTTTGTTCTCAGCTCTGTTTGAGCGTTTTGGTGGTGAATGGCTTTATTGTTCTGGGACACAGAATGAACGGTGTTCGCCTTTGGCACAGGTCACAGTGTTCAGCAGCCACGTCAGAAGTGAGATTCCAACCCCGCGATGAAGGCCAATTTGCGCCAATAGAGCCCCTCTTTTAGCAGAGACGCCGGCCGGCAATGAAAGGAAATTGGGAGTCAGGAAGAAGTGAGGGAGACACGAGAGGAAGAGGGGAGAGGAAACTAGACGGATGGCGGGGGGAAGAGGGTTAAAAGCGGTTGAGGCGGCCATGATATAATATAGTTTGCTTGCCCGGCCGGGCATCTCAGGTTGAAACAAGGAAAGCCCAACTGCAGCGCGAGCAAAGGTAAAACCCCCGGCTCCGGCTGAGTGAGATGGATGGGGAAGATGCGAAGACGAACGAAGAAGGTCTAACTAACCAACCAAACCAACCATGGAACAGCAACAGCCCCGGCCGGACCCAGGTTGTCTTGTCTTGCAGCCTGCATCGTCGTCACAAAGGCCGAAGCCGTTCTTTGAGCCAACGCTTGCGGGGGGGTTGGCTCTGGTCCTCTCCTCCGTAACCGTCAGCAGTCGATAGTCTCGAGACAGGCCCTTTGTCGAAACCAAACCAGACCAGGCCAAACCAAGACCGAAAAAAGAACCACGCGCAGAAACCCGCTTTGGGCGTCACCCCCCGTCCCATCCAATTCGCATCCGGGAAACCAAAACCCACTGGCCGGAGCCGTAGCCTCGCTCCCTCTAAGAACTGACGGACCCGGCCCTCTTGCACGTAGCGCTGCTGGCAAGTGAGACATTGCCCATCTGGGCACCGCGCGGATACGACGCAATCGGGCTTGGCTGGGCGACGACTTGGCCAGGTTGAGCGGCTGCTCTGGAATGTGAGCGGGCGGCCCATGACTCAAAGCTCAAAGCGCAGAGACGCCGCAGTGTCTCATCAGCCTTCCATCGCGCCCTCCGGTGTCTCTGCCCGGGGGCGTTTCCGGCGGCCTGGTTGGCTGTCTGGTCACTGGGCCGAGGCCACTTATACAGTCAGTCCACGGTGTGTGTGATGGATGTGATGCGTTGTCCTTTTTTGTCTTTGCTGCCCTCCGCCATCGCCGCCCATCGCCAGCCACCTGGTGTCTCACTTGTGACGACAGGCCTGGCGCTTGCGAGCAGAGATTTTTTTTTCTTCTCTTCTACCTATGCTATCCTCGGTCTATCGAAGAAGCGGTGGGTGGCATCGGCGTCCAGCAACTCCGCTCACTGTCTTTGAATGACACGACGGCGGCCAGACATGCGTCAAATAGCAGCGCATAGCATCGCCTCAGGTCATCACCGCTTCTTTGCCTGTCTCTCTCTCACTCACTCACAGCCACTTGAGCTTCGCGATGTGGTCCACCTTCTTCTTGCTGGCCTTGACGAACCCCAGCGCCCGGAGCTCCGCGAGCCCGCGATAGAACTGCACCAGCGTCCTCCGCTCATCCACCACCGGTTCCTCCTCGCCTTCACTAACCAGCCCGGCAAACGCCGCCCACAGGTCCGCCACGTTGATCAGGCTGCCGGTCTCGAGGTACAGCCGGTACAGGATGCATGTCGCAGGCGACGTGGCCTGGACGCACTCGCCATCCTCGGCATCCGCCTTGCAGCATGCGCAGGCCAGGTAGTCGTGCGGCCGCCTCAGGCTGCGCTCCAGCACTGCTCTGGGCCGCGGCACCAGCACGTCTCGCGAGGGGATGCGAGAGTCGTAGAGCCAGCCCTCGGAGAGCAGCATCAGGCTGGGCGGCGATGCCTGCACGTGAGCCATCAGCAGCGACGTCGTCTCGTCCACCAGCGCCGTCAGCTCCCGGTCCTCCTCCGTCAGCGCCGCCGAGTCCTGGCTGAGCTGCACGCGCTGCGCAATCACCGTCGTGCGCATCACCTTGCTGTGTCCGCTGTACTTGCTGCGCACCGTGAGGTTCTGCTCCGCCGCCTTGGCTTTCAATGCCTCGAGCCGGCTGAGCAGTTGGACGATTGCAGAGTGCATGTCCAGGTCCTCGGGCTTGGTGGACAGGGCAAGGCCAAGCTCGTCATCGCCCGACTCCAAGATGGACGCAGCACGACTCAACAGAGCAGCAAGTTCTGGCATGTCCATGCGCCGAACGCTGTCAACCACGCGGGACTGCTCCGAGACTTCCAGACCGTCTTCCATTGCATCCACGTAGGCCGTAGAAAACTCCCCATTCTGACAGGCACCCGTAGCCTGGACGATAAGCAGTGATCGCAGGAAATCGCTTATACTTTGCTCGCGTTCATCCTTGCACTGCTGCACCCGTTGGAGGAGGTAGTCGTCGTCTTCAATAAGTCGCCTCGCATAGTCAATGTCCTCTGGCGTGCCGTGTTCGAGTGCCTGCTCGACGTGTGCCCGAAATGAGTTGCAGTTTCGAATGGCTTCTAGATGCTCCGCTTGCAAGTTTCCCAGTCTCTCCGACCCAGCTACAACCACGCTGAGAGGGTTTGCGTAGAAATGGCACATGTACGCATACTTGAGCGACATGATGAACGTCTGCACACCAGCAACTTGATCGTGTTGGCGGTCCAGCATGCTCCGAAGCAACGAGGGTCCTAGTAGAACCGGCACATCAACAGCTGCCACAGCTGCCTTGAAAACCGACTCGAGAATCACAGCTGACTGAATGACATCGAATTGCGCGCCGTAGATGAGCTGACATGCTGCTTTGAGAAGACGAGCCTGAAGAAGCTCGACAGATGTAGCGATGCCGAAAAGTAACGTGAATGGGATTCGAGGACGCCATGAACTTGAAAGAGTCAGTCAGCAATGGCACGGCACATATGCATATAGACACCGGAGTAAACAAACTTGAACAGAATGATTAGCTCGGAGAGAAGACTACTGTCAAAGCCCTCGCTGTCTTGGAATGCCACAAAGACGTGTTCACAAGGCTGATGCTTGATAGAGGCATACAGCGCCTCCAAATCATAGTCAAGATACCGTCGACCCTTGAAAACTGTCAGTAAAAATACCTTGGTATAAATCACTGCAATCTCACCTCTTGCCCATTCCCAACTTGCAAGTCATCGTCATCCTTGTCCGCAGCCTGGGCGGTGACATCCCGAACAATCTTCTTCAGTGTTGCTTTCAGCGTCCCGGCCTCCGACGACCGCAGCCTCACAAACTTGCTCGGTGTTGCTTGCTGCAGCGTCTCTGAGAGCTGCCCAAAGAGCAAGTCCTGAGACGCAATATTCGGACCTGTTATGACGAATGCAGCCGGAACCTGATCGATGCTACTACCCCTTAGCTCGTGATGCATGCCACTGAATCTCGCAGCCTACTTACCAGTCACGCTTTGCCTCATCCACGAAACCGCTCACTTCATCAAGAGTAGCCCGGTATGAGTCTCGTAGAATAGCCTATAAATAATCAACACTACTTCTCTTTAAAAGCTTACGTAGCTCAACGTACCTGAATCCGGCCGTCGACCTTGGCCCAGCTCTCCTCAAACAGCGTCTCCCGCAGCCGCACAAACTCCGGCCTCTCAGCGCCGTTCAGCAGCGGCACGAAACTCGACACATCCTGCACGCTCTCAGAAGCAGCGGAGGCGCGCTTTTGCGTGCGACGTCGCTTGGCTGGGCGCGCCGTGCGCGGCTCATCTTCCTCGGGGTCGAAAATATACGCCACCTGTACAGTCATTAGAATCGCAACCATAAAGCGCTAGCAATCTTCGAAGACTTGCCTGATGGTCCTCTTGCTTATATGTGTCTACAGCAGTGTCGTCTCGGGCCATTTTTGCTTCAGTCAGTCTCGTTGTAGCGCCTTTGGGCTGGGAGTTACATCTGGCCTGGCGCAGGTAGATGGAAGACGGGAGACGCGTTGAGCCAAGCTTGGACGCGTCTAAGAAAACCAATGTTCACACTGTGTTAACCACTATGAAACTCACCTCCTTGCCCTTGAGATCGCCCTTCATGCAAATTTCTGCGTGTCTTCAGCATGCATAGGTCGAACATAAGGACTCTCAAATAAGACTGATCATCTATGTATATTGTGTAGCATTCATCATTTATGTAGGTAGCAAATAATCAACCCTGAACCTCAAAGCCCTTTGCGCCCCGAGAGTCCTCACTGACCAAGTCCTGACCATGCAACCAACCCGATCGTGCCCTGAAGAGCCACCCCTCGCATCTTCTGCTCTGTTCTGCTCTTCGGACTTTCCTCACGCTGCGCCTGTAGAAGAGTCTTCACCTCCTTGTTCATCTCTTCGCAGAGTTGCAGCGTTCAAGTTCAGTTCCTGTACCCTTCAAGATATCCTCTCAACAACCAAAATCCTCCCATTCCCTTATACGTATTTGTGCGTGTTTCTCAAGCTTCGCCATCTCGCTGAAGTGAACTGAATTGCGTGTCCGTCATCGGAGGTCGGTCGCCGTTCCGGACGGATCTTCATAAACACACCAAATTGAAAGAGCATCAATCACTTTTGAAAAGGACGACGGCAAAAAAAAGACCAAGTACCCATGCGCCATAAGAACACGCCCGCCTAGAGAGTCTGCCCCAAGCAGGGCATGACAACTGATTTAACCAATCTGCTACGCTTCGACTATGCTGTAGTTTCGACAGGTGCTGGAGGAACGGCCTGGTACAGGATTAGATAAAAACGTCCATGAGATCATGCTGCAGAACTCACCGCCTCTGCAGCCGGCTTCTCCTCCTTGTCTTCCACCGGGGCGGCCTCTGGCTTCGCCTCCTCAGTCTTCTCTGCGGGTTTGGCCTCAGTCTCACCAGCCACCGCCTCGGAGGTCTCAGGCTTTGTCTCCTCAGTAGCACCCTCGCTCTTGACACCATTTGTGTGAGCTTCCTTCGTCTCGGATTTGGCGTCACCATTGGTTGTGGCCGCTGGTGCGGAGGCATTATCTCCAGCCATCAGCTTAGTCCACTTGTCCAATAGTGTCTGCGAACGGTCCTTGAAATGGAACTCTTCCTCTCGAGGGATTGATTCGAGCTTCAGAATGGCCTTCAAGACCTTGTTGATCTTAGTAGTCCGAATGATGGAGACCTCGAGATCGTTGAAATTCTCCAGAAGGGTGATGTAATCCGACATGCCCCTCATCTCGCCCTCCTGGGGTTGTTGATCTCGAGTCAAGAGGCCACGCTGGAGCTTGTGTCGCAAGTACAGGACTTCCTTCTAGAGGGCTGTTAGAGTCTGACCGTTGAAATGAACATAAAAATCACGATACTGACCTCCTTACGAGCGTGGCGCTCCTCGGGCGTCAACTTAGGTTCCTTGGGAGCCTCGGATTTCTTATCCGCACCATCCTTGTTCTTCTTGGCCTTTGTCTTAGGCTTGATGGTAGACTCGTCTTTCGGGGTGGCTGATCCATTGGGAGCCTTCGGAGTCGAGGACGTGTTAAGCTTGATCTTGGGCTTCTTGACCGAGTCGGATCGCTGTGGGGTCTGTATGCACAAACAAACTTGTCAGTATACGCTGATCAACGCGCCATGAAGATTTCTTACACCGGCCTCTCCCTCCGCTTTTCGCTTCTTCGAAGACTTGGGCTTTTCCACGATAGAATCGTCCGCATCGGGCATCTCCAAGTCCTCTTCTGCGGCCTTTGCCTTCGCTTTCTTGGACTTCTTCGGCGTAGCAGCCTTGGCCGCTCTGGCCGCCTCCAAGTCTTCGAGGAATTGCTTCAGGACATCCTTGTAGAATTCGATCGAGTGTTCTTCGGCAGCCAAGATGTAAGCTTCCTTTAAGTCCGCGCGCATCTTGTCGGAGATGGATTCTCGGGCCTTTTCAGGGGTAAGTTCGGTGAGATTGGTGTTCAAAACCCAGCCACTGTACGCAAAAGTTAGCAAGCGGGTTTCTGTAGGGGCCGTCTCATCTATACATACAATTCATTGGTGTGAAGATACATGACAGGAAAGTTTCTGTCGTTGACTCTCTTGCCGCCATCGGCATAGGGCTCTCGCCAGGTTCCGTCGGGAAGCTGGGCCGTTTGGGGCCGGCTCTCCACGAGCGCCTGAGGAAGCATTGACTCGTCGGAGATAATGGCAGGCCAAGCGGGGAAGCCCTTGAGCTTGACCAGAAAGTGGTCGCCCGGCTTCGCGTCCGTGTGCGTCAGGCGCGCCTTGGAACTCTTCCGCTTCAGGGCCTTGGTCCTGATTTCCCCGGCGGAAGACTTGCGCCTAGCCTTGGCCTTGGTCGTCGGGGTCTCGGCAGACGCGTTTGCAGGCGCAGGCTGCTCCTCTGCTGCAGGAGCCGGAGCCTCCGCAGTAGTCTTCTCAGCACCAGTCGCCTCATTCACGTCCTTCATTTCGGTATCGCCATCAGAGGAGGGCTTCTCCTTGGTCTCTTCGGTGGAGGTTTCGGCAGGCTTGTCAGCAGTTTCGGTTGGTTTAGTTTCTGTTGGCAAGGAGCTTCAGTCAGCACGGATCTTACACCATGCGCGGGGACGCGCTCAGAAAAGCATATAACCACGTGGACAGCAGGTAGTCTGTACCGCCAGTGTATGCCAGCCAACGCGCAGGGGGGCGCGACAAGCTCGGGGAAAACACGTACCCTCTGCAGGCTTTGCATCATCGCCAGATGCCTTCTCAACTGGCGCAGGCTCTGCGATCTTGGGCTCGCCAGCGGGAGCTTCCTGCGCGTCCGCGACAGCCGCCGGGACCTCAGGCTTCTCGGTGGGCTGGTCGGCCATGGTGAAGCAGCGAGATGGTAACGTAATGCGCGAACAGCCTCTGGGTTCTCTAGTCGCCACACGAGATCAGGTGTCCTTTTGACAGTCGAAGAGTAGCTAAACTGCAACAGTCACTCGTCAGCTGGGAGCTCGGCGGCGATGGGGCGCGGATCGCAGGGCGGGTGCTACCTGGGTGGGCGAAACGACGAGTCAAACGCGTTCGGGAGCGCGTTAAGCGTAGTCAATGGGCCTTGGGACGCGATGCGCGATGGGATGGAGCTGGGCGAGATGTGGTGCGCAATTGGCGATGCGACGCTTGTCCCGCGTTGTTGGGGTTGGAGTTGATAGGAAGGAAAAAACACTGGTGCGAGTGATGGGCTGGCAACGGGAAACACTTCAACGTCACTCACGGCGCGGGTCACGTGATGCAGATAATAGCTCGTCCCGTCGCGCAGGACAGGCCAGGCCAGGCCGGGCGCCGCCATCCGCGCGATGCAAGTGGAGGAGCAGAAGGCAGGCAGATCCAATCCCAAGCCGCGCATCCGGCCACAGGGATGGACGACACCTCCAGCTCTGCCTGGCCTGGCCTCTAGACCGAGACCGCGAGAGACCGCGCTCTGGGCTCTGAGCTCCCGTCTGGGCTCGGGGCTTTGGGCCCTGTCCTGCCCTGCCCTGCCCTCACCTCAGCAGCTGGCCACCCAGATCCTTGGCCTCCCTCCCTCCCTGATACCTGACCGACGTGCCCTGCGCCTGCGCCTGAAGGTGAGACCGGCCAGGCATCAAGGCTGCCGCCCGTCCGCGACGAGATCGCCTCCGCCAGCAGCCCCTCGACCTCTCCTCCCAACCGCCCCAGACGAAGGCCCCGATCTCGCCTCATTCTCGCCTCACCTCACCGCAGTCGTCTTGCCTCACCCACGAGAGTGGCCAAGCAACTCGGCCCTGCGCGGATCCCATGCCAAGCTCTCCCAACGCGACCTGACCTGCCGTATCCGTACGCGATTCACTCTCCATCAACGTCACTTTCATCTCGAAACATTCGCTGTTCCCTGTTGTAGAGCACCAAACATCTATTCGCCTTCGCCAGCTGCAGTGAAACATGAGAGCAGCAGTAAGCAGTAACAACAAAATCAGTAGCAGTATCATACATAGTTTTCATCCTAGATTGGCTCTGTCGGTGATCTAGAGCTTCCAGGCCGTTTCTTTTAGTCTTCGTCCTCCTCGTCATCGTCTTCATCGCTATCCACATCCATACCCTCGGCCGCAGTTACCGTAAACTCTCGCTCTTGGTCGACTCCAACGTAGCTATCGCTCATGAGGTACAATTTGAGGTTGTGCTCACCGGGCGCTGGCACCGTGTACTCTAGGCGGACCTTGAGCTCGCGCCCAATTGTGACTCGCTTGATGGCCAGCAGATTCTTCGTCTTCTCGTCGCCAACAACCAGCCACCAGTTCTCGACCTTCTTTGAAGGGTAGAATGGCGCATGGACAGTTGAGTCATACTCTCCCTCCTCATCCTCATCGACATTTCGAGCAATCTTGATGCTCAGATACGATGGTTCACCTGCCCTGATCTCGTCTTCATCGAGCACTTCATGCTCAAGTTCGAGATCAGGGTACTTGTCGTTGGTGAAGTTAGCTGCCTGTGCCAGCTGATTTTGAGACATCCCCAGCTTCTTAACTAGCTTGTTGTAGTCGGGATTCTCGTCAGGGTTCATGGCCTCCATGAAATCGAAAATGTCCTTGATTCTGTAAAGAGAGTTAGCATCATAATCATCGCACGATTTAGTCATCGGTACGTACCCAAACTCATTCGCCACCTTGACGACTTCTGGTGTGAAATGAGGAATCTGCTTGAGAGGACTATCACGATCCCACATGCCTTGAACAACCATCTGCGACATCTCCATGGCGTTCATGGCATTGAGTTGGCCATCAGACGATAGAATATCGACCATTGAGCTCAACAAGCCAAGGATCTTTGACAAGATGACCTCCTGGTCCTTGGCAAGGTCAATAGGCAGCTGCATGCGGGAGAAATGCGCCTGAAGGAGGACGAAAGCCTTGAAATGCGGCGAGTCGTACACAGGTTGAGTCATCTTGACGGGAACTCGGTCATAGATACGGCGCAGAAGACCATCCTCGTGACGCCGAATCTGGATTGACTCGAACTCGGTCGCAGATGTAACAATCTCCATGATACCCTTGAGCTTCGTCCGGGCACTGAGAGAGAGCAGGAACGTCTGCATCGTGATGTAGGAGATGTTGTAGTACGCGGCGATCATGGCAGCGTTCTGAGGCGACACGGATCCATCCTCCTCATCAAAGTCGATGATCTTAGACTCACCCAGCTCTCTCAACGTGGTCTCAACCAGGTCAGACATGTAGTTGCTTAGCCCCTCATGAGTGGTGCTCGTCAAGCCGTAGTAGCTAGGGTTCGCCAAGAGCCTCCTGTAGAAATAGGTGAAAGTCGTCCAGTTGATCGCATCATCACCAGACTCAATCATCTTCGTGCTGATTTCGGTAACGAAGGCATCATGAAGGTAGTTGTGGAGATGAGACTCAACCGGCAGAGCCTCGTTCAGGAACTTCTTGTAGTAATCACGCTTGACCTGCGGAAGCATGAGAACACCTCGGCCCCGGCCTTCTTTAGATGGGCGAAGTGCCTTGCCAAACATGTGCAAGACTTCGCTCAGAGGATAGTCCACGTATCGATGCTCGCGGCCCTCAAAGTATTGCGTTCCCATCACGATCACCAGATGAGCTGTGCTAGTAAGCTCCCAGCACACATCGCGAGAGGCGACAAGAACTTGAATGGCCCCGTTGTCGTAGAGATGTTTGACAATTCGCTTGTCGCTCTGGCTCAGAGCCTCATGGTAGTATCCAATGCCATGAGACAAGGCCTCTGCAAGAGCTTCTTCGTGAACTCTCTCAAGCAGAGGCTGCATTTGCTGAACATCTGCGTGGAGGAAGCGGTCTTCGTCATCATCCACGACACACGCCGCCAACAGATCGCGGGCAGTGTTTCGGGTTTGCTTGCGACTCGGTACGAAGATCATTGCTGGCTTGTCGGGAGACATTTGAGTGATAGCAAGATACGTTGGTTTTGACATAGCCAACATCAGGGAGGGGAAATGGGGGTTTGAGAAGGATTGGATGTGAAGGTCGAGAGGGACAGGTCGAACGTGAGGGCTGAAGTTGTAAATGTCGTGCTTCTTGGCATCGATCCATTCACCAATGTCTCTGGCATTCGCGAGCGACACACTCAGGGCGATGATTCGCATTGGCAGTTCCGTCTGTGTTCGGATGTAGTGCATGCGAGATACAATTATCTCGTATACGTATCCGAGTTGGCCGCCAACAAGATGGACTTCATCTGCGACGAAGAGCTCGACAGTTTGGATGTTCTTGCGACGCTTCCACTGTCTAGAGAGGACATCCCACTGGATCGGCGTGGCTAGAATCAGGTCACCCTGTTCAAGGATCTTGAGATCCGTAGCAGTCTCTCCTGTAAGTTTGACGATCTCCTTGCCGCCTCCCAGGTGGCTTAGTCGTTTCTGCCAGTCTTGTAGGCGACTATCCACAAGTTCCTGGACAGGTGCGATATATACCGCACGGCCAGAGCCTCCCTGTGCCCAATGGCGAAGCAGTGCAAACTCGGCGCAAATCGTCTTTCCGCTCCCAGTGGGAGCCCCAATGAACACGTTTTGGTCGGTTTTGTACAAAGAGTTGAAGGTCTGCGTTTGGATGCGGTTGAACTGTCTGTAGTCAGGATACAAGTCGACGTACTCCGAGACTTTGAGAGCAGAAACTGGAAGCGGCTGCAGTTCGAGAAGCTCAGTGTGAGGCGGGAACTTCTCGGGCAGGATAAGCTTGTGGAAAGAGACAGGAAGTCGGGTCTCGGCATGCATCCATCTGTCAGAGATAACCGACACAAAGTAGTTTGGCGGCATTGGATCGGTGATAGGAACGGTGAAGTCAACGACATGCTCATTTGATTCCGCTTCCGCGTAATCCTTTCGAAGGAGGAAAGTGTCGTGGTAAAGAATATCTTCACCGTCACAATCCTCGACAAGGATCCAAAAGCTCTCCGCAGCACCGTGGACTGAGTCGTCCCACTCAAAGTTAGGAGTAATGCTCAGCTCTATTCGAAGCATCGACCGGGTCATGGGTTGAACCTGTGCCTGCACGTCCAGGCGAGGGAACTTGGAGACGAAGCTGCAAACAGTGCGACCAGCTCGAGGCATACCCAGAAGCTCACCCATACGAGGAGGATCCAGATCGAAGTAGTTGCTCCAAGCAACGTCGATTCGCTCAGCCTTCTGCACAATGTCCCTAGTGCAAGTTGGGAACTGGCGAAGAGGCGACATTGTGGGCCACATCCGCTTCTCAGCCATTTTGCAAAGATCCAGCGCGGTCTTTGCAACAGTTGCCCACCCCTTCTTCAAGGCGATCTCGAACATGGCTCGCAAGATTCGGCCGGCAGACTGTGTAACGTAGACCATGTCTGCCATCAATGCAAGACCATCGAGCTTCAAACGAGAGATGTATGCCTGAAGGAGAACATTGATCTTCGCATGGGGTTCCTCGATGCTCTCCTTGACTGGGATGGGAACTCGGCCTAGCAATTTCGCCAACTCAAGCTTCTCGTCTTGTCGCACTGGAATGTATTTGAACTCGGCACTGAGCGAGAAGACCCGGAATAGCTCGATTGTGGTTATGGACGGCTGAATGAGGTTGTTGTAGGTGTCCATAGATGTGGCTGTGATGTAGTAGTGTGAAGCGATGCGGCCGAGCTCGGTAGACTGGAACTTGCCGGACTTATCATCATACTTGATCAGGTTTGACTTTCTAAGCACCATTGCTGCTGAGTGGATAAGATCAACTCGTTTCTGTTCCAACGCCTCGTCGTCCTCATACTCTGCTCCCACTTGATACAAGCCAGGCGATCGAAGCATTCGAACGAAGAGATAGGTATAACCGAGCCATTCAACACCCTCGTCGCGTGTCCTGACGTTGCCAAGGACAATTTCAGCGTTCAGGTTGTCGACCAATTTGCTGACAAACTGACTCTCGATGGGGAGTTGTTGGTTTAGCAGTGAGAGGTAATACTGCATCTCGGTTTGTGTCGTGATGATGATACCCTCACCGTAAGTGTCGTACTGTGGTCGACCTGCACGACCAAGCATCTGCAGGACATCTTGAGGGCTCAATTCGACCCAAGCACCCTTCTCGGGGGAGTAGACTTGGGTTCCCTTGATGACGACGGTATGGGCTGGCAAGTTGACACCCCAGGCCAGCGTCGCTGTACACACCAAAACCTGAATAGCTCCACGTGCGAAGAGATCCTCCACGTCGGTTCTGTCAATTCTGCTCATACCAGCGTGATGGATACCGAAACCGTATGGGAGAATATCTTTGAGATCCTTGTCCGTTGCCTGACTTGCAGCTTCGTTGAGAACCTCTCGGCTACCAGCATCGTGACGAAGAATTTGGTTTATCGTGTCCATCTCGAGCGCTTTGTCTCTGATATAGCGAGCCGTCTTGGCAGTTTCTTTGCGGGAGTGAACGAAGATCAACATCTGATTTCTATTTTGACCGACGTGCTCAATGACCTTGTTATAAGTCACGTCGTTCATGATCTTCAACTGCTTGATTGCCTTCCGGTCCGTCACGCCAACGAACTCTTGTCGTAGAGGGCAGGGTCGGTAAGATCCGTCAAAGTGGAAGAGCCCAGTCTTCATGTCCACTCGAAGGAAGCTAGCAACATCTTTGTAGTTGGGAAGCGTAGCGGACAGACCGATAATACGGACAGGTTCACCAGTTTGTTCGGTCTTTCGAATAGTCCTGCTAACGATGCTTTCGAGAACAGGACCACGATCGTCGTGAAGCAAGTGAATCTCGTCGATGATAATAAGTCGCACCAAGTTCGTGTACGTCAAATCATTGGACTTTCGTGTGATGACATCCCATTTTTCAGGCGTTGTCACGATAATCTGAGTTTCAGCGATTTGTTGCTTAGTGAGCTGACGATCACCAGTCAACTCAGCAACGGTGATTCCATACGGCTCCAACCTTTTCCCAAAGTTGCCGACCTGTTCTTGCACCAGAGCCTTCAAAGGAGCAATGCAAACGATCTTGAATGCATCGAGGTCGATGTCTCCAGTCTCCGGGTTTCGATGCTTGCTGAGCTCACGCAGGATAGCAAGCATGCCGACGTTCGTTTTACCACTACCAGTGGGAGCACAAACAAGCATGTTACCGTCGTCCTCGAATGCAGTGGGGTAACATTTCGATTGAATCTTGTTCAACGAGGTATCCCTGCTGAAGGGAACGCGGGACCATTCTGGCATGTCGGTAATTGGGATAAGAACGTCGTCAGGTTCGTTTCGCTTCTTTGGTGTTGGGATATGAATCTCCTCGTAGCCCTTAAAAGTCCTCTTTGTCGAACCTTCGGGCAACCTGACCTTCGGATTGGTCATGAGATGGTTTCCTTGATCAAACACCAGATTGTCAAGGTTGATAAGCTTCTTGGGCTGCAGCCCACCAACAAGCTGGCCTTCCGCACGCTCAGGCTTCGGGGCTTCAGCTTTGAGGGCGTCTGGATTGTCGATATCCATTTTAATGTCCATCTTGACTTTCTTCTCGTCAGAACCGGACTTGCCATGGAGTTCATTCAAAATCCATTGCAGACCTTCGGAGGCCATCTCTCGCTCGACGCTAGTTCGCTCTTCGGGCGTTTCCGCTCTGGCCAGTTTCGTGAGCCAAAAGACCTTCTCTCGGTTCTCGACAAGTTTCTGGACGAGCTCGTGGTGTTCGAAATCAAAGAGTTCCATCAGGTCGTTCTCGATCTCTCGAAGAGACTTCTCTTCGCCATCGGCTTCATCAGGCTCCCCGGACAGGATTCGGAGAGTGTCCTTGGTCTTGTCCGTCTGTTCATGCGCATCTGGGTATAGTATGCCGATTTGTCGTTGGAGCCAGAACGCGTCGATATCTCGTGCAGAAATGGAATGCTTCTCTTTTTCTTTTCGTTTCGCGCCAGACGGGGCAGACTCTAGGACCATTTCGTCTCCGTCAATATCCGCGACTTCGCCGGTCTGTTGTTGTGTTTCGTCGTCCGCTTCTTCCTCGTCCTCATCGTCGGAAGATTCGTCGCGGACCTCGTTAACGATTCCACCTTCTTCGTCCTCGTCGTCTTCATCAAAGGCAACGGCCACACCCTGTCGCTCGTCGATCTCGGCATCATCGCCATCGGCCTCGCCCATAGCGACATCTTCGTCGTCGTCTTGCGCGTCGTAGTCGGTAATCTTCTTCCCAAGGTTTACCAACTCGTTGAACTGTTTGGGGTTCAACGCGACGCCCAGAATATCATCGATTTCCTTCTTCTTGTCGAGGTCCTTCAGGTCATCATCCTTGAGGTATTCCAAGACGGCATCCGCGGCGCTTCGCACGACCTCGTGGGGGACATCGCCGAGATTGTTTGCCACAATTGTAATGATTAGGTCGAAGGTCGCTCGAGTCGCAGGCGTTCGTGGTCGGTATGTGATTCCTTCCACCAGCAGATCGTTTGCGCCGAGCACACCAGTCCCTCTCATCTGTGGCGCCTCTGCTTTCCGCCTTCGTTGCTCTCGAGCCAGGATATCCTCACCTTCTCGCAAGCTCCCTCTTTCGATATCGGGGAGGCCAGGCTGCTTCTTCTGTTTGGGGGCGTCGTCGCGAGCAACGCGCGCTCCCATGTCCTTGATACTCAGGCGTCCAGCCAACGACTCCGGGTCGCCCGTAGCCTCATCGGTTCGTCTCGTGATAAACCGACGGTCAGCCTGGAGGACCAGGTTTGACATGGCCGAGTACTTGTACTGCGACACATCGCGATGAGGGTCCGACATCTTGGCTGGTTTTGCGATGCCTGCGATGCATGGGGAGCGTCCAGCTGGGACGGGCTGTTTTGGTTTTCTGCTAACAGAAAAATCTGGGTCACGTGACTACTAGGCGTCAACTCGCCTCAGCCGCCCAGGCAGCGAGGACATCATACCAATCTAATGCGTTTGGCATTCCGAATATCAATGGAACATACTATACATGTTCCTCATGTTAGGTGTATGTGTTAGTCCTCGTCATTTTGTTGTCAAAGATACCCTCTCGTCGGAACGACTTATACGCCACCAAGTTGCTTGCGCCACAATGCCTGTTAGCTACATCAGCCACACTTGGAGGGGCGTTTATTTACCGACTGACACCAGATCATCGTCGGTCAAAGAAGCACTACTACAATACATTCCAATCTCATGAAATCATGAAAATGATATTGAATGATGGCGACCTCACCTGACACCCTCGATAAATTCCAAAAGACTTTGGAACCTTACATCAAACCACGAGAGCAGGTCAACTACATACGACGCGTCTTGGCCCTTCATCTTGGATCTTGCAATGGAGAGGATGGCCCTATCAAACGCCCAGTGTCACTAATCGACAGTTCTCATGACATCGCTCTCGGAAAGGAACTTAAAGGGATTCAAAGGGCCTATGTCGAAGCGGTCAAGGCCAACGTTGCAGCCCGTCAGAAATACGACGCGACCCTACAAAGTTGCCCTACCTCCCAGCCCCAGGCTCAAGGAGAGCCCGAAAGCAGTGTTGACCTGGTGGACGAACGCATTTCACTGCTTAGGATCCAGACGAAACTTGAACGGTTGCAAGCTGTACAGAAACATTTTGATCTCCTCGTGCAGAAACCGGCGGCATCACAAGAGTTTCTCAACCCCGACGACATCTTTGAAAACACAGCTAGTCTCCCAAACGTACCAAAGGAAGTTGTCAATAGCCTTGTTGCAAGAAACAGCTCAGCGAAATCAGATCTTAAAGGGCAAGTTGCTCAGTTGGAAAAGACTGTCTTGAGGACAAAACTGCTGCTACGCCGCGAAGAGCAACTACTACGTGAGACGCGGAGCAAAGCCAAGAGCATTCCCGATGTCCTCAGCAACGGAACTCGAATGGAGGCGCTCAACGCCACCCGGAACGAACTGATTACCTGGATTGAAACGGAGCTGAGCAATGCGGGAGGAGACGAAGAGGCCGACCATGAAGGGGCTGGAGGCTTCCCGAGCAGCGAGAAGACTTCAGCCGACAAGGCGACCATTAATACCCAGCTTGAAAACATCAAGGAGAAATATGCACGATATCTCGCTTCTAGGAGATCTCTCCTTTCGAAGTTGTCGGAAGCATCTGGCCTATCGCTACCGCCTACTCTACCACCCGTGGAGGCAAAGCCTGGCGCTGCAGCTCCAGAACCCGTCCCGAGCAGCTACCTTTTGACGCCGTATATCGAGTTACTCTTGGCGATCTCAAGAAAGCAGAAAGCTATGATCACGCAAAAATCACACATGAACGCCATCCTTAGCAAACAGATCAAAGCGGACTACCAGACCCTCGGTGCCATGGCCGAGGAAAGCCAACTTCTGCCCCAATTCCCAATGCAGGGCTCATCGCGGAGGAGGTCAATCCTGGGAGAGGTGTTAACAGATCCGACCTCTAAAGCTTCAGGGTTCCAAGAAAAAGTCCAACCATGGGTCTTTGCGGCCGACGCGGCCAAGATTACCACCCTAGAGAGGGTTGCCGAGAAGATCGAAGGAGGTCAAGTCGCTCTTGAAAGCTCGATGAAGGCGCTAGAGGAAATTGACCGGCTCTTGGGCAAGTATCAGGGCCATGAGGATGAAGCGGCGCAGGAAGATCAGACGGAAGATGATTTTTGGCTTGACGATGGAGCCAAGCATCCTAGTAGTGCAAGGAAGCATACGGAGAAGAAAAAAGATGTTGTGAAGAAGCCCAAGGATGCATTCTCTGGTATACACGGGAATCTAGGCCTGCTTGGCCAAGAAGACTAGACCTGAGGGCAAGCAAAGGGAATGTAACAAGTTTCTTTTCTTCATCATTGATAAGCCAGGTGAACGCCGCGCCATCAGAGCCAACCTAACTCCGTTCCATCGATGCCACAGATACTGTATATATCGGTACAGAGATTATCATTTTCCTGCCAAGATGCCTTGTATCCTCAGAGCCAAATCCAGAATCGACAAATGCTCATCTGAGCCATCAACCAGCCGCTTATCCACCTCGGAAAATATCAAGACGATCTTGTTCTTCTGTACATCGGGGATCGTTTCGTCGTACGTGAGCGCTTGATAGAGCTAGTTGAATGTTAGTCCTGGAACTGCAACAAGGGATTCTCTGACATACCTGAGTGACGACCTGTCCGGCACTCCAGCCATCTGCAACCATATCTCCCACAACTTTAGCGATTGCCGTGTAGGCTCCAGGTGACTTTGATGACCGCATCGCCTTGACCAGACCATCAATGGTGTTGTCCGGAATGACACCAGCAATATCCTCGACTATTTTGACAGAGACTGCCGCCTTATCGACATCCATCTGGTCATCTCCGTCGGCGTCTTTATCAGGAGCCACAGCTCCCACGAGTCTCGCCGCGCTTTGTAGGAACGTGATGGCTTTTCGCAAATCACCCTCGCTCGACTTGATCAACGCATCCACCGCACCGTCCTCCAGGGGCACACCCTCCTTTTCCGCGATTTCCTCTAGTCTCTTCTTCGCATTGCTCTGATCCAGACTCTTGAATCGGAACTTGCTACATCGACTAGCGAGGGGGTCGATGATGCGGGTGACGTAGTTGCAAATCAAGCAGAAGCGAGTGATCTTGCTGTATGTCTCCATCGTTCTTCGCAGGGCGCTCTGAGCATCTTGGGTCATGGAATCGGCTTCGTCGAGGATGATGATCTTGAACGGCGGGCAGGGGTATTTCTGCTTGTAGCTCGTGGATGGGTTTGTCAACTGCATGCGGGCAAAGTTTTTGACTTTATCGCGGACGATAGAGATGCCACGTTCGTCAGAGGCGTTTAGTTCGAGGACGCGGGACTTCATCATCTCGGGGCCGTAGAGTTCCTTTGCCAAAGCGAGGACTGTTGAAGTCTTTCCCGTACCGGGAGGTCCATAGAAGAGCATGTGTGGGAGCTAAAGGTGATGGTCAACTCGCTGAAGACGGCGCAATGATCGGTGGGAGGAACGAACGTTGGAGGCTTGGAGAGTCCGTTGTAGAACAGTGACGGTGTGATCTTGGGCAGTAACATCGCTGAGCGTCTTGGGTCGGCTATGCGAGTGTTGGTCAGTTCGATCCCGCAGACATCGAGGCATGACCATCCATGAGGGCACCATACTATTTCTCGACCCAGGGCTGCGTCCGAGGATTGGCGGATTTATCTTGTTTCTGGTCGGCGTTGCCATTGGCAGCTGCAGCCGCAGCTTTTCGCGCCTTGATATCGAAGAAGCTGGCCATTTCGAATGGGCGAGCTGGGCAAAATGTCGACGATGATGGCCGAGAGTCGTTCTGATGGCGTTAACCAGAACAGTTGAGGTTTGCTGTGGACATCCATTTACGCGTCTGGAGCCGCAAGAGACGCGACTTTGGCCCGAGCGCGTTAAGGTAGCGGGCAGGTGCTGTCTTAGTCGAGGCCCTAACTGAGGTGGGCTGAGACCCCGCATGAGCTTCTAGCACTTATTGATTAAGTCCACAGATGCTATCAAGACCAGCTTTTCTTTTACAAGCCTTGTGTTTGTCTTTCTGGGAACATCTGGGAAAAAGTAATAATTGGGACGGGAGACGATCCATAATGATGTGGAATTTCTGTCGCCCATTAATAGAGCCTTCACATCTGGATAAGGCGGACTCTCCGTACATCTCGCCCGTGCAAGTCTACAAAGGCCGCTAGCGAGCCGCCAGCAGCATCCATGGATCGTGAATAAGAAGATCACGCACTAGACGTCAACGATATGCCTTCGGTATAATTTTCTCAGGAGATTCCAGTGTTTTTCTTCACTACTGCCTGCCTGGACAAGTCAGTGACTAGGTAGCTACACGCACATGTTTGTCGCTTACCGCCTTGTCCCATAGCAAACAACCGATTCCTCGAGCAAACATGCCTGCATCATTTCCGAGAAATTACCAGAGTCACACAGAAGCGCGAGAGAAGGAGGGAAAGGAAAACAATTGAATGGTACAAGGTTTCATTATGCTGAATCCGTTGAAACGTCTCAACGGTTTTCGTAATCCAAACTCAATCAAACCAGTGCCCTGTCAGGGCTGATTCCATTCGCCGCCTGCAGCCGCCCTCCCGTGCCCTCCCGCCGCAGGCTAGGTGCCTTAGGTGACTGCCAGCTGGAGCTGCCTGTTTGGTGTGCCTTGAGCCCCGCTGACAGCTGAAGCCGCACCCGACCTTATTACTACTTGTACCTTCTCTTCCAACAGCTTCAGCCACCTCACAGATCCCTACCTTACTCCTGCATCCTGCCACCACAGCCAGCCTCACCAGCATCCTCATCGCCCATCCCATGACAGCGCGCCTTTCCGGGACGATAGCAGACCGCGCAGCCGAAGCACGTCCTCGCCCCTTGCGTCCGCCATGGACCAGTCCATAATTCGCATCACCAAGGTTGGTTTCATGCCCCGCAACGCCCTGGACGTCGCGGGGTTATGATGAGGCTAACCCAGCATCGCAGGAGCTCAGCGACATCCAGAAGGGCTCTGATCTATGTAGGTGCTCTCGCGCGAGCTGCGTGCCGTCGCCCCGTCCAGGCTAACGCTTGCATCCTGCCTCTAGCTATCGCTGTCGCCTGTAAGGATGTCGACGTCCGGAATGTCAAGGCCCTCATCATGGGTCCTCACGAGACCCCGTACGAGTACGGCTTTTTCGAGGTAAAGTCGCGCGTGCTTTGCTCTGCGCCCAGCGACGAGAGAAACTGACATGTGCTTCCAGTTTGGTATCAAATTTAACAAAGGTCCGTCTTTCTGGCGGAGCATGTGCTAGAGCCGCTGGTCCAGAGGTCTTCGGTCTCTGCGTCTCTCGCCGATATTAACCTGTGCCCGGCCAGAATACCCCTCCAAAGCCCCAACTGTAACGTGTACAACTACCAATGGTGGACGCACTCGCTTTAACCCCAACATCTATGCTAATGGCAAGGTTTGCTTGTGAGTCGCTACTTTTCTTACTTCGCTTCTCAACTCTGTTAACGTCATCGTCTAGGTCCATCCTCGGGTATGAACTGATGCTTTCGTCGTCTGCTCTTACTCATGTTTCCGTAGTACCTGGCGAGGCGAGCCCGGCGAGGAGTGGTCTTCCGCACAGGGCCTCGAGTCCGTCCTCCTCTCAATCCAGAGTCTGATGTCTTCGAATCCCTACGAAAACGAACCCGGTTTTGAGGATGCCGTCAAAGAGGGTAGAGATGTCAAACTGCAAAAGAGCTACAACGACAAGGTGCGCTCCTCCGATCGACCCAGTTTCTACCTGACTAACCATTCGTTTCAGATCCGCCATGAGACCCTCAGAGTATCTGTGATACAGCGCTTAGAATATTACTTAAATCTGTCGGCCACCAATATGGAGAAAGACTCCAAGAAGGACGACGACGAGGACAGTGCCGTACCGTTTGAACCTTTCCGAGACCTTTGCAAGCGGCGATTCCTATGGTACTACGACTCGTATCTGAACACAATCAAGGCAGGACAGGAGGATGTCAAAGATGACAGGATGTTCGAGCGGATGCCTTTTGAGATGACAGGCAACATCATGTCAGGCAAGTTCCAGTACACCGATCTGGAACGTCGCCTCAACCACATCAAAACGGCCATTGACGCCGAGACGCTTCAATGGGCGAAGGAGGGCCTCGCGACCAGCGCAGAGGAGGGTACGGTGGCCGTTAACCTTTTGCATCAGTTCGAGCAGGTCTCCGAATTGTTCAAGCGTGGAGATATGCCACACAGTGTCTGTCTGGAAGACGGCAATCCCTTCGTCTGGTTAATCACCTACTTCGGACGCCCCATGACGAACTTGGATGGCGGCCTTTTTCGCATCAGGATGAGCTTCAGCCCCCGCTTCCCCCATGAGCAACCCCGGGCCAAGTTTGAGACGCAGATCTTTCACCACCACATCACCAGCGATGGCACAGCCTGCTACACGCCTCCGCCCCTGAAGCGTGAGGATGTCAAATCGCATATCGATGCCATCTTTGCCTTCCTTGAGGAGGAGGAACCAGCTTACGATCCCCGGCGCATAGTGAACCCCGAGGCTAGTAAACTGTACTGGGGCCCTAACCCGGATGACAAGAAGAAGTACAATCGCCGCCTGCGTCGGTCGGTTCAGGAGAGCATGGAGTAAGACGAGATTTCCCCCATGACTTGCCGTATCAGCTATCTAACACTCTTTGAAGAAACTTTCCCGAGTAAAGGATATGAGAAGTGGATGATCTGCATTCAACGGGCGTAATCGGAGGGTAAAGGGAATGACAAGGATGGCGTTTGGGATTGTTGACGTGGAATGTTACGCTTTTTGACACAATGTGATGATGGGGGAAAGACTTGCAGATCACGACGATAGGTGAGCAAGCATGTACCCCGGCGCATAATCAGGCTAGCAGCGACCAGAAACTGTCGTCAGTACGTAGGTAGCTATGTCTCAGCGCTGCCTTTTCATATCAAAATCACGGATCAGGCCCCAATTTGTCTTGATATGATGTTGAAGCTATGTCTTTGCATAACGTGTTCAAGGTTGCCAATCGCTAAAGCAACCCTGACGAACCGCCCATACAGTCTATATTCCCAGAACGCCCAACAGTCCCAGCCTCACGTGTCATCATATCCCATCAGAAAACATCTCATGAAGCACGAATCTCATACAAGTCCCCTCATTTTCGCCCCTTGGGTTTGCGGTCTACCTTGTCCTTGAGCGGATCGTACGGCGCGGCCACGCCGACGTACCGCTCCTGACGCCCCTCGCCACCGCGGAATTCGTACATGCCGTTTGCTCCCACTGTCGCGGGTGTTCCCTGTACAGGCCTCGTGACCTGCTCGGCGTGCAGCTTGTCGAGAGACTCGCCGACGACGGCGTATTGCGACCAGTTTATGGGCGGGCAGCGCACGATGTTCTGCGGCGTGGGAATGGCATTCCATGGCCTCTGTTCGGGCTGCTTCGAGGAGCCCTCGCCCGCATCATCGTCGTCGTCATCGTCGTCGCTACTGTCGGAATCTGGTCGCGGAGGGCCGTTGACCTTCCCGGCAGCCAAGTCGGCGACAAAGGCGCGCGGGTCAGCCACAGCAGCCTCCTTGGCGCGTTGCAGGGCGACGATATCGGTGGTGGCACGTTGCCGCTGCAGCTGCAGGATGGAGATGGCGGACTTGAGGGCGATGACGTCCGGGTTGGACTCGAAGGCCAGCGGCTCCGGGGCCGGCGGGGGCACGCCGACTTGGTCCGGCTGCGCGTGGGTGAGGGCCGGGCGGGAGGCGCCGGGGCCGGGGGGCAGCTCCCGGGTCGGGGTGAGGGGCGAGACGGGCGGGCGCGTGGGCGACGAACTGCTGGAGCGGGCGGCGGCGGCGGTGGTGTTTGTCGAGATGGTGAGGGCGGGCATGGCGGTGGTGTGACGAGGTGAGGAGGAAGCGGCCAGCGCTGGCGATGTCCTCGAAGGCCGTCGTGATAGGTAGGCAGAGATGGGGCCTCAGGCACGGAAGGGAGTGTCTCGGAGCAAGGAATGGCGCAGCCGTGCAGCGACAGGGGGGGAGGGGGGAGGACAAGCGAAAGGAGCGGAGAGCGAGAGGTTGCAGCGGAAGAGAAGTGGGCGGGCGGGCTCTCGCAGCGCGCGTTGCTGGCACTTCCAAACGCGAGGCGGCTGAAAGCTCCGAGTCAAGGGCGCAGCGCAGGTTCGTCGTTGTTGTTCGTCGGCGTCGACCTCGGAGTTGTTGGTGCTGGTGGTGGTTCGGGTTGAGGCGGGGTGACAGTGGCGGAGGTGGGTCGGGTCGGTGAGCCCCTCCCGAGAGCGCTGGCAGAATCTGGTTCGCCCTGTGCACGGACCAGCGCTGCCGGGATGCCTAAGGCCGAGACGGGTTAGGGCTGGGAGGGGGATCTTGGGGTCCGTCCTGAGAGGCTATTTGGGGACACTCTTGGTCTTGACAATGCAAGGGTGACGATGCAGTGATGACGGCTGAGTCTCCGCGGTCAGTCGCAGAGGCCGGCGGATGGCGCGGCAGATGTCCCGGGCGTCCAGCGAGTCGAAGCGAGCCTTGCAGTGACAGACCGGCCGTCCGCTTGCAGTGTCACCGAGGATGACTGCTCACAATCCAGGGATCACAGGTTTCCTCTTCGAGTAAGTCGTGCGTCGCCAGCACGAGCGGGAATCCTGCTTTTTTGCCTCTGCAGCATATCGCAACTTCAAAGTTTCCGCAGTGCGGTATGGCAAGGGACTTTGCCCGTGCATTATCGGAGCCGGGGGACGGGGAGAGTCAGGGGCAGGGGCCGTGTGACTGACTATTCTGCAGTCCCATTCATTGTCTTGCTCGAGCACATCGGCGATGGTGATGGATGCACTTTGTGTGTTTCTCCGGCGCCAGCCTTGAAACATTGGAGCGACCCGTGGCTCTGGACCTATGTAATTGCTCGGCAAGACAGTGCTTTCTTGTGTCTTGTCAAAACGCGGCAGCAACAATACCCGCGAGTCGAGACAACGCTCCCGAGATTGGCTTGGGGGTCGGCAGCGGCACACAATGAGCGGGTAAATTGTTCATCTCCCGTGCCGTGTGGTCCAGAACGAAGTTGCACGGGATCCCTGCGCCTGTGCCTGGGAGGACAGGAGACAATCACACAGGTTTTCCTCAGAACGGGTTGGGGCGTGGCTGCGGCAGACTCAACATCCGGGCGGCTATGAGGTCAACTTGCTTTTTGCTGCTGCAGGCTGGAGTGGCTAGACTGGGTTTGCTTCTTGGGCTGACCACCCTGTCCCTCGATCTATTGACGCCAGGTATGAATAATTTGGTTTGGGACGGAAATGAGAATGCCGACCTTCGATGTGAATACTGGTGATGGTTCAGATGCCTACAAACGAACAAGAGTCTTACTCGCGTTGGTCATGAAAGCAGTTCAAGTCCAGCTCCGGCTACCTATCCAAGATTCGCGCGCCATGACCATGACGGCGATCCACCCCGGGCAATCAAGAGATTTGGCTGATGGATGCCTCGATTGGTGCCGCGAGATGCCATCCACCAGACCTTGCTAGCGCCATGGCTGGCAGCGATCACCGCGCTCTAGCGAACCAGGGTCAGTAGTCTGCTCTGCCAAGCTGCCCTGCCGAGGGATAACCATGAATGAGGTCTGCTTTCCTCTCCGCAGGCATGGATCGCCGCCACTGCCCGCGTCAGGGACGGCCGTTGACGAGATGTTTTTTGCTTTGGGGCCTTGGGGCCGACCGTTGGGGAAGATCTACACAGAACCATGCGTCTGGGTTTCTGAGGATGAAGATCACACCGGCCTGCTGGGTTCATGTCGCGGGAAGCTTGAGCTTGACAGGTGGTCAGGATATGATGTGTAGTATTACTGACTGTTTGCTCGGACATCCGCTGGCGCAAGGAGAGACGATGTGGCGTCCCATCGTGGGCCACCACACTCGAGGTTTGCCAGGGCTCTGCCAGGCTCGAGTCCAACCATCCGGCCGCTAGTCTAGCAGTTTGTCGACCGGACAAAAGATCACGGAGGGCATGAGGTCGCAGTTCCTCCTCGCTGCCCTTTCCCTGCTGGGTATTCTGGTCAGAAGCGATGGAAGTAAAGACACTTACCTGCCTAAGCTGGTGCTCCCCGCCGCCGTCCAACATGCACATGCCGCAGAATGTCTCAAGGGCAGCTGGAGCGGTTCAGCCAGCCTGACAGAGTGTATGTATGTATGACTTTAGCTCGTGTGCGCGGCGGCGGCGTGGAGCCCACGAGCTAGATGCTGCTGCTAATTCAGCCAGCCATGAGCTACGAGCCACGAGCTACGTTGAACATCCCCACGCGTGGGATGGGATGGGTGTTGACGCATGGCATGGCATCGCCGCCGCCCTCCTCTCCGCGAGTAGGCGAGCCCAGCCAGTCTGGATCAAGGCAAGAGGGAAACGCTGCGAGCCTTGCTTCCGTTGCGGCTCGACGGGCGGCGTGCTTTAAAGTTCGCCCAGCGTCTCCGGTTTCTCGATTCCCATTCGCATTCCCATCTCTGCTTCCCTCCCTTCCGTCTCTCCATGGCCGGTGCCTGACGTTTCGTTTCGTTGGGCCTTACGCTGCGCTGCCTCGAGACATATCGCGTCCACATTCCCTCCTTCCCACCCAGCCAAACTGCGTCGGTCCTACCTTCGAGGCCTAGTAGCTCCTCACCTGTCCTTCTCTCATCGCTCTCTTCCTCTTTCTCCTTTCTTCCCTCTCTCATCCCAGTCTTCCTCTCTTCAACCCACCTTTTGTTCTGTTATCTGTCAGTGCTGCAACCACAAGCAACCTCTCGTATAAGCCGATCGCAGCGCCGATCGTCCTGTCAGGCCACTCTTCAACAGCTCAGCTCCAATCTTGATTGTCGACATTGTCCACTAGGCAATTCTTCTCGCAGATCTTTGGCATCCTTGGGAGAGCTCAGAACGCCATCATTCTCAATCCCCGGCCTCAGGACTATGCCTACCGCTCTACCCGGAGACAGTGGCCTACCTTCCCCTCAAGCATCGAGCCCAGAACTCCAAGCTCAACCCACATCGACGCCTGTAAGCGCTTCGAAGCTGACTGTCATTCGAAACTTTTCATACCCTACCGCCATCGGACACCAGCTAGGTGCCTCAATTCCGCTGACTCCTTCTGGGGATACGTCGACGCCTTGCTCGACTCCCCCAGCCCTACTTACACCAACCTCGTCAAGCTCCGAGGTGACCACCACTGAGGTCAAGCCCTCTGAACTGCAGACCGCAGAAGATAAAACTTCTCGTCTACCGCACGTCGGCTAGAATCCGGCTCGAAGACGACAGAAGAGCATCTTGTTTGGGCGGTTCGCACTACCTGAGTCGTTCAGCAGTACACGAGTCACCGAACCAGCGCCACCCTTTGAGAGCACGCAGGATTCATCGGACGCAGAAGCGTCTCGACCATCACACCAGTTCCTCGACTCTCCTCGCAAAGAACCTCGACCGAAACGAGTCTCGCTTATACGTCATAAGCAAGGCCATTCCCTTGACGCGAGCTCGCTGATATTTGCAACCTCGAAGCCACCTCGACCAGCATCAAGCTGTGGAGTACCTGAAGCGGACATTGACTCTTCAAGGGCAATTCAATTCACTGCCAAATTTGAATCCTCCGGCCCGCGAACGAGCTTCAGACGACTTTCCAAAATGATTCCGACGGGACCAGCTTGCGGCGATTCGGGCTCTTCTGAGACCATGTCAGATACTTCGAAAATCGAATACTACATCTCTAGCTCGAGCAATGAGATGCGGCGTGGCTCCGTGGCGCCGTCCACAAAGGCTAAGCCTCGAGGCACACGATGGCTCAACCATGTGAAGGACTGGCTCTCAGTCAGCGAACCATCGGCGCAGGCAATGAAACAGCAGAAGCGAAACGCGTACAAAAGACATGGTGTCGACTTCAAGGATCCACAGGCGGCAGCCAAGATGCATCTGCCGATCGGAAAGGTCCCCAACGGAGCGATCACGTCGACCAGTGGACCAAATCCCGAAGAGGCGTTGAAGAAAGCATTCAAGGACAAGCAGATGCGCCAATCCGTCTCAGGCTGCAGCCAGACGTCGCGATCCGTATCAAGCAGCATCTTTGCGTCATCGCGAAGCAGTAAGGAGGTCAATCCCGTCACTCCTTGGGAGACTTGAGGGGACGCGAAAGAAGATTAAGATTTTGGAGCGAGTGCATTTGCTGGGACTCTACATGATGACTTATGACTGGGAATCAATACGGCGGCCATTTGTTTTGATCGTTATGCTATTCTATTCTACCTATTAGCGAGCCTGGAGTCTAATGGAAGTCATGGACAGAAAGCTTAGGGAAATTGTGTTGACGAGAGGCAAGGTATGGAGGACAATACCTGTTGTAATTTACAATCTGTGCTGGTGCTTGCTGGAAGATAGTCGATACCCATAAAAATAACACTGCATCTGCGCGTATGAGACAGGAGTATCTACGAGGTGCTGTATCAGAAACTGAAAGGCTTGAGTCGCAGATCCGCGATAAGAGACTCCCTTTCCTCGTTAGTAATACGCGGGATGTCGAACACGAGGGGGATGATTGGATCGTCTCGACGGGTTCAGACTGAGGTTGTCGGGAGAGCCAGCCAACCAATGCCGCCCTTGGAATGACGACACGCCTGGTCTCTTCCGGCAAAGCTCGTTCGCATCATGGCTCTGAGTTTGAGCGAGCGAACGTTGGGAGCGACCAGGATTCCGGGGCGGGCACGGCAGGTCGTGCTATTACCCCGCCGAAAGGGACGAGCATCACCTCACGCACGCCGGGATGGTTTCCAGGGGCTAACTAACTAACCTAAGCTGCTAAGGTACGTAGCGCGAATGGGCAGGCAGGCTGAGGGCCATTGACGCTGCGCTGGGCGGGACGGCGCCGTTGTCACATTTTCAGGGCCCTGGGCGCGAGGTTTCACCCACGGGAGTGCGTATCCAGGCCAGGGGAGATTAGCATGGGTGGGTGGACGATCGCGGTCGGCGTCTGGTTTGAGTAGGTGGTAGGTGGGAGGCCGTATCTCGGTGATTTGCTGCAGCGACTGTGAGAGAGTGTTTCTGCCTGTGAGGTAGAGGCTCAGGCTCTCCCCCGGTCAGCGCTGCCTGGGACGTGACGAGGCAGGGTGACGAGGAAGGCTGAGCGAGGATGGATTTACGTGTGCTCTGCTCAGCCAGGCTACGATGCCTGATAGATGATCAGAGGGCTTTGCCACGGGACCAACAAACGAGCAGACCCTAGAGCGGTACGGGATCAAACGAGGAGGCATGAATACGGAGTGTCATCCAGGCGCTACTAGGACATGTCCGTGACTCGGTTTGCGCTGAGAGGTGGGCAAGTCACAATTTACCCGGCTGTGAGGCGACGTGTTTATTCAGACAGACAGACAGTGCTGGGGCTCAATTAAACATTCTCCGCAGGATAAAGCGCGCATGGAGAGCTGTATGATTGTTAGAAATAGAGGAAGCCGGGCATCAGAGTTAGCGGCGTCGAGAGTTAATAAGCAGCTGTTGGAGAGGCCTGACAGGGCAGGAGTCAGTCAGCCAGGGCTCCAGCTCCAGCCCAGCCCAGCCCAGCTCCATCCCCGCTGCCGCTGTCGTTTTGGAAGCCACTGCAGCCAAGGTTCGGGTTGGGTCTGGCCCAGGTCCCGGTTCCAGGTCCAGTCCACTCCCGTCCACTCAGTCCCCCCGTCCCGTCCTCTTCAACCTTCAACAGCATCCGCTGCATCATGGAGATTCCGCTGCCGTGCCATATCGATAACCGACGATTCGACAATCTTGAATACCGCGAGCGCAGCATCCCCTCGCACGTGCGCGGCTGCGAAGGCCCTATCGCCCAGCGACAGCATCAGCATCGCATAAGACACCATCAACCCCACGACGGCTGGCAGCGTCGCAACGAGCCCACGCCCGCGGCCTAGCTACTTACCTTGCCTTGCCTTACGGAGTACCTACCCTCAAGCATCCCAGGTCCCAGGTCGAGTCGCAGAGCGTGCACCGCCAGAGCCAACCAAGACGTGTTTACATCGCATCGCCGTCGACAGGCCTCCTCCTCCTCTCCCGCCGTCGCACAGCGAGCAGCATTTCTCCGCTGTCTGTTCCCGATGCTATTTTAGAAAGCCAAGCCTTCGAATCCCGAACCTGCAGTTGGAGCCTCGACGAACCAACAAAGACAACGACACCGATACTTGCAGCCTTAACAAAAGACTCGCCTCCGTCGCGAGACGACGCCCCGAGAGATGGGCATCGTCACCAGCAGGCCTGATGAGCCTGCCGCTCTCTTCTTGAGAGACCCCAACCGACGTGCGTTCCGTCCTTCCCCCCGCGACCTCGTCGTGCCTGCGCCGTGCCCTGGGACTGACCGAGACTGACAGTGAGCATCTCATCCCTAACCATCACGAGCCCCCGCAAGCGCAGCTCGATCAACGTCGTCCCGAATGCGTTTCCTGCCTCCAGAGTCTCCGTCAACCGACCTTTTAGCGAGAGCACGCCGATAGAATATGTCCAGGTGCGTCGCGCGCACCGCTTGCGCTCTCCCACAAGGATGGCTTCTGACTCCCCTCGCAGGACCCCGATCCCTCACCCTCCTCCGCCGGACCGCCCAACTTCCTTCTCAAGCTCAGCAGCGACGATGAGCTCGTCTTCTCCTTTACATTTGTCATGCGCCAGTCGACCAGCGCGGGCCCAGACGGTCAGGCGATGCCCGTGGACACCAACATCTCGGGCCTGACGTACGTTAGCGCCTCCACGCCCAGAGACGTCGAGAACCTCGTGACCCGCGAGTTCCTAGCAAACCCGAATCTGCACAATCACTCTAACGTGGCTCTGGTCGGCGACTATGGCACCGGCGGCAGCCCTTCTGTCACTTTCGAGTGGACGTGGATGTGGAAACCGCCCAAGAATATCGAGGACAAGGGTGGCGGATGGAGGAACTCTTGCAGTGTATGTTGAATCGCCCGACAAATGCTCCTTGATCAACTTATTGACGTGCCTAGTTTGTTGAATACGACCCCCGGCTTCACAGACTGCATACCCTAGCCAGCTTCTCATTCTTCGTATCAGGTATGCGACTTGCGCCTTTGGATCCAGGTTGCACGAGTATTCACACAGTCACAGGCCCAACGGCAACTTTGAGCCACCCCAACTCACCTTCGCCACCGTTCCTCCTAGCATCGCCTCCTAAGATCCGGGTTGCATCGACTCAATCGGTCGAGTCCCGGATCACAGCTGCTGAAGTCGAAGAGCCCGTGTCTCCACTGATGGGCCCGACTTCAACAACCGATACCTTAGTTCCTCTACCCACTCCTCAAGTTGTAGAGCCAGTCAAAGTTGACGTTGCTTGCCCGAAGCCTGGAGACGATGTTGCGGTTACTGACGATGGACCTGTCTTCCGCGCCACCCTCAAGGCGTTGGAGCAGAAGACCGGTAATATGAGGACTCAGATGAAGAAGGTCCTGAAGAGGGCGGAACATGCGCACATGGCTCAATTAGAGGCCAACGAAGCTCTGGTTGCCTTCATGGATTCATTGCGTGAAGCATCAAACACCAACGCAAATGCAGTCCAACCAGCCCTAGAGCATTACTTTAACAAAATCGCCAGGGAGATCTTGGCATACGAACAACAAAATACTTTTAATCTTCAGAAAATAATCATCGAGCCCATCACCAAACTATATCAGGTCGATATCAAGCAGGCCGAAGCCAAGAAGCGCGACTTCGAGGAGGAGAGCAAAGACTACTACGCATACGTATCACGATATCTAGGTCAACGGCAGGACTCGGTCAAGGCTAAGAAGCTGGCTGAAGCCGATTCAAAGTACCAGAACAAGCGTCGAAATTTCGAGCTGAAGCGATTCGACTACTCGAGCTTTATGCAGGATTTGCATGGTGGTCGAAAGGAACAGGAGGTTCTTTCGCATCTCACCAAGTTTGCGGACGCACAGACGAATAGCTTCCTAACAACAGCAAAGAAGATTGAGCATCTGCTGCCACAGCTGGAGGCTCTGTCAGCGGAGGTTCAGGAGGCAGACAAGGAGTATCAGTACCAGCGACGGGAACGAGAGGAGAAGCGACGAGTACTGGAGAAGAGCAATGTCCCCTACAAGGAGCCCGAGCAAACCACTACTGCGAATACCGCTCCGCTGACGGCGACTGCTAACGGCAACGGAGGTAACACCTCTGATTCTGACCTGGGTCGAGCCGACAGTACCGGCTCCCAGCTCAAGGCCGCAATATCGGGTGGCTCCAATTCAACCGCAGTACCTTCTCCCGCCGACCTCTCTCGCTCCCCAGGCAGCTTGAGTCAAGGAGGATTTGCTGGAAGCCCCGCGGCGCCATCGAAATTTAAGGGATTCCGAGACCTCGAGGAAAGGGACAACTCGCAGTCTGCGCTGACCCAGCGAAAGGAGGGGCTTCTATGGGCTCTGAACCGACCAGGGGGTCATGTTGACCCCCGAAATCTCAACAAACAAGGTTGGCACAAGTAAGTTTACGTCAAACATCGAGGGATTATTCAAGACAACTAATGTGGATAGGTTTTGGATCGTTCTCGACCAAGGCAAGCTCTCAGAGTACAGTAACTGGAAGCAAAAGCTCGATCTCCATATCGACCCCATCGACTTGCGGATGGCGTCAGTTCGGGAAGCCCGCAACGCCGAACGTCGGTTCTGCTTTGAAGTTATCACGCCGCAATTCAAGCGCGTTTACCAGGCTACCTCCGAAGAGGACATGAACAGCTGGATTCTGTCCATCAACAACGCTCTTCAGAGCGCAATGGAAGGCCGGGGTGTCCAGAAGCCAAACTCCTCCAAGGGTGATTCTCTAAAGCGTGACATCGCCTCGGCCCTGACGGGCAAGACTCTGTCACTCGGCCATAGCGCCCAACCGCCACATCACTCCAGTGGCAACACTGGGATTCCTAATCGAAGGATCACGGTGGGCGCTAGGCCGAGTGCTGTGCGGACAGCCAGCTCTGGTTACGACGAGAACCCGGACAAGATTCTTCAGCAAGTGCGCAACAACGACCAGGGGAATCAGTGGTGTGCCGATTGCGGATCCGGATCCAAGGTGGAATGGGTCTCGATCAATCTCGGCATCATCCTCTGCATTGAATGTAGCGGCATTCATCGGTCTTTGGGAACCCATATCAGCAAAGTTCGATCTTTGACGTTGGACATCAAGTCCTTCACGATTGACATTGTTGAGATGCTCCTGCTCATCGGCAATCGAGTATCAAACATGGTGTGGGAGGCGAGACTCGATCAAACCCTGAAACCTACTGCGTCTGCTAGTCGCGAGCAGCGGTTGAGGTTCATCACGGCCAAGTATGTGGATAGGGCTTACGTCGAGCCTATTTCTCAGACGCTGTCACGATACGCTACGGCGGATGAGACGCTCTTGGCTGCCATCAAGAAGAACGAGATTCAGCAGGTCTTGTACGCCTTGGCGCTCAAAGCCAACCCCAATACCGTGGACAAGATGAGGGGGACGCATGCTGTATGGCTGGCTCTTGCGGCAGCAGACCCGGCATCTCCATCTCCCACTCCGGGATCAGGACCTGGAGACAAAGACGGAAAACCTGTGCCGTTCCCGGTCGCCGAGCTGCTCATCCAGAACGGAGCGGAGATGCCAACGACCATGCCAGCCTTCCCGCTGGGTCGGTTCGCGCAGCTCTACGTGGAGCAGAAGCGTGGAGGATTCTCGAGCGGCACGGTGGACGCGATACCCTCGTCGCTGCCCACCACTCTGACTGCGAGTGAGAGACTTCAACGCGAGAAGGAGGCCCGACTGCAGAAGCGGGTGAGCACAGGGGGGAGGCTCGCGAGATCGCCGATCCCCGAGAAGTAGGAGCCGAATTTCTAGGATCGACTGACGGGCTTCACGTTATGCCACCACAAGTACCAGCGCATCGGGATGAAGGCGTTGGGGTCGGATGACACTGATGATGGATCTTTTCTATAATGACTACCTTGGGGGCGGCTTTTCTTGAATGAAGACTACGCGGGGCGCAACGGATGGAGAGAGTGAATGTGAATAGGCGTTGGTGGGGAGGTATTCTCGCGACGGCTCAGGGCGGACGAAAGAGAATTTCATTTGAGACAACAGCATTCAAGAGCAGACGAGATGGATATACGGTTTTCTTCTTTTCTATAGTAGTTAGGGGTGGTCGGTTTTCGTCGTCAGGACGTTGCGGCTACTGAGCAGGGTGTCGGTGGATAGGCACTGTACATTGGAAGAGACCAGGGATAGTAAATAATGGTAATGCCCGTTTGGACTGCTGATTCGATATGTCTCGGATGGTGGTAGTTGGATACTAGGCAGGTTGCGATCAATCCAGATACGAGCTTAACACGAAGCACACAGCCACGCCTATAATCAGTTAAGGGACTAAGAAGATTGCACGCAATCAAGTAGCTTCTCTATTACAGCTTAACGCAAAGAGTCATTCTCACCTGTCAGGCGAGAAGTTACGGGTTCTAGAATAGAGAACTGTGCCAAACAAGGCGGAGTCTATTTCGAGTCATCGCCTTCGCGTATTGTCACGGGTTTGGCCTGCAGCGTGACTCGTTCTCGATGGATGACGCCATGGCCTTGGACGGGCAGGGCACATGGAGGACGAGCGGCAAGGGGGTTACAGATGACGAGGGATGAGCGGGTGATGGGCGGGATGGAAGATGATCGAAAAGCGAGATCTGACGGATGTTTGATGTTGGAGTTTTTGCTCCATGGAGATCCCATGCATGCAATGCCGGGCTTACCTCCTGGTGAAGCTTGCCAAAAGCCGGTTGGGAATAGAGTTTCATGGGGTCGCTGCTGCCTTTCTTTCACGTGCTTGCCTTTTTAATACATCAGTATGACTAAGGTAAGGTCCCTAAAGGACTCGAAGCGAGATGCGATAGGCGAATCCATTGCAGGATATATCTGCAGGAATATATTCCAAGATAACTTTGCGCAACTTTTGACTGGTGACGGATGACTCGCTCTCCATACCACGATGAGCGGAGGCAGGACAGGGAACATTCACCCACCTGCTCCTGTAAGCCCTACTGCCAGACTAAACGACTCCAGTAAACAGCTCCCGAATCGCCCCAGGCCCCTGGTGACGCTAGCAGGTGCCAGCCCAGCCCAGCAGTCCACTGCCCCCAAAACCGACCATTCAAGGCCCTGGCCGCCGCTGACGGAAGGTGCCTCGAGTTCGTCCCCCGGCTCTCTTCCAGGCTTCCAGGCAGCTGAAGGCTTTCCTCCTCCACAACCTCCCGAAATTATTCACGGTTCACAGGCGACGCCTCTGCCTCATCAAATCTGTGCACAATCCATTCGCGCCTCCCGATCTCTGTCCCGGAATAGCTTCTGGCCACAGCGGATATGCCTCCGCAACCTGAGAAGAGCCAATTGAAGCGTCCGCGCGTTAGTCCTCCATCAAGATCAAGCTCCCCAGCCCTGTCTGCCATCGTCGAACGAGGACCTCTTGCGCCGAGGGAGCTTTGCGCAAACGATTGTGACTGACATAATCCTCAAGGCTTCGATCCCTGAAGACGAGACCGATTCTAAGAAACCCCGACGAGCCGATCCCGTCAAAAGCACTCCCGTCAAGAAGACTCCCGTCTCGCTGAAGCAGCACCTCCCGTCGCCAGTCACACATATCACTACCGAGGACTCGAGCGACCTCGAGAAGGAGCCCACCGGCTCCCCGCCCGGCGATCTCTCTGAGGAAGTCACCCCTCGCAAGACCGACGATGTCTTCTCCCAGGGCCAGGTGCTCTCGTCGCCACCCCAGGATACTCAACCGCTAAGCCAGTTTGTCGACCGTCATCCGGCGTTCTCCGAGGATATCGAGGATGAAGAGAAGGAGGGTGTCTGGGGCTACCTCGTGCCTCTGGACCCCAAGTACGGTGAGAAGCCACTTGTGTTGAAGAAGCGAAGCGCATGTCCCATGCCTGAAACGGTCGAGTTGGCGACCAAGGGCAGCCACAAAGCGAGCAAGGGCAAGTCGGCGGAGCTGAAGGATGAGGAGAAGTTTGAGGAGACCAAGAAGAAAGGTGTTCCGTCTGGGGGGTATCTGATCGGTCGGCATCCAGAGTGTGGTAAGTTGAGGTTCGTCTCAGGCTTCCGTGCGTATCCTAACACGTGCGGCAGACATAGTAGTCAACGACGGCATCGTCTCGAACCGGCATTGCCTTATCTTCGTCGAAAACAAGGGCGACAGCTCCGTAGCGGTGGTCGAGGATCTTTCGCAAAACGGCACCTACGTCAACGAGGCGCTAATCGGGCGGAACCAACGGCGCGAGCTTGAAGAGCAAGATGAGATTGCCGTCCATGGCCGAGCTCGTTTCGTTTTCAGATATCCGCAAAACCGGCAAACCAGCGACTTCTTGCAGCAGTACACCTTGCTGCAGAAGCTTGGGAAAGGCCACTTTGCTGAGGTATACTTGTGTGTTGAGAAGTCAACGGGCCAGCGATATGCAGTCAAGATCTTTACGAAGCATCCTGGTGTGGAGGATCGATCAAAGACGGAAGGGCTGCAGCAGGAGATTGGTGTTCTCATGGGCGTCAGCCATCCCAATGTCTTGTGCTTAAAGGATACGTTCAACGAGCGCGACCGAGTCTACCTCGTCCTGGAGTTGGCTTCTGAGGGCGAGCTGTTCAACTACATTGTCATGAAGCAGAAGCTTAGTGAGGATGAGTCGCGAAAACTGTTCAAACAACTATTCCAGGGTATAAAATACCTGGTAAGTCGAATATCTCTGTTTCATTGAGTACATAGGACTGACTAGTCCCAGCACGAGCGAAACATTGTCCATCGAGACATCAAGCCTGAAAATATTTTGTTGGTCGACAAGGACCTTCATGTTAAGCTTGCGGATTTCGGCCTGGCCAAGATCATTGGAGAGGAGTCGTTTACGACAACTCTTTGCGGAACTCCCAGCTATGTTGCGCCTGAGATTCTTGCCGAATCAAAGCAGCGCAAGTACACTAAGGCCGTGGACATCTGGTCTCTGGGTGTTGTACTGTACATCTGCCTTTGTGGTTTCCCCCCATTCTCCGACGAACTTTACTCTCGTGACTTCCCTTTTACCCTCTCTCAACAAATCAGGAGTGGTCGATTTGACTATCCCTCCCCTTACTGGGACTCTGTCGGGGATCCCGCACGTGAGTATCTAGTCCCCGGATCCTCCGTTGCAATACGCTAATATTCGTTCAGTTGATCTCATAGACTCAATGCTAATAGTCGACCCGGAGAAGCGATTTACTATCGATCAGTGTCTATCGCATCCATGGCTCACCAGCTCGGGTCCGAATGTCAACGATAGCACCGGTGGCCTCGTTGGGGGCATTGCCGGCCTCGAGGTCAACCGGCGAGCACCTGCTCGTGAGCGGACCCTCCTATCTTCGATCAATTCTGTGTCTGTCACAGCGCGGGTTGAAGTCGGCAAGGACAAGCAGCCTGTCAAGGTCTTTGCGAAGAACAAGGGCCGTGTCACCAACGTGCCCAAGGAAGCAGGCCCTTCTCAAGAGCGTGCGCCTGCTGAATTCATGGAGATGGGCGGTAAGGGAGATCAGCAACTCTTCGGGGACGATGAAACGAGCTTTTATCCGAATGGCGATTACGCCGACAAGGGGAAGCACGCTGCAAAGTCGAAACATCACTAAACGTTTGTGTATCCGGAGTTATATCTTGTATTTTGAGAGGCGGGAGTGTGAGATGATGTCTCCTGGTTTCTCATGTTCATTTCTTCATCTTAGATTCAATGGGTTAGGGACGGGTACGGGCTTTTTCTGGAAGGACATATATGGTTTTCATTTGGAATAATTATTTTATCACGACTGTGGAAGTATGTGTTTGGGATTTGGTGGTAGCATGAACCAGCTAGTGACATGAAGTGGTTTACTGTCCGTCTGAATTAACACTCCATCTTTACCATTTCAAGTTCAAACGTCGCTATAATCGTGAACTTCGGGGACTGATATGACTCGCCGTAAACTTGCACGTGCTTATCGTATCAAGGACCGATAATTCTCCCGCGTCACCGCCCTCGCTTAGCGCCCACACAAAGACTGCGGCAGAAAAATTGGCGGGGTGGCACAATCCCAGCCCCACCAGAGGGCTATTCGGGCGCCGACCCTGTCACTTGCGGACGCTCAATCTCACGAATTATTCCGCCCGCAGACTTCGAGTTCGAGTGACCCCTCCGCGATTCTCGAGAGGAGACGAGCCACTTCCGAGATCGCGCCCGAAATCGAGACGACCGAGCCGTTTCGACTCTCCGATACCTCGAACTCCGACAGACACCCCCGAGGCAATCATGGCTGCCACCCAGACCGCTGGGAACCCCCAGCTGCTCTTCGTCGATGGATCCTTCGAGGACCTCGCCGCCGAGATGGCCGACTACCTCAAGGCCGAGGATACCAAGCAGGCCCTGAGCAAGGACAAGGCGCCGCCGAAGGAGGAGGTTCTGGCCAAACTGGTCGCGGCGTCGAGCGCGCTCAACACTGTCCCCGAGAAGGAATACACGGCGGCGTCCAACCTGATGATCCACCTGGTGCTGCAGTCGTCGGATCCCAAGAAATATCTGCCTACGCTGTGCAGCACCTTTGCGAAGCCGCTGCTCAACTCGCCGGTGCACGGCACGGGGCTGTCGCTGAACGCCCTGACGACCGTGTTCAACCTGCTGGACCCCGCAGACCCTATTCGCGCAAGGGTCTTCATGGAGATTCTGAAGTTCCTGCGCGCGCACAGCATGTTCGAAAGCCTACGGACGTATCTCGACCGGTTGCCGGAGTGGATGGAGACTTGGGGGACTGCGGAGGATTACCAGAGGAAGCTTTACGAGGAGATTGCTGAGGTAGCTCTTGAGGCGGGAGATGAGTTGTAAGTGTTTCTCCATGCGGGCAGACGCAAATGCCTGCATGACGAGTCTTGAATGCCAGCGGTATCGCTAACACATACGCAGGCAAGGTTATGAGTACATCCTCAAAGCTCTGCGAACATTTGACGGCGATGAGAAGGATGAAATTACGTCCGAGGATGCTCAGCGATTATCCCTCCGCGCCGTCCGCATGGCCATCCTCTCCAACACCTACTTCCTCTTCCAAGATCTCCGGGGCATCCCTAGTGTGCAGGCCCTGAGCGATTCTCACCCTGTTTACTCTCAACTCCTTGACATCTTTGCCGAGCAAGATCTTGAGGACTACAACGACTTCAACGATGAGCACGAGGGTTGGGTTGAGAAGGAGAAGCTCGACCACGAGAAGCTGCACCGCAAGATGCGACTCCTCACCTTCGCCAGCTTGGCGGCCGCCACCCCCAGCCGAGAGATCGAGTACTCCAAGATCACCAAGGCTCTTCAAATCCCCTCAGAGGACATCGAGATGTGGGCCATCGACGTGATCCGCGCCGGTCTTGTGGAGGGCAAGCTTTCGCAACAGCGCCAGATGTTCCTCGTCCACAAGGTCACCTACCGTGTGTTCGGCCAGAAGCAGTACCAGGAGCTGGCGACCCGTGTGGACCACTGGCGATCAACCCTCCAGAACGTCCTTGTCGTGCTGCGCCAGGAGCAGGCCAACGCCAAGGCCCAGAAGGAGCGCGAAATCCAGGAGCTCGAGCGGAAAGTAGCCAGCGCCAGCGTTGGCGGACAGGGCGGCAGCGGCGGACGACGTCAGCAGCGGGAGCGAACAGATAACGATGATTAAGCGAACGCAACGGGCACATGATGAATGAGGAAAAGGGAGAGCAAAACGAGACAGGGCCTGGGCTTCTGGGACGGGGTATTTGATACCGTTTGTGATAATACATTGATGGGGAGAAGTCTAACGAAAGGGTTGCGAATGGCGTAGCCGGTTTAGCATCTTGGTTTTTCTGTCCCCGGCATAACGGAGTGTCTGGTGGGACGCTCTGGAAATAGATTTAAAAGTGAAATCAGTTGACACACCCAGAATGAGTGTCGTGGTGAACTGCGAAGTTGGTGTATGCATGTGCTGTGATTATGAGATAGATTCTAAGCTATGGGACGGTCTGATCATGTTAGTAGTTAAGGGAGCATGGTCATTATACCATGAAATGAAAACATACTTGAAAAATCAACATATTCTTATAAATAATTTGATACCTTTATTCCACATCTTTAAAAGAGAAAAGAATAGAGAAGAGCATTCATATCACTCTAGGTCGATATATATATCTTCATTTACCCTGGAGAAGACAGAGAAATCTTCGTCACCGCCTGCCGATTCTGTCACCAAATCTCACTGTGGTTGGGCCCTGGATCCCACCGCCTACCATTTACGTTCCAGCGACAGATTCTGCCGGAAAAAAATTGGACGTCGCAAAGCCACCCCCCACCAACCAGATCCAACCAACAGACCTCCCAATTGATCCTTGATACAATAAGGCATCTACTTGTTCACCATCGGCAGTCTTTTTGTTTCAAAATGGCTGGCCAGGCGAGTTATACCGTCCGGACCAGTGGGTCGCATGCTCGAACATTGGGCATCACGGAGCGAGCGACGCCGTTGGGAGTAGCTTGGACGGGAGAGCTGCGCGTTAGGTGAAAAGATTTTATGGCTACAATTTCAATATGGAGAATTGAACTAACGAGGAATAGATTCTCGGATTTTCAAGTAAATGAGATCCAGGAGGATGGGACCGTTGTGCATTTGAAGACCGTGGGGCTGGGAGAAGAGAAGAAGGTAATGATGAAGCGCAGTCAAGACGAAAATTTGCGCTGATGAACTTTTTAGGCTCCGGAGGTGAAGCAACAGAAAGAAGCTGTGGTGAGCAGTGAGAAACCTGCGCAAACAGCCAGTAATGGAGAGACCAAGGACGCTGAGGAGCAAACAGCGTCCAAGTCAGATGCTCAAACGGAAGCCAGAATTATTCCTGAAGTACCAGCCGAAGATGTTGCTGCGCTCGAGGCCCTGGTAGGAGAGAGGTTTGCCAAAGAGGTGGTCGAAATGTACAAGTCCCCTCCAGCAGACCACGAGAAGAAGAAGACAGCGACCTCAGACCCCCTGGATGACCGCTCAAAACGCGGTCAAATACATCAGGAAATCCGTCGGATATTCAAATCCCGGATAGAGACCAACACGGACGACCAGGGCGCCATTATAGCGACCATCATGCCTCAACGGGGCAGCGGCGGCAAGAAAAGGAGTCGAGGGAACCGCGACAGGCGAGAGCGAGATCGCGATGAGAAGCCGACGGGAGATTATGTGCGGTTCACGCTGTACAAAGAGAACCGAGACACGATGGATGCTATCAACCAGATCGCAAGATTCCTGAAGGTTAAGCCTCAGGTAATCGGATATGCTGGGACCAAGGATCGACGGGCTACGACCACCCAGAGGTGCTCAGTCCGTTATACACGGCCGAGAAACCTTGCAGGTATCAACGGCAAGCTTTGGGGCGTGTCGACGGGCGACTACGAGTACAGTGATAGGCCAATTCACCTAGGCGGTCTCCTAGGGAACGAGTTTGTCATTACCATCAAGAACTGCCAGATGGCCGGCCAGGACATGGCCACGCCGATTGCTGAGCAGGTGGAAAAGCTGCAAGCCAATGCAGCGTCGGCTATAAACCACATGTTCGAGCACGGCTGGATCAACTACTTCGGCCACCAACGGTTTGGCACCCACGACATCGGGACCCATGAGATTGGCAAGCTCATCCTGGGCGACAAGTACGAAGAAGCCGTCAAGGCGATCCTGCACTACGACGAGGCCGTTGCCGCCAAGGCCGAGAGCGAAGACATCCCCGAGGAAGCCTCCAAGCGAGACGATCTGTACCGCAACCTCGCCTGCAAGCTGTTCCTCACCGGCGACGAGAAGGACGTTGCGCGTGCGCGCGAGCTTCTCCCCCGACGCTTCACCGCCGAGCAGAGCATCTTCCGCCACCTAGACCGCAGCGGCGCCCAGTCGCGCAAAGACTTCGTCGGCGCGCTCATCCACATCACCCGCGGCCTGCGGTCCATGTACCTGCACGCGTACCAGTCCTACGTCTGGAACCACGCCGCCAGCCACCGCTGGACACTGCACGGCGCAACCGTCGTTGAAGGCGACCTGGTCATCGCCGCCGACACCACCGCTCCCGCCGCCAACGACCAGGAGGACCCCGACGACGACATCGTGCACCCCGTGCCCGACGACGACGACGAAGACGCTCCTCTGCGCGCCCGCGCCCTAACCGCCGAAGAAGCCGCCAGCGGCGCATACACGATCCACGACGTCGTGCTGCCCACCCCCGGCTACGACGTCGTCTACCCGACCAACGCGCTCGGCAGCTTCTACACCAGCTTCATGGCCCAGCCCTGCAACGGCGCGCTCGATCCGCACGCCATGCGACGCATGCGCCGCGAGTTCAGCCTGCCGGGCCGGTACCGCAAGCTGACGAACCGGTTCCTGGCGGCGCCGAGCGTGGCGGCGCGGGCGTACGCTGATGACACGGAGCAGATGCACCCGACGGATTTGGATGTGCTGGGGGGGCAGAGTGAGGAGGAGGAGCCGGCGCGGAAGAAGGTGAGGGTCGAGGAGGGGGAGAAGGTGGCGGTGGTGGTGAGGTTTCAGTTGGGGAGGAGTGCGTATGCGACTGTTGCGCTGAGGGAGTTGATGGGGGATCCGTCGGAGGAGACGTCCTAGAGAACGGAGGGGGAAGGGTAGGATTGATGGTAAAAGGGGTGAGGGTTGGGACTTGGGATAGATGGTCGGTTGATACCCCTATCTACATCACGGGGAAGGCTTCACGTCCAAGGCAACGAACAGGCATTAGATGCATGGATGGACATTGAATAAAGACAACCGTCTCGCTTAGACGCTGCGCATGAGCATCATATCCTACGATCCCGCATACATAAAATAGGTGTCGTGTGGGCTTTCATTTTGAACCAGATCCGTAAAACCCCCCATACATGCCCCGATTAACAAAGTAAAAAAGCTATGCCATCTGAATCAGTCATGCTCGCCAATTGGTAGTTGGAATATCCAGTCAGTCTCGCCTGGCCAGGCGCAGTGGTAGCGGCGTCAGGCTCATGACTCCAGGCCCAGCCTTTTGTGTCGTCATGAGTGTAGACGCGGTGTATATGAGTTGGTATATAATAATGCAGTGGTGATGCCCGGTGTGGTCCGGGGTGTGTGGTGTGGTGTCGAAGAGACTACTCCTTGGACTCTTCCTGGTCCCAGCCCCAGACGAAGGAGAGGTACTTGACCATGTTGACGCGCTTGGAGCGCATCTCAACCATCCAGGGGTGCTCCATCATCTTCCAGGGGCTGGCTCGTCTTTGAGGCTGCTTCTCGAGACTGTCATGGCCATGTTAGTAAAACAATCCTTTATGCGATAAGTGTCTAAAAACGTACCAGCATTCGATAAAGTACTTGAAGTTATCGCTCCAGTACACGTCCATCTCAGGCTCGTCCTTAAGTTTGGGGACTGGCTGTCGGACAATATAGGTCAGGAGGTCGATGAGACCAGCCCGTGGTTGCATCTCAGTTCCGTCGGCAGGGAACGGGAAGCGATGCTGAGCCACCTCGAGAAGAGTGACGCCCGTTGACCAAACGTCTGAGGTGATGGTATATGATTGGCCGGTGATTCGCTCCGGCGCCATGTAATAGCTGGTGCCGATGAAAGTGTTGGCCTCGCCCTTGGTACCAAAGTCTCCAGACACGCCAAAGTCGCAGAGCTTGACCGCTCCGTCTCGGCAGAGGAGAATATTGGATGGCTTGATATCTCGGTGGATGATACGCCGAGTGTGGAGGTAGGTCAGACCGCCGAGCACGCCCTCGGCGATTTTCCCGAGCACCTTCTCGCCGGTTCGGCCACCAAGACGCTTCACCTCCTTGTAGATGCTGTCGAGCGAGCCGCCCTCGCAGAACTCCATGCAGATGGAGATGGTAGCAGTTGAGGGGTCGACAAACGCGCCGTAGTACTTGCAGATGTGCTCTGAGGCACAGTTCTTGTTGAAGCCGAGCTCCCGGACAATCTGCTTCTTGACATCCGGGTCGGGGTTGGTTGTGATGACCTGTGTGATCATGTTAGCTGCTGTTAGGTTTAGAAGCACCGACGGATTCGCACCTTCAACGCAAATACGGTGTTTCCACCCTTGAGTTTGCACTTGGTGACGGCACCTCCCGCGCCCTCACCGAGGTTGCCGAGCTCGACAATTCGCTGCTCGAGGCTGGCAATCCGCCAGCCCTCATCGTCCAGTTCATCAACATCCAATGTCCTCGCCTTTTCCAAGCTCAGCTTGTCGAAAGCTTCGAGGCCCTGTAGGCTGCCATCTCGCTCCATTGAAACGCCACCCTCGCTCCTCTCCGAGTACATGGAACCCACGGCTGATACTGGGTCAGGGGTGCCCTGCGCCCTCGAGCTGCCGATACCGTATTGTGAAGCAAACGACAACGCAGAGTATTGCGAGCCAGCAGAAGTCGGATTGCTCGCCCGGCCATCCAGAGGACCAAAGCTACCGGACCTTGAGTGGGCGGCGCTGCTCTCGCTTCCTCCGCTCGCCGATTGGCCGGGCTGGATGCCTTGTGCTCTGGGAGGCTGCTCGTATGGAGTCACCTGGCTGCCCTTGGGCGTAGCGAGATGTAGGGTGGGCAGCGGCGGCCTCGAGGGCGCTGCGACCTGGGGCACTTGGCCACCAACGGGCTTGACGTTGGGGCTTGGAGGGATGGCGAGGCCGAGTCTTGGTGTTCGAGCTCCGCCGCTCCTCGCACCGGGGATTGCGGGGCGGAGGAGGGGAACTGGTGACGGTCCAGCATTGGAGGCGGGGAGGGAAATGGGAGTTATGGACGAGTAGGTCTGACGGAAGAGTTAGGAGGTTAGCTTAGAAGCTCTAGAGTCTGGTAGCCGGCGGGACGAACAGTTTGAGGGGTAGGGTCAGAGCCCTGGGACGAAGCATCACCCATTTTTGATGTATGCGGAGCTCGCGAGAGCTGGTACGAGTCGAGAGAAACGAGGGTCAAAGTCGAGCCGGGGCTGAGGAGCAAGGCTAGATGTGAAGCGATGTTTGACGTATTCGGCAGGCAAATGAGTCGTTAGATGCCGGTATGTGAAGCGGAGAAACGGCCGAGGAGGAGGAACTAGATGCAGCGGTAGAATGGACTCGAAAGACGTCGCTGGTATGAATTAAGCTGGATATATCGATAAAGCAGAGCCGCCCTCTTCTTCTGCTGCTCACTGCTCGACAAGTGTGGAAAGCAAAAGCAGAGGTAGAGGCAGACGTGGGATCGGCTGCTGCAGGCTGAGCTGGTGGTGGTTGGTGACGATAGGCGGTTCCGCTGCTCAACAGACAGACAGACAGATACAAAGACACGCAGCGAACGTATCTGGTTGGGTTGGGGGCGGACGGATGAAGGAAGAAGAAGAGCAGCGGACGGCAGATGCAAAAGACGAAGGCCCGCGGAATCGGCCGTTGGCTCAGGTCTGCGCGCTCTGGCCCCAATCCAACCCAATGGTGCCAGGAACGGGAAGGGAACGGGAGCTGGACTGGACAGCTGGGAGCGTGGCAACGAATGTCTTGATGGAACTGGAATCCGAAACGAGCCCAAGGACGAGGGGGGGATTCGGGAGTGGTGAGGCCTGGTGGAGAGGCGGAAAGCCACTCATCCGCCGTGGCCAGTGAGAGCCCAGCGCTTCCCCCACCCCCGCCCGCCCATCCTCCAGCTTGGAAGGCTGCAGCGAGTCTCCAGCGAATCTCCAGCGGGTTCAGCGCCTACAGGGCCTGGACACCCACCTGAGCCGGGACCCCCAGTAGACTCTTCCAGTGCCCGCCCGCTAGGTGCTAGGCACTTAGGTCTTGATGGGCGCCGCGCGGGAGTACGCGCGCGCCGTTCAGGGCAAAAGGTCGCTGGGATTGGGCCGGCTGGAGATGACTCTCATTCAAGCAAGAGATGGCAAGAGCACTACAGTCTCACAGTACAGAGTACAGGCAAGAACCACTGCAATGGGTGCTTTCATTAACGCAACAGTGTGGAATCATTGTCGGCATCTCTCGACCCGGCTCCTCCTCTTTGTCCTCTCGTCCCCCATCTTCCCCTCTCTCCACGCGCAGGGGCAGAGGCAATAGGACTCGCTCTCTAGGACTAGGCGTCCTATCCCTTGTTCTTCCTTCACCGGTTTCCCTCTCTCCTACTGGACCTTGGCATCCCGAGTGGCGACGCCGGGCGGCACAAGGCTCACCACGCCCGACGCCACCAATCTCACCCCGGGACGGGAGCAACGTTGAACTGGTCGTCACCGTCCATCAGGTCAGCCCCGACAAGACTGCCCCATTGCATCAAAGAGCGGTCCTTCCATCGAGGAGGCGCATCGACGTGGCCCAATAGCATCGCAAGAAGCTCTCATCGTTCGACGACTGGTGCTACAGGATGCCGCCAATCCTTCCTCCAAGGGGGCATGTGTATGGCCTCTTGCTTACCTGCACGTAATGCTCGACCGCCCATACCAGACCGTCTTACTGCAACAAAGGCTGCTCTCCCCCTGGTAGCTCAAACACCTCGCTCCATGATCACCAGACTACCTCATGCCCTCGTCACCTGGAGCATGGGCCCATGTCTGCGAAGATGCATTCCGTCCCCTCAATCACTGTCACTCGCCCGTGACCCCTCGACCCCGGCATCTGACTGGACAATGGCCAGCCCCTCGCCCAGCCGGTGACAAGCCTGAACGCCTGTGCATCAAATTGCGGCACAGTCTCGACTGAGGCCTGCTAGTATCGAGAACAGCCCTGCCATTGGTCCCAGCAGTAAGGTGCTGGTGGGAACGCCGCGAAACGGTCTCTAAGCGCGCGTGTAAATGCCGGGCTGCCATTGGGACTATTGTCTTCAAGCCCCACCTTTAACCGCCCGGGGTTCGTTTTTCGACGTCCGTCACCGCCAAAAATTTCCCAGATGCACTCGCCATCCCACGGCAGAAAATTGATGGATACAACCAACTCCTCCAATTTATAAAAACAAAGCCATGGTGCCGCTCGCCGACTCAAAACACGCGACAGCCCTGTCGGATGCCGAGAGCATTTCTGACCGGGATCCATCAGCTGACGTGTCCGACTACCTCGACAGTGCCGCTTCCCGAAAACGACGAAGAACATCCCCTTCAGAAGAAGCCGTATTGCCGGAAGATGACGATGACGACGACGACGATGAGGAAGAGGAGCTCAAGGCTGTCTTGGCAACAATCAAGGCGCCTTCACGGGTTAAGCGGAATGCAGACGAGAACATCGCCGTGAAGCCGCAGAAATCCGCACCGAACGCAATACTGGCGCCTACCGATCCCAATACCACATTTTCTGCCCTCAATGTTCGGCCATGGCTTGTGCAGTCATTGGGAAATATGGCAATCAAAAGGCCGACCGGTATTCAAAAAGGCTGTATACCTGAGATTTTAAAGGGAAGGGATTGCATTGGTGGTAGTCGAACTGGTTCCGGAAAGACTGTTGCTTTTGCTGTTCCTATTCTGCAGAAATGGTCTGAGGATCCAACAGCAATTTTTGCTGTCGTGCTCACTCCTACCCGGGAGTTGGCACTCCAAATTTACGAGCAGTTCAAGGCCATCTCTTCGCCTCAGAGTCTCAAGGCGATTCTGATTACAGGAGGCTCTGATATGCGAGCGCAGGCTATTGAACTCGGCAAGCGCCCCCATGTGGTCATTGCGACTCCTGGGCGTCTAGCTGACCATATACGGACTTCTGGTGAAGACACGATCTGTGGATTGAGGAGAGTTCGATTCGTAGTCCTCGATGAGGCCGATCGACTACTCAACGCAACTGGCCCAGGGAGCATGTTGCCCGATGTCGAGGAGTGTCTGTCGGTACTGCCTCCTGCAACGGAGAGACAGACGCTTTTGTTCACGGCTACTATAACACCGGAAGTCCGGGCCCTCAAGGACATGCCACAGAAGCCGGGAAAGCAACCCGTCTTCGTCTGCGAGGTGGACACGCAGATGCTCGCTATCCCGGCGACACTCAAGCAGATGCATGTGCAAATACCCATCACTCACAAGGAGCATTACCTTCACGTCTTCCTCTTGACCGAAGCCAACGTCGACAAGACGATCATTCTGTTCTGCAATCGTACGTCAACTGCCGAGTACCTTCACCACCTTCTACGGTTGCTCGATCACCGCGTGACCTCACTGCACTCGAAACTTCCCCAACGGCAGCGAATTGACAACCTCGCGCGGTTCCGCGCTTCGGCTGCACGCATACTCGTGGCTACAGACGTGGCTGCCCGAGGTCTGGATATCCCTGAGGTCAGTCTGGTCATCAACTACGATCTACCGCGTGACCCCGACGACTACATCCACCGTGTCGGTCGAACAGCGCGAGCAGGGCGCAAGGGTGAGGCCGTTAGCTTCGTCGGCCAGAGAGACGTCGAGCTGGTACTTGCCATTGAGAAGCGTGTGGGTAGGGAGATGGACGCCTGGGAAGAGGAGGGCGTCAACCTCGAGACTCGCGTGATCCGGGACGCCCTGAAGGTTGTGTCGGAGAAGAAGCGAGAGGCGTTGCTGGAGGTAGAGGAAGGGCGTGAGGTTGGAGGGCGGAGGAAGAGGACGAAGCAGAAGCTTCGGATAGACTAGACTTGGACATAGGAAAAGCGAATTGTGTTTGGGCCTTGGTGCCTTGGATGTTCATGACGTTGCGCTCTCTTGAGCCGTGACTTACCTCAGGGTGTTCCGCATGAGTGATCAAACCACCTTGACGACAAGAATGAGAAACCTTCCGAACTCACCCAAGTGCAGTTGAGCAAGTGACAAAAAACTCGACAAAAGTCCTCTGCTGAGTTGTTTTCGAACATCATGACTCCCACATGACTTCCTCAAGCCGAGTCTTTCCTAGCCGGCCTCGCCCTACCTTGACCACCGACAGAGCCGCACCCCGCGACAGAGCACAAGCCGAAAGCACCGAGTCCCATGTCTTCCCAGGGCAGCGGTACGGATCACACACGCCCCCTCCAAGAACGGCAAAGCGGCTTCTAGAAGACGTTCGGACATGCATGGAAAACTTCTAGCGGGCTTCTCTCCGGAGCTCGGAAGGACATGGTTCACGGTGTGTGCAGGGGATATGATGGTGTTTCGATGCTGGGGGGTGTGTGTGTGATGTCGGCGGGATGTCGGCAGAGTGTGTTGACAACGGAACATCGGCAGGGCTTGTTGGTGACGGTGGTGCTAGGAGAGTGGCTTGGTGTTGATAGGATCGGTGAGGGAGGTTGACCGGCGGTATTGCCCGAGTTGTGGCTGCGATACTGAATTTCCCGGCCCATAGTTTGCGATATCGCTTCAGAGATAGCCAAAATTGTCTCATACACCATTTCGACATGGGAATTTAGCACCTCGACGGTGTCACAGATGGGAAAAGGACGTTCCGGCATTTACGGAGCAATCACGGCGTTCGTCGGGAAGAGTGGATCCCGTCCGTCTAACACTCCCGTGCTTCGAGAAGAACGTCACCGCGTAGCATCCAGCCAAATCTCGCACAGAGGGGAATTCGTCAGAAACAGGAAAATGCACAGAAGGGTTGGCTTCCATGCATGCGACGTTCCATGCGTCACTGCGAAGCGAAGTGTGCATCTCCGTGCAGATAACGAAGAGGCCCGCGGGCCGCAGAAGCCGCAGAGACGAGTGGGTGTGTAGCAGCGGCGCCCAAAAGGGAAATCGCGGCGAAGCGGCACAGAAGGTCGCATGGAACGATTTAGGTGCGTTCTTTTTGCTGCCCACGATGCTGGCCATGACATGGGAGACAAACAAGGGACTTAATTTTCGCAAAGGAAAGCAGGATTCGTAACGACGGGAATAAACGCTGGGTGTAGAACGGGCGTCCGGGTGCAGCGGAAGTTGCGGAAGATGGAGAGTCCAAAGCCCGGGGGCTTTCGGCAGTAGGAGATAGCCCGCGGGATTGGAGATGGTGAGAACAAGGGCTACACCATATTGGGGAAGGGATGGCAGCCTCAAGCCGTTTCTCGCCGTGTCGGTGTTTAGCAAAGTCCTATGGGATGCGAGGGCGTAGTGCTAGCTAGCCGTTGCTCTGGATCTGACGCGCGCGAGAATGCGTCTCATCAAACAAGCGGAAGCGAAATACGCTGAGGTTGCGATGGGAGTGCCTGCGCCGCAACAGGGACACGGCGTTTCCAATACGCTGGCATAGCCCAGGCATCAACTTAGAGGCCTAACTGAGATGCAAGCCCTTGTGTGGGAAAGGGGTGGGCGACCCGTTCGTAGGGCCAGCCGAGAAAGACGGGATTGCCCAACTCCGCCTTTTGGATGCTGAGTGGCAGTGGAAGCTTAACCAGACCAGCGGTCTGCACACCTTCGCGCGAGACCGAGGCATGGGGGTCGTGGCTTAGGGGCCCTGGTTCGCTATCGCTGTCGGGTGGCTTGCGCATGCAGGCGTTTGTTGTGTGGTCGCTCATATGCAGGATACGTAATAATTGACGAAGCACAAGTTATGTGAGAACCCGACAGCGAGGAACCGCTCCGTGGTTGGCTGTTTCGCAACGGCAACGGCCTTGTAAGGCGTTGAAGGCCCGACTGTGGGAGCCTCGCCAGGCCACCGTAACGCTATCCCTGGGCGATTGAGCAAGACGCTTCCTTCGAATGCCTTCCATCATCTCCCATGGCAGCCCCCTAATTGCTACTCGTCATTTACAAGAGCCATAGCAGCAGCGTCTGGGCTCCGTCTAGGGGCCCGGTGGTGTTCGGCGTGGTCACGGGTTGGAATCGGGGTGCTCGGAGACCGCAAAAGCCCGTCCAGGGACCTGTTAAAGCCCGGAGAGACGGGGTCGCCTGTGGCGCCGACTGGCCGGGCAAGGCAAGGTGTGCACGTTGCCAGGGCGGGCGGGCAGACAGAAGAACCGGCCAGCGAAGCTTAATCGACGGAGTAATGCGAAAATTCCTGGTGCCTTAGCTTAATTACCCTGCCTATGCCCTGGATGTCGCATTGCGCGGCCCGCGGACGATTGAAATGTCCGCATGGGGCAGATTGATGCGAGTTCCCCGTTCGTTCGTTCGTTTCATCTCGTCAGGCAGAGGCTGTGCTGGTGTAAGCAATGCCACAGCAACAGTTACGCGGAGAGAAGGTTAGGCGTCAGCCAGCCAATTCCCAAATGGGGTCCAGAGATGATCGCCCAGCACGATGTGATTGGCGGCTGCGCGGCTTACGTGCGCAGTGACGATGCGGATTTGGGTGCTGTGATTGGCTCGCTCTCATCGCATTCGCTCTCTGGTCTGGACTGGAGCGGCCGACCGAGGAGTCACAGCAGAGAGTCACACGCCCCACTCGCTATCCACACCCTCTCTTCTCCCTCAGCCCTACATCGAGTGGAGCCTGATGTGCCTGGGCCGGAGTTGTGCTATGCGCCGCTGCATAACTCCCGCCCGCGATGCGAGCCAACTAGCCCCATCGCTCTCGGTCTCGTCGCTTTCGCAGCGGTCGATCATCCTGATTCATATTCCTTTTTTGGCAATCCTTTCAATGTTGAGGCGGAGCGGACTGCGGAGAGATCTAACATTCACCATAACGCGCCTTTACGATGCACCTCGTTGTATCTTCCTTGTTGGGGAAATGGCATGACGACGCCTTACGGAGGATTGTAAGTGTCCGTCGTCGTCAATCACCACGATTAGTGTCGTGCCTCAGGTGCTGCGCCCATCGCCATCGCCAGGGCGCGCATCATGATGGAAGCGATGGATGGCTCATTTCATGGCGTGCGTATCGGCGTGCGTGTCGTGGTGTGCTCTCGTCTGCGGCCATGTGCGGCATGTCTGAGACTTCAATCAATCGGGGCGGCCAGCAGACCAGAATCAGGGCACCCGGAGTCGGGCACGGGATTCTCTCCCCGCGAGCGAGTGTCAGCCTCCGCGAATGTCTGCGAAAGCAACTGCTTTGGGACAGTGCTCTGGTCAATAAGCGAATGAGCGACTGCACGGGCTCGAATCCTGGAGAAATTGGAATTGTCAGAGTCATCAGGCGCTAGTCGCTTGCTTCACGACGCGACTAATCACGATGCGAACGACGTGCAGCGATAAGGTTCGACTGCTGAGAAATATGGCATCCCGTTGCAGGTTGGTTTGAAATGCTGCCGTCGGATTAGTGAGTAATAACGACGCCGGCGGAGCTAGTCGGATATACGTCCAGAAGGGTGGTTGCCAGCGCCCGTTCTCCCGCCGACTGCTTAGAAACCCGCCGCGACGATCAGCTTGATTACAGGACACCTCAGACACACTTGCAAGGGCGTAAGCAGGCAGTCATAACGCTGTTTCGCTTGTTTTGTTGCTGCTGCAGCAGCATGTCTAGCGCGAAGCCCTGCAGCGGCCGCCTAGCAATTAAGCTCCGTCATCACGGTGGATTGATTGAGTTGGATTGATCAATTGATGGATTATGAATCATCACGGCTCGCGCAATTGAGACGTGCAATTGCAAGGGCCTGTGAGATTGACCGCTTCGGGAAGGGGTATCACAGCGCGAGCACGGGCAGCACGAAGCCGCATTGCACGTAGTAGTTGCTTAGACTCGAGGCTATTCGATAATGCATTGTGACGATGTCTATGAACGGCAGCGGCAGTGTTGAGACTCGCTCCGTCACCGAATGCGAGCCCTGGGCCCGGAGAGTGGCAGCAGTCCAGATCCCCGACTCGGGTACTCTGGCACGCGACGGTACCTGAAGCGGCGCCCAGACGCTCGCGCCCCCCGAGGTACCATCGCCGGAAAGGGACCTGGTCTCGGGCGCCCGGGCTTCAGGACGCTCCAGCAGGGTGCGGTCAGTCGGATTTAGTCAGCGGATTTGGCGAAAGTCCACGTCGCCCTTCGAATCACTTGCTTGTTTGCTCAGTCATCAGCCACAGCCCAACCCCTGCAAGGCCCACCCCTCCCTCCACTCCATCTCGCTCGCTCTTTTTTCGCTCTCGCATCTTTCCACTCACACCCCCCGGGCCCTTTGGCTCTGCCTGCTCTGCCGCCCTGGATTCCGTGTGCTTTCGGGGCCGCGATGCCTGCCCCCACCGCCGACTCACACTCGCAGCGTGGATCTCACACGCCCCCCCCCCCGGCCATGGAGTTTTCTCGTTCTTCTCGGGTCCGCGTGCACAAAGTCCGCTTAGCGGCGCTCGGCCATAACCATAACTCAGCAATCGACGTGGGCGGAGACTTTCTGCACAAGACGATGGAAGTCACAAGAGTTAAAAGAATCCGCCCTCCCCCCAACTCCGGTCGACTGAACATCCAGAACATCACGACCAGAACAACAATCAGATACAAAGACACCACGAACAAAGCATCTCACAACGCTTCAACCTACACTACAAGTATCTGAACCCTTCTGGTCTCTGCCTCCACCGCGCCCAGATCACATCACCGCCCAGGCGCCTTTCGACATCCCTGCCGCTAGCTAGGCTGTCCGCAATCGGGATTGTTGCCTTGACTCACAACGCAACCATAATCAATCAAATAGCCACCACGCCGACTTTCACCACAATGTCTGCAACCACAACAACAACCATCTCCAGGCAATCTGCCCCCCAGTCCTACTCCCTCCGACAACAGGCCATCAAGAAGAACATGTCCATCACCCAGACCTACTACCTCGCCCACAAGGCGCGGGCAAAGCTCTCTCGCGAGGCTGCCCAGCCTGATCACGATCTCCGCCTGCTCGTCGGACACGCCAACCTCCTCGACTCCCTGATGCTTGAGCTCGCCGATGCCGAGCGGGAACAGGAGCGCTGGTTCAACCAGTCCGTCCGCGGCGCCACCAAGACCCAAGAGCGACACGTCCAGTGGGCGGACAACATCGCTGAGGAGGCCGAGGAGGAGTACGACTCCGACTCTTCATCTGATTCCGACGACTACGACTCCGAGGATGACGATATCGAGATGACAAACGCCATCACCAAGGTGGCCTCGCAACAACCAATGGATATTGAGATGGACGATGATGAGGAGGACTACGCCCAGCTCGAGCTCGTCCGAACACCCTCGCACTCCAACTCTCCCCCCGAACTCGTCGACCACGACTCCGATTCTTCAGACGACGAGTCGATGCCTCCATCGCCTCCGCAGCCCGTCCTCGCCTACAACGAGAAGGCCGCGAAGGAGGAGTCGGAACAAGAACAGGAATTCTACGAAGACAACTACTACCTGCCGCCTCGAAATCCCGCGAGGCTGGTGTCGGCCATCACGGTCTACTAAAGCAGGCATTAATGAATTCTGGAATTGATTGTTTCGACTACAAAGCGATGGCATAGCATGGCGTTACAAAACAAAGACTTGATACCACACGGGATTTTTCTTTATTACATGGGCATACAAAAAGCAAAGCATGATTTCATTGTGTCATATTATACAGGAGGTTCACCACTCTCAGAAAGGGATTTATGGGTTTATGAGTTACGCCGCCGCTCCCGATCATTGGATACCACGGGTTTGGATCATCATCGGGTTGGTTGAGTGGCAGCGCAGAGTTCCCTCCCAACACCTAGATAGCTTACACTAAAAACAGGGCGATCTCCAAAAGGAGCGTCTTAATGAATTGAATCACATTCAATCAAAAAAACATCGTCTCATTTCTCATCAATCATCGTGAAGTCTTCATCAGATCATCGATAAGCGTTGACGCCATCACCGCTTGTGGATGCTTATCAGATCACATGAACCGTCTAGATCCGCGGGCACGGAATTTTCGCGATATCGGCGAGTCGGTATGAATCATGGACCGATCGCCCAGGCAAAGGGTCTAGCCCAGCAAAACTCCCCGCTGCTTCGGCACAACAGAGACCCCTCGCGGCCCCTCGGCGAGCGCTGATCGCTAAAGCCACGCCCCCTCGCACCCATGATTCATCAGCATGCGCGAGGGCACGAACCAATCAGATGCCGGAAACGTTTTGTCAGCGCGGCCGGGCTTTGCTAAGCACGTTTTTATGTCAGCTGGACAAGGCCCGCGGCGGAGGGACGGGATTGCGGACGGGGTTTGAGGAGGTAAGGTTAGGTTGCGGAAAGGAAAGGGCATTTCGCGGAGGGAGCTGAACGGCGGAGTTCTTCATTTGCGGACATGACGAGAGCGTTCATGCCACGCGCAGGACTCCCTCCCATCTCATTTCATTTCAATTGCTTTCATTTTATTTGCTATGTAGGGAGGAACGCTTTCAGAATGTTCCCTTGCTGGCGATCGAATGCGATCTCGAGTCGTGGGGCCGGCAGAGGCAAACACCAAGTGGGACGGGGGGGATTTAAAAAAAAGGGCGAAAAATTGATGCCAAAAAAGAATCCGCCAGCATGGGCCAGAAGGTGAACGACTCTAGCGAAAATTTTACGACGACCCGCGTATTGTCGGTGTGCCGTGCATGGGCCCAGGGCTCCGGCCGGCGCTGATATGCATTGCTTGCTGCTGCGCCCGACTTGGCAGGGTATTTTTACTATCTATCAGGGCTATTGTTGTCCTGCGGACGGAGTACATGCGTTCGTGCTCCGCGGAAGCCTTGGGCAGGGGCTGCGGACACGGTGTAGATGCGAGACAGCCAAATGCATGTCTCGCTGTAGTTGCTGGCTCGGCAGTCAATAGTGCTGGGCGCGAATCCGGCTTGACCCAGTTCACATTCCGCGTCCTCCTGCAAGGGCAGGCTCACCGCACGGCAATGCGAAACTAGTCGCCGACAGACCGCTTCCGGATGCACGGTGGAAGACTCTCGCAGTATTACTTGTCGTTCCGCCGCGCCGTGAGTCTGGGGGAAACTTCGAGCAACGAACGGGTTCGTCAGGGCCGATGGAAAGGCGAGAACCGGGTCGAGCCTCAAGTCTAGTGCTGGCCCGATTGCAGGTGATCTGATCATGAGATTGATAAGGGGTCAAAGCAACACAAAGTCGGCTGCGACGGTCCAGGTCGACTCATGTCCTGCAGAAGGGCTTAGGCTATGGATGCGCAACTTGGTGATACATGGAACGACCATGCACAGCACAATCTGTATCCTGGCACGACTTTGATGGTGATTCTGGCTTGGCTGGGAGGCTCGGGAGAGTCTGCAGTCCGGCGTCGCATCGGCCGGGGCTCGACCGGTCATGGGACCTCTAGACCCGCTTTCCTCCGCATCCTGGCTCCGATGCCCTCCGGCCCCGTCATCGGAAGGCCGTCCCTTCCTGGGGTCGCCTCATTGGTCGATAGGGACATCCTGGGGAAGAGCCGTGATCGACCGGAGATTTCAATACTGCGAGGGGCCACCCTCCTATCGCCGGCGACATGCATGTCGAGGGCTTGATGAAACCCAACTGGTTGTAGTTTATGCCGCGCTTCACGGCTCTCTCGGTGTGGAAACTCCGCGGCCTGGTGTAGCAGGCTGACCTCCAGAAGCATAACGGTTTAGCCTCACTGGCAGCATGCAGCATGGGGCGTTAGGATATCAGTAAGACATGTCACTGCTGCAGCTGGTTGGATTCAACCCCCCCAGACCTGGTATCTCGCCATCCAGCGTGCTCAAGCATCTCGATCGGCTTATCAGAAGACACATCGCCGACACAGCGAAAGAGAGTGACGGCTATCATCTGATAACGAAGCGCCGGACTGTCTCAGACACCACGTCCCGCGGCACCAGAGGCTATCGCGGCATGGTCGGGAGGTGCGGCAATTGCTCAACCTCGTCGACAAGCAGTGGGGGCGGGCGCGCCCTGAAAGACCTCCGTCCCGTCTTCCATGGCATCCGTGATGCGTCCTGCTGACTTGTTGGTCCAAGAACCTGGGGAAAGAGAGGGGGGCGTGTACACAGTCGTGACAGGGAAGCTCGTTGTTCCTGGATGAAAGGCGTCACTCGGCCGATAGCTGCTGCTGAGTCAAACGTCGAAGCTCTAACGCAGGATTTCAAATACTGCGGAGTCGATGACATTCACGACCATTCGCTCTGGCATACTAGCACCGATTCTCAGCGTATCATCAGCTTTGTATCGATCTGACTCATCCCTGAAGGAAGTGTTCGACAGCACTCGGCTTTTGCTTTACTTCCGAGGCCGCGGCCCAGCCTTCCCGCCCGCGATCTGCCACGCACGGACCACCCGCCCCGGTACGTCATCTGGAATTTTCGCAAAACCCCCAAACCCGAGAATCCGGTCTCTCAACCACGAATCGAAACCACCCACCGACTACACCCGCGCAGGCACGATGCGACATCTCCCGAGGCGCTTCCTAGCTGCGGCGCCGTCGCCCGGGCGCCATGTCTGCCACAGCTGCCAGCGCCGGCTGTTTGCGAGCGCTGCCGCCCCGCCTGCGCCGCCGGCCACGGGCATCGCGGCGTTGGCTTCACGGCGGCTCATCTCCGTCCGGGGCCCCGATGCTGCCAAGTTCCTGCAGGGCATTGTGATGGCGAATGTGACGGGGGCAGATGGTGCACCGCGGCGGGATGGATTCTACACGGGGTTTCTGACTGCGACGGGGCGGGTGCTGTACGATGTCTTCGTGTATCCGGATGCCAGCGCTGAGGGCACGCCGGACGGGCATGGGTTCTTTGTCGAGGTGGATGCCGATCAGGCTGAGACGCTGGCGAGGCACATCAAGCGGTATAAGCTCCGGGCGAAGCTTGCCGTACGGCTACTGCCCCGCGAAGAGGCGTCAGTATGGCACGCGTGGGACGACGCGGGAAGCATCAATTGGGACACCATCGTCAACTCAACTAGTCTGTCGATGAAGGACCCGCGCGTGCCCGGCCTCGGCTACCGCTTCGCACGGCTCGACACGAAAGCCCCCGAAGTCGATATCGAGCACAGCACCGAAGAAGCGTATACGATCCGGCGATATCTCCAAGGCGTGCCCGAGGGCCAGGACGAGATCGTGCGGGAGCACGCGCTGCCGCTGGAGACCAACATGGACTTGATGAATGGCATCGACTTTCGTAAGGGTTGCTATGTCGGGCAGGAACTCACGATCCGGACGAAGCATCGCGGTGTCGTGCGCAAGCGCATCTTGCCCTGCGCCATCTACGACGTCGAGCACGCACCGCCTACAACGCTGGCGTACCATCCGGGAGGCGGCGAGGCGGCGCTGGAGAGCACCACAGCGGACATGATCCCGCGCGACACGGGCATTGGACGTGTGGGCAAGCGTGGGCGCAGCGCGGGCAAGTGGTTGAAGGGTGTGGGCAATATCGGACTGGGACTGTGTCGGTTGGAGATCATGACGAATGTGACGCTGCCGGGGGAATCTGCGGCGGCAACGGCGTTTAGTCCAGAGGATGAGTTCTCGCTGGAGTGGGGAGAAGAAGGACAGGATGCCAAGAGTCGGGTCAAGGTGAAGGCGTTTGTGCCAGATTGGTTGAGAGCTGGATTGGATGCTGCTCAGCAGAAGCACTGAGAGGCATGATGAAAGCGTTGGTGGATGACTGAAAGAGAAGGCCTATCTGGCCTCTGTACTACTATGACGGGCCTGGGTGTATGAGTAGAGGGAAAACAAAACCACTTGTCTACAGTAGAAATACTACACCACTAGAGTATAATCATCTCAACTGATGCTTGCTACTTTTGGGCTTCGAAGAGGTCTTGTCTCTGTCCCCACGTTCAGCTGGTTGGAGCGAGAGTCAACTCTTAGCCAATCACCACGTCTCCTTTTCTAAGCCAAGCTGCCCACCTTTACACCTGATGAATCCTCGAAACAATCAAGGTTCGGGCACCTTGATGCTGTGATCATGTGAAAATAGGCATAGAGTCTAAGAATAAGAGACGCATACATGCCCGAGCTACGGAGTATATACGGTGAAAATACCTAACGCCAGCTTTTATGCGTCCTCGAAGCTTGAACGAGCCCGAAATACGAACTGCAACTGGAGTTCAATAGACCAGCCTGGGTTCGCATTAAATAAATTACAAACTGAACGATATCAGAACATAGAAGTTGACTGAAAGTCTCCGAAAGTTTCTCTTTGTCATTTGATGCAGATTCATCTTTCTGCTTAGAGTGCCAGCTCGTCAGAGTGGAGGCTTCGTCGATACTGTTAATACCTGACGAACCGAAATAGGTACACCGGAGAAAATGCATGCCGTCTACTTCTCACTGTCTGGGTGATTCTGTCCACGGGCACTCTGTTTCTTACCGCCAAAGGCCTGCAGAGGAGACGGCTCGTCGTGGCCCCAGTCAGATGTCTCAGTTGGGAAGCACAGGGTGAGACATCGCCGTCGGAAGGCCATTTCCCCTCATTTCGTGATCGAAGAACAGCAAAGTACTTGTTGCATCTTGAACAAACACGCAGTGAGACGAGCCTTGGCGGTTTGCTGCGGTGTGAACACACCCGGACACGTTGAAGATAATCTTGTCGTCGGGGAGCAGGACAAACACATTCATCAGCGGCCCCCCATTAGCGGCGGGAGGGTCCGACTAGACCGGCCACTATTTGTTCCGAGGCCTGCAACGTCGAAGACAAATGGATATCGTGTGTTAAAAGACGGCCATGAGTGGCTGGGCGGACGGTGGGCCGGTGTGGTTTATGGCTGGCTGAAGAGCGGGAGTTGGGGAGAGATCGACAATGCCCTGGAAGCTCGGCATCCAAAGGCGTGCTGCTGACTGGGCGAAGTGCTCGAAACCCCAGGCTCAGGTCGTATTAGATCGCCGAACTGCAGCGGCTGATATTGCGAGACCTTGCCCTTAACAGCCCTGTACGTTCGTTTTGGGAAAGGGCTGAGGGCCGCAGAGACACTGGGCTGTGCTGTTTAATTTGTCTGCCGTTCGTAGTTACACGCTCAAGACAGACATATCCTGTGCCGCCTCACCCAATTTGTATAACAGGCTGCGCTCTTCCTCACTTCGCCTCTGGCAAACTTCTTCATTGCATCACACACTCAATTTCCGAGATCAGAGTGTCAAGATGAGCTCCGAAACGGCCCCCGACGAAAATGATGCTGCCCCGCGGACAGGCAAACGACTGATCGTCTGCTGCGACGGCACCTGGATGAACAGCGACAACGGCTATGAGAAGCCCAGCTTGTTCAATGCCCAGGGCACGCTGCAGATTCCCTCCAACGTCACACGCATCTCACGCTGTTTCAAGCGTCGCTGCACTGATGGAAAGCTGCAAATCATCAGCTACGAGTCGGGTGTTGGCACGGGCAGCAATACACTGGACAGCATCACCGGCGGCGCCTTTGGTCTGGGGCTGTCCGAGGTGAGTTCTCTGACGCTGATGTAAGACGGAAGCTCATGTTTGGCAGCGAGTGCGTGAGGCCTACTCGTACCTCTGCGCCAACTACATGGACGGCGACGACATCATCCTCGTCGGCTTCTCTCGCGGCGCCTTCACCGCACGGTCTGTGGCGGGAATGGTGTCCACCATCGGCTTGCTGACCCGCGAGGGCGTCGACCACTTCTACCCCATCTTTAAGGACATGCAGCACTGGCGCGACGAGAAGTATGATGATGATTTCCCCAGCATCCCCTTCCCCAATAAGCCGAGAGGTGCGAACGCAGCCAAGGAGTACCGTGCCCGGCTCGAGAAGATGGGCTATACGAGAGTGAGGCAGAACGGTGGCAATGGTGACCTCATCAAGATCAAGGCCATTTGTGTATGGGATACTGTCGGCAGTCTTGGTATCCCCAAGGTCGCCTGGCTCGACAAGCTGGGGGTTCGTGCCGACAATGACGAATAAGTCTTCCCTTTCTCCCCGCCATCTAGACCAACAACGCTGACAATCTGTGCACATACAACTGGTATGACACCAGTCTCTCTGACCGAATTGAACACGCGTTCCAAGCTTTGGCTCTGGATGAGACTCGCCCGCCGTTTAGTCCGGCTGTCTGGGAACGGCTTCCTGAGAACAAACTCACCACTGATCTTCGGCAAGTTTGGTTCCCTGGGAATCATGCCAACTGTGGCGGCGGCTGGGACGACCAAGGAATCGCCAACTGCACGTTAGCATGTAAGTATTTGACGCGTCTGTACCAGCAATGTCATACATGCTGATAAGGGGGTAGGGATGATGGATCAGATGGCCTCCGTTGGGGTAGAGTTTGACCGACCATCGCTCGACCGCGTATTCAAACAGTCGGCAGAGTTTTACGAAGTCCAGCATCAACAGCTCCTCAAGCAGAAGAAAAAGGCAGAAAAGTTGCCGAAATGGGCCATGGATCCCATCTACACCAACAACTCACCTCTCCGACCCTGGGGCCTGGGCGCTATCAAGAAGGCCTCTAGCCTACTCTACATACTCTCAGGCAAGACTCCACGGACACCAGGTCTGTATAAGCCAATGGACCCCAAGACGAAGCTGGATAAGGACCGCTTCCTCATGGACACCAACGAGCGCATCCACAGCTCGGTGCGCGTACGGCTTGCATGTCAGGGTCTGGACCTCGACGACAAGGGCATCTGGGAGTGCTCGGCGCTGACCAGCAAGTGGGCGCTGAAGCGCTCGCAGGACAGCTTTGACGACCCAATTCCGAATCATCCTGGCTGGGCGCCGTCTGATGAAGAAGATGACGTTGAGCATCCAAAGGACTCGGGAAAGGGGCGCTGGGTCTGGGAATATTCGGGAGAGGAGAAAGGCGCGCCAACGGACCACAAGCAGAGGGTCATGGTCGAGGAGCCTCTAGGCCCGTACGAGAGGTACTTGCTGAAGCTTTCGGGCGGAAACCCCAATGTGTATCACTTTGCAGGGTCGAAGGATAATGCGTGATGCCTTTGACGGGAGTTATGAGGGTGCAGATTGGTGATTGGAGTTGATATTGGCCAGAGGGAACTGTGGTCTTTTTCTGAAAAAGATGATGTAATTTGGAGGAAAGGTCGCTTCATTGCATGAAGTTATCGTTGAAATGTACACGGACCATACAACTTGCCTTTGAGAGGGCACTTATTACAGTAGGAGACAAAATCTCACAAAGCAGACCTTCATCTGATAACGTAGTGTCACGTGCCCATTGGCGTGTCAGCGGCTTCTACCTTCCTTCACCCTCAACCCATTCTCGTCAAAATCGGCCTTCCGGGCAATAGTATAGGCTTCGTGCTAGCTGCATTGATCATGCAGATTTTGCCAGCCGTCTAGGAAGATTACTGATTAACGATGGTCATGATTTAGAAGAAGTAAGGCTCTTCGTCATCTCTGTGAGATAGTAGAGTCACGTGATGCCAACTTAAATGGAACTTCTAGCTCGAACGTATGAATTTCATTCAACCTTTGAACAGACCCTTTCTAATGCTGGCTTATAATCTTAAGACTTCGAGCTCATAAATAAGATGAGTCACGTTTAACTGACTTGACAGCCAAAGGGTGGATCCTTCTTTCCCTCCGTTCTCTTTTTTTGCATCATAGCGATACTTGAAAGATTTGCCTTCCGCCATCCAGGCAGCATCTCGAATAGGCCCCAACTCCACGTTGAAGGACTTGAAGGACTTGAACATCAACATCCTCAATCCAACCTTCAGAGTCGCCAACACATAACCAAACCATGGACACAAAGGCTGCGGACCTGCTGCAATACGCGCAGGAGTACGCCTCCCAGGATGTCGATCTCTACGACCTGCTCGGAGTGGACGCCCTGACGCCCAAAGAAGACATCCACCGCGCCTGGCGCAAGCGTTCCCTCAAGCACCATCCAGACAAAGCCGGCGATGCTTTCGACCCCGAAATATGGCAGCGCTTTGAACGCGCGCGCGATGTTCTCTCCGACCCAGCAGCGCGCACGGCCTATGATGTGGCCATGAAGGCGTCGCTCATGCGCAAGCAGGAGCGCGAGGCCATGGATCGCCAGCGTCGCCACTTTGTCGATGACCTCGAGGCCCGCGAAGGCGCGTGGAAGCGACAGAAGGAAGAAGAGGCCGCTCGGCAGCGCGAGGCTGTGGAAAAGGAGCGGTCAAGGCTGGTTGAGGAGCAGCGCATGCGTGAGGCCGAGGTGCAGAGGCAGGCTGATGCGGCGCAGGAGATGGAGGATTTGGCGGAGGCGAAGCGGCGGATCAAGGAGCGCAAGGAGAAGGAGAAACAGGACAAGGCGCGAGAAAAGTTCTTGCGTGAGGCCAAGGCTAAGGCGAAGGCCCAGGCTCATGCATCAGCAGAATCGACAGTACCCGCAGACGAGAAGCGCCCCAAGAAGTCGGCAGACCGCGGCATCGAGGTCCCTGGAGACTACATGGTGGATGTGGGTGGCACGAAGCGCAAGTACTGGGAGCTTGTCTGCGATAAGTTACGCGCAGTACAAGAGCAGCGAAACCTGCGACGGCGCGACGATGCTACGGCAGCAGAATACGAGGCGGCTCAGCATGGGCTTGACGAGGTCAAGGCGCGCATTCATCAGGCACAGGTGCAGTACGCGGAGAACGCTATGAAGGCATGAGGATGGAAAATCATGATACCCTATTATGGTCACTATGAGGTGGCCTACCTATAATGACATTTTACTATCCAAGGTATACTAAGCCCCTTTTCGCCATCTATTCTATTTGTGAGGTTTGAAGCTTATCATGATACTTCGTCAAGGCGCAGCACTCGAATTGCATTCGACCCCATGATAGCGGTGGCTTCGGGGGTGTCTTCGCCAACGGCCTTCATGACAGCTGCGGCATTGAGGCTCACGCTCTCCCACTCGCCCTGTTCGTCGGACGTTAGAGGTGGGAAGAAGGGATGGTCGGTGCCAAACATGAGACGATCGGCACCGCTCGTATCAATAGCGGCCTTCAACCCGACCTCCGAGTAGACGACAGCGTCAAGGTATATCTGCTCCTTGAGAACGTCCCATATCGACCGGCGCGAGTTACCAGCGCGGCCCTCACTCACAAGCTGCCCATCATGGACGATGCAGCTTTCGATGCGCCCGGCGAGGAAGGGCAGCGTGCCGCCGCTATGTGCCAGGATCATGCGCAGGTCCGGCACCTTGTCGAACACGCCGGCAAGATACATGCGCGTAACGGCGATGGTAGTCTCCATAGGGAAGCCCAGAGCGAGGGGCAGTACGTGGCCGTAATTCTCGGCCTGCGGGCCCCAGACGTCGTTGGGCAGCCCGTAGTGAGGGTGCAGGAAGACGGTGAGGCGCGCGGCGGCGAGGGCCGTGAAGATGGGCAGCAGCGCCGGGTCATCTAGCCCACGCCCGAGCCCTGACGTGCCGAGAATGACGCCGCGGCAGTACTTGAGGCTGGCGACGTGGGTGATGGCGGCGCGGATGGTGTCCAGCGGTGCAGTGAGCGGCAGCGTGCCGAAGAAGAACAACCGCCCGGGATGCTGGCCGCTCATGTCGGAGAACTCGCGGTTGATGTCTTCAGCGATGGCCCCCGCCTCCTCTGGTGCAAGGAAGTCTAGCCATGGGTTGGCAAGCGAGATGACGGATATATCGATGCGGTGCGAGTCCATGAAGTGCAGCTTCTGGTCGAGCGACGCATAATGCGAGGTCAACGGGCGGCCGGGCGGTTTGGCGGATGCATCGCTGGAGGCAGCATCCAAAGCTGGGACTTCGGCCTCGAGTAGGATGAGGCGCGGGTCAGGCGTCTGGGGAAAAGAACGGACCAGGGGGATGGAAGTTCTGGATTGAAGTATTTTGACGTAGGAGGGGGGATACATGTGCGTGTGGATGTCCACGACACGAGGTGGCGCGGAGGTTGATGCCATGGTGACTTGTTTATGCCGTAGGTACCAGGTTAGTGAAGGCGATGGTGTTCCAAGTTGGAAGTTGTCGTTAAATAAGTTTCATGCCAGACTTCAAGACTAACCCTGACGACTTCCCCATGCCCTCTTGGGAAGCTGATCAGCGATGCCCGTGTATGTGTCGCGCATCTCCTCGCATCGGCCAGATCCGATGCCCCTCAATCTGGCTTATCTCGCTCTTATCAAAGTGAGGGGTCCAAGTGCGACGCACGTCGTAAAGCTCTGCCAATGAGATGCCGGCGCGGGTCAGACGATTGTAGGTAGCTTGCGGCAGCTGAGGGCGGCGTTAATATTACTTTATCTCGGGAAAGATTGGCGGAGGGGAGGAGGTCTGGAACGGGGGGTGGCGGAGGGAAACTCTATATAAGATGCACAGTGCGTCTCGGTCGGGGCGCTTGCTGCTCATGTAAGAACTCATCACCACCACCAAGCCCATTGTCTATTGACACGTCTGGCTTCACTCATCAATTAGCCCTGTGACCCTTTAAGATCGCTATCGTTTCCATCTTCAGTATCTATCATCATGGCTGCCGACACCGCTGTCAGTAAGGAGGGCCTTGTCATCCCAGTCAGTTTATCCTCTCTCCTCATTCTCCCACAGCCACTAACACCCTCCAGCTCATCGACTTCTCCAAGTTCCTCGCCGGTTCGCCCGCCGACCGCGCCGCCACCGCAGAAGCCATCCTGCACGGCTTCCAGACCGCCGGCTTCATCTACCTGAAGAACCACCCCATCAGCGCCGCGCACCTGGCCTCCGCCTTCGCCGAGTCGGCGCGCTTCTTCGCGCAGCCGCTCGATGCCAAGATGAATGTGTGCTGGACCACACCGGAGGCTAACCGCGGCTACTCGGCGCCCGGCCGCGAGAAGGTCAGCCAACTGACGACCGTGGCTGACGTGGAGAAGGTCCGGGCTGCGGTGCCGGATATTAAGGAGAGCTATGAGATTGGGCGTGAGGATGAGGAGGGCATGCCGAATCAGTGGCCCGCGGAGGGCGAATTGGATGGATTTCGAGGCAAGATGCTGGGGTTTTATGATGAGTGTAAGGCGTTGCATGTGGAGGTGATGCGTGCGATTGCGGTGGGCATGGGCCTGGACGAGGGCTTCTTTGATGGGTTTGTGGATGTTGGCGATAACACTCTCCGACTGCTGCACTATCCCTCGGTCAAGGCGGATGTCTTCAAGATCAACCCGGGCCAGGTTCGGGCGGGTGAGCACAGCGTAAGTGTTAACCCCTTTACCAAACTTCATCTAAATCAGACTAACACCACTGTCCAGGACTACGGCTCCATCACGCTGCTCTTCCAGGACAGCGCCGGTGGACTACAGGTCAAGAGCCCAACAGGCGAATTCGTCGACGCAACACCCATCGAGGGCACCGTCGTGGTCAACGCTGGCGACTTGCTGGCGCGTTGGAGCAACGATACCATCAAGAGCACCATCCACCGCGTGGTTGAGCCGCCGCGCCGTAAGAGCGACGAGTATCCCCCACGATACAGCATCGCGTACTTCTGCAACCCCAACTTCAAGAGCTTTATTGAGGCGCTGCCGGGCACATATGCGTCTGAGGCGGAGAAGAAGTACAAGGGGATCAACAGTGGTGATTATCTGGTTCAGCGGTTGACGGCGACGTATTAGGTACTGGGGAGACACTCTGTCGCCTTTTGCGGGATGGACACTGTAATATCGACATCTTTTACTAAGGTACCAGCAATTTCATCAATTATCTCCGTGACTCAGTCTTTGTCAAATCCCGAGAATTCATTACACTATGAGCCCTAAAACCTAATCTCATCCTCAGTCCCAAACCTGGATCCTCACCTAAACCTGAATTAGAGTATGAGTCTAAATCACAGCATGAGTCTGAATCACAGCATGAGTCTGAATCACAGCATGAGTCTGAATCACAGCATGAGTCTGAATCATAGATGCATTCTCCCCCAACTCCGAAAAAGCTAGATCTAAATACAGGCCCTAACACCACTTTGATAGGCTAGGTACCTAGCTACAGGACCCAAGGCTCCTTCCTCGCGCACACACATAACCACATCCTCCCGCGGCCGCACCCAAACCTGAATCACAGCATGTGTCTGAATCCTAGGCCCTGATGCCTAGCCTCGATTCCTGCGGGATGATCTTGTGCGTCTACCCACGTTCCGGAGTAACGGCGGAAACGGGGGCATAGGCAGGTTGCCCGTGCCACCGCCCGAGGCATTGTAGGCTCTCGGAAGAAAACCCAGGAGCGCCGGTCGCATCAGTGTTCGATCTTCAATAAGCGTTGCGTAACACGCCTTGCCACCGAATAACTCATCCTGCTCCACCAAGTTGAGAAGGAGCAATCGGTTCCAATCAAAGAACGCGACGTACTTAGTCTTGTACGTTTTGGCGTAGTGGACCGCCTGTTGCATGATAGGTATGAGGTTGCCTTCAAAAAGGCATTCCTGGTCATCTTCCAACTCGTTCACCGTAGTTTCGTATTCGTCCGGTGTCTTCCTCGCGGGTTCGAAGTCGGAGTCAATCAGCGTACCAGGTCGCTTGTAATCAAGCACAGCGAAGACCTGATTAATGTCGGGTCGAAGCCAACACTTGTCTGCCCTAGCCTTGAGTATCTGGTGCTGATTCAAGTTTATGATATCGGAAAACTCAGCACATAGTGCTAGGTCGATAGGGTTGATGAAGAGGACGGCCGCGACGTCCTGAACATCTGCTTCATTTTGAAGACTTCGTGAAGGCTCGACAGAAGCGAGTTGATGCCTCCTTAAGGCTGCATGTACTTGTCGTAGGTAGCGTCTTGCCTTGTTGCACCAGAAGTCGAGTTCTGGTAGTTCTATGGCAAAACTTGGAGGTTCTGCCTTCTGGGATTCTGTGCCCCCATTGTGCGTAACATGGGGGGTCTGGTCGGGTTGCAAACCCACCAGCTCAAGAGGCCTCTGGAACGCTTCTGGGATACTAGGCATGTTTCTTCTCTGACAGTAATCGGAAAGGTCGAGTAGAAGAAGATTCTTAAGGTGTCTGCATGTCCCAGCTGGACACTTCTTGCAGACAAGGATAGATCGAAATTAAGAATCATGGATGAAGCAAGTAGGAATCGAGCCTGATATAAATACTGAGGCTTTGGACAGTGATTGACGGAAGAAACCTGAGATCAAACTGAATCTTCATGGGATGCAATCTGAGACTAGTTTGAAGTTACACGCAGAATCAATCTTAGATCAAACTGAAGTGGTAAATAGAATCAATCTGAGCCAAAGTCGAGGCTACAAAGTAGACAATCTAGGATCAGATTGCTTCTATAAGATCAAACCGAAGTGACAAATAGAAGCGACCTGAGATTAAGCTGCATCTTATATGAGGCAGTCTGAGATCGAACTGAAGTTATAAGGAAGCAATCTGGAAACATGCTGCAGTTTGTATAAGACAATCTGAAAACATATTTGAACAACGAAATGAATCGCCAGGCACAAAACTGAAATTGAGAAGCAAAAAGGCACCCGATCTAACATGCTGTCATGATTCCGCTGTGGTGAGGCAACATTAAGCCACGAGCTTGCACAGCTTAACTAGGCTAGGAACAAGAAACTTTCAAGAGTTGGACACTTATCTTGAGCATTTGGTGCGACTAGATTTGATAGCGCTATTGAGAAATTTCGCTACCTAGACATTCACAGATATTTGGAAGTTGTGGCGGAAACTTCCAGTCCATGCATGGTGGAGCCTGAGGCACCACAAACAACTTATTCCTTAGACGCATCATACCTTCAGGACCCAAACCTCCTTTCTTCACATTTCGTCGTCATCCCATCAACAACAGAAGTAAGCTGAGATGGCATCCTCGCCGCAGTCTTGGGGAGCTTCTCCCGATCCCCACAAACCCGAACTGCCGTATCGCAGTGGTCTCTGTTTCTCCATCCAACGCCATACTCCCCCTCCGCCGTTCGATGTCGGAGGCTACGACAACGCGACTGTACGGGAAGAATGTCCTTCGGAATCAATCCAAGGATTCTCCCAAAGCGAGTGGTGCCTCCAACATCCGCCCATGGACACACCTCTACCAACAGATCCGACCACACACAATCTCCGCATCATCGACCAAGTGGTATGTAAGGATGGACGAGGCGCGCAGATCGTAAAATGTTGTCTGGACAAAGACGAGAAACGGGTCTATGCCGCGAAAATCTACGACGCTCTCTATTATAAATTCATCCACGATGAATTTGAGGCGTACTACGATGTTACAAGGGACGCGGATGGAGACTACGCCTGCGAAGCTGCCGCCTATGAGGACCTTCAGGCGTCTGGGGTAGACGGGGTTTGGTCCCCTGCATACCACGGCTCCTGGACCTTTTCCATGGCACTGAAGAATTCCCCAGAGGTGCGACACGTGCGGATGATCTTGATGGAGTACATCGAGGGCGTCAGCATGTCCTCATTGATTGAGAAACTCCAGACCAGCCGTGTTGCTCTGCAGCGGCGCTTGGATATACTTGCCCAAACGTTTGAGGCGAAATCTATGCTCTCCTTTTACGGCGTCCAGCACCTCGACTTAGCTCCAAGGAATATCATGCTTCAAGGGTCAGACATCGCCGCCGAGATTTCTCGAGTCGTTGTCATCGACTTTAACCGTTCCAGAGTCTTACGCAGAGCCGGACCCGAATGGCGACGCATATTGGAGAAGAACATCCTTCCTCTGAACCCCATAAGCCACGCGACTTGGCGCTCATGTCCACCCGCGTTTCGATGCTGGGTCCCCCAACCTCATCGCACCCGTCCACGCTACTGGAAAGGATGGATGAAGAACCTCTGGGCGGAGTCGAAGGAGTTTAGACCCCTTGACAGAGATTATGGTAAAAAAACGGGCTCTGTTGATCTGGACGACTTCGCTGAGATGGTGGCACCGCAACCTGACCCGCCAGAAGGCACGGAACTGGAGGTAGAGTTGATATACGACGACGAAGAAAAGCAGCGATTTGAAGAATGGAGGAGAAGGCGAAATGCAGAGTTTGATGCTTACCACAAGGCGCAAGCTGAGGCAGCAAAGGCAGATCAAGAAAAGCCGAAGAAAAAGGCAGGAAAAGGAAAGGCAAAATCAACCCAGAAACAAGGGAAAGCTGGCAGGACGAAGAAGGGTCTATAACTGATGAATGATGGGCAGTCCATGAAGACTGGACATGCATGTATCACGAAATCATGATTGGAAGATAGTATCACAAAGACAAAAGCGCTGTTCGCGCGTTCAATCTACTTAGTTACGAAAATGGACGGTTGGCTGTGATGATCACATCTCACTTCGGCCCTGCACAGGATGCATGATGGAGGGTATGGATGCGTGGGGGTTCGCCCGGCTGAAGCGATCCCATGTGACATGACACTGCAGCGCGACTCGCGGGGTTTAGGCGTTGACGCTTATCGTTATATAGTAGCTGAGCCCATACCGAGTGTTGGCTCTAGTTCAAGTTCTCCAAGTTCCTTGGCCTCGCATTTTCTGCTTCAGAATGTCCTCGACTCAGACTGTTGCGCGACTGCATGCGCCCCAACGCTTCCATAAGCAGTCGCCTCGGGCTAGCACTCCCGATATATCGCTCCATGACAAAGGAATCAGTGACTTCTTTGAGAGAAATGGCTTCGATGCGGCGACGCTATTGAAGTGCCATCAGTTCGCACGATCTCGATTCCCAACTTGGGATATCCCTCCCTTCAGCTCACAAGGCTACTGCTCTTACACTTTAGCCGTAGCAACTTCCCATCTGCTACAATTCCGGCCGCAGGTTTATGCCCTAAATATGACAATTTGCGAGCAGGCGAGAACTATTTTTGGAGTACTAGTGCCCAGGATTCAGTATTTGGGCTGTATGACTGGCATTGCAGCTGGCCGAGACAGCAGCAACCCACAGTTACATGTCTATGTACAAGAAAGAGTCCCAGGAGTCACCCTCAAGCAGTTTCGAGAAACTACAAAGATGGACAGTGAGCAATTTGACAAGTGGCAGAGACAGCTCATGGAAGATCTCGCGGGTGTGTTTGCGCTGAGCTTTGCACAAGCTCGTTATAGGTACAAAGAAGACAGAACCCCGAATCTCGAAGTAGGAAAGGTTGGAGGCTCCTTGAGATGGCGTCTTAATCTGCTACAAGACCTTCCTGATGAGAAACTTCGAGGCGCAGCAAGCATGCTTCGGTCAAGGCTAGACGACATTGAGAAATCCCCCTGGTGTCTCACCCACGGTGACCTCATTCCAACAAATATCATGGTTGATCCAATCTCTGGCCGCCTGACTGGCTTGGTTGACTGGGCTGAAGGCGAGTGGCTACCTCTAGGAGTCGGACTGTTTGGACTGGAAGACGTTCTCACCTACAAAGACCCTCGAGTAGGATTTCAGTATTGCGACAATCATGAAGAATTAAGGGCGTTATTTATGGATAGACTAAATTTCTTGACGGCACATTTGTCAGGTGGAACAGCAAGATGGTCACAGGAGATCGGCCTCTCTCGTCAGTTGGGCATCATGCTTTGGCATGGTATTGCGTTTGATGACGGACGTATTGATAGAGCTGTGCAACCAGGGCGAGACGACGCCGAGTGGCAGAAGCTGAATCTATTCCTACAGGGTTAATGGCTTCGGTCGAGAAAGTCAAGGATATAAGCGAGGAAGCAGTCAGCTCTGGGGGAGAAGGAGAAACAGTGTAAGTTAAGACAGATTTTGGTGTTGACGAAATACTTTCTAGCTAAATGGTGAATCCCTTGTATATAATCTGAGCCCTATTTCAGATCCCTATTTCAGATCCCTACACACCAGGCACCAGGGTTTGCAACCCTGTTCTGGTCGCGAAAAAAAAATCTGCAATCTCTGTCTGGTTTGCATACCAGTTTCCCATCATCCACGACACATTCGTTAGCGATGGCGTCTCCCAGCACGGCCTTTAAGTCGGTCTTTCAATCCGTCATTCTTGCAACATGGAATTGTCTCAATGACACGCCTGGAAGGAGCATCTGACTGGGAGGAGCGCCCTTTGCTAAGTAGAGTCATTCAGACAGGATACTTTCTTTACCCGCGCGAGACACCCTGATTTAAATAATAACTAATCTATGTAATAAAAAGAATTTACTCTAGATATAAATTATCTAGATTAGGGATCTGAAATAGGGATCTGAAATGCCAGTGTGCATCCATAATAGCAAGTGCATTCGTCAAGAGGGAGCATCTATCTGGAAGGAGCATCTATCTGGAAGGAGCGTCTGTCTGGGAGGAGCGTCTATCTGAAGGAGCGTCTGTCTGAAGGGGACATTACATGGCCTTAGATAATTCAAGATTCCCGCTCACACAAACAAGATTATCCCATAAACTCCATAAACTCCATAAGCTCGTCTCAAAACTATATACAAAGACATCAACCATTATTCTCCTATCCTTATAATTCCTCTTTCTTGCTTGTCCCTCAATTACCCCATCAGGAAAGACGGATAATTGCGGGTCCATCAATCCCCGGGTCCCCTAACCTAACCTTCACTCTTCTCCCATCCACCCTCCTCCTCAACACCTCAACAACCATCACCACACTCACCACCATGGCTCCTCCTCCCCCCGCCGCAAAGCCCAAAAAGCAGGCCTCGCCCCTCAACCGCGGCTACCTAATCCTCTACAACGCCCTCTCCGCCACCGCCTGGGCCGTCGTGCTCTTCCGCACCGCCATGCTGTTCTACCTGCGCGGCCCGCAGTTCGTCTACCTCGGCGTCGGCGAGTTTACCAAGTGGACGCAGACGATGGCTGGTATGGAGGTGCTGCATTCGCTGCTGGGTACGTCTTTGTCCCTCTTGTATGATATGAGTGAAGGAATGAATTGCTAATGTTGTGGCTCTAGGCATCGTCCGCGCGCCGCTCTTCACCACCGTCATGCAAGTCTCGTCGCGCTTCCTCCTCGTCTGGGCCATCGTCGATCCCTTTCCGTACCTCGCCCTGTCGCCCTTCTACAGCTCCATGCTCATCGCCTGGTCGCTCACCGAGGTCATCCGCTACTCGTTCTTCGCGCTCTCGCTCGCCGGCTTCCAGCCCCGCGCGCTGACGCTCCTGCGCTACAACACCTTCTTCGTTCTATACCCCATTGGCATCTTCAGCGAGTGCTTCCTTGTCTGGCTCGCGCTCACGCCCGCTGGCCAGCTTGGAAACATCTATCGCTGGATACTCCAGGCGGTGCTGGGAATCTACGTTCCCGGGTCGTATGTCTTGTACACTTATATGATGAGCCAGAGGCGCAAGGTTATGCGCAACCTCAAGGCTCAGGACGAGCAGGCAAGCCGGTGAAGAACATAGACGTAATAAAGCTGAAAGGTATCGGTGTTTTTGGATGGGACAAAAAAGGAAAAGGAGATTCGGACATAATTGGTAGACAGATGATCTAGAAGACAAGACAACTAATGTAACATATATCAAGACAATTGACATCCCGCTGCATAACAAATCGTTGCAAATCACATCAGTAGATCTTCCTGCTCTGACTGCTGCTTCTCCGGCTCCTCGTGCTCCGACTCTTGGATCATTGGCCTCTCCTCTGCACTCGTCTCATACCAGGAGTTCTGCAACCAACCCGCAATCAACCCAGTCGCATCGCTCACTAACCTGTCATATCCGGGGTTCTCCTTGGGCTCGAACATACCTATACCACCGTGTCAGTTATCATCGATCTCAACGTCCAAAGGGAACACCTACTCATATGCGCCAACGTCTCATCCTTCGCCTTGTCATTGACCGCCGGCCGCCACGTCCCCGCGGGCTGCCGACTCGGCACATTGCAAAACGTCCTGTCCTTTCCCAACACTGTGCCCACCACTCCTCCAGCCGCAGCCTCGCGATTCGAGGCCGCCGCACCCAGCCGTGTGTACAAGTTCGCGAACCCGACGTCCAGCTCGTCGCCCAGCTTCACGAGGAACGCTACGCGCTTGCGCAGCTCCTCGGCGCGCGCCAGACAGCCCACGAACTCGAGATGCGAGGTCGCCCAGGTCCATCCTGTGCTGAGCTGGTCGCGCTTCATCCACGCCGCCGCACCGCCCGCTGCGACGGCCCCGGCGGCTCCGGCATACATGGCCATCTTGCCCCATTTCTGCCATCCTCCGCCGGCGCCGGCAGCGGCACCTCCAGACGGAGCGGGGAGCGCGGCGACGGGGGCCTTGCTAGATGCCGAAGCAGCGGCCTGGCCGGCCTTGTTTGCGCCCCAGAGCCCGCTGAGCTGCGACAAGGCACTGGCAGCCGCCTGAGCGTTCTGGTAGTGGCCCTCAGCGCCGTGGGCGACGACACCGGGCGAGATGCCGAGGTAGGGCGTGTCAAAGGCCAGGACGCCTTGGATGAAGGGGAACATGAGGGCGTTGAACGAGGGGCTGTCGGGCTTTTGGATGCCGTCCTCGGAGTAGATGGGCTTCTCGGACGCCAGCGCGATGACCATCTCGGCCGCGACGATGCCGCCCATCGAGTGGCCGATCAGGATGGTGCGCACCGACGGGTCGATGGTGGGCGACGGCGTGCCGGCTTCGACTTCCATGTCGATGACCTTATCCTGGAGCCAGTCGCGAAACCTACTCACGCACTCGCCCAAGTCTCCGCGCGTCTCATATCTGGGATACACCAGCACCTTGACGTCGACCTTGGGCAGCGCCTCGGCCACGAGATCGCGCAAGTCCTTGGTGAACTGGTAATTGTCACCAAAGGTGGACTCACCACCCTGTCCAGCCGGCCGTCAGTCATGATCGCATGCTAAGAGTAGAGGTATTCACCTTGAAGCCATGGATGAAACACAGCACGAGAGTCTTCTTCATGATTCCGCCCCGTCCATTTACGTATAGAGAGCGTCGTTTCGTGGAGTTTGCAAATGCACGACGCAGGTGACTTGTAGGCTATGCTAACGGCTGGCTGTCTTGAGGCGCGGCAGGCTGTGTGGCGAAATGCGCAACTAACAGATGACTAGCTAGCTGACTGAGACGTGCTACAGCGCACCAACGACGGCTTTTGGCGATGAACAGCCAAGCTTAGAGAACGACTGTGTAAAGTGAAGGGACAGGATGAATGAACGACCTCACGTGAGATTCTGGCCTTGTCGGGTTTGATCTTGTACATAAGCAAGTCAAGTCGTTATGAACCGTTCTTTCCCGTCTCAAATCATGACATCAACACCAAGCAAGGTCTCCCACGTGGACTTATAGACTCTCATCCATCTCACACTGCTAGATCCTTAGCTTGCTCTCATTATATCTATTAAATATTTCGTACAGGTGACCCTATCTAGACAGGTGGAGCGATGCGATCGACTGATCCTCTGCAGGAGTCTCCCTCTCCGGGTTAACCCCTCCCTCAATCTCAAAGAGTCGGCCAACGAGGCCTACAGCAGGCCAGCCCATCCTCTGTGTGGTATTGTGTCCCCCGAATCCTTCGCCTCCGTTTCCTGGAAAAAAAAATACATGGTTTATGGCACCAACACCAATTCGTTCCCCAACGCCTGAACGTATATCATCACAATGGTTTTCCCGTCTCCGATACCCACCGCAGTTCTACCCCTAGTCTTCATCGCTCTGCGCCGCCGTGCTGCCACCATTCTGCTCCCTCGAACTGCTCGATATCAACTTGATCCGGGTTCCGCTAGGCGCCGGTGTGCTACCAGTACCTGAGGGCGCGACCGAGCTGTCCTTGCCGCCGTCCTCCAGCTCTTGGAGTTCCGGGTGTGCATTCAGCTCCTCTTGGAACTTGGTGTTGAAGAATTCCTACCACCTGTTAGCTTTTGCTTTTAGATCTACTTCACAATCATGACTCACCCTCATCGTCTTGGCATCCTGGTAGAGGACACTGCCATCCTCATTGTACGTTTGGCAGTTGTTGAGCATCAGCTCAATGTCCTTCCGCATAGCGCTCAGACTGCCATATTCCTCTTTCTTGATCCGAGTTTGGATGTGATTCATGCAAATTGGGTTCTCAATGATCACGTAGTAATCCGCGTAGTCGCGCTTCGGGGGCAGCTTGATGAAAGGACCAATGATAAGTCGCTTGCCGGGGTCTGACTCGTCTTCCTCAGGCGGTGGGTCGAAGTCATCAACCTCGAGATTCATGAGGCCATCGTAAAGAGCGCGCAGGCTCTTCTGCAACACTTCACGCTGGCGAGGTGGTAGGCGACCCTCACCAACAGCCGACTTGCTTGGTTTTCCTGAAGGTCCGCGGCGTTTCTTGGCCGGAGGTTCATCGTTACCGTCCTCCGCCTTGCGTTTCTCGTTCTTGCCACCCGGCTTGCGTCCACGCTTCTTGGGTGTCTCGATTTCCTCAGTGCTGGCACGACTAGCGACAGGTGACTCGTCCAGCACCCCCGTCTTCTTCATCCGGTTTGCTTCTCGCTTGTCCTTGCGCGCTTGCTTACGAGCAGCGGCCGCCTCAGGAGAATCTTCGTCATCATCCACAGCCATGAGCCACTGTTCTTCGGTGAGGCCATCGTCGTAACGCACTTTGGTGCGTTCACGCGCGCCACGGCCAAGAATAACTTCCTCTTCCTGCTCGTTGATCGCATTGCCATCATTCAAGTAAATCTCAGGAAGCTCGTCTTCACCCATGAGTCGTGACTTCGACTTGCAACCGGGACGATTTCCATACGTTGGGTCCTTTTGACGCTCCTCATCCAGCTTCTGGAAGACAATCAACTCGTCATCATTTCGGGCGAGCATCATGTTCAGTTCTTCATCTTCCATTTCATCTTGCTCGCCAGTCTCGGCCATATCGGCAGTCTCAAGCAGCGTTCGAAGCATAGCATCTCGATCTGTCTCGGATGACTTGTTGTCGAAACGACCAGCCTGAATGACCTTGCCATCCATGTCCAACTTGAATCGGGCTCGTTCGAGAATCTTCTCTTCGACAGAGTTGGAGCTGATAAGTCGAAGGATTCGGACTTCATTCTTCTGACCGATACGATGGGCACGATCTTGCGCCTGCAAATCCTGATGCGGGTTCCAATCCGAATCGTAGATGATGACCGTGTCGGCAGTCTGAAGATTCAGACCAAGACCACCAGCACGGGTAGAGAGCAAGAACATAAAGTACTTGGAGTCAGGGGCGTTGAACTCGTGAAGAAGTTCACTTCGCTCATCCGACTTGGTTGTACCATCAAGTCTCAGATACTCGAACTTTCGATATCGTAGGTAATCCTCCATGATATCCATGATGGCAGTCATCTGGAAGAACATGAGGACTCGATGGCCAGTGGCCTGGTACTTGGGAAGAATTCGATCGAGGAGTTCGAATTTTCCGGCCGTTCTCCAGAGCAGATCGTTGCTGATGCTCATGGGGTTCATGACGTTCTCCACAACATCGAACACAAAGGGATGGTTGCAGAGCTTTCGGAGCTGCATGATCATGTTGCTGAGGCCACGAGCACCAGTCTTTCCGCCCTTGCCATCGCCAACGATGAGCTTGTTGTGGGTGACCATCTGCTTGTAGAGTCGAGCCTGGAGAGCCGAGAACTTGCACTTGATGACCTTTTCGGTCTTGTCTGGAAGATCCTTTTCCACATCCTTCTTCAGACGTCGGAGCAAGAAAGGTCGCAAGACCTTGTGCAGACGCCGAATAACAAGAATCTGTTCTTCTTCTGTGAGTTCCATCTTGTCCTGGCCACCGGTGTTGGCGAACGGAGTATTGAACCATTCATCGAAAGTCGTAGCAGACTTGAAAATATTCGGCAGAACGAAGTTGAGGATAGCCCAAAGTTCAGCCAGATTGTTCTGCAGAGGTGTACCAGTGAGAATCAGTCGGAAACGGGTGACATAGTATTGCTCAATTGTGAAACTGAGCTTCGAGTTCGCGTTCTTCATACGGTGACCTTCGTCAATGATCATGTGGAACCACTTGATCTTGCTGAGAATTGGACGATCTTTGATGATATACTCGTAGGTGGTAAGAAGAACCTGGAAGTCACCCCGCCGAATCCGTTCTTGGTGCTGCTTTCGTGTGTTCGGTGGTCCCTTGTAGACGACTCGGCTGACCGAAGGCGCCCACTTCTCGAATTCAAGGTTCCAGTTGGTCAGGGTACTGAGAGGGACAATGACCAAGTAAGGGCCGCTCTGTTGCTTTCGTTCGATCAGGTAGGTGATGAGACTGATGGTCTGGATCGTCTTTCCGAGACCCATTTCATCAGCAAGGATACCGTTGAGGTTATTGTTGTACAACGACAACATCCACTGGAGACCCTTGAGCTGGTACTCCTTGAGAGTTCCGCCGACGAGGATGTTGGCTTGCTCCGTGACATCTTCGCGGATGCGATGCGCAACAGCATAGTAATCGATCTTCTTGTTGCTCTCCTCATCCTCGTCAACCTCACTCTCTTCTTCTTCCTCTTCGACGAAGGTATCTTGGTTTTCGCCGTATCGTTCAGCGGCCTGTCGCTGCTGGGTCTTGACCGAAGATGCCAGCTGGTGCAGGAAACCATCCGTCTGTCTGAGCAAGTGGGTAATACGGGTATCCTTGGCCTGGTCAAGCAGCTTGAGATATGCCTCTTCATCGTTGGCCTTGAGGGCCTGCAGACGCTGCTTAGCGGTCCTCTCGATACGCTTCTGCTCTTCCTTCTCGATGTTGAAGTGCTGCGTGTACATAAGACGGCTGAGCTTGTGGGCCTTATTCCGCTGCGAGGCAGCCGAGTCTTGGATCTCTTGGCGGTGGGTATAGATAGCTCGGAGGAAGTCAACGTGCTTCTTCTTCTCGCGGTTCTCGCGAGCGTCACGTTGCTGCTTCTCGAGCTTCTCAGTGATTCGGGCTTCGCGAACATTCTGCTTCTTCATGCGACGGTAGTTGGTTCGATTGGTCGTCATGGCCAGGTTGTCGTAGTGCATCATTTGCCTGCCGATCTTGTCGCGCAGAGCCCTTTGTTTGGCATACAGAGATAGGCTCTTCATCTCAATGATGGCCTTTCTCTTGAGGGTATCGTCGGCCTCAAGGCTATCCTTGGTGGTGTCCCAATGGGCCAAGTCACCGGGGAGATTCTTGAGTTCGGAATACCTCTGGCGCATTCGATTGGCTACAACGACTTCCCTCTCCCACCGCAAATGATCAAAGTCAATTCCGGTAGGGAAGACACCAGGGATGAACCATCGGTTCTTTCGCTGTGCATGGTCGTAGTACTTGATCGAGGGACGAATCATGCTCGTTCCGTAAGGCGACTTGACAGTCTTAAATGTATGAGGCTTGGGGCCCGTGGAGGCATCGTCTTGTGCCTGAGATTCAGGACCATTAGTCATGGCAGACTTGCCAGCTTCCTGGTCAGCTGGGCTTGCCTTTGCAGGCGCAGCGGTGCTAGGCTCAACCGCAGCTGCGGCAGCTTGTCTCCGTTGACGTTGGTTGAAGATGGCTTGTTGCAGCTGGAGGGAGACACCGGCATTCTTGCCGAGCAACTTGAAAGCGTGAATCTGCTGTCTCAAGAGGCCGAGTTGCTGTTGGCTAAAGTGGTTTTGTGAGGGACCGCTCGATGGCGACGTGCCAGTAGAGTTCGGCGCAGAATTCTGGGTCGGCATTGTAGAAGAGCCGAGGGCGGTCGACGGAGCTTGAGTGGTTTGGGTAGCGGGTTGTTGGGGTCGAGGAGGCTGGACACCGTTTACGACTCCGTTGGCATTTTGCATCTGCTGTTGGTGGAGCTGCTGCTGTTGCTGTTGTTGGAGATACTGCTGCTGGGTTCTGCGCATGTTATGTTGCTGCTGAAAGTTCATAAGAAACTGAGAGGCTTTGATGTAATCGGGATCCGATGGCGAAACGCCTTGCTCCTTCATTTGTTTGAGTTTCTGCCACAGTAAAGTCAGCCATCAAGGTCGCAGTCCAGAGTCTTCCCTATCCGCGAGGGATTGGAATTGTATTTAAGACAGGGCGTTCCTTCCACAGCAGCGCAGCACGTACCTTGAAAACTTCCTCGGCTTGCTGCTTGGTCGCGCCAGGGGGCATCGCCGCCCCCGGGTGCTGCTGCATCATCTGAGGAGCCTGCACCGACGCCATCGTGACGGGAGATCCGACGCGGGATCACACGAACAGACAGCCGGATGTGGTTGTTGAGCAAGTGTGAATTGATGTAGGCTAGCAGTATTGCATGTCGAGCGCGATGGAGTGGTCGCGGCGGACACGTCAAGGGCGTATCCGAAGGGTTGGATAGAAAGGGTGAGGCTCGGTCGCGAAAACAAAAAGAGCGGCAAGAACAATTGTGAAGGGCACAAAGAACGCGTCGAGAGGGCTGGACAGCGGCAATGGGTGTGCAGAAGCGACTGCGGCGTTGTCGGGATGGAAGCGACACGTCGAGGATGCGCGTGGGAATGGGACTTTCAGACTTTCAGCCGCAGGAACGACGTTGGAGCGCGGCTCTGGGCTAGACGTGGGGGGGAGAGAGCCTGAGAGTGCGAAGTCGAGCGAGGCGCCTCGGGTCGAGGATCGCGGGAAGTAAAAAGTGTGAAAATGGTGGTCGGGCGCGTCGGGGCCGTGTTCGGGGGCGGAGGCGGCGTGTAAATCGCGTGCAACACGGATTTGGCGACGTCTGGAGATGGCTGCCGATGGTTTGAGAGGGCCCTGGCGATTTTTTGGATGCGCGCGCTCGCCAGTTGATGATGGGGGAGTGGTGAAGACACAACTGGACAAGATTCAGCGTGATGGTTGGTGCGGTCTTGAGACGGCCGCCCGCAGTATTTTTCAGCACGGCTCTGCCTGGCCCCAGTCGCTAGCCCGCAAACGGCAGTGGGGCGCCCCTGCGAAGCGACGCCTGAGGCAGGAAACGCCCTTTTTTACTTAGGTAAGCCAACTCCAAGCTGTCTGCACGTGATATCCCTGGGCGGCTCCGGCCCCGAGAGCCATCCAGCTCTCGACCAGAACTCTCAGCTTCAATTATCCCCCTGTCTAGAAACACACAATTTTCCTTGATTCCTGGGTATGTATCCACGGTTGAACGCCACTGTGGCCCTTGCTGCGACCTATCCGGGGGTCCCTGATAATACACTATAATCATATGGTTACAAACGCCGGCCCAAACCCCAGATTGGCTCCATATCTGGCGGCTCAAGCCACAAAACCATCCGATACGCTGGTATCGAACGAATGAAATGAAACACCCTCTTCACCTTTTCACCTTTTTCTTGTCGGGTCCCTCGTCTTCCTCATCGCTCAAATCTGCATATTGGGTCTTGGGCTGCGTCTTACCCCAGGCCTTTGTGAACATGGGGTCACTCTGAGCCTTGTCAGCGTACTTCAACAGCGCCTCGCGAGGGTCCTCGTGCAGCATGCGTGCCAGGGGAATATTCTCGACGATGTGCTCCGCGTCGGGCTGGTTCTTAGCGAAGGGCGTCTGTTGCGGAACGTGCGGTCGTCGTGGATCTTTGGATCGTCCCGTGCCTGTTACTCCGGCCTTTCTCGACCCAGCGACGGCGCCAGGCACTACAATAGAGTCTCCAGAGATACCAACGGATTGATCCATTGTAAACTCCGGGTTATCGTCAACGTGTCGCTTCTTTGGGGCTTTGGACATGACTTCGACCGCGCCGCGACTGGACATTTTCGGGTTGAAGAGGACATGGGTTTCGGCGTTCGCTGAACCTGTGATGATTTGGTTAATCTTGGGATGCCATTCCACAGTAATGAGGGGCGATCCTGGAGTGATTGGAGTAACAAGCTCCGGTCGTAGATTGCCCGGGTTGAGAATATGAAGATCACCGTCCACAGAGCCTGTGATAATGTTTGTCGAGTTGGGGGCGTATCTGATGTTGGTGCTGGAGTAATGATCCGACGTCGAGGTATGCGAGACGGTGACCAGGGGCTTTGTAAACTTTCTGGTATCCCAGAGTTTGATGGTATTATCGCCGCCGCGCGTGACCACCATTCGGCCGTCTGCTGAGATGTCGAGACCGCTGGTCCAGGTCTGCGGCTTGTGCGCATCCCGTATTTCCCCTGCCGGTCGAGCAAAGGGGCCGTTCCCGCCATACATGACCAGAGAACCGTCGAGCGCCGCAGCAACGAGAATGTTGTTCCCGCCTTGGGAGGGACTCGCCCACTGCACGGCCGTCATCTTGGTCCGGCCAGCGGCTCCAGCAGCCTTGGACTTGAACACAATGACCTCCTTCTGCGAGCGCTTGTTATTGATGTCCCAGATTCTCAGGGTGCTGTCGGTGCCAGCCGTGATGCAGAGGTTTCTGTCCGTAGGATGCCAGGTGCCCGTGGTGACTTCGGAGATGTGCCCCTTGGTGTTGTGCATGTCTCGCAGATACATGTCGCCTTTGACAAACTCGGTGACGATGTCGCCATCGCGGGAGAGAATCTTGGGCTGCGGATGAGCGGACACACAGAGGAAGACGCCGCCAGCTAGGGGGCTGAACTGGATGTGGTGAATCGGGTGCGGCTCGGCGTTGGCAGAGGGTTTCGCCTCGAAGGGGTCGACGCTCCTGAAGGCTCGGAGCGTTGTGGGAGTCATGGAAGCAAAGTCGTGGAACTTGATGGTGCAGTCCAGCGACGCAGACGCCAGTCGACCGCCCGCGGGATCCAGCGACACCGAGGTCACGGCACGTTCATGCGTCTTCAGGACCAGTTCATGCGATACGGGGAACTCGTCCTCGTCGTCGTCGGAATCGTCGCTGTCGTCCGAATCATCGCTATCGTCGCTCGAAGTGTCCCGCTGCTTCGGGGGCCGGTCGACGACTCTCCGGGCTCGCTCGAGCTGGGCTGCGATATCCGTCTCCTTGTCCTGCTTGCCAAAGGCTGTCGGCAGGAATGCCCGCAAAGAATCGTCCGCGGCCAGGTCCACGGCCTCGACTTCGAAGTCATCGTCGGAGTTCATGGCGACCGTGGGATCTGAAAAAGAGAGAGGAGCAGAAGAAGAGCGGAGGGGAAAGATCGGTCAGGGTCTGTGGGGGGTCGAGACTAGAATTATGGTGGCGACGGACAGTTCCTGCCTGGTGCGGTTGGGTTGGGCAGTGACGAGAAAGAAGACAGACAGATCAGATGCTACGTGGGCATGGCATTCCATTCCAGTCCGTCCCCAGTATTTTTATTGTTGGTGCCATTGCGGGGGACGGACGGCATCAACCGCTCGCACTGCCTCGTGTGCCCGCCACATCATTACCAGGTAGTGTGACAAGACAGGTCTTTCTTTCTTTTTTGTTGACCTGATTCTCTTTCGCATTCACTGCGGCATTTCCTGCAGTCAATCGGTCGCTATCGTGCTGTGTGACTCTGCCAGCTGTCTGTCCCTCTCGAAAAGAAAAGGCTCCATCCAGCCGCCCTCCATCTCAGCAAGCGCCTTCACCACCAGAGCGGTCTGGCCCCCTCCCCCGTCACTTTCTGCCGGCGCTGTCACCTTTCCAGACGGCCTGCGGATGAAGCGGGATTTGTTCCAGAAACGGCCCGGTTCCAGTGTGAACTCACCAGATTGATTCCCTCGCATGTTAGCCAGATAGACAAGGTTCCCCTACGCCTCTATCACATGCACCCTCAAGATGAGGTTCATTGAGATGGCGGGTTAGTCTTCATTCAATCCCAGCAAGTTCACTCTTGGAAGGCTTCTTTCCATGGCACAAAGTAGAACTATACGAGCTCTGCCACGCCAAAAGCCTAGCGCTTCATCTAGGCATCCGGGGATGAGGCATCAAACAGCAGACCAGGGTAAGGGTCATCCTCTCTCTGCAGGGTCCACCAAGGATCATCGTTGTGGGACGAAACAACATCAAGTGACGAGAAATGTCTGGCAGACTTACCCAATTATTGCACGAAGACACACGATGACCTCTTAGATGTAAGAGGTTGCGGCCTAAGATGCCGCCGTCCGCAGAGATCTCCTATGTGGCAGAATATATAGGTAATTGAGAAGTCAAGGACTTAATCGACCAACCCAGGATTCGTCTGGCTTGTTGAAATGTCACAACTCGCCGTACAACTCAGAGGAGCCACCAGGGGCCACCAGGAGCCACCAGGAACCGACAATTCAAAGCATCATTACATCCCATGCTGCGAGGCCATGGTCTGTTGAGGGTCTAGACTGTTTTTCTCAGTCCATCAAGTTTGCCTAGTTCGGTTACCTTATTCATGTATGCGGTGCTATAGCCCGCTGCGGCTGAACCACCTCTTCTTATATCGAAGATTATCGCACCAAGGCAATGAGGCGCATTTCCTCTCGGATTATTCCATAAGCCAGGATATATGCAGCCTGACAGACTTCATGGGCCTCATCTAGAGCAACACGCCTATCACTCTCTCCCTCTCCCCCATCGACCACTCCAGGTCTCTGAATGTCTCCCGACTATCGTATCAGCCCTTTACCATGGAGTCCAAGTACGCGTATAGCCCTATATCTTCCCCCCGGAGCACGAGAATACTCATTCTCATGCCGCATGTCAAACGCGACGCCCCGCTACGCTGCTCTATTGAAGAAATATCTCTGGACGACAAATTGCAGCGGTACAACGCCCTTTCGTATGTCTGGCGAGCCACGACGGGTACCAGGCCATTGCTCTGCGATGATAAAGTAATCCTTATCACACCAAACTGTGAATCAGCCCTGCGACGACTGAGAAAGCCCTGGAAGCGTATAGCTCTCTGGGTCGACGCCATCGTCATCAACCAAGAAGACCTCAGCGAGCGAGCACATCAAGTCTCCCTTATGCCAGATATTTACGGCGGTGCCTCCAAGGTCATCATCTGGCTGGGTGAATCGACTACACAAATAGAGCGAATGTTCTCTCAGATGAATATTTACCATCTGATATTCAGATCGAAATGGGATCGCTTTCCACTAGCGAAAAAGAGATCACTATCTATATTGCGTTCGTTGCCTCTCTAATCCATCATCACGACTCAGTCTAACAACTAACTACCCCAGTGGGCAGGTTTTCGACTCAAAACATTGAGACCATTTTTAACAATGACTGGGCTACACGTATGTGGACTTTTCAGGAGCTTGTCCTTGCAGCCAACCCCATTGTAGTGTATGGGAGTTCCCGGATGACATGGGAGCTTTTCTTAGGCCACTTATTAGGTTTGGAACAGAGACAACTTTACTTGGACGAAAACCATCATGATTTTGAGCCTGCGAAATCTCGCTGGATGCAGAGAAAGATTATAACACTTCTCAACACCAACGACCTAAGAAAGTTCTGGTCTGAGGGCCTCGAAGCCCAGAAGAGGAAAGCTCAGGGTATAATTCTGTCGGTGTGCATGTACATGGCCCAGCTCAACAGCTGCTCAGATACCCGTGACAAGATCTATGGTCTTTATGGCATCCTGAATATTGCGTTCGACAACCTCCCTGCTGTTGACTACACAAAGCCCGTGAGTGCTGTCTTCGAAGATTTCACAAGAATGACTATTCAATCTACGGAGAAATTCTGGCTAGCATGGCAGTATGAATGGAGAGTTGAACCTGCATCTACGCTGCCTTCTTGGGTCTTGGATTTGACCACAGGGTACCGCATGGTGAGCAATGACTTATCTCTCCTAGAGTCAATCATAGACTCGGGACTTGCAGCAGAAGGATCTGCGACTTGCAACTCTAAAATCAGTTTGGATCCGGGACCAAACCCGAAGCCAGGTTCGCTTGCACTGAAGGGGATGATCTACGGGAACATTGTGGAAACTGTCCGCAGATGGCCGACATATGGTACAAAGATGCCGCTGGGTTCCTCTTGCCTGGGTTCCTGGGTAATCTTTTGTGCAAATTATAAGCTATCAGAGGACAGCCCTACCAGCTTCCCTTTTGGGCCTTTGGCAGTTCTGCGAGAGTTGATAGTCTATAGAGGCGACCTGGATGACCGGGAGTTCCTACGGACTCGTTTCGACCGCATGTTGACAGGGCTTGATAATTTTTCTATGGAAGCTTGGAAGGATCATTGCAAGGCAAAGAAGGGTCAAATCATTGATTTTTTACACTATGTCAACCCTGAGCTTTCGGAAAGCCTTCTTTTCACAATATCGAGTGGACTCATCGGCATAACGACAGCGTATATCGAACCAGGGGACACCATTGCTCTTCTTACTGGCAGTGATCGACCTGTGATTCTCCGCCGGCAGGAAGACAATTGGCGCTGTATTGGATCAGCTCATATCGAGGGCATCAGGCACGGTGAAGTCTGGCCGCTGGATCCAAGTCCAGATAGACTGGAAACCCTTGTGCTGATCTAAGAAGATCAAGACTTGTGATGGAATACTGTTTCTGGGGTTTTTATTAGACATTTAGCATGGCGCTCTAGACTTTTGAACTTAATCAAAGATTCCCCCATAATATTATAGTGTGTTCTACAGCTGGTTGAATTGCTGAGACTCGGAAAGCCCATCATGACTCCTTACTATTTGGCGCCAAGGGGAAAAAATATTGATTAATTAATTAAGAAGTAACAATCCAATGTAAACAAGGCCGTGTCACTCACCAAGCAATTCACTAGCTAACACCTTGATAGTCACTGCGCGGAGGCGCCGCAGAGTAAACATATCTTGGTTGTTCATGATGAATGTACAGCGCCCAGTGCGAATTGCCCCTCATCCGCAGCGCTACCTGCCTAACGCACACCCCGCTGTTAGTGCCGTGCACTTTATAGACTTCCCGTCAGCCTCACCCCGACAACACTAAAATCGAACGCGTCGAACAATCAAACAAAGCCACAACCGGCCAGGCAGAGCGCATGACAACCTCTTAAAACTGTTTCTTTTCCGTTCCCTCTTCCACACAGGTCGCACCTTCTTTCTGTGTAATGTCTCGGTGACGATTCCGCGATTCCTCGCCCCCGCATCGCATCGCATCGCATTTCTCGGCTGATCCCCAGAAGTCATGAAGAAACTCCCATTCAAGCCCACGGCTCTGCGCCGCAACGCAGCAGCCAAAGCCACGCCCGCCCCCGACAAGGACCATGACAGCGACGACGATGGCCTCGAGCTGTTCCGGCGCTCCAAGGAAATGGCGCCTATTGTCGCCGCTGATCAGGAGCGGCGCATGCGCAGGAAGCGTCGGCAGCAGGAGGAGGAGGAGCGCAAACGGGCGGAGAGAGAGCAGATGATGCAGCGACGTCACTTCGTGGTCGAGAATGAGGATGAAGACAGACCCTTTTACAGTTCTCAGCGATCTGGAGCCCAGTCCTCTTTTCGCTCGGAAGAGTCGCGCCTCGTCGAACCAGACGAGAGCGTGACGATCGCCGAAGACAGCTTCAAGTACGCACCCTCTTCAATCCTACCACAGCCCAGGACTGACAATCGAGCAGTGAACTAGTTACTCCGCCTCCTTCCAAGCGCTCCAGGCACGGCTCGACCTCCTCCAGGCAACGAAGCACCAACATCAGCCAGCAGGGCTCAGCGCAACCGTCGCCCTCCAACCGTCGCAAGCACTCCGAGCAAAGCCTGCCCCTACCCTTACCGAGCCCGGCTTTCAAGCGAAACAGCGCCACGCCCAGCAACGCTCCTGTGATTTCCCTCGACTCTGACTCGGACGAAAATATCAAACCCGACCCCTCGCCAAGCAAACCGTCTAGAGGCCCTGAAAGGTCGCCCGATTTATATGGATATACCCCGGAGCCAGAGATCACAATAGCCTCCCAACAAGATGCCGAACCTGAAGAGGACGAGTTTGCCGAGTATGAGCGCAAGGCCGCAGAGCAACGCGATCGGGACCAACGATTGCTGAGATCGATGTCCATCGAAGACTCCCAATCAAAGGAGACGGCCCAGATTTTGGTACACTCCTCCATACCAGGCTCGCAGCCCCTGCTAGTCAAGTTCCTCTTCGACAAACAGCTAGGTCTCGTCCGCAAAACCTGGGCCGCCCAACAACGCCAGAAAGGCGTCGACATCCCCGACCAAGACGACGATATCGTCCTAACATGGCGACGCCAGAAAGTCTACAACGTAGCGACTCTTCTCGCCCTCGGTATCCGTCCCCAACCCGACGGCCGCCTCGGCGCCGTCCAGCCCGGCCGCGACGGCTTCGACCCCGCGCGCACCAAAGTCCAAATGGAGGCCTGGACGATGGACTCCTTCCAGCAGATGGAGCACGAGCAGCGGATGCAGCGCCTACGCGACGCGGGCGAGATCTCCGACTCGGACTTCGCGCCTGAGGAGCCCGAGGAGACGACCATCCGGGTGGTGCTCAAAGCGCTGAACTTCGAAGATGTCCAGCTCTCCGTGCATCCGGGGACTACGACGGAGACGCTCGTCACGGCGTTCCGGACGCAGCGGGATGTGAGCTCTGATAAGGACGTGAGTCTGTGGTTTGATGGCGAGAAGTTGGGGGAGCATGTGACGATGGAGGAGGCGGAGATTGATGACATGGACACGCTTGAGGTGCATGTCAAGTGAGTGAGCTGGAATAGGATTGTTGGAATGTGTATGGAAAGGCTGGCTGTAAGGATTTGGCATGGATACGGATATGGCATGATACCCACGAACTTTCTTCTTTGAACTCTTACATAGCAATATTCTTGAATCTTTTTCGCCCCCTTTGAGAGGTGATGATATCACCGTATCAACTTACCACAATTGCATGCATCAACCGGTCCTGACTACCACCGACGACTCACGGCAGCCAACCCTTAGTCTGGACGTATGTTCAGTGTGGTTTATATGATTCAGTCCATGATTAACAGGCGTTCTGAAGCCACCCGGAGTGGAAGCCGGCCCCGCTCCGTCGCCGACCTCACGGCGATCTTGAACCTACCCGGCACCGACCGGCCACAGATTAGGTATCTAAGGCCCTCGCTAGGTTCACTACATATATAGAAGCACCTCGTAGCTCCTACGGGCTCTCGATTTTTATTTTATTTTATTTCGCTTGTAAATATTTATGTGTTTGCATGAACGCGAGAGCACCTTGTTGCAACAAGTATTCTCATCAAACTACAACCTCATGCTGTATTGTGAAGTAATGATTACCAGTTCCCTTTGCTCCAAGAGCGTAGTAACAAAAAACCATCCTTCTGAGCTACGGACTCTATAAACACATCAACGTTAAATGACACTCTTCTTTCATCACGAACTCTTCGCGTGGTCCTTCCGGCCTCGGGATCCCATGCCGATGCCGAGCTCCACTTCACCGGATGAGGTTCCGTTGCAGGACCGATGCCGGCTCCGTATCGACCCTTCAGGAAGTGCACGCCGAGGGTCTCACTTACACCTTTCAACTCCGAATTCCGTCTCATTCACTTTCATCACACCTTCCCTATAGGATCTCATCTAAGCCTATCGGTTTCTGACCGGGGACGTCCATCTCGTCTTCCATCTACCTCTCACAAGAGCCTCATCGTTCATAACTCATCTCACGATGATTGAAGACAACTCAGAAGGCCTCACTATAGCCTTTATCGGCTGTGGTATGTATTTCTCTCACTTCTCACTGAACTACCACTAACATCTCACAGGAAACATGGGCAGTGCCGTTCTCATCGGCCTCCTCGACGTTCTCTACCCCGACGGCGCTACGACGCCCACCTCTGATAAGTTCAAGAACTTCGTCGCCGTCACCAGATCCAAAGCCGGCGCCGACAACCTCAACGAAATCCTCGGTCACCACAAACCACGCGTCAACGTCTCTTACGGTATTGACGCCAACGTCGATGCCATGAGCCTCGCCGATGTGGTCGTGCTCGGCTTCAAGCCCTACCACATGCAACCGGAGCTGAGCCAGAACTCCGTGAAGCAAGCTTTGAAGGGCAAACTTGTCATCAGCATGCTAGCCGGCATCACCGTCAGTGACATCAGGAGCACCCTCATCGGCCCCTACTCCGAAAGCGCGGATGACTACTTCGTCGGAAAGGCGCATCCCAGCATCGCAGCCCGCCACCGCGAATCCATGACCATCCTCGAAGCCTCCGAGCCTCCCCTACCACTCGCCTACGCAGCCCTCCAAGAATGGATCTTCAACCAAGTCGGCTCAACGCACTACCTAGCCCCCGACCTCGTCAGCACCGGCGGCATGCTAGTAACCAACTGCGCAGCCTCGCTATCAATCGCCTACGAAGGCCTCCTCGACGGTGCCGTAGCCGGTGGCCTGCGACGCTCCGATGCCTCAGCGCTGGCCGTTCAGGGCGTCAAAGGCTGGGCTGCTATTCTTGAGAGCGGCGTGCACCCGGCGGTCATGCGCGAGGAGATCTCATCGCCACGCGGCATGACGATTCAGTCGTTGGTGACGCTTGAGAAGGGGGCGGTCAGAGGGGTGTTTGCGCAGGCGCAGATTAATGGGACGGATCATGTGAAGCCGAAGGACAAGTAGACATGAAGAAAAGCATGATAAACCCGAATTATTAAGGAACCCGGAGAAAGACAAACAAACAACAAGCAGTACGGGAATCAGTGCGAAAGCAAAGCTTTGATGAAAATAATATTGAATTCCCTCGTGGGAGGTTCGATTTCACGACCACCACTTAAACGCCTTGTCCAAAAAAGAAATGATATACAACGCAAATAGAACGGACACCAGCAATGTTTGCATGTCCTTTTGCCCACCCAAGACCTCTGAACAAAACAAGTCTAGCCTCCCACCCCCTTTAATATGAGTATCCGTCTTCCGCAACGCCACCCGCCTGGTATCTAAATACGGCAAACGCGCCTGCCTTTTCCGAATGTTTTAGTAGTAATAGGCAATATTAGTAGCAATGTTATTGTTGTTACACATCCACGATGCCGACAAAGGCCTTCGGGATCGACTTGGGTGAGATGGTTTCCCTGTGATCGAAAACGCGCTCCGGCATCGTAGGCGTAGATGGAGGGCCGGGCGTGCTTGAGTCGTCGGCATGCTCGCTTGGCTCGTATTTGTGGAGGAAGCCATCTTGGGAGGGGTTGAGAGTAGGCCGAAGAGGAGGGAGATTGTAAGGGGCCTCGGGCTCCTGCTTGACCATCTCGAACTTGATTGGCGCGTCTGGCAGAGGCTTGCGTCCAGTGCTTGCAGTAGAGCCCAGCTTGGAAGCTTTGAATCTGATGTTGTTTGCGGTCACCTTGGGCTTCGCCGGTTGCTTGGGTTTCCGGGCCCGAGGCTTGGTAGCCTTGGCGGGCTTTTCGGAGTCGGTACCGGACTGCTTGCCGCCAAAGGAGATCTTGCTCTGCTTGAGCTTGTTCGTCTTGACGGCTGAGATCTTCGGACTCGCCCGTGGAGTCGGAATGCCCTGCATGTCCTCCACCTGCTTCGGCTTCGCGACCGAGTGCAGCTCTGCTGTCGCTTTTGTCGGGCTGGAAGGAATGGCGACTTCGAAGGTGGTCTTCTCGCGACGCTCCTGGCTCTGTCGTTCCTCCTCGCGTGACACCAGGTAATCGTCTCCGATGCTGCAGTCCCAGGGCGGTAGAGCTGCCAGCCTGGCGACATTATCGCACTTTGACTTGACAACGATATCCCAGCAGTCCTTGAAGTCGACACCCTTAGGCTCCGAATCCGTGTTGATCCAGACCGTTAGTCCGTTTTTCCGCCCACGTGCCACCTGGCACAGCTCCTTGACGAGCCTGCGCGTCCCCGGTACTTTCAGCGTCGTGCCCACCACGATTACGGCATCGGGTCGGGCCTTGAGATCAGCCCTGGAAACGTTGCCGATGGCATCTTCGTCGGGGTTGTACTCGTTGTAGAGCACAAAGCGAGGCCGGAGTCTGCCAATGCCGTGACTCCGTTTCCCAGCATGTGTTGTGCGCACTTCGTCATCCACCTCGCAGCTGCGGCACAGTGGTGCCTCTGGACCATCGAAAACATCGCCATTAAAGGGTTCCAGCTTGCCACACTTGGTGCAAACCATCTTCTCGAGTCCCCCATGTAGCTGGATCGTGACGGGCCAGGGACCCTTGGGGTTGAGAGGGACTGTCGTTGCGAGGGGCTTCATTGACGTATCAATGCAGTCGATATTCTGCGAATAAAGCCGTAATAATCGGCCCTCCTGAGCCAGCGATGCTAGTAGATGGTGAAAGGGTGTAGGCTTGGCATCCTTGGTCATCTGGGCCATCTCGCGGACCATTGTGTGAAATGATTGGGTACTGGAGTCGTGTTTGTACACGGAAGCGTCAAACAGGTGCTTTCCCGACGCCTTGAGTTTGTGCTGAGTCCTGGCGGTCGCAAACAGACCCGTGGATGAGCGGAAGTCAGGAATACCAGCTGAGACGGAGATTCCAGCGCCAGCAATGACCACAATTTTCTTCTTCTTTTGTAGGGCAGCCACGAGCCTCTCCATCTGGAAATTATCGTCGACATTGAACTCGGTGTCGGGCTTGGTCAGGTCGAGGTAAGCGGTCGTGCGCTCCTTGGGAGGTGAAATCCGGCGTCTCTTAGCCGGCGGAGCGCCTTCAGACGACGCGATGATGGTGTCTCCGTCGAACATACGCCCGCCCAGTTTGATCGGAGACTGCGTGCCTGAAGTGGTAGTCGAGCTGGGCGACGGGTAGCGCTTCGCAGGATCGGAGACCATTATGGGCGAATTCGGGAGTGATGGTGTTTTAGAGAGGTCTGAGAGGGGCGAGGAAAAGTCGGAGTGCCCGAGAGAAGAAAGAGGGCTCGAGGGATCCATGGCGACGGGTTTCGAAGGCAGAAACGCTGTGCCGGACGGGTGCTGGAGGAGGAAAACGGGAACGGGAGCGGGCGAGCGAAAAAGGGAAGGAGTCGGGATGTGTAAAGCGAGGGTCGTGGCTAAACCATGGTTTCCGCAAAAAGACGAGTGGAAAAAACGCCCGACGATAAAGTCTATAGCGGCCTGGAGGGCGTTGCGGCGTGCCGGGCAGCGATTGTCGAGGGCAATCAGGCGCGGGCGCGAGAATTGGGAACTGATGCAAAAGTGAAGTTGCTTGATGATGATGATGATGCGGCAGGCGGCGGCCGGGAAGCCCAGGTCATTGGATGGGCCGGGATTTTGTTGCACCACTGCAGAGCCATGCCAGGGCCGAGACGGGTCGGTTACCTGCAGAAAGGAACGCCTCCTGGGCATGGATGGCGCTGCGATCAGTGGGGCAGGGGCGCTGTTTGTTGACATTGATGGGCGAGGACTCGGCCAGAGGCTACAGGGATTCCCAGCCCGGCCAAGCGCCCGCCTAGCGATTGGATCGGCGAACCTACTGCACATACGACAGGGCACACATGCCGCCTGCCCGCCCGCCAGGTTTTGTGGCTGCCCGGCGTCATCTCTGCGGTGCGATACAAAGAAGACCGGCATAAAAGGGACACTCACTGCATTATCCTGCGTCCTGCGTCTTGGTCCTCGCGACCAGCAAAGCCTCAAAGAGAAGCCTTGATTGTCCAACTCTCGTCAGCAGCGCCTAACTGGCTTACCACCCTCGCCGTCTGACAGCGCACACCTCTCCGTAAAATTATGACGCACCTAGCGAGGAGAGGAGGCGACTTTGGCATGCACTGATTCACCGCCCTGTGGCTGGTATGGCTCTGCAGATTAATTGGCTCCAGCTCTCTTGCGTCCAGCCAGAGGCCAGGTCAGCTCAATCCATCGGACTGCACAACTCCGCCTTTCGCCCCTATTCGATGTTCCAAATTTTAACGGCCAACTTGTCAATCACTCTCAATGCCAGGCGATGCTTTTCCTCATTTATTTCGACTCTCACTGGTTCAAAGGGTCCTCCGGAATTCCATCCGTCGTTAAACTAAGACTAGGTCCGCGAGGATGTAAATTATAGATATCTCGGCCTTCAGCTCATATCATTGTTTTCTTGAGCTTTTAGGCCATGACTGTGCGTAATTTTGGTCAGCGTCGGGCGAGAATGGTCACGTTATGCAGATTTTGCTGATCGTGTTCGTGGATGGTGGTTGATTGAGAGTTGGCAAGTTATGTTTAGTAGCATAATCACGTAGATGCATGCAACTTTCGGTTCGGGTTGACATAAATAGTTCCTAAGTTTATAATTTCGGGAAAAAATGCAAACAAGTCTGTACTGCGCTGAAAAATACTTGATACTTGTAAACACAGATAGAATTCTCCAAAACGTGTGCATCAATGTCGCTGTATTGACTCGCTTCCCCTAAACCACCAGCCAACACATGCATCTATCCGGAATTATATCCCCGGTCCGTCAATCCCCCCGTTGCCCGGAAACGCCGCCCTCTTTCCCCCTGCAGATGCCCGTCTCCCCATTTCTCGGTCCCGCAGCGCCCCGTCTCCACTCCCACCCAGATCATCTCCATCCATCTCCCATCTCCACCCGCGCTAACGCGCCAGACGCGAGACATCGCGCCAACGTCGCGCCAATTTCCTGTCGTGCCTGAGTGTGAGGTACCAGGTACAGGAGCCTCAGAACATTCAGGGGTACATATCAGAGACCAAAAGTGAGGTCGTTCAGATATGAGAGTTGCTGACGGCTTTGATCTCAGTCTGGCGCTAGCCTGGGACGCACAACGACGGCCCTGCTGCTTAGATCTCCCACATGGAATCGGGAGCATTCTATAAAGAACGAGTTGGATGCAGTCTCAGAGCTTTTGATGGACTTTGTCGATTACATTTGGTCTCTTAACTTTCTATTATACACCCTGTATACCCCATATCCAGAGAGGCGCTGAGTCTAGTATCATCAAATAGTACACACCACACATCATATACAACCCCTTCATGAATTCTTCAAATCCTCCTCCTTCACATCCCCCTCACCCCCATCACGAGCCTGCGCATAAGGTTGCGGCGGCATGATCTTAAACACCTTCTTCTCCCGCTCCTCCCCCCTCATCCTCGCAATAACCTCCACGCCCACAACACCCATCAACATCCCCGCCACATGCGACGCAATGTCCACCCGCCGCGCAACCGTCTTCCCAAACTGCGCCAGCTGCGGCACGAACAGCAGCGCCAGGAACACAATCCCATGTACCCCATCCTCCGGCACCCCCAGGATCTGGAACCCGTCGTTGCGATGCCGCCAGAAGTACGCCGCAAACACACCGAGCGACGCGCCGCTCGCCCCCAGCGTCGACACGTGCAGCAGGCCGCGCAGAGAGTACGTCACTAGACTGCTCAGGAACCCCGCGGCGCCGCACGCCAGGTACAGCGTCAGGAAGTCTGCGCGGCCGAGGTCCTCGTGCAGCGCCGTGCCTAGGAACCAGAGCGGGATCATGTTGCCGAGCATATGCGCCAACTTCTGGTGCGAGAACTGCGCCGTGAACAGCGTGACTGGCTTCATGGTGCCCACGACGACGAGCATGTACTTGTTGAAGGCACGCCAGAGCGGCGGCGCGCTCCAGCCTAGGTAGACGAGTGCGTTGAGCGCGATGATGGCCCCGATGGTGGCGTGCGCTGTCGAGATATCTGGGAACACGCGGAAGTGCGCCGAGGGTTCTTCGTAGACGGTGGACACAGCGGCGAGGAAACCAATGACGAGCACGGCGACGGTGACAGAGGGCAGGATGCGCTCCCAGAGTTTCATCTCAGGAGGTGCCTCGAGGGGAGACTGTGCGGCCTCGGCGTATGCTTGGATCTTGGGATTCGTGATCTCGCGGTTCTCGCCGGTGAGCTTCGCTAGGGGGCCGGCAGGTACCTCGCCCCGTTCGAGAGCCTGTTGCTGCTCCTCCTCGGCAAGCTTCTCCTCAGCCTTGCGCTTCGCCACATTCCTCGCCCGAATCTCGTCGAACCGACTCCGACCGTAGATGGGATCCGGCTTAGGCGCTTCCTCAACCTCCGGCACCGCAGCCTCGCCCTTCTTCTTCTCCTGCTCTGCCATATCGACCTCCATCTGGGCCAGCTCGTCCTCGGCCCGTAGTCCCGCATTCAGCACCTCGTTCACAGCAACACTCTTTCGTAGATACTCCAGCGCCTTGGCCATCTGGTCCCTCGTAAACTGCTGTGTATGCACCGCAAACGCTGGGTCGTCCAGCGTGCCTGCAACTCGTCGTCCGTGTAGTATCCGTAGTAATTGGTTCGCTCTCTTCGAATTGATTCCCCGCCCAAAGATCTTTAGCACCTCCGAGTCCGTCAAGTCCACACTGCGGAAGGGCAGCCCGACCTGATCCCTATAGTCCCTCGGCAGTTCTTCGTACTTGACAATCGTCCGATCTGAGAAAAACGTCCTCCGACACTCGCGCGGGTATCTCGATTTAACGCTCGCAGGTACGTACTGCAACGGCCTCATCGGACCCTGCCGAACACAACTTGAAATCCATCTCGACGGCGCAAAGGGTCGTGGCAGCGCCGCCGCGGCGGTCGTGCCTTTCAGGGCGATGCGGAATAGCGACCGCGAGGCATTCGGACACGTAAAGAGGCTCATGGCGACAGTTTGGATGCGCTCGCTGCGCTGGAAGCCGCGTGTGCCCCTACGATGGTCGAAAGGGGCGGGCGAACAGGATGGTATGATGTTGCATGAATTGCACTTTGAGGGACCCTCGGGCGAGGATTTTTAGGCCGGGCTGGCTCCAAGATCGGCGTCCCGTCTTTAACGGCAGCTGACAGGGGTTGCCCTCCACTGACTGCCAGTTAACGCGCCACGGCTCTGGAAGCCTGACGGAAGGACCCCACCATGGCATTTATCATCTGCCCCGCGATGGCCTCCATGAAGCTCCAACCCAGCATCTCCAACCAACACATCGTCCTCATCACCCCGACTTTCTGCTTCAGACGAGACTTCGAAGAATCGAAATGTCCACCTCGGCCGACACAACGCCCATAACCCCCGCGCGCTTCGCCGCCGCCCTCCGCGACCTCTCCCCCGCGCTCCTACACCTCAAAGTCCTCGAAATCCGCAACTCCATCGCCCACCTCCAATACTCCAACGACCAACTACGCCCCTTCGCCGACGGCTCAGCCACCGCCCTCTCCGACTCCTCACAGCCCGGCGCGCCCGACCAGGACTGTGTCGACGCCATCCGCGAGAACGAGGCTGTCATCGACCGCATGGCTACACGCATAGCGCTCGTGCAGGAGGAGGTCGAGCGCCGCGGGATGAGTTGGACTGAGTTTGAGGCCATGGATGTGCAGACGAGCAAGAAGGACGAGGCGGATGTACCGCCCGCACCGCCGGTTAATGGCACGACGACGAACGGCTCGGAGCATCCTGCCTGGAGCGATGGGACTTTTCAGACGGGCACGATACGTAATGGCGAGGTGCACTTGGATAACCAGCCGAGCAACAGCCAGCCAAGCAGGCCTCAGGGCGGGAGTTTGAGTGATGAACAACTGATGAGGGCTATAGAGCAGCAGATGAGAGGTCTTGAGGACGACGATGAGGAGGGTATGCACCTGTGAGAGCTTGGGACACAGATCATTTTACACAACCAAACCGGCTGGCGTTAGGGAGGACAACAAAAGGACCCATGGGACGATACCATCTTATCCAACATGTCTGACAGATGATCAACGACATCAAACATAGGCACAATGGCTCAAGGCTCCGGCGAAGTGATTTGAAATATGTTTCTTTTTTTTTTTTTCAATCTGATCTCCCGAGCTACTATTTGCATGTCGGGGCAGCCTCACATCCAACTAAGTACGGATGCTCTAACGGGCTCTGATTTTGATGTTAGGGAAAAGAATTGCGCCCATGAGAGACAAAGAGAAATGCTGCCGACGAAACCGCCCCTTTTGAATGCGCCCAGTCGCGATGCCCAAATCCAGAAAGAAGACTTTCCCGTCCCAAGAACCCAGACCCAGTTCCCGCCTGTTCTCCGGTACGATGCTAGACCAAAAAGGAGAAAACAGACGCAAGAAAATAAAGACAAGATCAAGATAGGAGACCCAACCCAAAACCAAGAAAGAGGAAAGGAAGGCTTGTGCGCCGTGGCTTAGACAGAGAGAGAAGTGCGTATGTGTGTGGTGTGTGAGATTAATGAAATGCAGGATGGCGGTCATGACGAGAGTCATTCGAGGATGTTTTGTGTTGTTGAACGTCGAGGCCAATGCCTTCATGACGTCGAGTGAGGTAAGCGTTTGTAGTTGTGTGGATTTATGTTGATTCAGTCCGTATCGTCGCCAACAGGAGACTGGGCCCCGGAGAGGCTCTTGATCTGAGACCGTCGCTTCTTCCGTTTCGATGACATACGGCTCCCGCTCATAGATCCGGTGCTCTTGATGGTCTCCAAGCCCGGACGTTGAGCCGCATGACTTGATTGAGGGGGTCGGTTCACAGCAGTTAAGCTTCGCGAGAAGGAGATGGCCACTTCATCGTCTTCGTCGTCGTCATCCGAGGAGTATACACCCGGGGGAGAAGCCACAGGCCGTAGTCGACCTACTGGCCGTCGGCCGAAAGAGTGATCTAGTGAATCGTCTGAGGCGTCAAAGGATAGGCTGCGTCCCCGAGAGAAGCTCAGCGACCGTGAGTTTCTAGAGAACAGCGAATCGATGAGCTCCGATTCGGTAGGGTTACTATTCTCCTTTTTCAGCTTCTCCATGACGAGCTTCTCCTGGACCAATCGTCCCAAGTTCAGCTCCTCGCCAACCAAGGTCCTGGTACTCGACTTGCTCCCCGAGCTTACGGCGCGGCTCACGGGGATCTTGCCCTCCATGACCTTGGCGGGTGGTGGCGGCTGCAACATCCATCGGTGGGCGTCCTTGGAGGGGACCTTGCTGCTGACGACGGGCGGGTGGTAGTCGTTGATCGGGGGGTTCTTGGGCGAGAAGTAGAAATCGCGGCGCTCTTCCTCTGTCACCTCCTTTTCGATGCCCAGGGTCGATTCGATCAGCCTACCCGCAGAGTCTCTGGCTTTGGAGAAGGCGTCCATGAGCTTCTGCCCGGACCACTGCCCCCAGAGCTCCTCGTCCTCACGCTGGTAGCCCCGCCGGCGGTTCCAATCCTCGGCGAGCGTGTCCCCCTCGGCGATGGACACCATGCTGTCACCAATGTTGATACTCCGCGAATCGCCGGTGTTGGTGTGTTCAGAGACGCTCGGGGCGGTGCTATCCCGTCCGGAGCTGGCGAGCCCGCGTTGGCTCGAGTTCTTGCTGGCGGAGGATTTCTTGGGCAGGCTGGGCCCCATGCTGATCTCCTCCTGCCAGTAGGGGTTGGTGTTGAAGGGCGACGGGTGGACATATCGATCAGGCTGTTCGGCGTCGGCCCTGGCCTTTTCCAACCTCTCCTTCTTGGCCTGCACACGGGCCTTTTGGCGATGGCGGACCTTGGCACAGGGCGTGCAGGCGACGACGTAGAAGACGGCCGATTGGAAGGCCGCCGGGAAGGACATGATGGGGGGATGCCGTCTTATCGAAGGGGAACCGACATAGACGGGCAATGTCGAGAGGAGGGTGCGGCGGTGTCGTGTAAGAGGTTGTGCCACATGAGAAACGAATCACCGTCACCGGGGGTGTTGGGAGAATGGTGGGAGAGAAGCCACGATTGTCGGTCAGCCCAGCCCCTAGGGAGTCGTATGCGAGAATCAAAGGTCGAGAGGTCTAGGGAAATGCCTCGAGGGCAGGTTCACGAGGATTTCGTATCGTCGTAAGAAGCGTCGAGCGGAGGCGGAGTAGGGAAATGAGTTGACAGGCCCAGCACCGCCTAAGCCCAACGCCCATGCACAGCAAACGAGGTCAACCGAGGAGGGCTGAGGCTGACTTGCTGTCTGGGTTTCGTTTCGGTGGCTCGCCCAGGGATGCCAGATTGCTGTGCTGGAATGGGGAGACGGCGTCGCGCTCGTGTGGGGAGATTGGAACGTTGGAGGTTCTCGTCGAGGACTGACTGGTTAAAGGGGGGGAAGGGCCTCCTCGTCCGTTTCACAGTCTCCGACACACAACGTCGCTCCTCGCAGTCTCAGAACGGTCCAGGGCGGGAGAGCGAGGCGCTAGCAGCGTCGAGTGCAGCGAGAGCAACAGGGGTATGAGCGTGCTAGAGGGCTAGTTCGAGGCGTCTCTCAGAGGAACGGGTCTCAGATATACAGCCACGTACGATGATGGCAAGGATGAGGAGGAGGAGAGAGGAGCAGAAAGAATCGCAGGTCGTCGACGGATGGGATGGGATGGCGGTGGATGAGGTAATTATTCCTCAATGTCTGGACGGCACGGATGCAATGGGACGGATGCAGTGCAGTACAGTAATAATGGGAAGCTGAGGAGCGGCGGCGCGGCGGTGGAAATGATTCCTCAGTGAGGATGTGGAGGGGAGCCACTGAGAGAGTGAGTGCCAGTCCAGCCAGCCAGGTTCAGGTCGGGCCAGCCCCAGTGAAGGACAACCTCCTCCTCCTCTTCATCCCACCCGCCGCCCCACCAAGGGATTCTGTGGCTGCTCACTTGCACCCTCCAGACTTCAACTCAATTCCGTCTCGCACCGGACCTGAACGCCGCCAAGTCGCTTGGCTGTGCCGAGCCGGCCCTGGAGTCTAATTATTGCCTGCCTGCGAGAGTTTGCCCTCAGCTCGCAATTGCAACGTTTTATGCAGCCTGCACCGAAGCCCCCCGAAACTCTCGCCCGCCAAGTCGCCGCCCTTCCCGCTGTGATGATCGTGACGTCGTCGCCCAAACTCTCCCTCCCGTCCCGTCTTCTCAACATTTTTCTCTCTCTTCTGTCTTTCAATACTTTCCTCAGGCGGGGGAGGCAATTTCTGGTCCATGCTGCCCGCCTCTCATGCCCCTCTCCCCGCCCGGCCTCCCATCCCGGATCGTCCTCGTCCTGCTGCAGCTGTTCCCAGCAGCCTAGCCTCGATCCCATACCGACCTGCTGCAAATGGGTTTAGCACTGTATGGTGCTGTCGTCGGGGGGGCATCCATGGATTCTGCCACCTGCCTGCGAGTGTCTGTCTCTTGGCGCTCCGTGACCGACTTTGCCAGCGGGATGCTCCTCCGTATGCCTGCATCGCTTCCTCCCATTCGCTGTCCCGGATCCCTCGATGCAAGGGCCGCGGGCTCCAAGTGGGCATGCCCTCAAGTTGCCCGCGTTGGCGCCGTCGATCGGTCCCAAACCACATGGCAGGTTTGACTGTCTTTGGCCATCGTCGTCGTCATCGAAGCCAATCATCACCGCCTCTTTGGCCTCATGCTGTTAACGACAGAAGGTTGTAGATATTCCGTTCGAGCACTGCTTCAACGTGACCTCACGTTGCTCACTTGATAATATCATGTGTCAATGATACTCATCATGGCCCCAGCCCGCCTGCATACAAACAGATCCCGATCTGCATCCCTCAGACCATCGTGGCTCACACAGGCTGCCGAATGTCACCAACTGCAGCCAGCTGCATAGCCTTGCCTCTCCTGCTGCTTCATTCAGTCGTCGCGCCGGTCCGGCCTCCACGCGACATCCATAACAACTCACGAAAAAGGAATCCATTGAAAGAATTAGACTTGATTGTGATAGCTCACTCACATGCAAGCTGAACTGTACTCTAGCTCCTTATACGTGATTGATACTTTGCTGCAAACATTCATTCCTCCAACATCCTTCTGCTTAAACTCGGGGCTACAGGCCGTCCATATTGACGTGCCCAAAATCTCATCTTGCACAATCTGTATCAAACAAACTTCAGTCTCTCACATTCCTTCGCCATACCTAGCGTCGTCCAAAATGACCCGTGCAAACATCATTGTCTCTGGACCTCCAACACGGGACAACTTTTTAAACCCCCCATCAAGTGTCGATAGAAACCGTCAAAACTCCACCCACAAACGCTTGCGCTGTTGGCACCATGCCATGTTACCAGAGAGTTTTTCTGTTTGAGAGCGCCAAGAGATCCAAAAATCGCAACATCAGAAGAAGTAGGAAAGCAAGGATAAAGGAAATGAAAGGGGGGAAATGACAAAATACAGAGCCAAAAATGTCTGTAACCGCTGTGGTGATGTACAGTTGCGACCATTCTCAGAAACCGCTTGAGAAGAGATATATGTGAAAGTTTAGGGCTCGCTGTTGGAGCCTCTGTGACGAGTAGGTCGCTCACCACTCCTCTTCCTCTTCTTGGTCATTCTCCTCGACGGGCAGGGCTGAGAACGATCCGAAGGACTGTGAAGGCTTGCTAGAGGCCTTGACTCCGGCGGCAGGCTGCTTGGGCTGCGCCGCGGGCCGGCTCTGCACAGGCTCGTCGCCCGATTCGCGAGGAGAGTCCTTCTTGGGCGCCTTCTTGGACTTGACCTTCACGGTGCTCCACTCGTCCTCGCTGCTTCGCAACATCTCCATCTGTTCCTCCTCCGAGGGGAGGGATGCGACCCAGTCATCTTCAGCCGCCTTGGGTGCAGCGGGCGGCTCCGAGGAGGTCGGCTTCTCAAACGTATCCAAGGGCTGATGGAATCCATTGGTACCATTGGTAGTGGTAGCAGGTACCGCATTCTTCTCGCTAGTAGGGGCGCCCTGATCCCAGGCCGACTTCTTGTTCGCGGCGGCCATGAACTGAGAGCCGTCCTTGGCGGCACGACCCTCGGCAATGCGGGCAGCTCGTCGCTGCTTCTCCTCCAGCACCTTGCGCTCCTTCTCGGCCTCCTCACGAGCAACCTTGGCAGCCTCAGCCTTCTTGCGGTTCTGGCGCTGCTTCTTGGTCTCGACAGGCTCGGGAGCCTTGGCAGCCTTCTTTGCCTGCTGCTTCTTCGGGGCCGTATCAGTGAGCCTCAGGACAGAAGGACCGGCTCGGGTCGGCTCCAGCATGTCGGAGACATCGCCAGCTTGGGCAGGACCAACTTCGGGAGACGCAATTGACGATTGATCATCGTCGGCATCGGCGCCAGTGGTGGACGACGGAGCAGACTCCTTCGCTTCAGCTTGAGTCGTGATCTTGTTGGCGCGAGACTGCTTGACAGACTTCTCGCGCTGCTTGCCCCCGTCGGTCTTGGTTGCAAATTTGGCGCCCTCCTTGGCTTTGGAGAGCTGCTTCGCGAATTCTCGGTTGTCGATGCCGTCATCGGTCGAGTCTTGAGCATTGCTGAGCCACGCAGGCTCTGGGGCCTTGGAGGCGGGTTTGGTTTTGGGTGCATTGCTAGAAGCGCTGGCGTCGGAGACAAAACTCTCCATCCGTTGCTTCTTTTTCCGGTCCTCCTTGCGAGGCTCTGGTAGCACACTCTTGACGCTGGGCTTAGTCTGCGAGACGCTGGTGCGCTTTCGGTTCTTCTGTGTCGAGACCGAATAGATCACGAAGCCTACTCCAATGAGCGTGGCATAGCCACCAATGGTATAGAGGTAGTTGTTATCCGCCATGGTGGTGATGGTGTATATAAAAAGGTATTATATCGGTGGTCGTAAGAAAAGAGGTCGGGGTTAAACTCGATACGTCGAAGGGTCGAAGGTATCTCAATCAAGGAGCGACAGTTAAAAGTAGAGATAGAAAGGAGTGTTTCGTAGCAGGAATTCTCAGGCGTGAAGTGGCGAGGGGTACACAGCGTCACGTCGCAGGCCTAGGAGTCGAGGCAACAGGCGCGACGAGGCGGGTTGGTTGTTGTTGGGAGCTCGCAGCTTTATTATGGTTGTCGCATTCGACTTTCTGAGGCCAGGTTGTCTTCAGGAGCGAGCTCGGCGGGGGGGACAGGGGTGGTGTGCCGGGAGCACGAGCTGACGACGGAAGGCGGGAGCTAGAAGCCGGTGATTGACAAGGTGAAGAAGTCGAAAAGGGCAAAGATTGATGAAGGTGAGAGAGAAAAGAAATGGGGAGGGGATGGGAGGGGAAGAAGATTGAAGAAGAAGGTCGCAGCTCCGAGAAGGAGAGTTACGAATTGTCGAGACTTGGCAGGTGCGACGTGGTGGCCACCCTCCTCCGCTGGATTGGATCTCAGCGGCCTGGCCTGGCAATGGGGAAATCGCCAGAAACTGATGAGTGAAGGTGCCAGTGTCTTGCGCCGGAGGGGTGGGCTGGTAGTCCGTCTGCAGGGGAGTTCCTAGAGCTGCCAGGGGGGTTGGGTTCGATCCAGGAGGCCGCTGTGAGGATCCCCTCCAATGCTTCGCAGCGCGTTGCAGTGCTGTTCGGCGCGGTCTAGCTCGCCCCAGGCCCAGGCCGGGATCCGACTGGCGCAGGTGAGAGACGCCGTTAGATCGGTCTCCCCAAAGACTCAGGTACCTCGTCGGCGGGTTTGCGGTGGAGAGGTACCGGGGTGTTTGATTGAGGCGACGCCGAGCCAATCTTACTGAGCGGTGCAGTCGAATAGGGACCGTGAAGAAGGTCGAGAGCGCCGTCTGCGGAAGGAGATGGCGCGCCGCAAGTTGAGTGAGTGAGTGAGTACTCAGGCAATACGCAATACGCAGCAGAGACGGGATTTTTGGGTCCTACGACTGGCTTTGGGCAGCCCTCCGTTCAGCTGGTGCCATCTCAGTGTCGGTCTCAGCTCGAGTCTCGGCCACCTGCATCCGTCCTCCGTACCTTATTAAAGGACCAGCCAGGCCTGACCACCACCACCACCACCACCAAACAATTGCAGCCGTCTGCCGTGCGACGAGAAACGGACGGGCTCTGGAGATACGAGAATTGCTTCCTTCACCTTCGTTCGTACATGCGGCCAAGCTGTCTATACGAAGCTCCGACCGGTCAGCCCCCATCATCGATAGCGCCACCAGCACCTGAGACTTGGCCTGCAACCGACTGCACCTGCCCTCCGGGTTCTTTCCCTCTTGAGCAGGAAGCCGCCCCAGCCGCCACGTCACATGACGAGCCACAAGATGGTCCTCGAGGCTTTGGCACAATGCAGAACGGACTTCTTCATTATTCGAGCTGCTATATTATACTTTCTGCTCCTATAGGTAGCTATACAACCAAGATGATGGACAGCTTGGATAGGTCGATTCCTGAGTTGGACCGGGCGAGCGAGCTTATCTCATCCACCCCCACCTCGCGCGTCCCGCCAGTGAGGGGCAAACATCGACAAGACTCACTCGTCTCAATATCTCAAGCTTGCTTGATCAACGTTGAACTTGGACCATTTCGTCTCTTTCTTTTCTGTACGGCGTGGATCTCTGAAGTGACTTGCTCGACTTTTCCGTTCTCCGAATTTAAAGCTCTACTTTTTTTTCCTGCTGGGACTATATATTGTTTCCCATCCTATCTGCTACAAGACATCCCTTGTTGCCTCTTCGGCCAACCCCGAACTTCAACCTCCTCGGTTCACAATACCCAAGATGGCTCCTCATAAGATCATTATCGACACAGACCCAGGTACATCTTATCAGTTCAATGTTGTCGTTTCTCAGTTTTATTAACCATCACAAAGGGGTGGACGATGTCCTCGCCATGCTCCTGGCACTCAGTGCTTCCCCCGAAGAGCTTGAACTGGCCATGATATCCGTCACTTACGGCAACGTTCCACTGCAGAGGTCTTGCACATACCCATGGCTGTCTCAAATCGCTCCTGCTTACATGTCGCAGTTGTCTTCTCAACGTTGTGTCACTCTTCCATGTGCTCGAGAAGGAACTCGCCTTCAGAAAGTCCTCCGGGAAAGACGAGGGTTTCGCTACCATGAAGGCCACAAAGCCCATCGTTGCAGTTGGAGCCGAGCACCCTTTGTGTGAGGAGCAGCTTATGGCTGATTACTTCCGTGAGTCTACCTGCATCCGTTTCCCGGCCCATATCCTGCTGACACCCCTGTCTTATAGACGGCATCGATGGGTTACACAACGTTCATGATGCTCTCCCGCACTTTTCGCCTGCAGACACCTGGAAGGCTCTCTTCAAAGACGGCGTCGATGGCTCCGTGGACCCCGATACTTACTCGCAGTACTTCACACCATCCAAGGCGCCGGCGCACAAGGAGATTCTCCGACTTCTTAAGGAGAACCCTGCGGATACCATCTCAATTCTTGCCATTGGCCCCCTGACCAACTGCGCCCTCGCAGCAGCAGAGGATCCCGAGACATTCCTGAAGGTCAAAGAGGTCATCGTTATGGGTGGCGCGGTGCACGTTGAGGGCAATGTCACTCCAGTGGCCGAGTTCAATTGCTATGCGGATTCTGTCGCTGCGGCGCGCGTGTACGCGCTTACATCCCCCATCCCTCAATCCACCATGCCCGCCATTCCCCAGCAGATCTCATGTTTACCGGACTATCCTGAGAAGCTGTCGCGGCCACTCAAGCTCACCCTCGCTCCTCTCGACATCACCACGCCCCATCTCCTGAACAAGACGTTCTTTGTCGATTACATCAAGCCCCACGTCGACGCCGGCAGCCCACTCGCTACATGGGTGTCGCACTTCCTTACAGGTACCTTTGACAAGATCGAGTCTCTCGAGGGCGATGGCGGCGAACCAGGCCTATCGCTACATGACCCCTTGACCGTTTGGTACGTGTTGACACACGACGACCCTCGATGGAAGACTCCCGAGAAGCCTGAAGATATTCGCATCGAAGCCACCGGCCAGTGGACGCGTGGCATGCACATCATCGATAACCGCCTGCGCTCCAAGCCCGGTGAGTTGGCTGCAGCCCTCTCATCCGACCCGCACAACGACCCCAAGGTCATCAGCGTAGACGACGTGCCCGGCGACACCCTGGGCTGGCTCAGCATCCGCAAGGGTAATCGCATCAACCGCCTGATCGGCTCGCCGGGCGAAGACGTATTCGCAGACGTCTTGATGAAACGCATCTTTGGATAAAGTTTGTTGTGTGGCTTCCGGCAGCTCAGCGTGTCAGCACTTCGAAAAGGAATGCGAGGCAGAGTAGTTAAAGAACCGGGCGCATACCCTCGTGAAACCAAATGCATTGTCTAGAACTCCCTGATATTCTCCAAACGCCGTAGATCATATTCCCGTGATGTGAAGCCCCATGTTTGTCGAGGTCCCTCGTCTCCGTAGTATCGTGCTGCTGTGCAAGACTTTTTCCACCCCGCCAATTCATATGTCAAACTTCAGATAGCGCTCTTCGTGGATTAGGTGTGCTTGATGCCCCCAATCGCGGCACCCTTAACTTCGGACCAGTTGATACTTTCATCAAGCGCCTCGTCGACCAGGCCTATCGAGCATACGTTGTCGCCGCGGACGAGGTACAGGCCGAGGGGAACTTCGGCCGAGGGTTCGGGGTCGTCCGGGGTGCGGATGATTCGTTCCGTCGCATTGCTCAAAACCTGTGAAGCTTTGTCAGCGCCGGACAAGAAATTAAGGGCTTGCGGGAGAGGGAACGCACGAGGTTGGTCGTGTTGTCACATGCCGCGAGTGTGCCTACAAGGATGCGAGAGTCGGCGGTCACAATCAGGACCTTCTCTGGACGCGGTTGTCAGTGGTGGATAGAGATCAGCTGCAGGAGAAGCACATACTTTCGAGATATCCGCCGAGAGTTGCCATGATGGTACTTCAGACAGTAACAGTATGTAACAGAGTGGCTTGAGACAGTAATATGCGACTCAGTCCGCTGAGGTGTGGTAGGATGGAGGTGAAGATTGTCGCATGTGGTGGTGGTGAAGAGCAACCAGGTTTGGAGCTCTGCGGGCGCTAAGCCATTTTGGTGCGGGGAAGTTTGGCAGCAGAGCTCCAGGTCGCGATAGGCACTGGACAAGAGAGACAGTTCAGAAGAAATATGCAAGCACCACAGCTGGTAATCAAGAGACCTATTGTTTGAGTGATGTTACTATTCGGGTTCGGTCGCTTACGTTGCTGGATTTGTGACAGAGAATCTGCCTAGTCATATTGAGCGATGGGCGCGACAACAAATATTCGAGGTTACGGTGGTATATCACATTTTCACCAAACACGCCGAAGCAGAGACATGACAGACGGTCTCGAGCACCCAAGTAGCATTTCACACAAAACACTACAAGTACAGAAATCCATTACTACCTAAATTCACAGAGATCAGGTCTCGAAACGACAGCGAAGGCCGCCAGATCGTTGGTCTGACAAGCTACCCTACAGAAACACTACGCACCAAAAAAACAAAACAAAAAACCACCGTATCTCGACCTCGCTCGCTCCTCTGATCAGGCCTCCGACCAGACCCACGAAACAACACGACCTAACACTAGAACGCCACATCTCCTCCTCAGCCAAGCTTCAATCACCAAGTCTTCTTCACCGCACCAGCATAGCCAGCACGCGCAATGAAAACATCGTTCGCGTCACCTGGAGGCAGTGTAATACCAGGGACACAGTGGGCAGAATCATGTGCAAGCACAGAGGAAACCACCCGAGGTACAAAAATAAGAATAATCACGATTGGTCTCCTTAGAGACCTTTCAGAGATTAAACTGAAAAGAACAGATACTACACTTGATCTAAGCCAAAAGGCAAAGAGAGCTAAGGAGAAAAGAAAGAAAAATTCCAAAAAGCTGGCAGGCGTGACGGATTTTTATAGAGGGGCTTAGGCGGTGAGCGGTGGGGCATCCGGCAGAAAATTTGGGTTGTGGTGCCTGAGGCGCTGAGGCGCTGATGAGGCAGGCTGGAAGGAGCGCCTCTCAGTGACGGGACTGGCAGGCACGGCTTCAGTTGGTTTGCACGGCATCGTCACTCCTTGTGATTGCGTCGCACTCAAACGGCCAGCAAACAACATGGAATAGACACGTATATACATTTGTTCGTATTGTTCTCAATCTTATTTGCCGAGCTCACTATTCCTCACACTAACCCATACTGCAACGTCCGCTATCCTTGTTCGACAGGTAGGTAAGGTATTTCCATTATCAAGCGCCTCCTCCGTCGCAGCATCCAAACGCCGTATCCTGCGAGCGCCCTCCAAATGCCATGATTCCATCCGGAAACACTTGAAATGCCCGATACCCCCCGTAAATAGACGAAGTAATGTAAAAAGAGTAATCTGATCCCGAACGCCGCCATCACCCCTTTGATTCCTATCGATACAGCCAAGTAAAAGCCTAGTTCTCCACGAGCTCGCCCTCGTCCTCCGACAGACGTGCCCGTTTATCGGGTCTGCTGTCGTCCCCTTCCCAGTCCTCCGGGTCCTTCCGCTTGGTGAAGGATCTCTCATCATCTGACTTCGCCTGTGACGCATCATCCCGATGTCGGTCCTTGTTACTGCCGTTGATTCTCCTCGGGATAGGGCTGCGACTCGCTCGGTCACCTTCCATGGGCGTTCCAGCCGCTGATGATGTGTCTTGGCTCAGCAAAGTATCTCCTCGTCTTCGGGTGTTCTCCAGGTGGAAGGCTGGTGAGGGCAACGACGGATTCTGCTTTCTAAGCGGATTCTCCGTGTAGAACTGCCGCATCACCTCCATAGCCTTCGCGCACTTGTCCTCGTCCGCGCCCAACAACCTCCACCATGGTCGTCCGTCGATATCGTCGATCTGCTGGTCTGTGTGGATGCTGGCGAAGAATATCGCGCTGATGGCAACGTCCCTCGCCTCTATCAGGAGCGGTATAGCCGTCAGGCATGCGTCATTACAGAAACCCCAGGCGGATGTGCGCAGATGCTTGTTATGGACAATCCCCAGCTTCCCGAGAAGTGAGAAGAGATGGTGATAAGGGTTGTCGACCATGAGGTCAAAGGTGAGCTGCTCGAGCATCACCTCCTCGTATGTGAGGATGCTGTCCCTCCATCGCCAGTACTCCTTGCTCTGCTCATCAATAATGAGCTTGGCATTCTTCTGCGCAACCTTTGCGACGGCGATAATGATGTCCTTGGTCTTCCTGCAATTCTCTTCCACCTTGTTGGCTAGGAAGAGAGCGGTGGCAGCGATGTTCTTGATCGAGATGTCAGTACATAGATCGGCGACAAATCCATCGACAGGGTTCTCCTATCTCGCAAGTCCTCCAAAGGCACATGCTAGGATGGAGACTCACGTAGTGGTGTATGCCGCCCTTTTCCTGGATCATACTGGATCGCATATAGAATCGGTGAAAGAACACGCCCGCCACCCACAGAGTGATCTGCGGTAGGTCAAGCATGACACCGGCCTGATAAATGAAGTTCACGCCCTTAGCCCTCCGCAACCGTTCCTCTGCCGGCGGCAACCCCTCTACTATCGCAGGTGTACTTCGCACTTCGTCCGCCGTAAAGGACCACTGATTCGCTCCCGCTGACAACGGCGGCTGGCTCTCGGACCGCGACCCCGAATTTCGCGTGTGGCGACTCGCAGACGGCGGAGGAGACGTTCGCGATGAATGCTGCGGAGGAGTTGGGACAGCGGGGGGAACCGCATCGCGCCGGCGCGGAGGGGATCGGGAGTCGCGCTCGGGTCGCGAGTTGGTCGACATGACTGGAGGTTGATAACCCTCACGGGGAGGGCGGTAACGATCGATGCTCGCCATGGCCAGCAGCGTTATGTCGCAATGACGATGCAAGAGAAGGGGTGGCGATGCCGGTTCATGGAGGTGAAATGCGATGGAGAGCGGCTGAATGGAGACGAGAAAGCATGAAAGAAACCTGGTCGTGGACCTCAATGGACGACGCCATCCATTTGCGTAGTCGGAAAGCGTTTATCTAATCGCAGGGCAGCACGTCACATGACCGCCTTCGGCTGCAGCCGCCTCAACCAGAGTTCAGTTGTTCTGTTGCATTGAAAAGGGTACTCAAAGACCTTTTGAATAGGGTGCATATAAATTTCTCAGAATTTGTGTAATTTAGTTTGACCTCAGATCGACTCACAATCTGGTCACCTGGTGCATTCATTTGGGACGGCAGATGACCGCTATGTAGATTGATTGCTCAAACAATTCTATGATCACGAGGAAGCCAGCCCAGCCGGGTATCTTGTGTGTTATTTGCCAGCCTTAATGAACAAAGGCCTCTGTTTTACATTTTCCTAAATCCCCTCCCCATCGTTGCGCCCCCAGAGCTTCACAGTGCGGTCATGTCCTCCGCTCACAATCCACTTCCCGTCCCTGCTATAGTCGACACTGGCAACCGGTCCTGTGTGGCCGCTCAAAGTCTGAACGAGGGACCAGTCATCTGCGGAGAAGATCTTGACGTTTCGGTCGAATCCACTCGAGATGAAGAATGTCCCTGACTTCTTGGGAATCTGCGCGCCTTTCTCGTCAACGCCAGGAGGTATGCCTTCCAGCGGATCATCCAGGCCCTTGAACCATCGCATATCCGACACAGCGCTCGAGTGAGCACCGATACCTCCTGTTCGCTGGACCTTTCGAACATCCCAGCACTTTATCCAGCCATCAGCGGACCCAGACAAGACTCTGTGGCCGTCAGCGCTCCAGTCTAGCGCATGAATAGGCTTAATATGACCATCCTGGTGGCCGTCGAGGATCATGACTGTCCGCCCTGATCTCAAATCCCATATTCGGCCAATGCTGTCCAGACCTGCGCTTGCAAGTAGTGAACCATCGGTGTTGAAGCTGACGGCGTAGACACCCCTTGAATGGCCTTCCTGTAGGAGCACTTCCGCCGTCGTCTCAACATCCCACAGTCGCCAGGATGTATCCTCAGATGCCGATGCTAGATATCGTCCCGAAGGATGAAACTCGATACGGCAGACTCGCTGGGAATGACCCTGTAGGGTCGATAATGGTGTATCCTGGTTCAAGGACCAGAGATGCACGAGACCCTCCGCGCCTCCTGAGGCGAGGTTGACAGCATCTGGTGACACTCCTTTTTCGGAAATGGTAGCTCCTGGAAACCAAGATATGCCGCTGATCTTGTTGGTATGGCCTCGGTACGTCCGTGTCTCCTTCAGATTGGGAATCTCAACCAATTTCACCTGTCCACCCCAGTTGCCCACGGCCACCAACTCGCCACTGGGAGATATCCTAGTCATGCTGACATGTCGCTCGCCAACCGTCTGACTGCCTTGCAGCTCGAACGCCTGTAATCGTTCTTTGATCTGTTTTCGAAACTTGACGTGTGTTCGCAGCGGAATACTCGACTCGGCTTTGAGGAACTGATTTCTTCGCTTCGCCCGGGGTAATGAGTATTCGGCAATGTTCATGCGCGCTTTCAGCAGCTCGGGCCCGCCCCTTGAGTAGAATTCCTCTTCTTGGTCCTCGGCCTCTTCCTCAGGCGCATCCTCCATGGTGATATCTCCATTCTCCAACCCAGCCATCTCAGCTTGAATCGTCAAGAGCTCGCGCAATCGGTCTCGCCGGTCGACAGGCCCTTCTCCGAAGAAGGTGATGGGCTCTCCCATCTCTCGTAGCTTTGCGCGTACTCGTCCATCGTCGGTAGGGACTGCTATCGTCGCGGCGAGCCTTTTGCGATTGAACTGGTTAAGGATAGCGGAGGCTTTCTCGGAGGCAATGCCGGTGCCACCCATAGGGATGTCATAGTTGTGGTCGTCGGGAACATCTTCAAGGGAGATTCCTTGGTTTGTCTCTGCCTCCTCGACGTAGGCCTGTCGCGACGGGTGCATCATCTTGGCAGTTGACCAGCTGGTAGGCCGCTGGAAGGGCCGTAAAGTTGAAAGTGCCGCTAGCTGGCCAGAGAAGAAAAAGAAATATGGCGCCTCTAGTGGATGATATGGAATCTTGCGGTGTGCCTCTGCAACCAACGTCCTGGATTGTGTGTGTTTTGATGGAGCTACAAAATGCGAACGACCTGCGATGAGGCTAGGCTAGCTTCCCTGCCTGGCCCATGAACTTTGCTTGCTCGGTGACGGTGGTTTATTTTGCCGACCTTGCAGGAGCATTAGTGGGGTTACGGCGCTGGAGGGCGTCGAATGCCCTGTCTCTTGAAGTTTCCTTGGGTTCATCCTGAGAGTGTCTATAAATTACAATAAATTATGGCTTATAGAGACTTTTTGAATTGTTAAGTTTTTATTTGGCGTCTTGTACAATTTGCCTATTTTCTCGAAAGGCTCTTAACCTGGGCATCATGAGTGCTGTACTTACAAGCGCTCGTCTGTCGATGCTCTCCATGATCGCTCTTACAGCACAACTAGGACGACCACGAGGGTGGAAATAGGAGAGTACACCATCTTTCTTCTGCCTGTTGAAATACGAAGTATTACTAGTGAGGATATGTATACGAAACAACAACTCACAGACCTCTTTGGCAGAACGAGGATGCCTAATTCAGAAGAAGCAGGTGGCTGAGATCATCTTGGCCAAAGACTTGGACCAACGATTTATGTAATCCTCGTTAAGAGCTGCCTGCAGGTGGCCAGCAGAGAAACACGTTACCGATGATGTCAACGTCTCTCCGTCTTCTCTCGGCGCAACACCCATCGTCTGCCCACTGTCACATGACAGAAGACACCGAGCAATCAATGCGATGGCGCCCAACGCAGTCATCAACGCGTCTGAGTGAGCAGTGCACGTCCTCACGGCCTTGGCTGTGAGACCCGAGTCTCATCTTCTGGAAATGAAGCATGACACTTCTCATCCACTCGCATCACAACCAGAGCGCGCAAATCCCCCAGACCAGGTCTTGTTAGTGCGCGACTTCAGCCCCCTAGGCTCCCTCCCCGCGCTCGCTCCAGCTGCTGAACCCGGCAAGGCGACCTCTGAAGAGGGGGCGGGAGACGCCGTAGGCTTAGCGAGGCAGGGGGGGCAGCACGTAGGTATTGTCACGCTGTCAATTGGGCCGTCCCCGTTGGCCGCCTGAAAACGGGCGCGCATTGCATTGCCAGCCCATCGGAACGGCCCTAATCATAAGTGCCCGGACATTGGAAAACCTGCAACTGCCAAAAAGTCACCTGCAGCGCCCCGGCCCCCTGCCCTGTCCCGTTCCAGCGCCCGCATTGGCTATTGCGCCGGTGCCCAAGCCCCCTAAGGCCAGGTTCAGCATGGGCTGGGCTCGCTCCCCGGGGCCTGGAACCTGCCTGTAAAAATTTAAAGAGGGCGGCAAAAAAAATGTCTCGGCCGTCCGTCCTTTGTCCTGGCTCCCTTCTTCCTTACACCTCTTGGTGAACCCGACTTTCTCATCCCCCCTTTCCCTCCTCACCTATTCACGTCGATTCCCGACAACCGCAACCGCCAGCAAATGCATATAGAAACGCCCGCCGACTCGCGCACTTCCTTCTTCCGTTACCAGATGCGGGTTTCGAGCTTCCACCAGATCGAGCATCATCACGAATCTGCGCCCCGAGCCGACCCGGAGCGCCGCCGCGGCGAGCCCTGAAGGACACGAAGACGACGCGCCAGACCGCGATAACTAGAACTTTGTTGAAGGGGAAGTAGCCGGTCTAGACAGCGTCGCAACGGCTTGGATCGAGTCGAGACGAGTCCTGCCGATTGTTCTGCTACTGCTCCCCAAACCCCACACAATATTCACACCCACGATCCATAAACCACACAAACCCCGACCATGATAGCCCCAGCCCCCACCGCGGTCAAGACGATCCGCGGCTTCCAGGCGACACCGGTGACGTCGGGCGACGAGGACTCCGATCATGGCCTCTGCGACACGCCGCGCCGAGTGCACACGCCCCGCGGCCGCCTGCATCTCGACGACGTGGTCAGCGCAAACTGCAGCCCGACACTGCATCCCGTCGCGCCCTCGCCGGGCATCTCGGGCATCGCAAAGCTGCGCATGCAGATGGAGCCCCTGAGCCTCGACGGCTCGCCCTGCAACTCCATGTCGCGCGCCGGCAGCTCGCAGGGTTTCCGCAAGCAGCTGCTGAGCCGCTCACAGAGCCGCGACGACGTGCGAAGCGAGGCCGGTAGTGAAGGTTCCGAGAGCGGCTCTACTAGTTATGAGGTCAACCTCGAGAACGATTTTGTTAGTGAGAGCGTTCGCGAGCGCACGGGGCTGTTTGAGCCTATCGAGGGTGGGCTGAAGCCCAAACGCAAGATGGCGTCGGAGGACTTTGAGCAGCTGCGGTGTCTGGGCAAGGGTACCTACGGCACGGTCCTGCTTGTCAAGCAGCGGAGCACGGGACGGCTCTATGCTCAGAAGCAGTTTAAGAAGGCCTCCCTGGTTGTGCACAAGAAGTTGGTTGAGCAGACGAAGACGGAGCGACAGATCCTCGAGTCGGTCAACCGACACCCCTTTGTGGTGAAGTTGTTTTACGCATTCCAAGACCATGAGAAGCTGTATTTGATTTTGGAGTACGGCCAAGGCGGGGAGCTTTTCACTCATCTGAACACGGAAAAGATGTTCTCGGAGAATGTCGCCGCCTTTTACATGGCAGAGATGTTACTGGCTATCTCTCACCTGCATAAAGACCTTGGTGTTGTCTACCGCGACCTCAAGCCCGAGAACTGCCTGCTCGACGCCGAAGGCCACCTGCTCCTAACCGACTTCGGCCTGTCCAAGGTGGCCGTCGACGAGTCCGAGAGCTGCAACTCGATGCTCGGCACGGTCGAGTACATGGCACCCGAGGTAGTCTTGGGCAAGAAATACGGCAAGGCCGTCGACTGGTGGTGCTTCGGCGCCATCGGCTACGACCTGATGACGGGCAACCCGCCCTTCCGCGGCAACAACCACGGCAAGATCCAGGACAACATTGTCAAGCAGAAGCTTGTGCTGCCGTACTTCCTCAGCGCCGACGCCAAGGACCTGCTCACCCGCCTGCTGCGCAAGGACCCCAAGAAGCGCCTCGGAGCCGTCATGCCCAAGGACCTGCAGACCATGAAGAACCACCGCTTCTTCCGCAAGATCGACTGGCGCCGTCTCGCCGCACGTGAGCTTGAGCCGCCCATCCAGCCTATGATCACGGATCCTGAGCTGGCTGAGAACTTCGACCCTGAGTTCACGGAGCTGTCCCTTAGTCCTGTGCTCACGAGCAGCAAGGACCCGTGGTCGCAGGACACCCCTGCTAAAGACGAGCTCTTTGGCGGGTTCAGCTTCGTGGCGTCGGCCAGCCTGTTGGAGAATGATGGCTTTGCGCCATTTGCTGCCCAGTCGTGAGTAGCAGTGAAGGATGCATCGTATTGCAGGAAACTACGTGTAGGAGGGAGGGCGTGCTAGAGCATTGAGTTTTTCCTCTGGCATTTTCATTTCGCGTTTCCCCCCATCCTTGATTACTAGGATGTTGCTTGAATCAGTGGCGTTTGGCTATGGGCACATTATATCGACCTAGAGAGACGGAAAAAGACGGACGGACGCATGGAACGCATCGTAGAGAGTACACACGATAGACAAAAGAGAAGAACTAGACGCTTGAATTCCCCTCATCCCCGCCCTGCTGCATGTGTTTCCCCGGCACAGGGCGCCACAGGTGCGAGGACGACGTCAGCATGGAGGCTGAGCGCGAAGCCATCACGGCAAGCTGCAGCACGAAGCCAGCAAACAGCTACCGACGGCGTCACATCCCGCAGAGGGGGATTCCCCAAGGCGGCCGACAACTGACTGCCGTGAGAGTGCCGAGAAGCCTAGTGGCCGTTGATATGAGGTGTTGCAGGCTTGGCGGGATGTGCGAGGACACGATTTGCATATTGGGTTCTTGGCCGATGACATGGCACTGGAACTTACGCGTACTGCAGCTCGTTGCGATTGGCCTGGGATTCCTGCGCGAGGCCTCTTTGATATGGAATACGAGGCTGTGACGGGCGGCCGACTGTGCTTCGGGGCGATAGACGGTCCGGCGGGGGGAATCGTGAGGAGATCGTCGAGTCGTGGGAAGAAGCTTATTCCTGGGCAGAAGCTTATTTGGCCTATCGCGGGTTGGCTGGGACTGGGGTCGGCCGCCAGGGGGATTTGGGTGCGCTGCACTGCCGACGCCAACGCCAACGCCAACATGCAGCAGGGGGCAGACGGCGGGAGTCCAGACCATTGGGGTCCAGGAAAGTCGTGCAAGCGACGAGATTGCTGTTGATGGCGTTTTTGGTTGGCAACGAGATAGACAGCGCTGAGAACGCTGCAGTGTCCTTGAATGGCTGCCAGAGTCGCTGCGACCAGACGGTGCAACGCGCTGGTATGCAGCATATCTGCCAGTCACAACGATCAGCGCTGGGCAACATCGCCAAAGTCGCTTCCATGTCACATACCTCGCATCTTGTGCCCCCCCTTGCTGCAGTCTCCTGGCGGCTGCTACATCCGAGCCCAGCCCATCCCGCCCATCCCGCTGCCGTGGCCGAGCTGCAATCACCACCACCCCCCGGATGATGAAACTCTGCACCTCGAGCCAGGGGCTAACTGCCGCCCGCGTGCTGACGTTTGCTGTCCCCCCGATTGGGCATCCTTGCCGGAGAGCCGCTTTGTCTCAGTCCGGTCGGGGGGCTGCGCGCGAGCCGCCCGTGGCTTGGATTGATCGTCTGCTTCTTTGAGCGGGAGAAAGAACATGTCTCTTTCAGGATCTGGCGTTTCCTAAATTTATCATAAAAGAACGTGCGTGCCCCCCCTTCTAGCTGAAAGGGCGAATGTACTATTCTTGTGATTGTGTGTTGGTTTCAGTGTGACGGACTGACACTGCGAATATTTCCCATATATGGAACTTTGGCTCGTTGTGTTGTTGTGACCTCGATTTTTTTGTGACTGAGCTCGGTCTTCCTTCCTTCACATCTCTCTCAACAAAAGCTCCTTCTGCATCATGAAATCATTTACCGGTGCAGCTCTCGCAACAGCTGCGGCCCTATGTAAGTCAATATTAATGGCCCCAAAGTGAGGAAAGGAATCTCGGTACTGACAGAACGCGTCCTAGACATCCGCGATGCCGCAGCATCACCAGCGTCCTTCTGCCCCGACGGCTCCAACTCTGTCTGCTTCCAATGGGGCGTTCCCGAGGCCTCGGCCCAATCTGGCTCAGGCAACGTCTACTTCCAGATCAGCGCTGTGGACAGCATCCAATGGATCGGACTCGGAATCGGCACGGGTATGGTGGGCGCCGACATGTTCCTCATCTACCAAGACGGCTCTGGCAACGTAACGCTGAGCACACGAACGGCATCGGGTCACATCATGCCACAGTATGTCTCACGCACCGACGTCGAGCTGCTGGCGGGCTCCGGTGTGGAAAACGGCATGATGGTGGCCAACATAAAGTGTGGCAGCACTTGCGGCGGACTCGACTATACGGGTACCAACTCGTGGATCGCGGCTTGGAAGCAGGGCGATGCCCTCGACACGGACAACGTTCGCGCCACGATTCAGGAGCACGATGACAACGACGTCTTCGGCGTCGACTTTTCCAAGGCCACCGTCAGCACCGACAGCAACCCCTTTCTCGACTCGTCCAGCAGTGGTAGCAACAACTCCAGCTCCGGCAATGACTCGGGCTCCGACTCTGATTCTGGTTCTGGTTCCGGTTCCGACTCTGACGGCGACTCTGGCTCTGGCAATGGAGCCATCACGGACGTCGATGACGGCGACGATGATAATACCCTCCTCCATGCTCACGGGCTTCTTATGTCTCTGGTTTTCATTGTCGCATATCCGATCGGCGCGCTCCTCATGCCTCTCATCGGCCGCTGGTATATCCACGCTGCCTGGCAGATCTTGGCCTTCCTGGGGATGTGGGCAGGCTTCGGGATCGGATACCACTTAGCAAAGATGGAGGGATACGTAAGTGAAGTCTTCGCAAGGCACACTTGTGCTTTCAAAATCCTCACATAAGATCATGCTAACCGTAGCCTCTAGTGGTTCAACGAAACGCATATTCAATTGGGAACCATCGTGGTTGCCCTGATGGTCGTCCAGCCCATCCTCGGCCTCATCCACCACAGACAGTTCCGCCAATACCAGCGCCGCGGCATCTTCAGCCACGCCCACATCTGGTACGGCCGAATCCTGTTGCTTCTCGGCATCATCAACGGCGGACTTGGCCTAGAGCTCGCGAACGCGCCAAACAGCTACATCATCGCCTACTCCGTCATCGCGGCGGTGGTAGGTGTGGTGTACATCGGCAATGCGGCCTTCACGGCTGGACAGAGAGCCAGAGTTCGAAGTCGCGAGAAGATTGCCTCACCACAGATGACCAACGAGGATTCACGCGGCGCGTAGAAAAGGTGATGTTTTTCATTTCCGACGGAGTTGAGGATGGGACCAGGTTGAGATATGGCATGGCAATTCAGATCTCGGAGCGTTTGACGGGATGCAATTACTTCAAGGCAAGAATGTTTCGATTGATACCAAAATGAGTTTTAACAAAGAATTATGAGTTTATGAAAACTGTTCGAGTGTCGGAGAGAAATGTATGTGCAGGTGCAGAGTTCAGGGGATGGAGCTCCGAGTCGTCTCCTGCGATATCGCTCGTCTATTGTTGCTTGGGTAAGAGCCAGTGCGGGCCAGCTGTTCGTTCCTGCCGAGACTTGCTTTTCTGGTAAGAGCAGTAAATTATCACAATTCAATAGAATAAGGCTTTTTCAAGGAGTATCTTCTGCAGCAATATCGTAATTCTTCAATTGACTTTTCTGCATAAAATCCCAGCACTTACACCCTCTTCACAGACCATGTCGTCACGAATCTGCTCCCATCTCAGCATCTCGATCCTCCACCCAATCACAACCGCGTCCCATCACGTGCACCTCTCCCGTTTTGCTCCGTTTCCTGCCTGAGGCACCCACCCGGCCCCTTCCCCCCAGCCGCCGGGGCGAAAATTGCCAGTCCAGCAGAAACGGAGCGCTCTAGCCGGGGGAAGGTCTGGTTCTGGTCTGCTGCCGCGAACCTCACGATTTTTAACAAAACCCTCAGTCCATCCTCATCGCCAATTGAGCCACCCGCCTCACCCACCCGCCCACGCCCAAAATGCTCAGCCAACTCTCCCGGGCTTCGGTAAGCAGACCTCGCAATTGACCCCTGGGCACCCGACAAGTGCCCTCTCGATGCCATTGTGATCGCTGACGTTGGGGGGCTTTATAGCGCGCTCGCTCTGCCGTTGCGGCGGCTTCCAAGGCTGCTCGATCCGTCCAGGTGAGGAGCTTCATCGCTCCCACCGTCTCCCGAAGAGGTAAGCCAGACCTTCGAAACACGAGTTGACGATGCGATGCCGCGATGGCAAGGGCGTTGAGATGGGATAATGTTGCGTGGTGATGGATGGGCGGTCTTTCGAACATTAGCCGAAGCTTCCTCCGTCCGAGCTCCGACGTCTGCCATTGTCGTCACCCACGATGCCTTCATCCCAGACCTCTCAATTGCCCTCCTCACCCAATTCTCCTCGCCATACTCCCCCCTGGGAACTTGCTGACATTCCGCCACAGCCGACTTCGTCCAGGAGCTCTACCTCAAGGAGCTCAAGGCCTACAAGGTGCCCGCCGTCAAGGCCTCCGACGCCGAGGGCCAGGTCCAGACCTTCGCCGCCCCCAAGACCCCCGCCTCCCCCGAGGAGACCGACCTCGCCGGCAGCTTGAAGGAGTACGAGAGCATGGCCGTCGAGATCGAGGGCCAGGACGCCTCTGCCACCGCCGGCACCCCCGAGGTCGCTGACTGGCTCGAGGCCGAGGAGGAGGATGAAGCTCACCACTAAACGAAACGAAAGACGGTGGAATATCAAGTGGCACGTCGCACTATGGTATTGTGCGTGCCCGACTCGTCGAATGATGATGGGTGAAGGATGATACGTGAAAGAGGGGTTGCAGCAGTGGATTTGAAGGATGGTAATCCTGTGTACATTTTTTTCCTGAAAAACAGCCATCGGTTGCCTGTAGGAATTCATTGCGAATGCGAATGCCAAACCAACCAACAATGCGGACTGAAAGCCCACCAGCATCTTATCTTTGCCGGTGCTCCCATCGTGAACCAGCTCTCGGCCAGGTCTTCATTCTCCTGATCTGCCATATTTCTCACGAGTGCCTGTCCAGACAGGATCATCTACGGGTGCAGTAATACCCAAATGAATTCACGAGACCAAGAATCCGGGAAATACTCAGAAACCTCCAGAACAAACCCCTTTTTCAACTTCGCATTGGTGACCAATTTCACAGGCACACGACCGAGATAGTCCCTTATGCGTACATCCACACTTCAGAATTCAGCTTCTTGGCACGCGCAGGATTTGCCTAGTTTTAGTGACAACCCTTGTTCTGGTTGGCCGAGGCAGACAACCAACCACAGAACAGTCCAGCTTAGAACCAATCCCATAGTATTCTCGACTGATACAGGAGTATACCTGAGATAACTAGTAATATCTTACGGGAATACACAGTCATCATCATCTCATAAACCGAGGGAGCACCCAACATGCCATTTGCAAGCACATCTCAACTAACATAAAAACACACCGAGTCCTTCTTTACAGAGGCTCTCCCTGTTTGTTGTTTCTCGCGGCATTCTGGACTCGCTCACTCGCGGCCCCGTCAATAAAAGGGTTTGGTGGTAATGATGGAAGTGGTGGTGGTAGTGATAAAGGCTGGGAGCGCGCGTATGACGGGAAAGGCCCGATCCCAAAATACTCCCCCCATCCTCCCTCCCATGCCAATGCCCATGCCTATGCCCATCCCCTCGCAACCCAGAAAACGCCAATGATCCTGCTCAGTACGATGACCAATGCAAATGCAATACCAGACCACCCCTATGCAATAATGCCATAAATACCCGGTTCGTTTCGTCCCAACAGTTGTGCGGGTATGGTTTCTTTGATAAATTACTTTTTTTTTTTCGTTAGGATACGAGAAACGAGGAAACCCAGCCGTCGTCATCCATCCTTGACAATTCGCACAAGACGAGACAAGAAAGGCTTCAAGCGCACGTTATACGTCAAAGTGAGAGCCTCCGATCATATGCTCATCGTTTGACTTCACGATGCCGCTCATACGGTTGCCCCTCCTAGGATCGATGTCATCCAAGTTGTCCCATTCGTCCTCTTCGCCCCGACGGCTATCGTCATCGTTGTCCATATCTTCGTCGTCCATACGGGCGGCTCGGTCCCGCATGTGGTCATCCAAGGCGCTTTCATCCACAAACGTAAATCCTTGGAAGTTTGCCTGAACAGATGGTGATAGCGGTGTTGAGGCGGCATATCCTCGCGCGAGTGCGGCAGCGCGCTCGTTGAGAGATCCGTTCTGGTCCAGGGCCGTTGTGAATTCGGGGTCGAAGTAGGACACATCCGTCTCAGACTTCAATTTGGGCTTAAAGGGAGGGGTGATGAGCTTCTTAGAGAGAAGGGTCCAGTCAATGTCCGCAAAGAATGGGTGCCGCTTCAACTCCTCCGCATCATCGGTCGCTCCCAGTCTGTGCTTGGGGTTCCTGTTGAGTAGCCCCTTGACAAAGTTCCTGCCTTCCTGTGACAGCGTGTCCCTGGGGAACCGAACCTTGCCAAAGGCAATGTTCTTGTACATTTGCTGTGTGTCTTCAGCGTAGAATGGGCTCCAGCCACAGCACATCTCGAATACCAGTACTCCTAGAGACCAAAAGTCGACCATCTTGGTATAACCTGATTCGTCCAAGAGCACCTCGGGTGCCAGATACTCGGTAGTTCCGCAGAATGTGTTGGTGGTGTCGTTTTTCGTCAGGTTGGCCTTAGACAAGCCGAAATCGCAGAGCGCAATATGTCCATTGGCGTCCAAAAGGATATTTTCCGGCTTCAAATCTCGGTACACAATGTCGTTTTGATGTAAATGTTGGATAGCCAAAATCAACTCGGCAATGTAAAACTTCGCGCGCTTCTCCTCGAACCGTCCCTCCTTCTGGAGATGCCAGAAGAGCTCTCCTCCGGACATGTAATCGATGACCAGGTACAGCTCGGAGGGTGTTTGAAACGAGAACTTCAAGCCGACAATGAAGGGCGATTCCGACATGGCTGTTCTCACCAGGATGTTTCGCTCGCCAACCGTATGTGCCACCTCTTTCTTCTGCACGATAACCTTCTTCTGCAACACCTTCATGGCGTAAATACGCTGAGTGTCCTTCTTTCGCACTTGGTATACCTGACCAAAGGTTCCCTTGCCGACAAGCTTGAGGATGTCGAAATCGCCGGGGCCCAGGTGCTTTCGTTCACTCCTTTGATACAATGTCTCGACATAAATTTCGCCTGTGGGAGCATTCTCGGCCATGGTATCGGCGTGACCTTGCAGGGCGAACCATCCACGAATAGGAGCGTCATTATCCTTAGGGGCCTGGAAGTCAACGTGACCCAGGAACTCCTCACCCGACGCAGCATGATCATAAACAGAGATATCCACCAACATGTCGGAGTCAACCACGTCGCTATGTGATGTCAGTGAATATTCAATACCTGCTCAACGCACATCTTAACTTACAACTGTGCTTCAGCGTCCCACTTAGGGTTCGTAAAGGACAGGCGACCAGATCGACTCCGGAAGGTATTATAATCAGATACACTCGTGTTGCTGCTCTGGCGGCTGCGCATAGGAATTGCCATGGGCCGACCAGAGTCGCTTCCCTGGCGTTGGATTGGGATTCCTCCCATGCTCCCAATGGCCATGCCAGGCGTGGCAATGCTAAGGTTGTCCGGATCATCCGATGGTTGGGGAGCACCCGAGATCAGCTCACTTCGCTGGAATACCACAACGACGTAAGGGTCTCTGCACTTTCGAAGACCGCGAGCCTCTGTCACTTTGATGGTTAGCTTGCCCTTGGCGGCTGGCGCTTGGGCGCCGCCGGAAGAGCTTCTTGGGGTGTGAGTCCCGCTGGTATCGCCGCCATCGTTGCTACTTCTTCCAGTAGTCTCAGAACCAGAGGGGTGAGCAGCAGAGAGCGCTCGAGTAGGAGTCGGCGGACCGCTCTTGAATGCACGAGTTAGCTCCTTGAGTCCGCCTAGTGAATACCACTTGCTGGGAGCTGCAGGGGCCTTTTCGCCTTCTGAGGTGGGAGGTGGTGATTTGGTAGAGGAGGATGAGGATGATGAGACGGGAGGTTGAGATTGGGGTTCGGGAATTTTTGGTGCTGTTGTGCTTGGTGTTGAAAGGTCTTCGGGTTCGGAGGCAGGAGTGTGTGAGTCATTAGGTGAGTGGTAGTGTGTAGTCGTGAAGAGGGAGAAGGGTTTGGGTCGCGAGAATGTTGTGGACGAGCTCGTTGACGCGAGAGCCCGGCTACCCTCGACGCGCTCACGACTCAAATCTCGTGATGAGGACCCTTTACAGGAGGACGATTGTGAAAGAGGTGGGGTTGGGTAGGGATGTGAAGAACTGTTCTCCCGCAATTCAGTGCGAGATGGACGATCGAGATCCTCATGTGAAAAGAGGAAGCGATCTGGTGCCCATGTGTCACTGAAGCTGGGAGAGTTGCTCTCGGTGTGCGCTCCCTGCGACTGCAGGTGTGCAGCGGAAGACGGAATTGACCGACGTCCATCCCGCTTCTCTTCGGGGGGTACAGCGCCGGCAGGCCGTTGGGAGTCGGAGGGAGGCATGTTGGTTGCAGAAAGACTTGAAGAACGAACCTGGCTGAAGTAACTCATGATGCCGGGAAGACGTTTATCTCGAAGGTCGGGCTGGGGAGTGGCTACTCCAGATCGGGGGGTGTCAAAGCCAATGTGGTCGGCGCCATCCTCATCAGTGACGGCGGTCCTGGTGGTTTGGTTAATAACCCCATGCATTTTTGTAAGAGATTTCGAATGAGTGAATAAAAGCTTTCGCCCCGAGGCTGCGGCGCGGGGAAGACTTGAAGTGGGAACACTAGTTCATGACGGCAGCCAAGGAGGGTCTATGGATGGGTACAGGGTGAGGCCGTGATAGTGCGGTTCTGAAGGAGTGACTCTGACGAGAAAAATACGGAAGGGGTTAAAGGGCCCAGGGGGGGAGGGAGCAGCAGCGAGACACAGGCGAAGACGACAAGCCTGGTGCGTTACGTGATGTGTGGTGGTGTGGTGCGGGCGAACAGAAGCTGCAATGGCAAGGCCGGTCCGAGAGCGGACGCTGGACTGCAAAACTTGAACACTCGCGGGGACGAGGAAAGGGGATGACGAGATGAGTGAACGAATTTTTGCTCCGGCAGCCAGCCATGTGGCCAGGGTGGGGGGGCGGAAACGTCGAGGCTTGACCGAGTCGAGAGACTGACGAGAGCCAGCCAGGTCAAGGCATGCAGCAGGTCGAGCGTTTCGATGGCGGGGGTCGGCCCAGCGCAGGGTCAGAACATGGCCGAACAGGAGGACCCAATCACGGCGGAGGCGAGTCAGGCCGTGAAGAGCTGTAACATGTGGGAAGAAGTCTCTGAGTCCGGCCGATGTCGAGGGCGAGATGCTTCGGTTCCACCGCGACGTCGAGGACGACAGTGCCTTGCTCGATTTGTATAAGACACATGCCGGTGCTTCCAGGAGGGCACGTCGTGGGCGAACCACATCAATGTTGACAGGCACCGTCATATGAGGTGCGGTTGAGCCGCCTCATGATCCCTCTAAGCCGCCTCATCGCCTCAGTGTAGTATCCCATGTCTGAGGTGTCTCAGCGATTCAGGCTGCTGCAGCAGTGCGCGCTTCTCAGCGGCAGAGTGGACGCTGTCGACGGCAAAGTTCGGGCGCCCTGCAGTGGTTTGCCGTGTCGGGAGGGCCGTGGCAGGTTGGCGGCAGAGGCACGCACTTCAGCGACAGACCTCCTCACACTAGCCTGAAGGAGACGCTGACTCGGGCGCCGGACGACGAAACCTGTCTGCTGGAGCGCTGAAGCCGCTATCGCCATCGCCATTGCCACCCCTGCGTGAGGGGCAGCTCTCAACCGAGAGCTTATGTCCAAGGATCCAGCTCTGGGCAAAGCCTGGGCCAGAATTCGAACAGGATGGAAGACCACGGAGCACTCCCCAGCTTTGGGCAGCAAAACCAGGGATGAACACTTTTCTTTCCCTTTGCCTCTTGCGATGTGGGAATTGGTGATGTGCAATGCATATGAACTGCAGTGTTCGCTGCGGCAGTGGGCAGAGATAGGGAGATCTTGGAGATAGATAGACCAAGGAAATCGAAGCTCAAACGTACCTTGACATCATCGCCTGGGTGGCCCTCTTGAGCAGATCAAAGCCGCCCGCGTTCGCTGTAGCGCTCTCGGTGCCCGACATGGTGGAGGTACCGAGCGGTTCCGAGGCGTCAGAGGGCTTCAAGGACTTGCGGTTGGACGAGGTAGAGGGTGGCAGGATGCTCGGTCGCCCAGCTCGCGGGAGGTCGTATGGGCGAACGAACGAGGTGATGGGGTTGTTTCGAGGTCCAACAAGATGGATGATAAAGACGGAATGCCAGGCGGCGCAGAGTGCTGGGGGAGGTCCCTTTGGGGCGAAGTGACGGTGGGCGGGCTGCACGCGCGATGTACAGTGCGCTGCAACGGAGCTGCGATGTCAGAGCTAGCTGTGAACAACGAACATTGGTCGCGGCCCTCGGATAGCATCGACTGGTACAGGCTTGGACAGGACAAGTTCGGTGCTTGGGAAGGATTTAGAGTTGGCGCTGGTGGGGGGGTGAAGGGATGGACGCAATGCTGCTGTCCTGTCCAGTGATGTTGATACTGAGGTACTCTCGCCGGCCTGGGTAAGTCTCTTGTTAGTCAGGTATTCTGCCATGTTTGGGAGTTGTTGGTGCGGCGTCTCCCAATCCCCAACAGGGAGGGCCTGGAGCGAGACTTGCGGCGCCATCCCGCCCTAGAAGCCGTCCAGCGAACAGAAGCCGGGCAGGAACAAGCATCCATCCTTCTTGCCCCTACCGGCCGCTATCATGCCCAGGAATGCAAGTGAAAAACTGCAGAAGACAGGGCAGCTTAGCTCAGAGCTTCTGCTGCGTCGCACCTCAGTAGAGCTGCCTGTCACGGGGGAGAGCCAAGCTGACCCCTCAATCCACACGTACGTACCGTATTATTAAGGCGCCGCTTTCAGCTGGCTTCTCTGCTATGTACACTGACGGCCCGGACTGACGGATGTCAGTGATTTACATCTGCAAGGCCGAGACTCCCTGTTGCATGATACGGAGTACTCTTCTTCCCCTCTCACCTAGGCAGATATCGGCGAGTCGGCCAAAAAAGAAAGGCACAGTGCGCGCAAGGTACTAGCAGCTCGATGCCGCCAGAGAGGCGATCCTCTGCCAGGCCAAGTGGGGAGGTGCTTCGTTCGGCGGGTGGCGGCCCAAGGCGTGATGCGATTCCAGGCCAGGTAAGGTGATGGGGCGTGATGTGATACAAGAATGCCGTACAGTAGTAGACCGTACAGAATTGAACAGGTGCCAGTGGTCCAGTGATTCGATGTCTCGAAAGGGTGATGGGATGGATGGATAGATTGGTGGTGGTGGTGGTGGTTATCGCTGGGATGATATCCAGGTGATGATGGAGGATGGTGGAGGCCTAGCCTGCCTGAGATACCTACCACCTACCTACGGGAGATATCCAGGTCCTGCGGGTGAAAACTCGATCGAGAGAGGTCTTGCGGGGCAGCAGCGGGAAGGGCTGTGGCCGGGCAGTTGCGTGTCTTGCACTTGCCATCTGTGGTTTATAAGAGATGGATGGCGGCGACCTGGTACCTATATATACTGTCTACCTTCAAAGATGCCTCTGGCCACAGGGCTTCCAGAAGAATCCACGTTAGCGAATTGCCATATGAAAGAGAAGGTAACATTCATCTTCCTCACCGAGACCTTACAGACCTATCGCCTACAACTCCTCATGCTGGGTCGCTCAGGCGGTGCACCACCGTCGATTCGCCGACTCGCCTCCAATTCTCCTCAACAGGCACACCTGTCCCAGTAGGTTTATTGGCTGTGCGCAGGGATGCTAGCTCCTCTGGCTGGATGTACAGTACAGAGTACATATCGGTTTTACAAAGCGCCTCTTCCACCAACAAGCTGGAGCTCCTCAATTTTTTTTTCCTACCCTCACAAGTGACATGTGATATTCTCGCGGCCTCAGTACCCGCCAACCACAACAGGGCACGGATCTGCATCCAGCTATCCGCAAGCTATTGCACCTGTTAGCTTACGGGCTGCAGCACTGCAGCGCATCTGGGCACTCCGAGTCGATGGTCTTTTTGGCATTATCGATTCCTTTCAGCTGACATGCCGGGGGATCCAATATTGCCACGGCCGTATTGCGGAATCCCACCATGCCGAGCCATTCATCGAGAACCCCCGTCGTCATCGTTTGCACGAACCCGTGGCTCATCTCCGAAGAGGCTGGCTCCCTCTCGTAAGCGTCAACCAATGCTCACGGCAGCATGCGCCAAGCCGCCGCAGGGCCTGCTGCTACAAAGTACTGTGCTCCATACTCGTACGGAGTACTGCTGCTGGTGTTGTTGCTCCCGCGCCACAACTGCGGTCGGTGGATTTCTCGTCATCCGCGAGAGCTGTCGGTGTCGGCGAATGGCTGCGCAAGATTTGCGTATTCTGTGCGCAAAGCGGATACGTCGCGTTGGTGGACTGCGGTGGCGGCAGCGCCAAGGGGTAAAGCTTCTAGACTGCCAGCCACTCATACCTTGATGGTTGTTGGGACAGCATCTTGAAGCCAAGAGCATTGTTACATGTACCCACTACTTATAATTGGTAAACTCTCCCACTGTTCCACGGGTCAATTGTTCATGCAGCGTGGTTTAACTCCCGGTGGCCGACTACTCCTCTCTCACACATGTGTGCCCTTCTTCATGCCGCGACGTTGAGCCACGTTCACAATGAAAGGAAATGGGTAGAAATCAAAAATTGCCCCGTCTATGGCCCCGAAGAGCAATAGAGCCAGGAATGACACCGCGATGTGCAATGCAGGCCCTCCAGGCTAATGCCTCCCCTTGGTGATCGGGAGGTATTACGAGAAGGTAAGTATGAAGAAGAAAAGAAGAAAAGGCCCAAAGCTGGGAGCGAGGCTGCGACTTTATAGTCGGTTTGCACCATTTCTTTGCGCCTTGTTCCTGAGGCGGTAATTGGTTCGTGGGCCTGCTTTAGGTAACCGACCGCACTGTCACTTCGCTTAAGCTCCACTTTCATTTCCGCTGAGACAGGCAGACTTGGCAGGCAGCGATGCGGCTGAGCAACTGCCTGGGGCTGGCATTGTACCGTCATTGTTACATACCCTACAATAATCAGCCAAGTCAATGAGAAGCGATGACTTCACGTAATTGCAATGCTTCGCTCGTGAATGCTCGGTAACAAAGAAAGACAATCACATGTGGTCTTGGATTAATATGATGTTTGTGTGTTGTCGTAATGTGAAATATTCGAAAAGTAATTGAGGCTGGCGTTGCTTGTCATGTATCACGGGACAACCTACTCTGTACCCATTGCACAATATCTCATATTAATAATCCAAGTATTAGTTAATTTCGCTTTCTCATCCACAATGCCCCTTTGCAAGTCAAGATTAATCTTCCTACCGAATTATTTTCTTCGGGATATAAACATTCATTGGTCATGGCATGGAATGGGATGCTTTCATAAATACTCGAATGAACTGGCTGGGATGAAGGATAACCAATGAACCATTCCCACGTATTATCAACATAAATATTTGCATATCATATTGCTATCATATTGATACATATTGTTTGAACACATTTTATTTGGCACATTTCATTAAGAGTGGGCAATCCATGGAGTGATACCATACCGCTATGATCATGTCAACTTCACATGTATTAAGCAATGCATGAGAAAACCGACTGTTGCATTATAGAGTCATGATATAATGCCCCGAACCTTTAACAAAGCAAGTCTCCACAGTCCTGGACGGCCCTCAAATACAAGGATCATCCGAATCCCTCGCAATCTTCGCCGCAGCAATCATCGCCAACCACCGCTCCTGATCCTCCGCCGTCACGCCCTCCGGCAACCCCTTGCTCTGCTCCCGCGGCTTCAACGGATCCGGATACTTCTCTAAGAACACGCCAAACATTAGCAACAAGAAAATTTCCATGGAAATCGGACAGGCGTACTGGGGTTGAAGCCCTGGTCGAGCAGCATTGAACGGTCTTTCTCCGGTGAGACAGCGTCGTTGGAACCCTTGGCTTGCACCGGCGCACCCGTCGCCTTGGAGCCTCTGTCTAGCATGACCATATCAATGCTGTGTCCCGAGGCTGAGCTCGCGGCGTCTTGGGGTGAATCAGTATCCATTTCCATGATGGCGAGATGGGGATGTGGTTGAAGGAGAGAGATGACGGACAATGTGAGAGTTGAGTTGTGGTTTGAGGGCTGGCTCCGACGAGAACCTAAATCGTGTTTGTTCGGAGGGTCGTCACTCAAAGGCAACGGAGAGTAAAATGGGCAGGCAGTCACTGAGAGCTGTGGATGGAAGCTGCCGATTGCTTCGAACTGCAGTGATTCGAATATCGAGCCTCCATGGAAGCTGCCCCACCATCACGCTGGGAAACCCCCCCCGCAACGCCCAAAGACGGAAGCCGGAGCCCTACCGGCCCTTACCTGAGCCGCCTTGACAGAGGCGACTTCGGAGATACTTTGCATCCTGCTAGACAGACGCCAAGGAGACAAGTCCCTCCAAGGTCCCTGGTGTTTCCCCGGGCAGGTCCAAGGGGGGCTTCAACCCGCGGCGGTCCCCATACCACCAATTTTGGCCCAGACGAGAAGACATCCTCACACCCTCCGTCTCGAAATACCTACGAATCGGTTGTTCACGAGGCAGCCCTCAACAGAGCTCGTACCATCGCGGCCACCAACCTCCGAGCCCGCTGCCACCGGCTGCCCATTCCATCCACCATGGTCAAGAAGACGCCGGTGCCCGACGCCTGGGAGGACGACGACTGGGAGACACAAGCCGACAAGGCCTCCTCCCTGCCCGCTCCCGAGCCCAATAACGTCCCTCTCAGCAAAGCCGACCGCCTCGCCCAGCACGAAGAAGCGAACCGCAAGATCTGGGAGTCCGCGTAAACCTCACCCAAAGCAGCAATCCGTCCCGCCCTGTTCTTGCTAACCTCCAATTGCCCGCAGCGACGCCCCCCAGACCACCTACTACCTCGACGCCGCCCAATCCTCCGTGCCCCTCGCCAACACCTTCAAGCCGCAAGTCAAGGTCCTCAGCCGCAAACCCGTCATCGCACGCCGCGACCCCGCCACCGGCATGGCCACACTCTCGCTTGACGACGATGACGAAGACGCCGCGAAGAAGGAGGTGCAGCTCACGCCGGAGGAGATCCGCGCCAAGCAGAAGCGTGACCACGAGGAGAAGCAGCGCCGCTACGAGGAGGCCCGCGCCAAGATCTTCGGCTCCAATCCCTCCTCAGGCGCCTCGTCGCCTGGCACCGTCACGCCGCCGCGCTCGGATGGCCACTTCGCTCCCCGGGGTCGAGGCCGGGGCCGTGGCGGCGGGTATCGAGGCGGCAACAACGATCGCTCGCAGCAGTATGACGGCCGGCAATTGGAGAACCGGCCGTTCGATGGCCGCCAGCTCGAGGAACGGCGGCGGCCCAACCCGTCGAACTCGGGACGCGAGCTGTACGACCCTAATTCGTCTCCCAAGCCCGGACGGAGTAACGACAGCTCGACGCCTCGGAACACTACACCACGGGAGGACCAGCAGCAGCAGCCGTTTCGAGCACCCAAAGGCCCCGATGGGAGTGGACGCGGGGGGTTTGGCTTTGCGCGGCGAGGCGCCAAGGAGAGTTGATTATTCGTCTATGAATTGTCGTCGTCTTCTACCACCCGCCTCCTATCTTGCCCGCCAGCTGCACCACCCGCTCGGTGTCGGTGGCCGTGTCCTTGCCCACGTCGCTGATGACCTCACGATAGCTCGTGAATGCTAGTCTATCTAAGCCTATGCCTGTAACCTCCGCCCAGTACGCCAGGGTATCAAATATGTGCGAGCGGGAAATGCCCCCCACCACGTCGTCCGGGACCATCTCGTCAACCTCAACCTCCGACTCGGCGCCGGAGAAGTATGCCTCATCGACCTCGGCGAGCCATTCCTTCTGCTCCTGCGGTCCTGGTTTGTCGGACAGCGACCTCCGCTCTATGATGACAGGATCGTCGACCTTGATCTGTCCGCCACCGTTCGTGCAGCCCCCCGGACAGGCCATGACCTCGACATAGCTGTATTCCAGGGAGCCTGCCTTGCCAGCCGGTCTCCGGGCGGCGCCGAACGGCTTCCCGCCTGGCATTCTCGATGGTCGTGCGGGTTTCAACCGTCGAACCAGATTCTGAATATTCCGGAATCCATAATACCGGGCAGCTTTGAACACTGGTTCACCATCGACCACGACCGAGTATTCGCACACGTCGACATTCCGGCCGCGAGTCACCTGGACCTCAGCGCCGGGGGTCTGCGCCGCTCGACTTTGCAGGATGTGATGCAGGAGTCCACCCGAGGTGCCAGCTGTTCGGGAAGAGTTTCGTGACCGTCGCTCAGGAAATAGGAACTTATGCAGCCTTGAATCAGGGAATAGAGTGGGTTGTGAGGGAATCTTTGTAGGAAAATCGAAGAAATTGAGCCCCCTGGATTCCGCAAGCATCAATATCTCCTTGCTGGTGATGACACAGTCGACATCTCGCACGCCCCGACCAGGAGTACTGGATCCAGCCCAGACCTCTTCCGTAAGCTCCTCGCGACTGGCCTCGAGCTTCTTGTCGAAGCAGGGCATGATAGCAAGGTGCCATATGCGGCTGGGAGGGATGTCGAGGATGCGGCTCAACGTCGTCTTGAGCAGTGTGCCCATGAGGGCCTGCGGCGACTTGACCTTTGAGAGGTGTGGGAGGACGTAGGGGTGTGTCTTCTCGGCGTAGCAGACCCAGCCGGGACAGGAGGATGCGAGGATCGGCTTTGATGGTGTCGGTCTCGTGGTCGTAGAAAGGACTTCGTCGGCGCCGAGCACGAGAGTCGCCTCTCGCGCAACATTCGTATCAACCACCCAATGGAACCCATTATTCCACTTCCCCCCGTTCGCAAGCCCCTCAGGCCCTCGTAGCAAGCTCTCCAACATATATCCAGCCTGCCTCTCACCCACCCCCTCGCCACACGCCGCCGCAAGATTCGCCCTCGTCTGCGGACTCACACTCGCAACAAACAGCCTCGCCTCCGGATCCTCCAGCCCCTCGACGGACCACCGTCCACCCGCATCCGGGCCCACGAGCCGCAGCGCGGGCGCAGCGTCCAGCGTGCTCAGCACCTCGGCATGGCTCTGCAGGGAGACGAGCACGGCCTCGGCGGAGGTGACGCAGCCGGAGCAGGCGAGGCAGTCGGTGAGGGAGATCTGGGCCGGGGCGTTGGGGTTTGCGTGCGAGGAGGAGGAAGGCTGCTGCTGGCCGTCGAGGATGACTTCGGTCTCGAGGCCGGAGGGCGGGGGAGGGGCCGCGGGGAGGGTTTCGATGGGCTTGATGCAGGCGACGCCGGGGGCGATGAAGTCGTTGAGGTCGTCGGCGGAGAGGATGGCACTCATGGCGCCGGCGGGGATGTGCTGGGATCGTATAGGGAGTCGTGAATCGTGAGTTGTAGGCGCGGTGTTGAGTGTGCTTGGAGGTATGGGATTCGGAGTTGGAGGCTCAAGGTCGTGGGTGGCAAGGACTAAGAGCGGCTGCTTTTTTTCCTTCCTTATCGGACACAGATCGGACGAAACAGATCTTAGCCTATAATGAACTCCGGGTTCAGCGTTTGGGAATTTCAGCGAAAAGACAGAGGAAAACCTGGGATTATTTGGCAGATCAGACACAGGACTTTGCTCGACACCCCGGATATGTAATCGAGCTTCACAAGTCCTCGGAGACGCCCTCGCGCTGCGCAATTAAATCGTGAGGATTTCTAATGGGCGACGGCTAGCCCATGCGAGATCGGCTGTTAGTGCCTTCAGTGGCGGCTTTGGGCGGAGGGCGCTAGAGCTCCAGCGCGGGATAGGGTTGCAATACATGCATGGCTTTATGACTGGCAGTCTGGTTGCAAAAATGCCCATTGACACTTGCTACGTTACAGGGAGCGTACAGACCAGTGGAAGCCTCTGAAATCTGGCTGAGAGTTCGGGGTCATGAGCTTAGCTATCTGCATAAGATATGCCTCTGGGTGTGCTGTTGTAAGTCGGGTTCTGGGCAGCCAAGTTCTTAACAGCGAATCAGATACCACCTCCGAGTCAGTCTGACAATAACTATGGGATCTGATTAAACAAATTAGAGCTGTACTATCCAGTCAAGAATTCCCGCCATCTTGGTTAGGTAAATGAAACGTAGAAAGACTGTCTTCGACCTGTCTTCTCAGCACAAGCAGACCCGCCCAATCACATCTCCAGCCATCAAGCCCACCCACGTTCGCGGTGACGTCGTCGGCACTGCCCAGCCTCAACTCCAACACCACACACAACCTCCCCAATCACTCTGCTCACCACCAGCTTCAAAACCACACACCATCGTCCAATCCCATACCCAACCATGAGTGTAAGACCCCCTCCTCGTCTCTCCAGCACCACCTCACCTCCATAGACCTACGCCGTCGCCAACCTCGCCTGGCTCACCACCCAATCCCTCCCCCTCCTCCTCTGGCCCTCGCCCATCATCTCGCTCCTCCGCGAGGACTACGCCCAGCCCACGGCCCTCGAGCTCTACTTCGCGCGCAGCCTGGGTCTTGCCCTCCTCGCCCTCGCGTTGCTCCTCACTCTCCTCTCCGGCGTGCTTCCTCTCGGTCCCGCCGCCGACGTCGCCGCAGCCTCGCCCTTCGCCAACGCGGCCTTCCTCGTTGCGACGATATACCACGCGGCGGTTGCGGCGTACACATATACGCGATATAGCTGGACGGGGGAGACGGGGTTTCTGCTGGGCTGTGTGGGCAGCTCGGTGCTCGCGGCGGCGGGCTTGTATGTTGCCATGTTCGCGGGGGATACGGCCATGATCAGTCGCTACCATCACTTCGACCAGAGCACAAGCGGGTTTCCGTTTGCGAACAAGGAGTCATACCGGGCCAAGAAGAAGGCCCTGTAAATCTAAACACTGCTGGAAAAAAGACAGAGCGTCGGTATTGTACGTGCCTTTATTGTATTATATATCAAAGCCTGGATTGGGGGTTAAAAAGAAACATGCCGCTTTTACCAAGTCCTCACCCGTCCCTGCATGACCTTAACCAACTCCATAGAACTCCCCTACCTAGCCCAACCATCTCTTACACGCAAAGACCCAAATAGCCCCTCTCTACTTCGGGAAGCGTATCTTTCATTCTCTACTCCGTATGCTGCAGCTGGAATAGCCGCGACTCCAGAGAATCCAGCGTCCTTAGTTGCCGGCGCAGCCTGAAACCCAGATCCTCCCATCCGCGAAACTCGTCGGACGACATTTCGACAGCCTATGTTTCCTATGCTTCCGCTGCCACTTCTGCCGACGTAGTTCCATTGGTCGCCGGCTGAGCCTCAATCTCAGGTTCAGCATCCTTCTCTGCAGCCTTGGCTGTCTTGCCGTCTTCCTCATCGCCCTCCCGGCTCTCCACGACGGGAACCTGGACATCCGCAGCGCCCGATAGTATCGCTCTTCGCCGCTCGTGCCAGTCCACCTCGCTCTTGATGACCTGCGAGAGCAGGACCTCTTTCTCGAGCCACTCCTTGTAGTAGGCGTCCTCCCAATCCTTGCACTCCTTCTTCAGCGTGTCGCCGACCTCCTCGGCCCACTTGGACTCCCAGTAGCACTTCCGGTACAACTTGTCGGTTGGGAATTCGAGCTCCTTCTCGGAGAAGAGATCGTGCGGTAGCGCTGTGAAGTACTCTGATGAGCTGTCATCGCCGTGACTTGCATCGTCCGTGTCGTCGTGCGCGGTGTGGGACTGCGGCGTCTTGATGATGATCTTTAGCTTGCTGCCCTTGCCAGCAGGTCCAGATTGCATCGATTTCGGGACTGGGTCTGAGGGTCGCAGCGCCTCCGTCTCGTGAACTGTTCGCATGTGTTTGGCGAGAGCATCCGACCTAGTAAACGACCTATCGCACTCTGTTGAGATGCTATTAGATTTTGGTTCTCATGTCCAGATGGCCATGGAGTCATGCATACCTGGTAGATAACAGTAGAAAGGCTTCTCCCGAGTATGGCTCCTCATATGAGCCTTCAGTGCGTAGCCACTGGCATGCGGCAAACCCTTCCGCGTGCAACTCCTCCACTCGCACGTATACTTCTTCTGCCGGTTCTCGATGTGCGAGTTGTGAATGTGCTCGACCAGTTTGTCCATATTGCCCTGGTCTCCAGCAGGACATCCGTCCCAGTCGCAAATCGTGACTTGGTCCTGAAAATCCTCCTCATCGAGGCGCGCATTGATGGGGGAGCTAGGAATATCGCCTGAAGTGTCCGATGAGACGTCGGACATGCCATCGAGGGCATCGGGCTCAGGGACCGTCTCGGGCTCAGCGTCAGGGATGACGGCTGATGAAGTTGTCGAACCGGCATCGACTCTCTGGCGCTTCGACGGCCTCAATGTGGACTCATCGTACTCGTGTCCGTCTTCCTCATACTGCTCTGACTCATCCATCGAGGATAGGGGCGATTCGGGAGGTGAGTAGTCACGAGCCATAATCGCGCCTCACTCGCAAGACCGCGTCTGCTTCTGGAGGTGAGGATGGGTTGCGGTCGCGTAATAGATCGATCGGTTCTCGCAAGGGGATGCAAATGGACGTATTCTATCGAGCCATATGGAGAGAGGCGAATTGCAAGCGTGCTCGATGTTTGATGATGATGATGCTGATGTTGAGGGGAAAAAGAGATGGACAGAAGTTGAGGAAGTCGTCGACTGGCTGGCTGGCCCCAAAAAACGCCAGCTCTGCAGAAGCGCAAATGACACAGTGCGGAGATTATAAGAGCATATCGCGTGCCGTCACTCTGGCTCGCGCCACTAAGCGGGAAATATACAGTGTGTATTGCGGATCACGGACAGTCACTATAAGAGACCTCCTTTTGCTTGCTCATGCAACCCGAACTTTCAGCTAAGCCCCAAGCCGGGTACAAACTTTTAATTTTCAAACTCTCCTCCAACCCGAAACCAGCAGCTTTTGATAGAGTGCTATTCTTTTATCTATTCCTCAAAAGCCCGAACTAGAACTAGACAACCTGAAAACTCCGAGCCTCGAAACGAAACGAGATGCGCAGATAGACGGTAGGCGCACACGGGATTCCAATCCACGAGGCAATGCAGTAGGTCGATCACCGAGCACATGATTGCTGGAGTAGCCCTTTCTCTGACTCCCCAAGAAGGGGCGCGCCACGACTAATGACGGCACGGGAGTCTTTCTCATAATTTGATTTTGAGCTTACGCTCCGTTGACGGCTGTGAGCTTACGTCGCTCCTTGACAGACTGGGCGAGGTTCTCGAGCACCTCGACGGTGTCTTCCCAGTTGATACAAGCGTCAGTGATGCTGACGCCGTACTTGAGTCCAGCCTTGCCTTCGGCAGGGACCTTTTGGTTACCTGAAGGGAACGTTAGAATACACGTTGTATGTGGGGGACTTTGCGCCACTCACCCTCATTGATGTAGCTCTCAATCATGACACCCATGATGGCGGTCTCTCCCTTTGCAATCTGACCGGCCAGATCAGCGGCCACCTTGGGTTGGTTCTTATGGTTCTTCAGCGAGTTTCCATGGCTGCAGTCAACCATCAACCTCTGGTTCACGCCCTTCTTCTCGAGCGCGGCCTTGGCCTCGGCAATGCTGGCGGCATCGTAGTTGGTGCCCTTGCTGCCACCTCGCAGGATGACGAAGCAGTCGCTGTTGCCCTCTGTGCCAACAATGGCGACCACACCAGGCTTGGTGACAGAGAGGAAGTGGTGGGGGTGCTGGGCAGCGCCAATGGCATCAATGGCAACGCCCAGGGAGCCATCAGTTCCGTTCTTGAAGCCGACGGGGAAGCTCAGACCGCTGGCCAGTTCGCGGTGCAGCTGGCTTTCAGTAGTACGCGCGCCAATGGCTCCCACAGACAGCAGGTCAGCCAAGAACTGGGGCGAGATGGTGTCGAGCATCTCGCTGGCAATAGGCATGCCCTTGTTGGTCAAGTCGACGAACATCTGGCGCGCAAGACGCAACCCCTTATTGATCTTGAAGCTGCCATCGATATCCGGGTCGTTGATCAGGCCCTTCCAGCCGACTGTGGTGCGGGGCTTCTCGAGGTAGGAGCGCATGACGATGAGCAGCTCGTCTTTGTGTTTCTCCTTCTCTTTGAGCAACAGGTCGCAGTAGGCGAGAGCGGCTGCCGGGTCGTGAATTGAGCAGGGACCGATGATGACGAGCAATCGCCCCTTCTCATCGGTGCCATTGACCACGGCGACCGTCTCGTTGCGGCCCTGGAGGACTGTCTTCTTGGACTCGGTCGTCTGTGGGATCTCGTGCTGGAGGAGGTCGGGAGGAGTCAAGGGATTGTATCCTCGAACTACAGAAGTCAGTATTCACATTGCTGGAGTCGCAAAGAGCTAGAAGAGGGCGTCACATACTTCTCCAGTCCTCAGACTCGGCCGAGTTGCCGACATTCTTGTTCTGGATGTAGAACTGCAAGCTTCATGAGTCACCCCACCAAAGCGACAGAACCAGGCGCAACGTACCGTAGACATGGTGTTCAGGGCAAGGGTATCGAGGAATAAAAACTACTATAATAAAATACAAGTCGCAAGTTCGTAGGAAGCCCAGGTTTGGATGTGCGAGGACAGACGGAGGGCGAGAGTATGGAGGAAACTTGAAAAAAATATAGACCTTTCGCCCGGTGTCGGTGTCGCCCGTTCGCTCTTTCTGGATGCATGCGCGGAGGCGGCAAGACCGTCTTTGCATCTGCCCCGCGGCCATTGGAGGAGGCGCGACTAGGGCGACCCCACCTGTAAAGCGTTCGGTGGATCACCTTCCGTCCAGAAACCCTGGAAACTTATGAATATACAGCGCTTCATTGGGGATATCATCAGACAGATGTCGCGAGAGAAGCATTTCAATGCACGGCAGCGGTCATCGGAGGTGACGGGAGTGCCGAGAGGTGGGGGATTCCCGCAGCGCCTTCCGTCTCGGGCGGTCCCGATGTTGCAGCGCAGCAGCGCGTCTTACACGGCAGGCACGCCTCCTGCCTTATCGTCCTTCCTTCCTGCAGGCTCAGCGTTACTGCTTCAGTCATTGATGACCTCTACGTCATGCTTCGTGATCCGACTTCGGTCTCGCTTCTCGCTTCGTTTAATTGAACCGACAGTCAATGGCAGGAAATTGGAAGCAGAGGGTGAGTCACCTCAGACTGCACTGCTACTTGCCCTGCGGGAACGTGCCTCTATCGCGGCTGTGGTTGGTCGAATTGCTTCATATAACACCATTGGCTACCTTCACGCTATGTCGATGTTGAGGATCTTGATGTCTTCCTCCGGCTTCTCCTTGTGCGTGCGTGTGTTCTCAATCTTGTTAATCACATCGAACCCCTGCGTTGCTCGTCCAAAGATGGTGTGCTTCCCATCCAGCCAGGGCTGTAATCCTGTTAGCAAGAGCCGGGCAAGGAGGCTGATATGAGCTGTCACTTACTGTCTTCTCAGTCGTGATAAAGAACTGGCTTCCATTCGTGTTGGGGCCTGCATTGGCCATGCTCACCGTAAACGGCTTGTCGTGCTTCAGGCTGCTGAACTCGTCCTCAAACTCCCGGCCCCAGATGCTCTCTCCGCCGGTCCCGTCACCCAACGGATCACCACCCTGGATCATGAACTTCTTGATCACTCGGTGGAAGATAGTGTTGTTGTAGTAGCCACTTTTGGAGTGAGTCACAAAGTTCTCGACAGTCTTTGGCGCCGCGTCTGGGAAGAGACGTATGTGAATGTCGCCAAAGGTCGTATGGATAATCGCCGCGTTGCCCGTTTCCGCCTTCTTTGCCTTCGCATCCTTCTTCTGTCCTAGGATGGTCGGTCGTTCGTTCTGAACGTCTCGTGTTGACTTGGACACCTCCTCCTCGTTGGTAAACATGTAGAAGCGTTGCTTGCCCACACCCGTCGCCACCAGTATGGGATCCCGACTCTCAGACTCTTGTAGTAGGGGGTTGCTAGAAGCACCCATTTCCACCGTGGTCACACCCTTCTTCTGCGGTTGACCCTGGTATATGGCCAGGTTCACAGCCCGGAAGTTCTCGTCCTTTCCATAGACTTTGACCACCTGATTGGTGTAGGTGTTGAGCACCTTGATGCCGAGCATTGACCCGTAGATGATGAAGTTGCTTGACTCATCAAAGATAACGCTTGCCTTGTGCCGGAGCGTCTGTGATTCGACCTCCCTCTCCTGGGCCGTCCTCCGTCCGAACTCAACATTGTCCACTTTTTGTGATCCTCCTCCTGCCCGATGCATCTCTTCGAGGGCTTGTAGCGACTCGTCGTACGTGCGGTGTAGCTTGGCCGTCGCGAAGTCGAATATGCGGATCTTTCGATCTGGCAACGACAATGTAGCGAGGTATTTGCCATTGGGCGAAATTTCTAAGGATGAAGGCACCGACTTGGCCTTCTTGAAGTCAAACAAGTTCGTTGAACTCTTGTACTCGAAGATCTCCTCGGGCTTCTCGTAGCTCCCGTTTGGTCGCCAGTACTCGATCATGCCCTTCTCGTCTGCCGACACCACACAGTCGTACGCCTCGTTGTACGCCATAAGATGAACAGGACTTCGATGCAGACCCTTGATAGTGTGAATCGGCTCCTCATTCTCGCCTCGTCCATCAAAAATATGTATCAGGGGCTTGTCTTGTTCCGAGACCGCAAGCACCGGCACAGATGCGCCTTTGCTGTGCACCCAGCACACGCAATTCGGCACGAAACTGAGCTGTAGCATCGACAAGAGATCAAAAGTGAGGACGTCAAATATCTTGATCGTCTCGTCCGCGCCCGCAGTCGCAAAGCTCCGGCCGTCCTTGCTCACAGATACCGACTTGATCTCGCCGTCGTGGGCCTTGAACTGCTTCACAAACTCGATACCCGAAGCGTCCTTCTTCCAGAACTTGACAACGCCATCGATCGAGGAGGTTATGAGGAAGTCGGTCAGGGGCGTCCAGTTCACGAACAGGACCTGCTCCTTGTGCATCAGGGACTTGGAGTACCGGGCGGCTTTGGGCAACGCGGCGACGTAGAGCTTCTCGTGGCGCAGGACTCGGCGTTTCTTCTTAGGGGCTTCGGAGGGCAGCTGGGGGCCCATGTCATCGTCGGAAGAGCTGTCTAGAGGAGAAGTCAGTTGCGAGAACGAGCTGCGCGCATCGAGACGACGGACCTGATCCATCCTGTTCACGGAACTCGGAATGGCTGCGCTTTTGAGACCTGTTGTCGTCCTCAGGGGCAGTGTCTGAAGCCATGATACCTCTAGTAGCCCGGATGGCGGGCAAGAATGGGGTATCTTGCACGATCAGAGCTTTAATAGGAGTAGAAGGTTATTTGAAGGCCGAGACACGCGAGTTCAAGGCTGCGATGCGACGGAGCAAATCCCAAGCTGCAAGGCTCAAGCCTATGTGTGGCGCACCGACGATCGGTGTGGCTAGTGCCTGTCAACAGAAAAGCTCCACTGTCACGGCTGCTATAGCTCGAATCCCGGTCCCAATATCGGGATCAATTCCGTCATTGCGGGCTCTTGGACGGCTCCGAGGTAGGGATTGTCTTCTATTGTGTTCTAATGCTCGTGATTGATGTTCCGCTTGCTCATCTCACCTCTGACACGATCGATTGCTTGACGAAACCACCATTATGGCTGCTCACCCTCTCCAGCGACTCGGATCGCCCTCTCGATCCCTCTCCTTACTGCTCCATATTCTCGGCGCCGCCTCCTTTAGCTACAACTTCTATTTCCTGACAGTTTGGGAAGACAACCCGTTCACGGCGAGCTATGGCTGGCACTTCCAGTTTCTCACCATCATTGGCTTATCAGCATCACTCCTCGCCTTTGTCTTCGGCATCCTTGCAGACCTCACACTGAATCCGACACTCTTCCAGGCCAAAAATGCCGTTGCCGTGCTCGCTACGCCATTGGAGGTCGTCATCTCGATTCTCTACTGGGGCATCACTATTATCGATCCCGCGTTGCTTGCCATGGACGATATGACTTTGGATCTGCTCCCTGATATCGGCTTCCACCTCGCGCCGGCTGTGCTGCTGACATTGGATCTGGTTCTGTTTAGCCCGCCTTGGACTATCCCGGCTTATGGAATCATGTCCCTTGCTACTGTCCTGGCCTTTGCTTACTGGTACTGGGTCGAGCTTTGCTTCCAGCACAACGGATTGTGAGTGGCATGACAAGAATGAAAGATTAGGGAGTTCTATTGCTAACAAGACTAGTTACCCCTACCCGTTGTTTGGACTCCTTTCTACATCACAGCGTATCATGCTCTTCACCTTCTCCGCTGCATTGGTGACCATTTCATCCGCAGGCCTGAAATGGGTCTACGCACGCTTAAACGGCTTTGATGCCGCGCAGAAGGAAGCCCACAAGCCCCTGAAGAAACTGCAATAGAGGATGAAATAGACGTTTCAATTCTCATTTTCCGAAAAGTCCTCATATGATATTTCATTATTAAGCTTGCATGGTGTGGTATCATCATGTACTGGTCAAACTATGTACAACGAAAGAGCGTTTGTTTTCCCATCTGCATTTTCATCTTGCCTAAGCCACGACCTCCAGGAGGGCAACTCCCGAGATGGTGTTCTCATCGCTGGCCATAGTATCGGTACCATCGGCCGTGCTCAAGAGGACGTACACCTGGCCGGCTGGCGCGGGCTCATCGGCCATGCTGTAGTTGGCACCAGGAACCGTGACAGTGTACTATGAGACTGTGTCAGCGCACCAAGAACCGAATACAAGATACCACGATATGAACTTACATCGTCACCAGAGACAGTGACAGCGGCATAATACGTCTGTAGCCCGGAGTAGAAGACAGCATACACCTGCGAGCCAGTCATACCCGCCGCCATCGCGTTCTTATACGCATTTGTGAAGGTCACTGTGCTGTTACCCGCCTCAAAAGCATCACTGTTCGGGTTCGGCGCCGCCGTCAACGCCGGGAACGCCTTGAACGGCAAGGTCGTGCCCGCAGGCAGCGCCGTGATGAACTGCGACGCCAGCGAGAACACCTGGTCGAAGTCAAGGGGCGTATCGAAGGCCGTGGCGTACGGCTTGTCGCCGACCCAGGCGCGGATGTACGAAGCGTGGCGCGCCTCGACCGTTAGGATCGAGCCGGCAGCCGTCAGGTACGCCTTGTTGGCGATGGCGGGTGCGGCGCCGAGGTATGCGGAGACACCGACGCCTTCAAGCACGGCTGAGAGCCCGATGAAGGAGTGGACATCCGTGAAGGGGAATGAGAAGGTCGGTTCGCCAACGGCCTTGTCGCCGAGGGCGCCGGAAAGGAATGCGACGTGTGTCTGTGAGTGTTAGTTACGGTCTGCTCATAACCCCTGAACATGGTTTGGACATACCTGTTCATCCTCATAGATCTTTAGCAAGTCGGCGTAAAAGACAGAATCGAAACCCGCAGCACAGAAGTCATCCTCGGTGAACTGCGTCGTGCCGAGCTGGTAGAACTTGCGTTCGAGGTACTCCAGAACGAGGGCATAGTTGAGGATGGTATCGTCACCACCAGGGGGGGCGGCAACGTCTCGCTTCTCCAAGGGGGCACCAATAGAGGTTGCGGCCAGCAGGCCGGTGATGAGGCTTAGTGTTTTGTACATCTTGGTAAAGGATTGGCGGATGGATTAAGCTTGAAGGTCGTGTATATGGGAGGTGATGTCCTTCCAACTTGGTGAGATTAAGGAAACGTTACTTATATACACAAAAAGTATGTTTTCTAGCTACTTTTTCACGATCGCTCGCCTGCCAGCTACTCGCCGGGTGACCAAGACCCCCCTCATCGTGACGGCACAACTTGATGTCTCCGGTGTAATTGAACTGGATCACCAACATCTCAGCCCAATTCTCACGATCTACCGCGAGTCGCCTCCGGGAGGAACCCTTGGCCCTGCAGTAGTGTCTCCTAGTGGCATGTCCCAACTTCCTGGGCGCCCATTAGGCTGTTCGCAGCTGGAAACCCGCCTTACACGGTCCATACCCCTTCAACCCAGCATCGCGATGGCGTCCGTGGCGCGGGTCATAGACTTCCCATAAGACACAATTAGGAATCAAAAACCTAGCAATGTCTCGTTCAGGCAGTCTCCAGAACTAGTCTAAGCCGCACCCGCTGCGCTGCCGTGCTGATCTGCCCGCTTTGGTGGCCGGATAGCGAGGTTCCGGGACGCTAGAGGGCAAACGCGGGGGACGATATAAACCTCCCAATGACCCGGGCGGCCGACCCCTCACAAAGCACACCTAAAGGATTTCACCTAGGTACCGGCATTTCGAGGGGCCGACAGTAGTGCCCTTTTGGTAAATAAGAGCAAGACATTCGAATTCGTTCAGTATTGCCGCTCTGTTTCTCATCGCTTCCCAAAGGGGTTTCGAGCTGCACCGGCTTGCAGGCCTAACTCGATTGCGAGAGGTGCTCTACAGCTTTGGTAGTCCGTCCTTGACCGGCCTGAGCATTTCTCGATTGAGCTCCTTCACCGTCCTCGCTCCTGAGAAACCCATCGACAGATCCAGATCGGCTAGCAGCCCGGCTAGAACTGCTTCCGCTCCGTCGCGGCCGTTGATCCCCAATCCGTAGATGACTGGCCTGCCAACAAACACAGCCTTGGCGCCTAGAGCCAGTGCCTTGAGCACATCGGCACCCGTGCGAATGCCCGAGTCCAGCATCACCGTCATTGTGTCGCCTACAGCGTCGACGATGGCCGGCAGGGCATCCAGGGATGCGATGGCGCCGTCGAGCTGGCGGCCGCCGTGATTGCTCACGATGATGCCATCGACACCGTGCTTCTGCGCTGCTTGGGCATCTTTAACACTAAGGATGCCCTTGAGCACGATTGGGCCATCCCAGTGCTTCCGAAGCAGCGCGAGATCTTCCCAGCTATGGCTCGATCCCGAGAAGACCTCGCTGCACCAGTAAAGGGATGCCTGCAGAGTGTTCTCCTCGGGAGTGCCTCCATCCGTATTCTCCGCAAACTTCTATCGGAAGACGGGATCTGAAAATCCAACCTGATCACCCTCCCCTGCTAGAAATGGCAGAGAGGCAGCGTCCAACTCGGTAGGGCGCCATCCCAGAGTCCAGGTGTCCAACGTAACGACCAGAACCTTGAAGCCGTTTGCCTTCGCACGGTCCAGCAGCGAAGCCGTGATGTCGTCGTCCTCGGGCCAATACAGCTGGTACCACTTGGGTCCCATTGACGCTTCCGCTAGCTCCTCGATGCCCGTCGACGAGGCAGTGCTCATAGTAAACGGGACGCGAAGGGCGGCACAAGCCTTTGCCGTGCCGATCTCCTTGTCCTCGTGGTACAGGGACTGGACCCCGATGGGAGCCATAAGGAGAGGCGTGTCTAGATGGACGTAGTCAGCCAAGTTCAAGATCGACCGGTAACGCTGGTTCCGGTAGAATAGAGGCGGGTTAGTAGGCAGTTACCGTATTTCTCGCCGAATAGAGTGGTGCTCAGGTCTCGTGGCGTTGTCTTGACAAGCACCCGGGGGATGATCTGCCATTTGCGAAAGGCCAGACGATTGGACTCCATAGTGGACGATTCTCCAGCGCCGCCACGGGTGTAGTCATACCCCTTCTTGGACATGGCCTTTTTGGCCTGCGCCTCGAGGAGGTTGGGGTCCGTTGTGACGACCGGAAGTGTGCCCGCTAGCATGCCCTTCTGGATAATGGACCGTAGATAGTGCGCGTAAGGCACAGTATCGTCGTCGTCCTCCATGATGGATGACTACCTGTTCGTTGACGTTGGCCGTTTGTTGATGTCGAGTTGATGGCTGAGAAAGCCCATTTCAGCTGAGCTGCCGGCGGTTAAATAAATGTTTGTGTGTTGGGGCATGTGAAGTGAGGAGAAGCCGATCGCCTCAAGCCGAGGGCCAGCTCAAAGTTGGAGAGAGTTGGAGATGCTCGACAAGGAAGGTCCCGCCCTCGTCTTGCCTTTCCTACAAATCTTAACTTGAGGGCAACTAACAATCTGGCTACCTTAAGGATCAATTACCCTCTTATAAACAAGACGCAGCAGCTCACATAATTTAGTCATATTTTCGGGTATCATGACCTTGTTATTGCAAAATATCGTTGTCATGATGGAGGAGTCAAGTTTCTGGTGCAGGTCCCGAGTTGACGGCGATTGGTGAGTCTTAAGGCTGCCCCGCATCATCAACCTCAACTCAACCCCTTCAACTCACCCCCACCAAGACCTGTCAAGCCTCGTCTATCCGATATCAAAAGGATTTTCTCTCTCATCTTCACCTGTCAAGTTTCATCTTTATTGTATCGGCAATCAAGATGGATATTGACGATATCCTCCGTGAAGTCGACCCCCAGTCCCACGGCGTTCCTCCAGAGACGCGCGACCTTCAGGCCTTAACGCGTCTTTGGGTCGCTGAGCGCTCAGCGCCAGAATTGCTCGGGTAAGCTTCACACACCAAACTTTCGCGATCAGAATACTAATTCACTTTAGATGGCCCGCTGACGGCCTTTTGGAACGCGTCAACTCCCGCATCAAGTCCCAGATCGAGAAGGTGGAAGAGATGACCGGCGACATGGACCCAAAAGCCAACTTCGCCCTCATTGTCATCCAGACCGAACTGGAGCGTTACAAGTTCCTTGTTCGAAGTTATCTACGTGCCCGTATGGCCAAAGTTAGTTCCTCCCCTACAAATTATCATTCATCTTACTAACTCTCCGCCAGATCGACAAGCACACATTACACTACCTATCCAACCCTGCCCTAAGAGAAAGGCTCTCACCCATGGAAGTCCAGTATGCCACGCGCCACCAGGCCCTGCTGCATAACCACTATCTGTCATCTTTCTTGGCCTCTTTCCCGCAGCAGTTGCAGAACTTGAACGACACGGCGGGCAACGTCAGCATGATCGACGCGCCGGACCTAGACACGGCCGTATTTATCCGCATGCTGCGCGACCGGGACGTCTATGGCCAGGGTACGGATGCCGATGTCTCTCTACCTGCCGATAATGGCGACATTCTCATTTTGCGGTGGTCCAGTGCGAAGGCCATCGTCGAGGAGGGCGATGCCGAGTTGGTATGAGGTCCGAGCCGGCTCTAATGGCGAATACTTCATTTATCGGGGATATTGTCATGACTTGATGACATCTTACCTCCGACTTGGTGACCACAAAGTTCACCTGACCAGTCGACAAAAAAACAGTTTCGGACGGAAGAGACAACACTACTTTTGCCTAGGTCTTATCTCTCAAAGGTCTTAGTGACCAAGATCCTAGAAATAGGATTTCGACTGCGAGCGAAACGACGCCGTAATTTATAGAGACGACAACGCAACAGACCAGTATGGAGGAAACATGCTGGCCCACCTCACGATGCTGGGCACGAGCAACATTGTCGTCACTGATATTATGTCAAGGATCCAAAAGGATCCCTCCTGACTTGACATGAACTTACGTAGCAATGATTTCTTGGTAGCGGGGATATTTTAGATCAAAAGCATTCAGCTCATGACGGAAAATCCACCATATGTAGTACTTTACGGGAATATTTCACGCGCCAAGCTACTAGAGAAATCAATATATGATGAAAATAATCAAGCAAATGTTATTTACGGTAGTCGGTGTATCTTATGTATCTCATCCATCTCGCTATGAACATCCCTGCGCAATGCATGCCAGAACTCGTGGCAATAAAATCCCACAAAACGCCGTCGCCAATGTCTTCTCATCAGCAATGTTCTCTACCCCTCATACCATGTAACCCAAACAGATATTTCTTTTTCTTCTCTTTAATATTTTCTTACTTTGTACGATCGACAGGATCTTACAACCCGTCGTCGTTTGAGGAGGTGCTTGGCATACAGCTGTTCGCCGATGTCTGCTCAAATCGCATGTTCTGGAAGCGATAAGGCACAAGGGCATTGCGAAGACCAAACGACGGATGAGGCTGCTCATGGAGACCAAACCAACCGGCTGAGGGCTGGCGGCGGTGAAAGCCTGGCCGAGTAAGTCCGGTAAGGCTCATCGGGCGTGCTTCAATTGGGGAGTATTCGCCCTGGCCCTCAAAGGGATCGTATTCCATGTTTAGGTCAAGCGCCATGGACTTAGGCCGACCGGCCAACGTGCTCCTTCGGGGTCGTGGGATAACTTCCGGGATCTCAAGATCTGTGAGCGTTGACCTCGGGATCACGTCAGGAATGATGATTGAGGGCTCTTCAGTAACAGGGGGGAGCACGTCAATGGACTCAGCAGGCTTGTCTTCTGCGACCTTATCGACGACTTCAGCAGACTCGGGGGCTGGAGTCTTGATGTCCAGGACAGGTACCTTCTGTTCATCAAGTACTATGCCCGAATCATCAGAGTTAGAGGCAGTGTGGCGCCCTCTTTGTTCCTCCGCCATGTGTCGCTCCTTGAGATCAATTGCCGAGTCTTCACTTGGTCGGAACTTTGGCTCTTCAGTGAGAGACTTCTCCGAGGAGGGAGGTTTGGGAAAGTCGCCAAGGGCCACTTCTTCCTCATTAGATTCTTCGGCAACCTGCTTGGATTGACTATCCAAGTCCTCTTTTGGCTCGAGAATCGCTTGTTGAGTGGCGGGCTTGGTCGAATCACTCTCCATGCACGTCTCGGATTTCGTGTTAGGTTCGACTTCTTCGGGAACCAATGAAAGAGCATGATGAACAGGGTTTAAAACGTTGCTCGCTTCAACGAGTTCCCAGGTGTCATCCTGAGAAGCTTCAAACTGCTCACTGGCGGTTAAAGCTTCTTTAGACTCTTCTTGAGGCTCGACAGATTCCAGGCGGATGGCAGGAGTCTCCTGTGTCACATTTCCCTTCTCATCAATAGTCGCAACTTCGACTGCCTCTGATAATTGGGTCTGCTGAGTTTGCTTGACGGTGGGAGCTCCTTCGGATTCAACCGGTGATGCGGGCTGGCAGACATACTCGAGAACCCCTTCGGCAGGAAGCCCTTCTTGAAGCTCTTCCTTAGCCGCGTCGGGCTTGGGGGGCACAAGTTCCAGGACTTGCTTCTCTTGTTTAGGGGTAGCCTCTTCTTCTGCGGACTTGATGTCGCCCTGGGAACTGACCTCCTCAGAGGCAACCACCTTCGGGACAACGGTTTCAGTAGCCACAGTCTCTTGAGGGACGATAGCTTCTTCCACCGGCTTATTCTCTTCCGTCTCAGGAGCAGAAAGAGGCTTCTCCTCCTTAGTCTTCGGCTCCGTTGAGACAGGTGTCGTTTTAGCCATTCCAGATAGATCAGGCATGCGGGTGTCGAAAGATCTTCTATCTGATTTCTTGGATGGCGTGTCGATAGGCTGTCCCTTGCTGAGATGTGCCCCTTCATCATCCTCCTCGACGAAATGATGGATCTCGGTGCCGCCATGAGCGATGGCGTCAGCGTCAGAGTGCTGTTGATAAATGATGCGGTGGCCATCGTCGATGATTCGCAAGCCTTGGTTTGACTGATCCTCGTGAACATGACGCGAGGACATAGGCGTAACGACAACGCTATCTCGAGGACTGATGCTATCAGTATCCACCAAACTCGGGGTAGACGGGGGCTCGGACAGGTTCTCGTCGTCTGCGATATAATCGGCCATGTAGCCATGGCGTTTGGCCGTTTCGAGGCCTGATGGTACCCGCTGAAGATCAGGCATGGGGAGGGAGGTCTGAGAAGTAGCTCTCAAATTGGGTTTGGCCTGCTTCTTTGAGAGGGTGTGGTCGGATCGAGCGCTGGTGATCGATTCGGTGTTGGAGAGCTGAGAAGTTGGGCGTGCCATGCTACTGCTGAAAGAAGATCTTGAATCTCCTCCTCGAATTTTCAAGTTGGGTAAGATATCAGAACAGTCGAGCGCACAGGTATCCTTGCACAACATGGTGATGTCTGCGCGAATTCGTTCTCGGAGCCTCTGCTCTAACGACCGCCTCTCGTGATCTGGGGTCTCGTACTTTTCCATTGGGATTCCATCAGGAGCACCAGCTCCGTCGAGGAAACCATCGTAGATGAGGTGCCCCCTCTTGTGGACCGTCATTGTTGCTAGGGCGTCTTCATAGCCTTCGAGGACATTGCTGATGCCTGATTGAAGTCGCTCAATGACAGCGTCAATGGTCTGTCGGCAATATGTGACTGAAGAATCTAGGCGGAACGCCAAGGGCTCGTGGACCGACCAGTTCTTCCCACGGAGCTCTCGAATTCTGACGATGAGGTCGTCCATAGACCGGATTTTATGGTCGGACATGTCACGAGCCTTTTCCATCTTGGCCTTGAGCTGGTTTGTGAACTCGTCAAAATCACGGCCCTGCGGGTCGTTAAATAGGACTTTGCTGGTCTGAACACGGTGGGAGAAGTAGTTGTAGTCAGGGCCCAAGTTGTTCCTGACTTTAATCATGATATCAACTGCGCCATCTTCAATGTGCTGACATCCCCCACTTCCCTCGAGTCCATCACAAGAACGGTGACGCTTGTCGAACTTCCTCTTACAGGCCATGACGGGGTCATCCAGGAGATTGCAAACCCTGGTAGTGAGGTCCTCGCCAGTCAGGAGGGTCAGAGGAGTGGGCTGTAAGCTATCAATCTTGATAGAGGCATTGCGGTTCTCTGGGTATCGCGTGGCGCATCGACTTCGCAAGTACAGCTCAATTGAAAACCCGGGAATCATCTCAAACTTCTGGCTTGCATTGACAAACCGGGACCGGGGGATGCATAGCGTGGTCTGGGGCCGACCGGTGCAGGGCCGGACCGTTTCGGCCTCGGCGCTGAAGGATTCCGGCTCGGTCACCTCCGCCCACCGGAAACCGGGGTCATGACGGAGCAGAAAGAGACCGACGATGCGGTCAGTTGCAGAGACAACCTCTCGGGCATCATCCAAGGTCAGATCGTACTCTTGAAAGGACCGCAGAGATTTCTCGACCAAAACTAGACCGTCCCGCTCGACTCGGTAGGTGATGCGGTAGCGAAGCGGCTTGACGTCTCGATGGGGCTTGTGGAGGGGATCCAACGCATTGCAGTCGTGGCGGGTGATGAGCTCGGCGGAGCAGTGCTGGAGACGAGAGAGCAGGGCTTGACAGATGCGGTCAGAGGCAACAAATTTCGGTGAGCCATCATAGTCTCGAGCGTGGTCGCAGTTGGCCAGCGGTTTCTCGAATTTGACCTGCACGTGTACTCGAAAGCCGGTTTTCTTAGAGCCGGGCACCAGCGGCGACGATGATAGCTCTGAGTTCCGGTTCTTTTTGCGGTGGAGCAGCGGGAAGCGGCGCTTAGTGCCCAGACTGAAGGAGGAGGAGGTGACGGAGTGCCCGTCGGAGGAGGTTGAAGGACGAGGATCTCGAAGCAGAGGCATGGCTCTCTTTTTTTTTGTGTATGGCGGTAGTTTCGGTCGGTTTGGTGCCGGGTTGCAGTCTTGTCTGTGTTGTGTTGGGCCTCTCTTCGGTTCGGGGTTTAGGAGCCAGTCCTCAGCATCGCAGGTCCATCAAGGCCTGTCGGTGAAGAAGAGGAAGATAAGAAGAGAGAAAGAGGCGAGAGAGGGGATCCGAAAAGAAGGTGAAGAACTGCGTCTGCAGTGGAATCCGGAGAGTGGGCAAGCTCCAGTCGGTGTCTCTATCAATAGCTTGGCCAAGGGTATGCAGGCGAGCAAAGGAGGGAAAGCGTCTTGGAGATCTGAAGCTGTGAGTGCCTGATGGCTGCCGCCCAACTGGGAGCCAGTCAGAGTGGTGGATTGGTGATGGATGGGTGTGTTGGAGGTTTCACTTGGAGTCTCAGTCTCAGTTGTTGCTCTGCGCTGGCTAGGCTGGACTGCACCTTCCCGAGCTACAGGGCCGTATCATGGGACGGAAAGAACGATTCAATCTGGACGGCCAGGGCCTCAACGTATGAAAAGGAACGGAAAGAGCGACGAGAACTGCGCGGCGGGTCTTTAAAGAACGTCTTCTTTTTCTTTTTCCCTCTCTCCATCCCATTTAATCAGTTCAACATCATGGAACTCTCCCCATCATGCGTACCGGGACGCGCCGGCGGGGGGGACCCTCCATGTCATGCCACGACGCGCTCCTCCAGAACTCTGACAATTCTCGTTCCCACTGGCTGTGGCCTGATCCCGCCTGCACAAGCCAGGCGCTTGCCACAGCGGCTCCCGAGCTTCAGGCCCTACAGTCGCCCGTTCAGTGGCTGAGGCGCCCTGGAGCGAGCAGTTCAGGCGCCAGGCGGACTCAGGTCAGCTCGTTTCGGGGATGAGGCTTGTCCAGTCATCGTCCGATGCGGGCTTGTGCTCTATCTAGGCCTCACATCGCAGGGTCCAGGACTTGTCGACTCTGGAGAATGCGCAATCCACGAAAAGAGCATCTTCGACATCACCATGGAAACAAATCTAGAAGAAAAGCCATGACCACCTCAGCCGCAAAAGATGAAGATTTCTTCACCATCTGGAGCCTTGGCTCTGCCGCCGGTTTTTGACGGGTACTTGCACCGCTTGCTTCACAACCGAGCCGATTGACGCCTGATCTTCCTTCTCCAACACCCGAATGGGACCCGAACATCCCCAGCTGGATCAGCCCAGCCAGCTGCCCAGCCTCATCCGGTCCAAGTCACTCTGCAGTCTTACGGCTCTCTTCGGCAACGCCAGATCCCATGACCTCTGACAAGACCGCCAATCCAGCGGCCAGTCATCGGCCAGCCCCATTGCCTGGTCGATGTTGCAATCCCAGACACGCTGATTGGGAACATGCCGTCCACAACTGGCGAATGGATCTACCTGGTTGATTTCGGGACAACACAGCGCACTTGTCTCTGAATCTCGGTCATCCATTGAGCGACACGTACCAGCAAGATTGCCGAATCGATTGATGCCGCCCTCTCCTGGCTCCTCGGCCAGTCAGTCTTCTCTTCATTGACCTTGTGGTATCGTCTACCACGACAGTACGACCTCATATATTCAAGATGCATTCATGAGTCCAAGTCCTCGGACTGCTCAATATGGATAGTTTGGCCACTGACAGCTGCTCCCCAGTACTTACAGAGAGCAAACAGCGGTATAACCCGCAATAACTGGAACCCATCAAGCCTCTTTCCCCCCACAGCCTCTGAAGAACCCGAATTCCTACGTCACATCTGGCCACCAGTTCATCCCTTGAACAACAAAAGTCGAATCATCCACGCGCAAGTCGCTCGTTGCAGAAGGGCTGAGACAAACCGTCCCAAGTGTCCGGACAACTGCCGGTCCTTGCTGCTGCAGAAGGTCGAAAGCACGACACAGCCCGGCACCTGTGCGTGTAGGAATCTCCCTGTCTTTCCATCCACCCGAATATCTCCGCATCCCATACCGATCCGCCTATCTTTCTCGGTCCATTATCGTCTGTTTTTCTTTCCGTATGCTGCATGCAATACACTACTGCTTCCCGGTACAGCCTACGGCGTATCTTTGACTTGTCAATTCTGATACTCCCTTGGTTCTCGGCCCTCCGCCTTTGAAGTTCGTTCCCAGCCATACCAGGCCGTCTTGGTTTCCTCATCCCAACCAGCTTCCTCCGAGTTTCCGGGGCCCGATCTCATCGTCCGGGTCCGTCGGACGATGGTCAATGCTCTTATTAACCTTTGGGCTAACATGTGTTACCTGCTTTGGTCAATCAGATCAGGCTCTGCCTAGGTCACTTCATTGATCAGATCCATGCCAAACTCAAGTGTTCTTCTGTTGTGCCATGTTCTTTGACTAGAAATCTGTGTGAAATGGGCTTGAGCTATCTGGCTTTGATCGCATTCTCGTGTTCGAGATGCCTTAGGCATAGTCAAGCAGATCATGCAACTCCCATCTTACTGGGACGCTCTAAGATCGGACTGGATTTCTTTTTTTTCTTTTTCTTTTCATGTAGATTTACACTAACTTACGGCGGTATCGACGTGTCCGGAAGTCTGATACTGAGCCTATAAAAGTTCTGTTTCCATAGAGCTCCCGTTGTATAAATATTCGGGCTACCCTAGAAGAACGACGTCCCATTTCCTACAGTCACGACGATATGGTCCAGAGGCAGTAATGGCCTGCATTTTATGATCCAAGGATATGAGATGAACCCGAAACTCCTATTTGCAGGTCCATCACTGGTACATAAGCGCGGCAGAAGTGGAAGCATTATTATTGCACGAATTTTCGACGAATTCACAACGGAGGCGGCACACGGTTCACTTATACATGATCGGACTAAGACTCCACCAGTTACCAAACGAAAGCCAAACTTTTTTCCTTGTGCGGACAAGTTAAAAGATGCCTGGTATCTAAGAAAAAAAGATATTTCGACCAAAAAGAAAAGAAAAGAACAAAAAAGAATTGGTAGGCAGTGTGAGACTATTGCTCCCGGCAGGGCTTGAACCTGCGACCTTCGCATCACCAAGACTCGGATGATCAAGTATTAGTACGAAGCTCTAACCAACTGAGCTACGGAAGCCGACCAATTTGAAAACGGTTGCGCAATCAATTCCCATAGACCCATTGGACATGGTCCTTCCCGTGAAGACACTCTTTGAACAACTTCTACACGTATTTATTGCGATACGCACATTCATGGAGGGGACCCTCAACCGCCGCCCGTACGTTGGAGATGGGGAATACCTGCTGAGCTTGAGGTCGCTCGTGCATGGGGATGAAAACAGTAGCCATGTTGAGACACGCTCCCATGAAAAGGGGCTACAGGAGCTTTGCTGGGTTTTCTGGCTTCTCTAGGAGGACTGTATATATGCCCCAGAGTTTTCCATCAGGTATTGGGAGAGATCGAAATAACCCAATCCCGGGCGGAGATGAGGATCGCAGTGTGTGCACTAATCCATTAGGGAATTCGAGGGCATTGGATGAGCAAACTTTGTCGAAGGCCTCCTGTTCGCCAAGCAACGTCTTGTATATCGGACATATATACCACTCTGGAGCATCAACGGTGATAGTGCACCAGTTATACCCACCCATAAGCTCTCTGAGGGCCTGTATGTCGTCCATGGCGCAAAAGGTCTTCCCAGTGGGATATGTGTTGGTGGATGTGAACGATGCGATGGAGAGAAGCCTTTTCAAGGTCCTTTAACCTTTCTAGGTCTTCATCATCAAGGCGCTGGGAAGACGGACGTGTTTTGTCGTATTAACTTCGGTATTTGTGAAAAAGACGAAGTGATTCGTTTGTAAGTGTGATTGCTTCGTGGCCGAAGACTTTGGACCCAAAGCGAATTAATGAACCACGACTGCAAACGTCGCGATAACACTTGCCCATGAATACTGTTCTTTTACGGAGCCAGGCAGCATGTCTTCCTTCCAATTTTGATTCCCGACATGCTACGTCACTGTATCTTGACAACAAAGATTCACTGCCCTCCTGCACCCTGACCGCCTCCGTTTGGCCTGATTCACGAACGCGAAAGAGCCAAACGGAGCGCAGAATGATTCGTTGTTCTGCCTACAGTCGCTCCTGCTCCTGCAGAATTTTTCGTGGGCATAAATACGTGTCACCCAGCCCGGAAACTTGCATCTGAATTTTCCCAGTTACATATCGTCGCGAGCTCTGACGTGTTCTTCGCACGCACATACTCTTCTATATATTCATTCCCCTGGGAATATTGGCATATTACTGTTGTGGGAGTCCTTCGTCGAGCCTGAATCCACGATTGCGAAGACTTTCAGCACCATGACTCGCACCAAAAGTAAGAAAAACAAGGTTAGTCTGCCCTCTAACCATCCGCATGCTGTTGTTGCTCTTGGAGAGAAGTGAACTAACCAAGATGAAGCTGACTCGACACGAGAAAGCCGAAGTCCAGTACTATACCGGCGAAGGTGACCTTGCCGACTGGCAAAGGCTCTGTCGAGATCTCGGCCTCAACGGCGAACTGCCCAGCAAGACACAGTGCCGCAAGGTATGTCAACCTATTGCCCAATTTCTCATGCTGTTACTGACGCTCCTTAATCAGGCACTGTTTGCTGTACACGTCAACGTCGCTCAGTTCCTGGAGGCCAAGGATCGACCCGAGGACGTCATCCTCTTCCCCAGCCATCGCAAGCTCCTCGAGTACACTAGGAACAACTATCGGTACTTTCCCAAAGACGAGATCCCGGTCTACAGTCCCCTGAGAGCGCTACTTGAGACATTCATTTCTTGAGTTGGAGGATAACAGAGCAGCAGGATGCTCTATGCTGCAAATTGTTGCCCTTTGGCATCAGGGGCAGGCGGCTCAGAGAGGTTGTCAGGACTGGGAGGACTTAGAAGGACGAGTACAATACCACGACATGACTGCATGGAATAGAAACAGGAAGATTCATCAATAAAAATGTCACAGATTTTCATTAAAACCCCAACTAACTCCTAATCTCCCACAACCGAATCTTCCCACTATCATTCCCAACCGCCAACAAATCACTCCCCCGTCCAAACGCCACCGCCGAAACCCTCCCCAACGGCGTCTGCTCCGTCGGCCAGTTTCGATACACCGTACAACTGGGCAGATGCACCAGCCGCAGCGCGTCCTTCTTATGCGTACTTGCGAATGCCATCAGCTGGCCGTCCGGCGCAAAGGCGATGTGTGTGACCGGCGTGACGAGCTGCTCGAACGTGCGGGTAGGGGTAGGGCGTTCAGTGATGGAGAGGGTATCGCCGTGCGCTATGAGGAGTGTGTTGCGGTCGTAGATGTTCGTGATGCCGCTGTTGGAGCCGATGGCCACCCAGCGGTCGTCGCCGAGGTACGCTGGGCCCTGGTGGCCGCCGAGGGCGAGGACAATACCGCCCACGCAGCCCTCATCATGCCAGATGCCGAGGAACGAGCGCGTTTCCATGCTGTATTCGCCTACTTGGCCGTCTTTGCCGAGAATCGTCATGCCGTTTCCGGTGCTCCACCAGGCGAAGTCTGCAATGCCGTTATTGCTCGATAGCCGCGCCGCTGCAATCCACTGCATCGTCACCGTGCTGAGGATATTGATGATGCCACCGCCCTTCCGAGTCGACGCCACAATCGCCATGTACCTCCCACAAGGGCTCAACTTGAACCGCTCCATAGTCTTGTGCTCCAGTCGGTGTCCCAGGATCTGAGTCGTCTTCTGCACCACACCCGACTGCAGGTCCCAGTGGTGGAAGTATTTCCGGCGGCCTGCGAAGAAGATCTTGTCGCCCTTGGGGTACATGAACTCAGCCCTCCGGACATCCACCTGCTTCACTTGGACGGAGGTCAGTTGCGGGTTAGGCGTGGGGTGCGCTTCGGGAGCAATGTGGTGGAGGTAGAGTACGGAGGCTGTGCTCGAGGAGAGGAGGACTGGGTATTCGGGATGGAAGGAGAGGCAAGTCACAGGCGCTTTGTGCTTGTCGGGGATCTCTCGCGTTCTCTGGATGTCGATTACTTCGGGTCGCAGTCGTCGCTTCTTATTCGAACCCAGGCCAGCCAGTCGGTTGACATCGCGGAGGAACTTCTCAAGCGGCTGTGCCGAGACTTCTGAGTCGGTATCGCTGTCAGAGTTGTCCGAAGAGTTCGACGCCGCAGACGACCTCCGGCGCCTCTTAGTGGGACGACCCTCAGCTTCCCTTGCCCATGCTGGTAGGGGGTTGAGCTTCAGGTATTGTTGTCGTAACCGTCGGCTGTACTCCGCGCCGCTAACCATATCCTCCGCTTCCGTAATTCGGAGTTTTCGTAGTCTCGAGACGCCCGCAAGAGAAACGGCCAGCCTCTCGTCGTCGCTGTCCTCCCAGGCGGGGGCGTTCGCATCGTCCTTCTTCTCGGTCTTGGGAAGTTGAGCCACACCTGAACTCGGGCCGGTGTCGAACATGAACAGATCCGCATCTTCAATATCTTCCAAGCCTGCGTTATCCTGCTCTACCAACTGAAGCTCCTTGCCGCTCGCGTCGTATGTCGAGTCGAAAAGCCCATCATCTTGGAACAATTGAGTCCTGAAGCTTGCCTTATTGCCCAGAACGAGTCGCTCCAGCTCTTCTTCGTCAGAGTCCTTGTCGTACAGCGCGATGGTCGGCTTCCCTTTAGCTGGAACATCCTCGATTTCGGATTCGAACTCGCTTTCTGATGAGGTTTGGTCCGACATGTCTTCGTCTTGTGGTGGCGCCATGGTGGGCGGCTGAATGGCGACGGTGTGAGGTGCGGGTTGGAAGGTGCAGCAAAATTTAGTGAGCTCTGGGAATTTTTTTTTAGAGGGACCTGCAGCCTTGCATGAGCGGGATGGTCGTAACGGAAAGAGCGAAAAGTGGGGTGGAGGGGTCTTGTCCAATGAAATCTTATTTCCCCGACAAGGCTGAGCTGCATAACCCTAACCCTTGAAATCCCGTTGTTCTGCTCTTCAACGTCAAGTTGCAAACCAATCAGAATCGATTTCTTAAATCAGGCTGAAGCACCGTAACCCTAACCCTTGAAATCCCTGTGTTCAATCAAGTTTGCGACCAATCAAATGCGATTTCTGGAAAACAAGGCTGAAAATAACATAACCCTAACCAAATCCTCGCCTTCTCCTCTTCACACACACACAATCCGCAACCATTCTACACAGGAAGATGCTATCGCTGCGCGGCTGCATAGCTCAAATCTTTCTCCAAACGGTTGAGATCCGGACTCACTGAATTCCGGGACTTCAGCGACAAGACAGCACCCTGCTGGGCGACATCGATCAAATTCTCGACCCTCCCGCCTTGCGCAAGACCCGACACCAGAACTCCGAGGAACGTGTCGCCAACCCCGTTGACCGAGACAATGTTTTCGACCTTCTCTGCAACGGGGAAAAGTCTCATGTACACGCCTCCTACGCTGGGGTGATCCTCCCGATTTCGAGCCAGAATGAACTGATCCGCATCTGGATCCTTCAATCGCGGATCCTCGCGCCCGAGAATTGTCGTCAGAAGCACACCCTTCGATCCGAGCTTCGTGACAATCGTAGGGATATACGGAAGCAGCTGGATGGACTGCACAGGTACCCCAGCGTCGGTCAGCTCCGCAGAAGTGAGGTGCACGAAACGCTCGCGGGCGCCGCGCATGCCGAAGGCGTCAATCACATCGAACCATTCTGGAGAGTCGAAGTAACCGTTGTTCCTCGCGGCCGTGTACATGGCCTCCAGCTCGAAGCTGTTGGGCGAGGCGAGGTCGACGGTCGGTTCCGGGAAGACCCGAAGCTTCGGGTGGCCGCGCTGCGGACAGAAGAGGTTCATCGACTTGGCTGTCGACACGGGCTCGAAAGCCACCTTGCAGGCGTGGTCCTGACCGGCTTTGATCCAGGCGCGGATGTCCTTGTCGCTCCAGTTACCGTCGACGACCAACCACTCGGGCTTGGTGCCCGCGACGGCCGATTTCCAGTACTCCGGGAACGAATGATGCGAGAAGATCCCCATATCGGCCATCGCCATAACCAGGTTCTTGTTTGCATCATTGATGGCCACATATTGAGCTGTGCGATTGGCCGTGTGGTATCCTTGACCTAGTTGTCGAATGTATGTGGTGTCGAGGCCAGATGCCTTCAGGGACGATAGGACCGTGGAGCCGGCCCTATCCTAGTCAGTTTATACAAGTAGCTGTTTCGCCGAGGAGCACTCACACGTCGTCTCCAATCATGCTGCAGAGTCGGACACTGGCTTTGTTGCTAACCAGATGCGCTGCAAGTGCGACGTTATGGCCAACACCTCCAATGGACTGGCTGATACACGCCGGATTGCTGGTATGTAGCGCTGGTGCAATTTCTCCAGACCTTGGGTCAGCATAGTCACAACTCAAGTCGAGAGCAACAGAACCGGCGACTAGGATGTTGGCTTTGCTCTTTGAGGGCGCTTCGGTATCTTGTGAGGGCGGTGGCGGACTGGGGCTCGAGGAAACAGGAAATATATTGCTATCGCTACAATCAGAACTAATCCAGACTATGACCCAACCGACCTCGCACTTACGATGCCGGGATCGACGTCGATTCGGACGACATCAACTGAGAGAGCTCAACGGCGATGTTAGTGGCTCTGATGATATTGGACCTCACTAAAGCTTTGTTCGCGGTGACGGCTCTGTCGCCCACAAGCTCCTTTAGCCGCTGCAAGATGTAGGGAGTATTAGAGCTTCCAGTGAAGCCCTTCTCAGTCGCTTCTTGCACAGCAAGCTCAATGGCTGCCTGCATCTGCAAGGCGGGGATTCCGAATTCCTCAGGAATGGGGTTAGCAAAATGCATGCCTGACTCGATTCCCAGCTTCTCCTGAGCAAAGATGATAGCTGCCGCTTCCCTCTCATTCTGGACGACGGCAGGGCTCTTAACACCGCTATCACGGGCCCAGAACGCAGGGAAGTCAATCTTTCCCGACCTCCCGTCAGCGAACGTGGCAACATGACAGCCTTGAGTTTCCAAATACTCCAGCGTTCGCGGAATATCGAGGAAGCCTTTGCAACCACTGCTGATGACGGCTACCCTCGTGCGGCCAAGCTCCGTGAGATCAGCTGAGACGTCCATCGAGACTTCACCGCCGCGGTGAACACCACCAAGACCCCCAGTACCGAAGACACGGATGCCAGCTAACCGGGCCAAGACCATTGTGCCTGCGATAGTTGTCCCGCCATGAATCTTGCGACCGGTCAAGCCCTATACTCCCGTCAGCTATGTCTATGGACCGAAAGGTGAATAAAGCAAGGTTGGTAGATGGTTTTTGGTGAGGGCCGTGGCACAAGGCTCCAAGGTGTACGTAGGTAGGGTGGGAAGCATCACGAGCTTACCATGCCTACGAGATATGCGATATCCCTCCTCGAAGCCTTTGTCGCACTGCCGCTCTCAATCATGCGCACGATTTCCTCGGCAGAAGCGCCAACTTTAGGGACGCCATCAACAATGGCAATGATGGCGGGTATGCCTCCATGGCTACGGACTAGATCAGAGTGCTCTTGAGCAAGGTCATTCCCTAAAGCACCATGGGTGTAGATGGTCGATTCCAGGGCCACCACGGGCTTGTTAGTCGCGATAGCCTCGGATACTTCCTCTGAGACCTGCAGTAGTTCCTTGAGAGCCGAAAGCCGTGGCGAACTAGCGGCAGTCAAAAGCCGGCGCTGAGCACATCCCGAGACGACACCAGAACAGGTGGTCCATCGTGCAGCAACTCTCCCGCTCCGCCGCAGTTGACGAAGCGCGGATCCGTGCTGGGCTAGGAGGTTCGATAACCTCGTAGCCATCTTCGACGTTAACGTACGTTGGGTGGCCACCCAACAGATTGCTATTCAGTCGTTGAATACAACAGCAGGCGGCTCCGGATCAGTCAGTCACGGCGAAGGCTCGGATACCAGGGAGCACGCTCGGGGGTTCAAGGCGCCAATCGGTTCTCAAGGGTGACTCGGTGGATCTGCGAAAGGATTCTCCAGACTGGGCTGACTTGATTCTCGAAGCGGTGCAGTCGTTGGGTTGAATTGATGAAGCGTAGTCCAACGAGGTGGTTCGGAGAAAGCGGAGCCGCGCCGTATCTTGGGTAGCCTGTCAGTTCTAGCCTGAGGTTCCAATTGTGAGCTGCTGCGAAGCTAGCCTTAGGCTTCTGGATCATCTGTTAGAAGCGTCGGAGAGCGCCGGCCAGGGCAGGAACCACGCTGAACGGTTGCCCCACGGCGGACTCCAGAAGCGGAGCCTGTCCAGTTCAGTTCAAGCCCGCCCGCCCGCCACAACCGATCGATCTGCGTTCTGCAACTTCACGTCTACCAGAATGAATTCGAGACTCTCTCCGCCGCTGCTCCTCCATCCTTCCCGGATAATTGCGAGCGAGTGTGCGGCCTCTTCTTTAGGCTCTCGTAGACCCGAGTCCCTGCGCCGGCTAGCGAGCTTGGCCAAATGACGATCCCTGCTGCACCCATCACGCTCGGCCCGCTGGTTCCTACCGAGCCTGTCAGGGCTGTCACCATCTGGAAGGACGCTGGGTTTCAAGTTTCGGCCGAGTTGGCATCCGGGAAGACGTCGCATTGACGTCAAGCAAGCCAGACACTCCAGCTCTGATCGTTGAGACCTTGGACGTCGCTGGGCGGCATGGAGGCTATTCTTCCGTCAAACCTCATCCCGCTTTGGCTTAGACTGCTCTCGTCTCATCTCGCTCGCTGCATTGCCTAGAAACCAGAAACATGCCCCCATCTCTAGGTTAATTTCAGGGGGCCAGTGTGTGACCGCCGTCATCTGCGCTGCTTGTTGAGTGTGTCTAGAAGGATTTGAAGCTGGCCCAGAATGCAGCCCGCAAGATCTCCATCTCATCTTCTTTTCTTCGTGCATATTCCGTTGTTTGGCCTCTTTGGGCGGCCAGCCTAGAACAGTCCATGATCGTTCCACGGCCTGCGCTGGCGGCCCTGATGCTGCTGGCCAGCCAGTCGCTCGCGTTGAACTTCACAATCTCCAACGGCCAGATTTTCACGCCCGGGTTTGTGATTCTAGATGCGCCCCAGCCCAATACTCCGCTTGGAGGGGGTACGTACTTTGCAAGATTAACGAACCAGAATATGCCCGTTGACTGTTGGAAAGATATATTGCAGGTAGCCATCGATGTCACAGCCGACGGGAAGCTATCGCTACCGCCGTATCCCGATGACAGTCCAAGTCAGATCTTCAATATCACCATGTTCCTGTATAGTTATGACACTGGACGGAACTTCACGATCGATAACGGGACCGAGATCATGGAACAGGAACCCAGCAGCACCGTCAAGCACGTCAACTGGGAATGGCCGGACTGCCTCGTCGGAAATGGCTCACCAACAAGCAGTGATAGTGATCGGGGCAATTACAATGTGATTTGGCCGTTGATAAAAAGACTGTCCTCAGGTCAGACTAACAACCCAGCAGATATCCATCCGCCAGAATTTCCGCCTCAACGGCACAAACTACTACACCATCTTCGACGTCCCAATAGCCGTCACAAATAGCATCGAAAGTAACGACAGCCGACCGTCATGCAATTCCTTGAACAATAAATTGCTTTCACCAGAGGAGATTGACGCGGCCGCAGCGGACAAAGTCGGGGTGCTCTTTGCGCCAGGAGAGGCAACCCAGGTCGATACCGGAGACAGCGGCGACTCTGGCGATAATAGTGACTCTGGAAGTGATGGTAACTCCGGGAGCAGCGGTGACAGTGGAAGTGATAGCAAGAAAGGCGGACCAGGTTTGGGCAATGGAGTTGCGGCGTTGAGTTGTAACTGGGGTTTGGGTGTGTCGTTGGTGATGGGTCTCGCGGTGGGTATCAACTTGGTGTAAGTGAGCTGCGAGCTAGGCCAACTTGCGTTCACGATCGTTATTATACGACAAAGGCTTCTTTAAACAAGATATAGCATCCACAGATATGCATTTATTGATCGTCAAAGCGCGAGAAAACTGTCACATAGGTCCAAATGGCGGGTCACTGGCAGTGTCAAATTGATCTTTGATTTGATTACCTCAGACGGGAATTCGAACGCGAAACCTCCGAAAAAGATATGTTTGGATCTCAATCTCTATCTAAAATTACTTACTATGGGAGCACTCAACCCCTACGAAAGAAATAGGCATAATAATAGAATATAAAGGGTTGGTCGTTGGTTGTGATCCTCTGCTGTGGTTCTCTGCGGTGTTATTGGTGGATGTTCGAATCCTGCCTACCCTAGAACCTCAACCACCAATTATGGCTTCTCTGCAACTCAAAACGAAGAATACTGATTCCAGTGTGTTGATAAACCACATAAAAGCAGAGTTCCCAGTTTTAACCGACCTCTTTCACTATGCAATATCAGAATAGCCGTCGCTTAACTGACTTACCCCGGATTCCTCGCCGCGACCCCGCACCAAGCCTGGGCCTCGGACCTCATATCATGAACAGCTTCAACGTCGCATTGCAACCTCGGCAGCACGTAGCACATGCAGCTTGCATGGAAACCGCGGCGGAATATTTATCTGGTTCGCGGATTTATCATCTCTTTGGCAGTGAAGATATCTTAAGAGGCATCGAGGGCCGGGCAGTATTTCTCGTCCGATAGCCCACTTTCACTTACACGGGTTGACAACTCACCATCGCCCTTGCAGCAACCAACCGCGATGAGAGAAGCTCAAGCTGGCCGCATTTGATTCCCATGAGTGGCTTCGACACCATAATTAATCAGCCTTGAGGAACTTACCATCATTACCGGGATTCTCAGAAGCCAGACATGCCTTTCCACGAGGGCCTCATCCCCCGCGAAGGCTTCTGCCTCGATGTCATCCTCCGTCTTCTACGCCGGACCACGCTCAACCCATCACTTCTATTGCCCCTAGTCCTCCTAGCCCGCCTCACCAAGCGCGGCCAGGACATCGCCATCCTGCACCCCACGGCAGCGCTGCGCCTGCGCACGCTGTTTTTCTTAGCTCTCGCCCGCACCGCCAGCGTTTGGCTGTCGGATCGCGCTCGCAACAACTGGGTTGAGGATGAGTACGACTGGACCCGCGAGGTGGTGTTGGTGACAGGCGGCGCAGGTGGGATCGGCGGGCGGATGGTGAGGTTGTTCGCTGAGCGGGGAATTACGGTGGTTGTGTTGGATATCCAGCCCATGTCATTCGCTACACGTGCGTCTTGCCCTCTTAACCCCTTGTGCGTCAAGATAATTGAGCACTGACTGAGTCGGTGTTGGTTGGGAGGAACAGCGTCTAACGTCCACCACTTCCTCTGCGACATAAGGTCACGAGAGAACGTGGCCGCCGTGGCGGGCAAGATCCGGGCCCAGGTAGGCGAACCGACAGTGCTCATCAATAATGCCGGTGTAGCCCGGGGGAAGACCGTCTTGGATTCTTCAGCCGGTGACGTTCGCTTTACATTCGACGTCAACACGCTGGCGCAGTTCTGGATAGTGCAGGAGTTCCTCCCCAGCATTGTCGAGAGTAATCATGGCATGGTCGTCACGGTCACGTCCTACGCAGCGTGGCTCACGATTCCCAACATGGTCGACTACGGAGCCTCCAAGGCAGCTGCGCTCTCATTTCACGAGGGCCTCACGGCTGAGCTGACCACCCGGTACAAGGCACCCAAGGTCCGGATGGTGTTGGTGCATCCCGGCCATACGCGGACTGCCCTCTTCGCCGGGTATGATCAGCCATGGTCGTTTGTGTTGCCGCAGGTTGAGCCGGAGACGGTCGCAGACGCAGTGGTTAAGCAGGTGCTAACCGGCCGTAGCGGCAAGGTCATCGTCCCTGGCGCGGGCTCGATGTTGGCCGTGCTGCGATTGCTTCCAGACTGGTACGCAGTTCGGCTCAGGGCCAAGGCGGAGTCGTGCATGGCAAACTTCAGGGGTCGGCAGGTAGTCGAAGACGTGGATGCGTCTTACACAGAAAATGGTGTTAGGAGGGGTCAAAATGATACGAGTGAGAGCGTTGTGTTGGTGTAGAAGGAAGATGCTCCATGCCCGGGCGAGGCGCGGCGTCGGAGAGGGGTGCCGACCCCCAGTCCACGACGCAACACGAGTGAGTGCATGTGAATATTCTTGAAGATTTTTTTTCTGGGTTGCACTTTATGAATCTCATTTTAGTCAAGTGTTGGGAGGATGAGCCGATAATGAGGAGTGTTAGTCTGACATGGGGAAATGATGTGTACGTAGTAACTCGTGATCCAACAGCCATATGGCCTGCATTTCTGGGTTCGTCCGCGGCGGGCGGAGGAATCACATCGGCGGAATAGCGTGACCATTTGATGAGTTTCTCATGAAGTAGAAGAGTGATTGAGACAGCTCAACAAGACTAAGAAACCTCTGTTTCTTTGTCGGCAATTGGTAATACGGATCGATCCAGGGACAGATCTGGTGGTGGTGCAACGGCACGCCCATAGACAGCGGCCTGGGTCGAGAACAGAGGGTAGAAACTTACGTTTCTGGGCTGGCGAGGCCGGATTTGGAAGTGAGCTGGGGAAACTTGGATACCCTGGCCAGTTCCCATGTTGGCTGAAGAAGAGAAGCGCTGGCCGTTCACGGAGTAGTTCCGGGAGAGAAGAGGCGAGGTTGAGATGCCGTGGCAACGAAGCACGGCCACACAGATTGGCCTTCTACGGGTAAGTGCAGCAGCAGTTCCGTGAGGCTACTGAAGAATGCCGTCTGATATCTGAAACCATCAGACGGCATCTTGAGGCCCGTGCTGGATACGGCCGAGGCTGACGCAGGCATCTAGACCTTGGCCAGTGCAACGCAAGATGCTTGATTTGCTTGTATGTAACTGTGACCGAGGAGTCCGCAGGTCCGAGGGGGAGATGATGTACCACGTACGTGCGAGTTCACGGATTCGTTTGTTAGTTGCATCTTTTTATCAGCAGTGGCCAGGGAATGCTGGTCACGAGGGAGCCAAGTTGAGGACGACCAGGCGGGGGCCCCTATCGATGATAGATCCAGGATGAAAGTTGGAGCGGCCATTGGGTCTTGCAGCAGCAGGTTGAAGGACATCTCCAGTCTTTCAGACCGACAGAGGAGTAAGCCGAGGAGCGGAGTTGGAAATCAGGGTGCTCCGTAAATTGACATGTTCCCTGCTACGGATGCAGACGGGATGCACCTCAGCTGCAGCGTCCCATGGTAGAGACGCTCTGGATGCACCCTTCTGGATTTGGAATATCCAGCTGGCCGGACCATCATGAGATGATCATCGTCGGCTGCGAACCCATCCATACCTTACCTAGTAGGTCGTAGGAGTACGTCTGGCGGGAGGTGACGAACCCATGCCCATGTCGCGGTTTGCTGCCGCATGGACCGATGTTGGGGCCAAGAAGGAGAGTCTGGATTGGATGAACATGAGAGAGACTGGTAGCGTAGGAGCCTCGTACATGCTCGGCATGTGTGATTGTTGATAGTGCGGAAGAGTCCTTTTGTTGAATGATGCCAGGTCGAAGAGGTGGGATCCAATGAAAGGCGGCGTGACAATTAAGTAAGGTAAGGCCGACAAGGGCAAGGTGAAATAAGGTGAGGCAAGACAGGGCAGGACTCACAGCAAGGCAGGGTCCAGGGACGGCGGCGCTTTCCCAGGCAGTGGACGGGACGGGAGGTGCATATTCCTGTATACTCTGTATGGCTTCGGAGTACGTACCTGAAGCCCCATCAGGGCGTGTAAGGTATCGCGCACCTCACTGCGGACCGCGAAAAGTGGAAGAGGATCAATCAATTTCACATTCGGCATTATGGAAGCGCTGGGACATGGCGTGCAATCCATTGGCCACCCGCAACTGGCGGTGATCGTCGTCGTGGCCGAGAACTTTGCGACCTGAGCACCCAACCGTGCTATCTTACAGCTCACTCATGGTGAGGCCCGAGGCGTCGCTCTGGAGGCTCCGGCGCTGGACGGACCGACAGAATGTACCGACAGCGTGTGATTGACTGCCCTGCTTTGCCTGCCCTGCCCTGCCCCAGGCACCACCGCCAGCGCCAGCACCCCGCCCCAGCTGCCATCCTGCCCTGCCAGACTTGCCATGATTCTGTCTGGTTCCAGGTTCTGGATGACTCTATTTTTCTTAGACGTTAGAGATGGTTCTCCGGTGGTCTGGGCTCCCCGGGGCCTCTGGGGGGCTAGCCAGCCAATCAGAAGTTTTGCAGCGCTGGAGCCCGCTGGAGTCCGCGGCAGGGTGTGGGAGGATGTGGCAGGAACGTGCATCAGCGCCAGCAGAATCTCCCGCGAAATCAGCCCATTTTCGTCTCCTCGTCAGGTCTGCGGCGCCTGCCCCCGACTCTCGCCTCCGCCTGGCGACCATCATGTCATGCGATTTTCGAATGGCACTTGGCTGCACAGGGCCATGACTGCTTGCACCTGCCACTTCCCCCCCCCAAGTCCTGCCACCCCCCTCCTTCCCACCGTTCGACCCCCCGTTGACCTCCGACGCAGCTTCCCTCCCATCATCCATCCCATCCCATCCCATCCCGCTGCTATCCTCTACTTGTACCTGCGGAGGACTGTATATCTCGAGGCAGGCAGGCACGACCTCGCCGTGACACTTTCTCCATTCCACCCAACAAATATTGGGGCTGCTTTCCTCGATTGCGGATAGCCTCACCCAGACTTCTCTTCCTCCTGCATCCCATCTGGTTTTCCTTTTTCCTTCCTCCCCGTCTCCAGTCCACGACTCGACCACCACGACGCTTCTTTCAGCCTCCTCCTCGTCCCTCGTAAGGCAAGGCGAAAGTCGACGGATTACGGACCCCCGACAGACCCAAACCCCACCCACCCTCTGCCTGCCTATCCTATTACAGAGTACAGCGACATCCCACAGTCCGCGAGCCTCCATATAGCATCGATCGATTTCTTGAGACAAGACACACACCTCGACCCGCCAGCCCGGACCGGACCCTGGCTGCTTGGCTCGCTCGCTGCGCATCTGTGCTTGTGCTTGTGCTTGTGCTCCTCCTTCTCTCAGCCACAAGGCGGGAGCTTGGGACAAATCTCCGGCTCATACGGCACTTCTTCGCTGCTGGCGCTTCTCGCTACTCTGCCTCTGCCCTCTCACAGGTCGCCTGCCCTCTCGACCTGGCCCTTGACTGCTTCCTCGGAACGGTCTGTGTGCGCGCCCGAGTGGACGGACCAGCCATCCATCCATCTCTAGTCCCTCTTTGTCGCCGACAATCACCTCACCTTACCGCTGCCTCGTCCGCCTTTTGACCTGGTTCCGTCCCTCGCCGTCAGCCAGTCGCCCTCTTCTCTCTCCTCCTCTTTCGTCGCTTCCACCACCAGAAGCCACGAGGACGGCCTATCCACTCGTCACTTGGATCTCAGGTCGTCCATGATCCCGTGAAGCCGTCGCAGAACACATCCCCCTCGTCATGGCGCCCGGTATCATCAAATCGGAGGCATCAATGGACGAACGATTCGACCGCGAGCGCATGGCCTCGCCCGATGACACCACCGATGTCCTCACCCTACTACGAAGCCTCCCCGAACCCCCCACAGAATGTCAGGTCTGTGTCGTCGGCGCCGGCCCTGCTGGCCTCATGCTGGCCGCCAACCTCACTCGATTTGGCATCAATGTCGAGGTCATTGATGACCGGGCAGATCAGACGCCCGTGGGAAGGTATGTTACCCTGACGCTGGCGCCAATGCGCCGTTCAAAACATCAATTGACATTCCTGCTACAGAGCCGACGGTCTCCAGCCCAAGACGATCGAAACGTTTAGACAGATGCGCCTTGCCGACCCTTTGCTGCAACGCGGCGTGCGAGTGTTCGACATTGCTTTCTGGCGCAGTACCGCCGAGGAACCCCTCCATCGACTAGGCCGCGAAGTCCACTATCCGCCCATCATTGATGTGTTGGACCCTTATATCTTGCTTGTCCACCAGGGCATGGTCGAGAGCCTATTCATCGAAGACATGAAGAAGCGCGGGAAGGATGTCCGACGAAATATGGCTTTCGAGTCTTACAGTGTCCCTGACAGCAAGACGGGGCCTCTCCGAGTTGATTGCCGCGCGAACGTCACTCGAGACAAACGAACCGTGTTGACCCAATACCTGATTGGATGTGAGTGACTATATTCCTGGTCCATTTGGAAGAATTCCGTATACTGAACAGGCGCATAGGCGACGGAGCGCACTCCAAGGTTCGCCGGAGCATTCCCGATGCTAAGGCCATCGGCATGTCGCAGGCTGCCATTTGGGGTGTGTTGGACGGAGAGCTCATCACCGACTTCCCCGACATCTGGTCCAAGACCCTGGTCTACTCCCAGGAGCATGGTTCGATTCTCATCGTCCCGCGCGAGCGAAACATGACTAGATTCTACATTGAGCTCAAGGCTGGCGCAAAGTCAGATCGTCGCGAGCTCGGTCAGGAGTTCGTCATGAAACGCGCCAAGCAGATCATGGCGCCGTTCGAGGTGGATTGGAAGTACATCGAATGGTTCGGTCGATACCAGGTTGGCCAGCGAGTCGCTAGTCGCTTCTGTGATGGCCACCTGAGAGCTTTCCTTGCCGGTGATGCTAGTCACACTCACTCCCCCAAGTCGGCACAGGGTATGAACACCTCAATGCACGACTCGTGGAACTTGGCTTGGAAGCTCAACCTGGCTATTCGAGGATTGGCAAAGCCTGTCTTGTTGGAGAGCTACGAGGAGGAGCGTCGAAAGATCGCCCTAGACCTCGTGAACTTCGACTACGAGCATGCGAACCAGATCGCTGGTGGCGATGCCATTGCCCTTGCCGAGAACTTCAGGACCAACGTACGCTTCATCTCGGGTATCGGCGCCGAGTACAGCGAAAGTGTACTCAACAGGGCTGGCTCTGATAGCATCCCCTATGTCATGGGAGATGCTAAGCCTGGCTGCCTTCTCCCTCCCGCCAAGGTCACTCGGTATATTGACTCCAACCCCGTCGATATCCAGCTTGATATTCCCATGATGGGCCAGTTCCGCATCTACCTCCTTATGTGGGATGTTCAGCAGTCAGGACCCTTCCTGGAGACGTTCTGCCAGGCTATCGCCGGAACCAACTCATTCATCAGCCAATTGTCTGCTGCGGCTAGTGCCTCGTATGCGACGCAACCGAGAGCAACTGCTCCCGAGGATAAGTACCTCCGTCCAGAGCGGTACACCAACGTCAGCCACCTGTTCACCTTCGCCCTCATCAGTAAGTTCAAATGACACTATAGCAGCAAATTTCTCTTGCTAACATCAACCCAGCTACCATGCCCAAGACGGAAATTGAGATTTCCGATCTTCCTGCTCTCCTCCAAGACAGTCGCTGGACTTTCTACCTTGACGACATCCCTGACCAGGATACCCGCGGGTCTTTGTGCACGAACAAGTGGCTCGGCAGCCTCGCACCTGGAGAAGTCGCCATTGTCAACGTCCGGCCCGACGGCTACGTTGGCTCAATAGGACGATGGGACTCAGGTGTCGACGAATCGGGCATCGCCGCGGCCCGATGGCTCGACGGGTACTACAGCGGCTTCATGCAGATCCCCAACCCCCAGTAATGAGTCTTGGAGGGCGGGGGGCCAACAACCGACACCGCAGATATCATCTACGCCTCGGACGGGAGGAGAAGAGTGTTTGCATTTTCCGGGAGCACGGAGTTTTTGATACGGAACGTCTGTCTTATCTAGCCTGGGCTGATCTGATCTTGAGACATACACGAGGAGGGACTGGTCAATCGCCACTCCCCGTAGACGAGGATGAGAGTGCCGCGGCAGGGGTGAGGGAAGACACACGAAGGAGGAGGATGACGCGAGAGACGACAGACGGTAATGTGACCTTGCCTGAATAAAATGTAGACCTTGGACGGATGGACATGTGAGGTGGCTTCACCAGCTGCTCCAATCATTTGAATCAAACCTTTTTTTTGTGTCATGATTGGTTCTTCAAGATATGATGTTAAGACTTATAGTGTAAGATCGTTAGTGCAATAGATGAAAGGGAAGTTGACTCCACAACCTCATGACTTTTCATGTCATGGTTTAGACCCTTAACATACGTTGTCAAGACTCTGGGGTAGTTCCGTGCAAATTAAGCTCAAAAGGGGCCAACTCGACAGCCCTTTTCGAGGTTCAATCCCCTCCTTGAACTCACTCCAGGGTTGATGATGTCTTTGAAGTCATATGTCTGAATTCTCTCAATTTGGTATTTCAACGTGTAGGATGCTAAGTACCCAAGCGAACTACCTGATACATGCGTGGTGTATTTCATCCTTTCCAAACATGGAACCCTATCTAATTAATAACGACCTTTGATGAACTACATCACGCTCAACCCCTAAATTGTCCTCCTTTTTCTGCAAAAATTTCCTTGTTTTTGTTGAATTTTTTTTTTTAATGTGACAGCGCTTATTGCAGCGTGGGCATAGCGACCGAGGCCTTCTTGGCGACGGCATCAGCAGCAGCCCAGTAGGCGGTCACGGTCTTGAGCTGGGTGTAGAAGTTGATACCGGGGCGGCCGTAGAAGGTGGAGGCACCGCCGCCGGCGATACTCTTCTTGTTGCCGGTGAAGGAGAACATGGGCAGAGGCACGGGGATCGGGACGTTAACACCGACCTGGCCGGCCTCGATGCGCTTGCGGAAGGTCTCGGCGGTGGCGCCGGAGCGGGTGAAGATGGCGGTACCGTTGCCGTACTCGTTCTTGTTGATGAGCTCAATGGCATCGTCGATGGTTTCAACGTTGAGGCAGACGAGCACGGGGCCGAAGATCTCCTCGCGGTAGCAGGTCATGTCGGGAGTAACATTGGTGATGATGGTAGGGCCGACCCAGTTGCCATCGGGGTACTTGGAGGGCTTGTAGCCACGGCCGTCGAGGAGGATGGTAGCACCCTCCTTCTCAGCGGAGGCAATGAGGCTCTCAATGCGCTCCTTGCTGTGGGGAGAGATGACGGGGCCGAGGTCAGCGCCGTCCTCGAAGCCACCGTCAACCTTGAGCTCACGGGCGCGCTCAGCAACCTCACTGAGCCACTCCTTGGTCTCACCAACCATGACGAGGGTGCTCAGGGCCATGCAGCGCTGACCAGCAGCGCCAAAGGCAGCGCCGACGACACTGTTGACGAAGTGGTTCTTGTTGGCATCGGGCAGCACAGCGGCGTGGTTCTTGGCACCCAGGTTGGCCTGGACACGCTTGCCGTTGGCAGAGCCGCGCGAGAAGATGTACTCGCCGGCCTTGTTGCCACCGACGAAGCTGATGGCCTTGATGGCGGGCTCATCGAGGATGAAGTCGACGGTGCGGTGGGCGCCGTGGATGATGTTGACGACACCGTCGGGGAAGCCGGCCTTCTGGCAGAGCTCAGCGAGGATCATGGCAGCACCAGGGTCGCGCTCAGAGGGCTTGAGGATGAGGGTGTTGCCGGTGATGGTGGCGATGGGAATGCACCAGAGGGGGATCATGGCGGGGAAGTCTAGTAGATGTTAGCACTTAATTGCTTCTCATTCTCACTCACTCAAAGGCAGGGAAACTCACTGAAAGGGCAGATGGCAGCAACGACACCCAGAGGCTCGCGGTACGTCCGCGTCTCCATGTCCTTGCTGACCTCGAGCACCTCACCCTTGAGCAGCTCGGGGGCACCAACAGCCGCCTCAGCGACCTGCAGACCTCGCAGCACATCGCCCTTGGCATCGGCAAAGGTCTTGCCCTGCTCGAGGGTGATGCTGGCGGCCAGACGGTCCCAGTTCTCGCGGATGAGGCTGACGAACTTGAACATGACCTGCTGGCGGTGCAGCACGGTAGTGGCGCTCCAGGTCTTGAAGGCGGCCTCAGCGCTGGCCACAGCGGCCTTCATCTCGTCATCGGTCATCTGCGGCACGCGCGTGACGAGGTTGTTGGTGGCGGGGTCATACAGGTCGATGTACTTGTCGGTGGAGCTGGGCACGAACTTGTTGTCGATGAAGTAGGGCGTGTCCTCGACCTTCTGGATCTTCTCGTGCGTGGTCGGGAAGCTGGAAGCGGTCGAGGCCAGCCCGACGCCCTGGAGGTGGCCGGCCGTGGCATGCAGACGGCGGGCGGAGATGTGCGAGGAGGAGGGCGCCATGGCGGAGCTGTTCTTGCGTTGCGAGGAGAGCAGCGAGTAGCAGCGGACTGAGGATGCTGCTGCTTGTGAGGCGGAGGAGGAGGAGGAAGAGGAGGCGAGGGGAGCGCGGCCCGCGCTGGTGGTGAGGAGGCGACGCATTGTGAAAGTTGGGAGGGACTGTGATGTAGCTGAGAGGAGGGGGAGGGGGAGAGCAGACGGGAGGACAGGCAGAGGGCAGACACCCAATTGACTGAGTTGAGTTGAGTTGAGTTGAGTTGTTGACGGAAGCAAGACAAGCAAGCAGCCGGCAGACGGAGAGAAATCAGGATCAGGGACGGGCACCCTCGCCTTTATCTTATAAGAGGGAGGTAGGTCCCCTATGGGTACGGTCCGGATAACGAGGGAAGCTGCGATGGCGGCGGCTGCCCGCGCTCCTGCTTGCTCCTGCTGCTCTCATTACCCCACACTCTCCCCCAGTGGAGCCTAGCCTGCCCGATTCGCACAGCAAGCGACGGGCGGAGTCTCTCTTTCAAGCTGCTGCTTTGAGCCGGAGCCCGCGCTTTGCCGCCCACTGCCGAGCCGCACCGAGTTTCGACTCCTGCCACCGCGGGCCTGCGCGGGAAATGTTTGCCTTGATAGGCCGTTGCGTTTGCCTGGATATGCCACCAGTTGCCCGGGATAGCGATTCTGTCGTAGAGCATGCTTTCTGGATTTTGCAATTGACTGACTAAACATGCCATGACTAAGTCTGGGTGCTTGTCATGACACGCTCCCCATTCCACTTGCTGTCCTCAAACTCCACGGACATGTCCGCTCCCTCGATAACGCTCACTATCGCGACCCTCACCGGTCTTTTTTTCTCGAGTCTTCTGTATTAGCCCCATCCCTAGTGACCGCGTTGACTTTCCCAAATAGAGCTTTGTCCCTGCTCTCATTCGTCCTTCCTGCTCCGCTGTCTTAGCGATTATCTGTAGACCTCTTTCTGTTCAACGACGGACTTAGCCATTGTCACGACTCGACTTCACGAAAAACACTAAAAATTGTACAATCTTCTTGGACTAAACACTCGCAATGAATTGATATAATAATCTCCCGAACTAGCTTGGCTCCTCTCGGCCCAAAATTGGTATCCCTTTTTCTTTCCTTCGTTCTGTGAATCCTCTTCGCGGCCCCATCAATCTCTCCCGCTCATACCCACGAACCGATGCAAAGACTGACTTGACTACCTTACACTGTTCTCTCCCGAACTCTCCCTCCCATCCATCTACGACTGGCTGCGGGTGGTTCGCTTGGTGGTTGAGTCCTTGGCCTTCTCCGCACCAGTAGCGACCGCCTCGGCAGCCTTGTCCTTGACCTCCTTGGCCTTCTCCTTGGTCGTCTCGGCCGCCTTCTGGACCGCAGGAGCCGCAGAGCCGCCCATGCCGAACACCACAGACACGACCGCAATCAGCGTCACGACAATGGCAGCAATGCCGCCAGAGACCTCAGGCACGAACTTGATGGCCTGGATGGGGTCGCGCTGGGCAATGGTCAGGAACAGGTCAACCTTCTCCTTGACGTACAGGACCGGGTCGTCGAGGAACTTGAGGTCAAGGGGTGAGGCGGGCTTGTCGTCCTTCTTGGGCTTCTCAGCATCCGCGAGAGCCTGCTCCACGGGGTGCTTGACGAAGAAGGTCTCCTCAGCCAGCTTGGAGGCGTCCTCAACCGAGTGACCAATGTAGATGTTGTCGAAGAGGATGTCGTTCTGCATGGTCCAGATCTCGAAGCCAATCTATCATCATCCATATTAGCTTGCGTTCACATGCTTAAACTCTTGAGATTAAAACTTACAGCGCCCATGGGCTCGAAGTTGGCAGGGGTCTTGTCCTCAAAGAAGTCGGGGTTGGCGATCTTGCGGGGAGCCCAGACGCCCTTGTAGTCGGGGTTGTCGATGAAGGGAGCAGACCACTTGCCCTTGTAATCGGGGTTGCGCTTCATGGGCTTGGTCCAGGGGCCACAGCCAGAAGCGTCACCACAGGCAGGGTTGGGAACAGTAGGGGCGATCCAGTCACCATCCTCCTCATCGTCCCAGTCCTCAGGCTTCTCGGCCTCAGGGTCGGGAATGGTGAGGGGTTCCTCCGTAAGCCAGTCCTCAGGCATCTCAGCCTCCTCATCGACAATCTCGAAAGGAGCCTCCTCGTCCCAGTCCTCGGGCTTGGTGGCCTCGGGGTCGGGGATGCGGGCCTGGTCAACCCAGTCCTCAGGCTTGGAGTCCTCAGGATCGTCAATCTCGGCCGGGGGGTTGACGGCGGGCTTGAAGTCCTCCAGGAGGGATCCAGCCTTGACCTCGTCGCCGTTGACCTTCATGATGTAGGTGTTGTTGGGGTGGACGATGAGCGTGTAGAGCTCGGTGGTCTTGGTGATCTTGGCCGTGGGGGGAGCGCTCAGGTGCTTCTCCTCGTACTCGCCCGTCTTGGGGTTCTTGTGGTTGAAGATGAAGTGAATCTTGTTGGTGTGGCCGCACTTGTCGGGACCGAACATGATAACGTAGGGAGTGGTGTTGGAGAACTCCTCCTGGTGAAGAGCCTTGTTGTCCCGGAGGAGCTTCATGTAAGCACCACCGCACTCGAGGCCGTCTGCAGACGAATTAGCATTGTCGTGTGCCTGCGAAGAATGGACAGCAAGCTGTAGCTGTTAGAGACTTACTCTGAAGCTTGACCTCGTACTGGACAACAAGAGTCTTGTCCTTGTTGTCAATCTTGGCGGGGAACTTGGCCGAGATGGCATGGTGGGCAGCCGGGTTCTTGACGACAAGACCCTTGTCGCCCTCCATGCCCTTGAACTTGGTGGGCTCCTCGACCGCCCATTCACCGACGTAGGCCCATTCCTCCTCATCGCCCGAGGTGTCCTTCGTGGCGTGGGAAGGCTTCCATCGCTGGTCCCAATCGTCCGTGAACTGCTCCAGGAAGTCGGCCTTGAGCGTGGTGGGCTGCGGCGGCGATGTCAGCGGTCAATGGCTCTGCGGGAGGGATGCTGAAGGGCTGAGCGTCGCATCATGCGTGCGCACGGGGAAGCTTCATCAGCCATCGCGGAAACGTACAGTAAAAGTAGGAAGCTCGGGAACGGCGGGCGACGCCTCATCGGCGACGTCCTCGGCGTGCACGCTGCCGGCGAGCAGGGCCGCCGACATGGCCGCGGCAACCGAGTTGAACTTCATCGTGGTGGTGGTGGGAGGATGTCTCTAAAGCAGCTGAGCCGCAAGACGACGTCACAACTTGAGGTGAGTGCGGGAGGAACCGAGGCGCACGGCGCAGAGCAGGTCCGGGTTCGCACGAGACAAAAGGGGGAAGAAAGCAGAGAGAATCGAATGAAGACAAATCGTCTAGAGCTTCTCGGCGGGCGTTGGCTCGAGGAGGTCCAAGAGTGAAGGAGATCTCGAGGAAGGAGAGGAAGAAACAGGTGGCGCCTTGGGAAGTTTAAGTGGAGAGCTGGTCTCGCTCGTCGGGGGAGGCACGGCCGCTGTTGAGGACACGTAGAACGTAGAAGCTACCTGAAGCTAAACGCCTGCAAAAGCCCGCTCGCTACAGCTACAGGGTCGCTTCAGCGGCTCTTCAGTCCACAGCCCCCGCACTTCAGAGCTCCCTATGTATATACCGGGGTGGGGCCTCTTTTCGAGATTCTTCCATGGCGCCTCTTCTGTGACACTTTGGGGCCGATAGTTTTGCGATTCGGGCAGCTGGCGAGCCGGCAAGAGGCTACGTGTTCATTCTCTCCCGCATGAACCAGCCAGACACGTGCGTTTCCTCACGTTCAGCCTCGCCCAAGACGGGGCCTGCTCCGAACGTTGTCCCGGTACTGTGATTATCTGTCTATATGCAGGTGGGCTCCAGAGGCCAGATGTTCACTGTGCGGGCTGTGATTCGCCCATAGCACCGCTCGCTGAGCACTGTCTTTATCAGGCCCTCTGAAAGGCTTCATTCGGGATAACCCGACATGACATCAGGACTCTTCATAGAACTCAATTCCCGCCGAGGACCCCTCAATTGCGCCTATCTAGACGCCACTTAAACCTCGACGCCTCGTGATAGAATATTTGAAGCTTGATGAGACGGCCAAGATGCCACGTACATCGGACGCGCTTATGCCCTGTTCGGGAGGATTTGGGGGTTCAAGCAGCCCCATTCTCCAATATGCATGACGGGGAAATATTGGTTTTGGGGGCGCCCATCATGACAGCCGCCCCGGAGCAGCTGGAGATTCCGATTCAGGAAGTCGAGTAATGGCGGGATTTCATTGTGCGTATGTCATATGAATTCGATGCACGTCATTGCGCCTTCCCCCTCTTCCGAACAACTCGTATCATCACATGTAGGCCAATGTGTTGTAGGCTGAGCATAATCTGGAACCAATGTGTCTCAATGGCACCACAAGCTCGGGCTCTGGAAGCTAGCAGTTAGCTCATGTTTGGTTTCGGATGAAACGGCCGCTTCAAACCACGCTTCACAAGACCTGATTCACATAGTCGCAAAACACCATTGCAAGTCATGGGTAATACAAGAGGTAGTATTGATATTCCAAGTCAACAACAGTTCCCATTCACGCCCCATGTACCAGAGCTATATGAACGAAGCAATTGTCCTAATTTGTCCATGAAGTAATAACCAGTCCTCCAGTGGACCTTGCGCGGGGTAAATCCTCCAGTGTCATGGTCTCTGTCAACACCACACATCATTACATCCCAGAAATAAGACGATCCCATTACTCCATCCCAACATCGTAAACGGCCATCGAGCAGCCCGCTTACAGAGCGAAGACGGCGGCAACGAGGCCGAGCAGGGAGACGGAGCCGGCAGCGAGGGAAGCAGCGCCGCCAGTGCTGGAGGCCGAAGCCGCAGTGCCGGAGGCAGTGCCAGTCGCGGAGCTGGAGCCCGAAGCGGTGCCAGTAGCCTTGCTGCTGCCAGTCTTCTTGGAGCCAGAGGTGCCGGTAGCAGAGGCAGCGGAGCCGGTGGCGGTAGCAGCAGCGCCAGAAGCAGAGCTGCCGCTGTTACCGCTGCTGCCCGAGCCGCCAGTGGCCTCGGGGGTACCCTCGGAGCTGGCGTAGTAGTGCTGCTCGATGCAGCCCTGGACACACTCGCCGTAGGCCTTGTTCGCGGCGGCAGAGCCGTTGCCCTGGTCACAGTTGGCAACACACTCGGTGGTGGCGTTCACCTGGGAGCCGTTGGGGGAGGGAACCTGAAAGCACGTGTTAGTCTCGTCTTGACTTTTCAAAGTCTGGCAGCTCCGCGCCGGGCATATACGTACAGTGATGCAGTGGGACTGGCAGTCGACATCACCAGCGTCACAGGCAGCAATGCAAGAAGCCTGCGAGGACTCGGCGGGGGTCAGGGAGTAGGTAGCAGTCGCGACGGTGGCGGCAGCAGAGCTAGCAGCAGCAGAGCTGGAGGCAGCGCTGGCGAGGATGGCGAAGGCGCCAGACAGGAAGACGGAGGTGAAACGCATCTTGACGGGTGTTGGTGGGTTGATATTATAGAATTATAAGTTCCTGGTAAAGTCTTGTTCCGAGACGAAAGAGCGTGAGGAAGCAGAAGCGAGGCCTGTGTCTTAACGAACGAAGGTTGGAGAGCAGCAAGGTTGGGGAGGAGGGAAAGGAAGACTCATCGACGACGCGCTGGGGAAGCCTCCGTCCTTTAAGAGCAAGCCACCTCGTCTGTCCGGACCAACAAACCATACCAATCCAAGCCAACCCAGGGGGGGTGTGTGCGGGAGAACTCTGCTGGGTGACTTTTGACTGAGACTGCCTGACTTTGGCCTGGCTGAACTGTTCCCCTGCGTCGAGCTGGCCCTGACCCCTGCTCCGGGTTGCTTTTGCTTGGGACTGGTGTCTTGGATTCTGGGTCCTGCATCCGCCGGCCCTCGCAGGGCCCTCACCTCTCTCTCGACAGCGCCTCCAGCTGGTGCTGGAAGAACTCTCTTCGTGTCTGGGCGAGTCCACAAGCACCCCTGTGGCCGTGAGATTCGTTGGATCACGGCCAATGCCCAGAGGAGGTCCCAGACAAGGGCCGCCAGGGGTGCCACGGCGGGCGCGAGCAAGGTTGTCGATCGAATGTGACAGGGGCGAGCCTAGTGCCTAGTGTCTGGGGAAAAGCTCGCCGGACCTCAATTTTAAATTTGCAAGCCATGATCCGGCGGGCTAATTTGCCGTGCCTGGGCGATGACCTGATGAGGCCCAGTGAGAGGGCTTGGACGGAATTTCGGTTCATCGCAGATCCCTCATCTTCTGCTCGTGCCTTCTGGAAACTGCTTGTTTGAATCTTGCGGTTTGATGAAGGGCTGTGGGAGGCAAACGGAATAGGAGCGTGATGTCGAGGCGAGGCGAGGCGAGGCCATGGATGGATGGATGGACGGACATGTATAGCCTCCACCAGCCCGTCCCTCCATGTCGGCTCGTGTTGTGTTGACCTCTCAGCACCTCAGCTCCACCAGCCGGCCAGCTACCGACAGAAGCATAGCCCACCGCGGTGGCGGCTGTGTGTCTCTGTGTGTCTGCGTGCATGTGCAGCATCTGTTCTGCACTCCCATCCTGTCCGCCATTGCTTGCTCGACAATGCTCTCACCGCTGCGGGCGAGGATGGTTCTGCAGCAGAACATCTCGTCCAGTCCACCAGATGATATCCAAATGACGTTCCTCCAGAAGCCCTGCCAGGCTGGTCCAGCTCGGCGCCTGGTTGCCGGCACTAGCGCTGGTCTCTCGCGGACGATTGGAGATGGGCCTGTTTCAGGGGTTGTCTTGCCCTCCGGCCTGGCATTAATAACCTCGGGGTATAGTGGAGAGCTGGAATCCAGTTCGCAGTCACCGTCACAACGAGAGAATCTTGGCCGTTGGCACGCAGACCTTGGAAGATGCCATTCAGTCGTCTCGGCGAGGAATATCACCGATGAGGGACGGAAGGATCTGCACCACGGTGTGGCACATGACCAGGAAGAAAGCAGGAATTTCCAGGTGCACGACACACAAACGGCTTCATGCGATGGCCGACATTCCACGCGTGGGACTGCGGCACGCCACCGTCCATCTGTGCTGCAGGGCCAACAGATGAACTCGGATCACTGCACATTCTGCTGCTGCTGCAGGCCGTCCCTGTTGAAGGCGTTGGTGGCCGTTGGGCAACATCTGCACCGCGACGGACGTGCATCGACAACGGCCATCGGGGCGCGTCTCCCGACGCGTGTCGGCACCTGTATGGTGACTTGCTGATTGCACGAGTGACAACTGTAAATGTTAGCCAGGCGGCACAGGGGATTAGCTGGCAAGCTGGCCACCGTCCAGGGCCTCTGTTTGGTGGGTGTCGACCGTGCATGAATACGAGCCAGCACGCCCCCAGTCATCCATCCCGGCACCTCGCCAAAGACCGCCGTTCAAATTCAATTTCTCGACAGGGGGCCTCGCTGGCGGATGAGAAGAGGCGAACGGAACATCGCGCGAGTGGTCCAGTGGGACGCCAACAGCGGCGGTGCAAGACCACAGGAGGCAGCTGAACCGAAGCTCGAAACAAAGAACATCTCGATTGTTGACGAGATGGACCAGAGGGACCAGTTCATGCACTGGGAGCCCCTCCAATGCTGACTCTATGTGATGTGCAGAGAACTCGCGAAGGACGGGATGAAAATCTGCTGAATGCCGTGCCTATACGACCAGGCTTCCTGTATCCGTCTTCCCCGTCGGCTGCTCGAGTCACCCCCCATGCCGCCTGTGCCGTGGGCGCTGAATCTATTCATAGGCGAGCGGCGAGTCCATCATCGTCACCCTGAGTTATACTTGGGACCGCTAAGACGGGCCTGATTAGTGCAAGATTTGGGCCGCGGCGGCGTGTGGGACTTGTGTTTGCGGGTGAGTGATTGTGTGCCAGGTTTTGAGTTTTCCTGACATGACCCCTGGCACCCTCTCGATCTGGTCCTGAAATTCGAGCGGAAGAGGCGCGTTGGGGGTTGATGGTCAGACTTTTTTTTTATGTTTTGTTTGTTTGCTTGTGATTTTGAGTTGCTGTGCTCACCATCTCCAACGCGGTAAAGTTCAGGTACCGAATTCTGTATGTATCCATCCCTCAGGCATTCACGCCTGGAAGCGACCGCCCGTCCCCACAGCTTCCCGTTCTGAGCCGGAGACCTTTGGCTTACCTAAGTCAATCGACCGGCTCGGCTCCGGCTAGCATAGCAGGGCTGATGGACTAGTCTCTTCAATGGATCTTTGGGGAGCTTTTCTGATGGACCCTCGACTCAGGCTGGGGAATATTTTTTCGCCGTCTTCCAGTAGGGGAGCCGCCCGCGGTGGGCTTTCTGGAGCCTCGTGCTGGACTGCTGCTGCGTCACTGGGCAATAGAACAAGCTCTTTTTGGTGGCAACTGGAAATGCGGGCAAGCGCAATCGGCTACTAGGAAGACGTCAATTTTCAGTTGATAGACTTTCAAGCTTCAACAATCTGCCATTGAACTCCTCCAAGACAACGTATCGTCAAACAGCAACCCTCACACGGACCAATTGCCGCTTCTGCTCTCGCTTAGCCCCTCAAACCATGTTCAACCGTGTGCTCAGCTTCCGCGGGGCCAAAAAGGCAGACGCGGCTGAGGAAAAAGGTGACAATGACGCGCCCGCCAGCGAGACGTCGCCCGATGCCCTCATCACATCAGCCAACCCCGAGCACCCGGCCAATCTGATCCCTTCGCTATGTGCAAAGTTCTGGACATTGGGCTGGGTCACGGGTACGGGCGGAGGATGCTCGATTCGAGAAGAGTAAGTCTGATATAAACGTCAAGGCGGAGATATCACACACCTTTACTTGCAACCCATCTTAAGCGGGAGCCATTGGCTCACTGAATAACCATGAGAATTTTGATATACTGACGATGGCTCTAGTGACATGGTTTACATCGCCCCCTCAGGCGTCCAGAAGGAGCTCATGAAGCACACCGACATCTACGTCCTCTCACTCTCCGCCCAGAAGGACCAAGACTACCGTGAGCGCACTTACCTGCGCGCACCACCCTGCTACAAGCCGTCGCAGTGCACGCCGCTCTTCCTCGCAGCCTTCACCCGCCGCAACGCCGGCTGCTGCATCCACACGCACTCGCAATGGGCCGTGCTCGTCACGCTGCTCCTTGAAGCCGAGGGCTCTGGCAAGAACAAGGTCTTTGAGATCAACAACATCGAGCAGATCAAGGGCTTTGGGCGTGGCATGACGAAGAAGGGCAACCTGGGTTACCATGACACCCTGCGCATCCCGGTTATTGAGAATACCCCGCATGAGGAGGATCTGACTGAGTATCTGGAGGAGGCGATGGAGCAATACCCCGACACTTATGCTGTTCTTGTTCGGAGACATGGCGTCTACGTCTGGGGCGACAATGTTCATAAGGCGAAAACGCAGTGTGAGAGCTTGGACTACCTCTTTCAGCTTGCTGTCGAGATGAAGAAGCTTGGCCTCCCCTGGATCAGCGAGGTTGCCCAGATTGCTCCCCAGCGAACATGAGAACGGCGAAGCAAAACATTTGCTAGCAAGATGAAGTTCTCGGAGGCGTTTGATGCTTTAATGTTTGGGATTAGCGTTCTCAATGTATGGGCAATATATCTATATCTACACGTCCATGCTGGAAAAGTTGGTGGTTTGAAGTATCGTGACATTGGATTTTGGGTGGTATCTCTATATTGGTTTTGCAAAACACATGTTCATAGCTCGTCTCTGGGTCTTGAATCTCCCACAACCGCTGGCTCCTCCATCATCCTCTTCTTGGTGTTCCTTGCCGGCTCTGCTTCCGCATCTTGCTCAATGTCAGCCGGTATCTGGCCCAGATCATCCGCCTCGTTAACCTTGTCCACAATCTTCGCAACCTGTTCCACCATGGAATCCGGATCGCCCTTCTCAGGGACAGCTTCTTGCCCAACCTTTGCCGTCGGCAGAGATTCATCTGGCAAGCCCTCAACCGACACCCTCCCCCCATCACCACCAACCTCCATCCTCCCACTCTCACCCCTCCCCTTCATCACCGCGCTCCCAGTCCTCACACCAACCCCAAACATCATCCTCAACGGCAACCACGCCACCCACCACAACGGCCCATACAACCACCGCCGAAACACAAGCCACGCCCCCGTCACCAGCAGCGTATACAGCGCCGTCTGCAAGTACCACGTATCGCTCTTCTGCGAGCGCAGCAGCGTGCCCAGCAGGTCGCGCGACGACGCCAGCATGCCGTCCAGCGACGAGTAGCTCTCGTCGAGGGAGCGCAGCGCGGCAGACGATTCGGTTAGCATGTCGTGTGCGTATTCGCTGCGCTGTAGTTCTGCGGCGATGAGGTCGTGCGTGCGGCGGAGGGCGGCGGTCACGGTTGTGCTGGCGCCGACGGTGGCTTGGTCGTTGGCGGAGAGGGAGCTTGTTATGGGGGCGTGGGAGTGTCGTTGTGGTTGTGGTGGTGATAGTGCGTCGGGTGCTGATTCGGAGGGGGCGAGGCAATCGAGAAGACGTTCGTGGTCAAGACGTTCGGCTGTAGACTGCGTGATAGTCGCAGCAACTCGAGCTTCCCGGAAGGCCTTTCGACATCTACAAGTCTGTTAGCGGTCTCTAATCTCCCACGAAGACACTCCCACATACGAAGTCAACTGCGCATCCAGCGCCTGCAACCCCTCGCCCAACCGCTCCCGCTCATGCCTCTCAACGTCCACGTAGCCAATCTCCTGCTTCAACGCCCGTAGCTCGTCCTTGCCATCCTTCAACAGCTGTGAAATCTCGCCCGCAAGCTCCGGCTCCTCAACGACCTGTTCGATCAGGCCGCGCAGCTGCACCGTCGAGTCCTGCAGCGCAGCGAGCCGTTCCTGAAGGCCCTCGAACGATGACATGATCCGACAAGTCTTTACACTTATAGGTAGTTTACGTAGACATGAGCAAGGGAGCTGCTGGCATCATGACACCCCCGACCCGCAAAGCCCCGTTACGCGCATATGCATCTATCACAGCCGGCCGGCAAACCTCGAAATTTCCAACATCGTGTGAGCCGCAGCAGTCTACCAGCGCATCTCCAATCGACGACGCCCGCTCGCCACGATGATCACCAAATTCATGACCGAGGTCTCGGCCCGGTTCAACCCCTTCTCGCCCTGCGCGAAGCCCGCGCGTCTGTTCCTCACCTTCCTACCGCCCAATGCGCGCGCGAACGGCGTGGCCATTACCACGAGCCTACTGCCCCGGAATGCGACCGAGCCGAGCTCGCTGCGAGTGAAATTTAGTATGTGATTTCCACCGAAGAAAGGAAATAGCTTGGGGGCTATTTTTGGGCTGCAATTGGAGCTGACAGATTTGCAGAGGATGGAAAGGAGCTGAACTTCAACTGCGAAAAGACCAACATCAAGGGTCTCGTGGAGGAGGTCGACCGGCACTCGCGCCAACTACAAAAAGCCGCGGACCTCACAGATTAAGGAGAATCGAATTATATCTTGTATCTATACCATGCATCGACGGCGTTTGGAGGAAGCGAAGAATTAGAGCTACGACATTGGCACGGGACGAGCAGCGAGACGTCTCTGTACAAGAACTGTACGATATTTACGGGAATTGACAACTTTTGTATATTGTCCTGGAAATTTTTGATGCCTACTTTTGTTGCGCAGGGGGTTATACCATCATCGTTTCCAATAGACCCAGACCGCTCATATTTCGAACACTTAGGCGGAAGCACCGCTGATGAAGAACCACTTGTCGATAGAAGCGTCGATCTTCTCGGCGGGGATCTCCTGGTGGGGAGGCAGAGGAGGGAGCTGGTCGGCACCGACGCGGGAAGGAGACTGGGAGACGGTGACGTTGGTGCTGCATATTGTCAGAGGAAGATCATCTGAGACCAGAATTGTGACTTACGTAGAGACACCACCAGCGGGGGTCTTGCCAGTGATGAGGCGTTCCCAGGCCTCGGCACACTCACGGACGACATCCATAGCGTAGCTAAAGCGGGAGGCGTTAGTGGGCTGTTTCAATCAACGGAGACTCATTCAGCTCACCTCTTGTTCTTGCACTCGCCAGTGAAGGCGAACTGGTTCTCGGGCTTGCCGTCAGGGATCTTGTAGATACGGAACCACTCGTTGGTGGCCCGAAGCAGACCAGGCAGGTGGCGCTCGACGTCCTCGACGTCGTTGAGCTTGGCAGCCAGAGGGTCGTTGACATCGATGACAATGACCTTCCAGTCGGTCTCCTCCTCGTCGAGGAGGGCCATGACGCCGAGGACCTTGACCTGCTTCACCTGGCCGGTGTAGCCAACGAGCTCACCGATCTCGCAGACGTCGAGCGGGTCGTTGTCACCCTTGGCCTTGGTCTCGGGGTGGATGGCGTTGGGGTCCTCCCAGGTCTGGAGAGACATGTGGTCAGCGATCGGGGGTGCGCACGTGGTGTGAGAGGAGGAAGCCAACGGCGGCAACGTACCTGGGGGAAGGCGCCGTAGTTCCACAGGTAGCCCTTGTGGGGGAAGCAGTTGCGGACATATCGAAGCTTGCCCTTCTTGATGTCCTGCTTGATGGGGTTGAGAAGCTCCTCCTTGGAGATCTACGGTGGTTGTCAGCAAGTGTCGGTCTGAGGGAAGACTAAGACCAAGGGAGGAGACGATTGAAAATTCAACAGACTCAGCTCCGCTCGAGTCAAGAGCAAGGAAGCAAACACACCTCAAGCTTGGCATTGGTCCATCGAGGGATCTCGACGACCATGTTCAGGATGGTCTGCTCCTGGTTGGCGTACAGGGGGATATCGTGGAAGGGCGAGACGGGCACGCCATCCTTCTCGATGTACACGCGGTGCTCGAGGGTGTTGGGGGCCGCAACCTTGCGGACGGAGTAAGGGGAGGCCATTGCGGGCGACGACGACGAGGTGGTCGAGTAGGCGCGAAGGTGGGCGGCGATTTGCGCGGTGCGGCTGGAGGAGATTGTGTTGGAGACGAGAGGCGACGACGTCTTGAGGGAAGAAGAAGAAGGAGGAGGAGAAGAAGGAGATGGAGATGGAGGGGGCGGGGTATTCTGCGTCTGCGTCTGCGTCTGCTTGGCCCTTGCTGCTGGACTCATGGCGGTAGCGGTGCGTGTGGCCAGGGTTCGGGTGTGATTGGCGGCGGGCAGGCCATGCGCTGGAGCTGGACCTCTACAGCGGGCGAGCGTCAGCGTCCCAGCAGCTAGCGGGTGCGGGTGCGATAGCGGGAGCAGCTGGAGCAGACCTCGCTGCAGCCGGCCGGAGTGCTGCTGGAGCATCAATGAGAAGATGGGTGGAGCAGGCAGGCCAGGGCGAAGGGAAGCCGCGCTGTTATAGAGCGCTGCTGGCGGTCGTCAGAAGCGTAGGTGTTCAATCAGTGGCCGCGGGAGTCGGCTGCAGGCTGGGCAGAGGGCCGAGGTCGAGGAGCTGAGATGGCGGTTGTTGGGCGGGAAAACGGACGGGAGGGAAATCCAATGGAAAGGGGGGACGTCTCGACACTACCGGCACTAAGCCGGACACGGGGAGTTCTCTTCTATCATGCTCGGGAGCTGGATATGGTCTTGAGGCTCGTGTCTTCATCACAACTGCCGTCTTCGCCCCAATTCTGCTTGTTCCATCATCCACGCACCTTCACTCTCAAGTCCTCGTCCTTCCCGTCCTCACCGTCTGTTATCCTTGCTCCGTTCCCTTCAGGCATTCCGTCCGTCCAACGCCAACGGACCGTCCACCGCATATCCACCCACACCGCTGCTTGGCGCAAACAGATCAACTTTTTTTTCACATCGGCCTTCGTCCGACCCACGCAGCCCGATCACCTCATATCGATTGGATTCCAATGCGTCCCGTCTGGAGCCGGTTTGTACTTTGCTTGACATCGAGCGTCGTCAGCCCCAGGCCTTAGCGGATGCTCACCACGGCTCGTCGCTTCTCCGACCGCTCATCAACCCGACGGCCCGCCTCACGATATGCACTTAAGCAGCTTATCAACACCTCCTACTGACAAACCCTCTACAAACTCAGTGAACAATACATTTCAGGAGTATTCGTATTCGTGGCAGAAGACATACTTCGTTTCAGGTAAAGAACAAACGGACCGCGCAAAGGTATAATACAAAAGACAACGGTGCCAGCACTCAATCCATATCACCCCGCCTCATACAGAAACGACTCCCAGCAAGCACGCCTCACCCTTCACACTACCTACATACAGGCTCTTTAACGCTACGCTCTGTCAAAACTTGACTCGCCCGCAACTGCAGCAGGATCATCTATTCTCTCAATCAACCGGCAACCTCAGCAGTGACCGCAGTCGGGGCCGTGTTGCCGTTGGGCGACTTGACCTCGGGCGTCTCCTCAACCTCCTTGCCCTTTCCCTTAAGGCTCGGTGAGCGGCTCTGGACGGGGGTGCGGTACGTCTCCGCCTCAGGCTGCCAGTCGCGGAGGTCGTCCTCGCAGTCGTTGAGGATCTGACGGGCCTGAGCCGCGTGCTCGTACACGGGACGCGAGTCTCCGGGGACCACGGGCGTATCGTCAAGCAGCTCGAGGAGACGGCGGCCGTGCTTGGCGAGGATGATTTGCTTCTCAGCTCGCTCAATGGTGGCGGTGAACTCGGCGGCGTATGCCTCCTTGAGCTTCTGACGGGTCTGTCTCTCGGGTCAGCCAAGGGAAAGGTCTCGAGGGGTATCAATGGATGCTCACGATGTTGGTCAGCTGAGCCTCAGCAACCAGGTTCTCTGCCTCGGCGCGCACTAGCTCCTGCTCGAGGACGACCAAGCGTGCGCTCTCAGGCTCCTTCAACTTGAGCTTCTGGATCTCGTCGGCAATCTTGCTCTTGCCGTCCCTACTCGGCTGGACGCTCTTCTCCGTGTTGCGGATCGTCTTGAGCACGCCGCGCGAGTCGTCGAGCGCATGAGCGTATCCGTCCTCCTGCTCGCCCATCTCGCTGAGCACGACGCCGACCTTGTCCGAGATGTCGCTGATGGCGTCGTCGCCCGTCTGCTCGCCCCATTCCGACAGCTGCTGGGCGATGGACACGCGCTCACGGCCGGCGCTTTCGTGGGAAGAGATGAGGTTGTTCTCCGACTTGATCAGCTTATACAGCTTGCGCGACAGCTCTGGCTGCACCTGTCCGCGCAGCGAGTTGAACGAGAAGCCACGCTTGCCGCCGCTGCCGGCGCCCGAGGGCCGGTTCGACTTGTTGGAGCGGATCGAGAGGGCGCGATTCCTGTAGGGAGGAGGGCTGTTAGCGGCGCCGTCGGTCCTGTACACGGGAGTGAAGGGTTGCTGGTGTCGGTGGAAGCCGTCGTAGCTCGAGGAGGGAGCCATGGCGGCGATGGGAGCGAACGAGTCGAACAAAACGCAGACGGTGATGTGTGTTGAGGTGGTTGTTGTGGAGGAGGAAGACTTACATGATGGCGGGAGCTCCGGAAAGCTTCTACGGGCTATGTGATGTGGTGATGCTCCTTCCCAATGGTCAGCATGAAGTCGCCAGTTTGGAACAACTTGAAAGGAAGTCGCGGCAGCCAAGGCGCGCTGCACACGGACCAAAAAGAGGTAAGAGGGGAAGCCTACAAAGAGCTGATATTGGAAGCTGGGATATGCGGCTCTCCAGCAAGAAGGTAAGTCTGGGTCGTAGTTTCTCCCACGCAATAGTACAGGCTTAATCCAAAACAATGGTAAAAATAAAAATAAAAAGGTTGCAGCAATGCCACGCCCCGGAAGCAGGGATCAGCAGGTTATAAGCCGTCTCCCAGACCCTACAAACAACGATGCCAAATTCCCAGCAGCGAGCCTTGTGCTTCAATCCACGACGCAATGACGCCGATGGCGGTCGGTGATGTCATGTCCTGCCCGCGTCCAGCAGCCCCGCCCCCCACCACTTGAAGAGCTGCGAGCCGCCACGACCCGGATCGAGACGGATGACGATGGATGCGCGAGGCCGGCCTTGCTGGATTGGGATGCGAAGGGGAGCTGATGTGCGCGGGTTTACTTGGTCTTGTGCTGTGGTGGTGGGATTGAGAACGCCGGCTTGACTCTAGCTGCTCTGCTCTGCTCTGTTCTGGTCTGATATCGCCATTCCATGAGCGATGCATGTCATACAAGATACAGTGCTCCTCCGCCCCATACATTAAAATCCTTCATGAGATGAATAATCAATCATTCTTCGTAGATCCAGCACAAATCATCCCTGCTCGTGTCCTTCCCGTCGTCTATCGTGACAAGTCGTGATCGCCTCCCGCATCGCTCGCTCAGTACCGCCGCTCATACACCACCGGCCGGTCGGTGTAGCTCGCGCGCGGGCTTTCTCTGTATGACCGCCGCTCGCGCGTCACGCTCGTGTAGCTTGCGCGCGGCGAGTGCGAGTGATGGTGGTGATGGCCGTTGTACCGGCGCGCGGGGATGATTTCCTCGTGGTAGTAGTACTTGGTCCGGGGCTCTGGACGGAAGCACATGCTTGCTGTCTGATGCGTGCAATGTATAAAGTTATGATGGTTCTCGGAAAAGACTGCGATTTTCTGGCTCTATCGTCAAAGTCTGCGGGAAAAGTGTGAATACGAAAAGACGCCTGGGGGGAGAGTCTTATATCATCCGCCTCCAGGTCTCATGCCCGGTTTCTTGGTCACCAGCGCAGGGCCAGCCGACAAGGATAGATTTCTGGGCTTAGCGCTGCCCCGGGTGTGGCTGAGGTGCCAGCCAAGCCTCACGGACATGACCTAGATCGAAGGCTCCAGCATCAGATGACTTGAGAGTAAGGCTACCATTTTATTCGTAACAATTCTGTAGACAACGCTCCCATTACCCAAGATAGAGACAGATCTCCCGAAACCCTTTTAGATACCCGCATTACTCCCAGCTTCCTCGCCAAACCCCGTCATCAAAACCGGTACAAGTCTCCCGACACATAATCAAACGCCGCCTGATCCAGCGTTCCGGGAAAGCCCTCGACACCGCGGAACAGGTCATCCATCTGCGACCCTCCCAACAACATGTGCAGCGAGGGGTCCGCCGCCATGTTCGCCATGTTGGTCCACTGCATCATCTCCAGCCCGTTGCCAAAGCCGCTATCAAAGTTCGTATCATAAGTGACGGGTGAGGTCTCCACGGACGGCACCGACACTGGTGCAGCAGGATCTTCGAGCTGCTGCTGCTGCTGTTCCAGCGGAGGCGGAGGCACCGTAGTAAACTCCTCAGCAGGGTCCCGGAGCAGTGGCAGTTGCGGATTCTCCTCCATGTGCTGGTGAATCCGGTCCAATGTCTCCAAACACCGGCCTGCCGCCGACTTGGGCGAGCTCAGCCGCCGGAAACACTCTTTGCCGCGGTCCATGGCCTCTCCCGTGGTAATGCGCGGCACGAAGCTCGCAGCCGCCATATCCGCAGCTCCGACATACGGCGTTGCCCGCTGCTCCAGGTGGTGTACCTTGAGCACCAGCAGCGCCTGGAATAAGAAGTAGGTAGCATACCAGTTGAGGCACGTGTTCAGCAAGCCCGAGTACGTCTTAGTGAAGTCGGTGATCTCGACGACGGCCTCGACAGCCTCGACTAGACACCGCTGCGCGGCGGCGGCCTTATCCGCACGGTTGATCTGGAAGCGCTGGCTGCTGCGCCAGAGCAGAATGCCTAGGTTGCGAGCGCGCCAGATGACCATGGTGCGCGGGCCCAAAAACCATCGTGGAACCTTTTCGTCGCTGAAGTAGGAGGGCAGCGAGGCTTGCCATTGCAGGAGTTTCTCCTGTAACGCGACGGCCGACTCCAGGCTCATGCTGAGTTGGGTAGGCTGGGCAGGTTGGGCTGACAGGAACTTGGTGTAGATCTCATTGGCAACGGTGGCCAAGTGTGTGTGTGCGATGATGGTTGAGTATGTAGTTGGGTAGTCGACCTCCTTGGGGACGGGAGAGGCCAAAGCGAGGTCCTGTCAGAGTCAGCACTGTGAGAACGGCGATGGATGATGATAGATGCTACTTACAGAGTCGTCAATGTTTCGAGGCAGGCGGACGTCTATGAAGGCATCGACGATGGTCAGTGGCCGACCCGTTGTGATGCTCAGTCCGCTGTCGAAACAGAACAACGTCCAGAAGACCTGCCGCCTTCGTTCTAGAGCCAGGCAATCTTGGCTCTGGTCCGATAGTTCGCGGTGCATGCCCAGCCCAATGGCCATCCGATACGCAATGCCCATCATGTTAAAGCCAGTGTTGGGTCTGTCGCGTTTCTGCACATAATTACCCTGCACATTCATTAGTTGTGATCATGTCGAAGGGTTTGGTTCTCAGACATACCATCAAGAGGAAGGCCTGGACAGCCCCCAGCGTGCCGCACTCAAGAGCCTGAGCCGACAGCCAAGCCCTCGCCTTGTTATAAAACGGACTCTCATGCTCCTCGTCCGTCATGACCCATTGGCCAATCTCCAGCACCATGTAGCAGATGGGCACCCAACTGGAGCTCTGGCTGATGCGATCCCGCTTCTCCCACCGCTCGCGGAAGGTCCGCTCATGCAGGATCGGGTAGTTGGAGTTGTAGAACAGGAAGTACGCATCAATGAGGCGCCCGACCTCTGCAATGGCGGCCAGCCCCGAGTTGAGCGTCGGCGACGGCGGCTGGCTGGACCGCACGCGGATCGACCCCGGCGTCGGCCGGCCATCCTGCGACTCGGGCGGCGTCACGGGCGACAGCAGGGCCGAGATGCGCTGCAGGATGTTCGACGCCGAGCTGCTGCCCAGATAGCCCGACGTGGTGGTCGAGACACTGCCCATGCCATCGCTGGTGAACTTGGGCACGCGCGGATCGGCCGCCGGCAGCCCCTCGTTCCACTCGAAGTCCTCATCCAGCGAGCCCTCCGTGACATACCCGTCGTCAGCGCGCCGGGCACTTCCGCCGCCGCCGCCGCGCTGCTGGCCCAGACGCTTCAGCTCGGCGTTGATGTCGATGCCGGGTTGCAGCGACCGCAGCAGCGCCTCCAGCTGCAGACAGCGGCGCTCGGCCAGGTCCAGGTTGCGGCGCGTCAGGGGCGTGCGCGGCGGCGGCGCCTCGAACACGCACTCGGCGCCCGTCTTCATGCATGAGGCGCAGATGCCCGCGTCCTGCTTGCTGGGGAAGCATCGCGTCTTGCGCTTCTGGCAGCCCAGGCAGGCTCGGATGTGCGGGTTGCGCGACTTGCGGGTGTCGTTCATCTCTTGTGGCAAAGCGTCAAGTCCGGGGTGAGCAAGAGGGGTCGAGACACGCCCTCATGTTCTGGCACGGATGGCCGAACTGAGTGAATCTCTCTCTGGTGTTGAGGGGTCCAGCCAGGGTCGGTCTGCCTCCTCAGTGCTGGTATCGTGGCAGAAACTCTGATTAGCTTCAAAATCCCGATTCGAGGGCTAAAAAACAGTACCGGGCTGTCAGTCAGAGCCCATGATCCCGCTGCTCATCCAGTGCAATTCACCCAGATAAGAGGATTGGGATGGGACGGATGGTGATTACAAAGGCGTCAGGTCAGGCAGGACAGGTCTGGCCCGTTGAGTCAAGGTGAGTGACGAGACGAGCCCCTCCTCCACCGAGAAAGACCTCGCTCAGGCTCTCGCTAATAACTCTCTCCAGCTTTGGAGGTCACCGGATCAGTCTCGTCGGTGGGGCGCAGACTCGAGTTGGCCACATGCGCTTGCGAGGGGGATTTGGCCCAGGCGAGTCATTCCCCTCTGCCAATGCATCGTGAGATACGGCAATTACTAAAAAATAATCTTAAAAAAAAGGCGCTTTTGCTCTGTGGTGCTCTATCATCTGCCAAGACTACAAAAAGAAAACCCATGGCCGCAAGATCCCTCCCTCTATGGTACATTTTTACAGCATTCGTCCCCTTAGTTCTACCAAACAGTCCCTCATTTCTGCGGCGAGAAGCCCGTAGGAACCTTACCAACCGCCCAGGCCGTAGCATAGAGGCCCAGGAATGTCGCGAAAACGACAATGGGCTTTCGCAGCGACTCCAAGAGCGGCACCTCGTAGGAGATGACCAGGTCGCGGTCCCGGAACTCGTCAACGAGGTTCCGCGCCTTGATGGTGACGGCCGTACGCCCGAGCGTGTCGAGGTACGTCTTCTGGATGTCTACTGACGTCTCAGTGATGGACGACTCGGGGATAGTCGTGTGAAGCTTGACGTTGCTGGCAAGCCATCAATTAGCATGGGTTACATCGTCCGACTCTTCCCCCAACTTCTCCAACTTACCTAGCGCCCTCGGGCAGCAACACCTTGACATTGACCTGCTGGTACTCAATACCTTCAACCTGCTTGGGTCCCTCAATGAAGGGAACCTTCAGCACGTAGCCACCGCTGACAGTCTTGCGCACGAAGTTGGCCGCGTCCGAGTTCCAGCCAATAGTAAAGGGGTACTTCCAGCCACCGAAGATGGGGTATCGAGGCTTAAGCTCCAGCATCGATTCGCGCTTGTTGCTCCTGAATCGTGACGTCGAAACATTTCCAATCACGTCGACAAAGTAGGCGTCGACGCTTCCGACCTGGAGAGGCACCCGCATCTCCTTAAGGGCAGGGCTGGCGGGGTTGTAGAACTGCGACTGCGCCCACTTGACGCGGTTGAACAGCGTCGAGAGGTTTGCGCCTCGGTTATACAGCTCGTATCGTTCCTCGAATGCTACATTTCCGCCCCAGTGGCTGACCTCAATATCCCGGTCCAGCACGGCGACGTGGGTGACTGGCTTGGTGAACTCGAATCGGACCTGCGCAGGGGACACAGCGCCGGCGGGCTTCTCCTCGAAGGGGCCGTACGTCAGCTTGGAGCCCTGCTTGCTGGGGAAGGCCTTGGTCTCGCCGCTGCCAGGGATCTTGGTGTAGTCGGGGATCGACGAGGACGCAGCCTTGACCTCCGTCTTCTGCTTCAGCGTCGTGTAAGCCGAGGGAGCGTAGACCGAGAAGTCGTAGGTGAGGAATTGCTGCTCGTCCTGGGCAATCGACGCGGGGAGAGGCGAATAGGCCTGCAGGAAGTAATACGAGATGCCGAGAGTCTGTTGTCCGCCAGCCTTGAGGGGCGTGGGGAGGATAATTCGATAGTACTGGACGTCACTGTTGCAGTTTGGTCAGGCCGCTGGAACCAGAACGTAAAGCTCCATTCTAAACTCACCTAAGAGCATCATACTCAACAACCTCGGCGTCGAACGGTCCAGCGCTCGCGTCCTTTCGGTCCTTGGCTTCGAAGCCACCCACCCGGGCTATCTGGTCGGCAGTGAAGGGCACGTAGTATTCGTCCTGCGGCTCTTTGGAGGTGTTCTCGATGAGCACGTTGATCTGCTCCTTGACGTAGTTCTTCTCTAGGGAGATGACGTGCACGAGGTTGGCGTTCTTGAAGACCTGTGGCGGCTTGAACTCGGCGGGCAGGATGACTTTGGAGGTCTTGGCGGTCGATGCGCCAGCGCTGGCGAGGGCAGTCGACACGAAGCCCACGAGGGCCGCTGCAATTGCTGACGGCTTCATCTTGATGGTGTGTTGGACACGGGGCTCATTGACAGTGCGAGCCCTGGAACAATGAAGAGACGGAGCGACTTGGCGGGTTGGTGGATCGAAGACGTCGCGATTCCACGATGCTCAAGCCAGCAGCAGCAGCAGTAGCTCCTGAAAAGCATACGTCGCCCATTCGCAAGCCCGTTCAGGGAAGGAGCTTCGGTGTAGCTTCTCCAGCCAATGAGACGTAGCGTCCAGCGGGGTGGGTCGGTGGATAGTAACCCCGGATCCCGGAGCGTGGTTCAGTTTCAACCGTCAGGGTGTCCATGAGCAAGTACATCGAGTGTCTAACTGTTCACACAAAGAATCATGGCAAACCGATTCTCAATTGATGGTACTTCGAAATAAAAAGCCTTTCTTTTTTATCTAAGTAACAGATCCCTTGTTTATGTACTCTGTACTCCGTAACTGAACCCTATCCCTAGCTAGGACCCCAGATCCCGATTCCTTAACCAGCTCCTTGTCTCCTAGGTATCTAGACCTCTAGATGCAGCGACTGTTTTTTTACCCTTCACAATTTTTTTTTCGTCTTCCGCAGTTTCTTTCTCTTTCCTTCATTCTTCCAAACTTTACCGCAGAGCCCAGGATCAGGAGAGTCTCTTCTCTCATCATCGGGGTTGCGGGATGGACCACTACCCATGTTTCCCGAAGAAGGACCCCACAGGCGACTTTCAAAACCACTGGACGAAATATTCCAGAGAAGTCTTACGCCAGTCGGCACACAGGACCGCCAAACCACCCGAACCAATGGTGGCTAGGTGCTGTACCGGAATACCCAGTTCACACAGGAAGGAGCCCGAGAAGATGTTGGCTTCAGAGCCTTGATAAGCTTGAACGGTTCCAGTGGGGAAGGCATATTTGTCCGAAACTATGAGTCCATAGGTGACAGCCACATCAACCTGGGAAGTTCTCAGCTGACTCCCCTCTCGAGTAAGTCTCGCAGTTTCTTCATATCAGAGGGTGGCTCCCGGCTGTGCAAGTCTACCAACATAGCACACACAGTTCTAACTGGTTCCTTCCCTCATCTGAACCCTTCTTTTTATACTACCTAATAAGTCGTTACTCTCTAAGTTGTAGTTTCGTGCGGATGACGCGAATTTTGACTCTAATATGAAGCCTTCAGACCGGAACCCGAGCTGTAACTACAGGAGAGTTGGCTTTGGGGCTACGACAAACAACTTGTGGACAGAGACAAGGACGGAGCGAATAGAAGGCTTGTATTGTATTGTCTGAACCTCAATAAAGCTATTCGGTACACAGATGTCAAGTTAGACGAGGATGGCAGCCCATTATCCCAATGGCCAACTATGCGACCATACAACTGGTTAATTTTATCGGAGTCTTGAACGGAAGAAACAAATCTGGCTTCATTCCAACAAATAGTCCATGGCCGAGCGGCCTCCGTAAAACACGAAAGGTTCCCTCACCCGCTGAGTCTTGAGAACGTTGGGACTTTGGCATTGGACGTCTTATGGGGCAAGAATGGAGTAATTAGCACTCCTTCGGTACCGTAAAAGAACATTTATGCTTGTCCGAAATATGCTGCTGTATAATTTAGCGGTCTTGCCTAACTTTCCAGCCCTATGGTCCTGAAGGATTCGATTTCCACTCGGCTGAGCAGTAGTGCTGACACTTGCGTCCAGGATAAACCGCTCGATTACACAGCATGAGAAAATGCGTGAGTCTGTCACGGTTTACTATGTTGATGCTGCAGAAAGAATCTGCTTCTCTTTAGAGTTGAGTTTGTCAGATAAGAGAGCAGACATCAACCTCAAATCCCGAAGCGTAATTATGATGCTGCCGCAGCGCTCTCGTACCCATTTGTCTGTGGGCCATTGTCTTTAAATATAACTACTCCAAGTATGTACCTTGCTCATTTATGAAACACATGGGGTCCATAATGCTAGTTCACAAAGTCCCATCTGGCATCTCGAGGGAATCGCTTAGGCACAGCCCGCGGGCTTAGGGCCTTCTCGTTGTAGAGGGAAAGCCTTACCAGCCAGCTCATTCAGCCCCAAGGAGAAAGATATGCCCCGATACAGATCGAAGACCCGGAAGCATGGAACCAGACGATCGTCTTCGAACGCGATTGGCCTGTTTCCGATGGACCCCTGGGCAGACAGCCTCGCGTCTTCCATGGCCCGACCCGGATCCTACGTTCACTACCAAAGTCCCAACCAAAGGATTGAGGCTTCATCCTTAAATAATTGACAGCGCTTTGACGCGGATTCTATAAATGCCCTGTAGACGCTTTGAAGTATTTACATAGAGAAATGTATTCCTGTGGTTGCCCTGTTGTCTTAGCCTGACCGTTCTCTCGTTTCAAAGACTCACTTCTAGCGACTGCGACGATGGTTTCTAGATTCGCCGCTCTGCTGGCCCTTGGAGGCTTTGCGGCGGCCCATCCTCCAATGCACCAGATTGCTGTCGAAGTCGAGAGTGCCTCCGTACATCACACCAACACCCATGGCCTTTCCAGACGCGACGTTGAGCCATGCCAAGTGCTCAGCGAAGCTTATGAAGCAGCTGTTGCCGACACTGCGCCGGGCGGGCCAATCCTCCTTGATGTGCTTCCCTCGGTCGGGATTGCCTGTCTCAAGTCCGTCCCGTTGAATATTGGGAAGAATGAAGAACTCCTGGATTACATCGAGCCGTTTGTGCAGATTCAGAGTACTTTAGATATCTTGGCCAACCCCCCTGATGAATACCTGGTTCCGGGCGTTGATGTGCTTGGCGGTCTTGACAAAATCAGGACCAAATTGCTGTCGAAGATGTACGATTATAAGTATCAGAATCAGTATGAGTTCATGACAGATCTTCGGAGTCTTGTAAGATAAACGAGATCCAGCCGCCGACATTTGCTCACTCTGCCTAGTTTGCTGCCGCCTCCGATGGCCATTTCGATTACCCTCCGGCCCTTCTGACCATATTTTACTACACGCAGAGACAAATCAAGTTCTACTCTCTTTCCAAAGACGGAGTCGCACTGCCCTTGATCTTCGATTTCTACGATGTTGGGCGGGGAAATAACGGGACACTGGACTATCGCCCTTCTGCTGTCCACTCCGTTGATGGCATTCCCGTGTTTGAGTATCTCGAGAATTTGGCCGTGAACAGCACCGGGAACTACCAAGACCCCGACGCCCGGTTTAATGGACTGCATTACAATTTAGCTCGTGTAGCGGCTGCCAGCGGCGGCTCATCCACCGCTAGGGCCTTCGAAATCCCCGACTATCACAACATCACTTTCTACAACGGCACTGTGAATGTCTGGGCAAACGGGATCTATTTCCCTGCTGGTATCGACTTTTCAGGTATCAAGAATGGCCAAGACGTTCAGAATCGATTTGAAATCCCTCCAACGGCATCGACTTCAACCCAATCCATTCCCGCTACCACTGAAGCTCCGAGCTCAATCGTGACCTCCGATGCGACGTCGACTGCAGAAGTTCTGGCTTCAACAACAACCCAGACCCCGGCACCGTCCATGACCGGCTATCCGAACTCCTCCTTTATCAGTCCTTACCGCAATCTTGGTGGCTTTCTCCTTGAAGGGTCTGATTACGACGATGTCGCTGTGCTCTCGGTACTGAGCTTCGAGCCTATCGGTTTTGATATGGCCACCCTCAATAGTAGCGACTTCAACCTGCAGAGCAGAGACACCATAGCCAACTTCCTTAACGCAGCTCATAGGGACGGCCGAACGAAAATTGTCATCGACATGTCTGCGAACGGTGGTGGTTATATTGCTCTCGCAGACCAAATGTATCGCCTCTTCTTCCCGAATGGCAACTTCACCTTGTTTGATCGGATGCGCAACACTCCAGGGCTCAAGGCTATGGCAGAGGCAGGGTATGATGCCTTCGTCGGCTCCGGTCTTATTGACAACTCTGGGCATGCTCCTGTTGACATCAACGGTAAACGCATCAGGACCGGAGAAGCCTGGTTCGGCCCCGACCTTGTGGCAGGCCAGAACGTCAGTATGGCGTTTCACGACGACTACAGCAGGCCGTTCGATTCGTCAATTGACCTTTACTTCAACGGCGAAGACCCTAACCATCCACCCGTAATCCCGGAGGCCCTTTTCGAGCCGGAAAACATCCTGATCGTTACAGACGGTACTTGTGCCTCATCCTGCACTATCTTCACCGGATTGATGACTCGAGGCCATCCTGTCCGCACGCTTGCCCTCGGTGGCCGACGCAACAACTACCCCATGCAAGCTATGGGCGGCGTCAAAGGCAGCCAGGTATCATACAACTTGGACTTCATCAACGCTGTCGCACAGATCAAAGAAACTCACAAGGGTGATAAAAGAGCGCTACAGATTCTCGAAGAGGCCAAGGATGTCCTGCCTTCTAGCGATTCACCTCCGCTCTTACCAGTGCCTGCTGCCGCCGGTGGAGGGCAGTGCAATGCTCACAACGGCTACCCTTCATTCGATATCAACGGCTATCCCTGCCAATTTCGATATGAGGCCGCGCATTGCAGGATATATTATACTCAGCGAATGACTCACGATGTTACCGAAATCTGGCGCAGGGCTGCTGATGTGGCTTGGAATGGCGCCAAGTGTGCTGCTGGCTCGTCTACCAACGCTGACGGGACCATTGGCGATGAAGCGCCTACATTCAACAGCGCTTACAGAAGTACTGCGACTGGGATTTCCGGTCCCGGAGCGCTGTAGGAATGAGTGTTCTGTATTCCAATGTTGTTCTTCAATAAGATTGTTTGATGTATGGAGGCATAGCGACTTGCGACGAATTTAGTCAGAATGAATATATTAAAAGTCATACTATTTGCACGAGATGCTTTCTTTATCCACACAAGATCCTCCAACGGAGAAAGTACCCAACCAAATGAAAGAGGTTCTCTCTAATCAATAGAGCATTGGGAGGTGAGGGATAGGGCTAAGGTTCTATGGTCATATAATATTTTTATTGTAACTTAGCCCACGGCCAGGACGTCTTTTTCAGTCATCCAGAAGTCAGGCTTTTCCTCGAGAAACTGAGTGTGAATTGTCTCTAGCAGGTCGCCAGATATTTGCTCGCCAACAGAAATCTTAAGCCACTGGTTCTTCGCTGCCCAGAAATGTCTGATAAATTCTCCATCACACCCTGATTCACTTTGCGGGTAACCATTGGCTTCATTACAGGGCAGCTCTTTGATGTCCGCGGGGAAGTCATAGCGAATATATGTGCCGAAGCCTCCTTGATCGGTGACGTAGGCCGGTGGTTTGCTTCGAAAGTCGCTGCATCCCGGATAGCTGCTATTTGTATCGGGGCAGCCGCGCCATGAATCCAGGATATTGAATGTCTGGTTGTTGTTTTGCGCAATAATGAATCCGGTATTCAGATATAACCTCCCAAACATATCCCGGTTATAGGGAAAGTCGGGGTCAATTGCGAGAGCAAGGGAGTTCACCGTGGGATCCAGCGACCAATAGTTCATCAGCCACTCGAATGGAAGGTCGAGATGGTGGAAAATAGCGTCGGAATCAACGAAAACGCACGTCTTGTGCTTTCTCAAGAGCTCAGAGATGATACTCGGCTTCTTCCAAGATGAATGCCGGTCTGGAGGGACCTCGACCTTGACATAGTAATACTTATACCCATGGATCTTAGCTGGGAGTCGGTCAGAGATCGACTTGGATTTTACGAAATCTCGAAATACTTACCGTATAACCAATGGTTCAATATTCCAAGGGACAGACCATGGACATGTTGAGGTTTGTTCCAGGTCATTGGCGTATTAGCCCAAATCTGGCCAGGCCTTTGGAAAGGACGATCATCGAGGTCGATGATGCATAATTGCTCGCCGAGAGGCTCTGTCCATACAAGGTTCGAGTTACGAGGCAAATCCCAGCTGACAGCGCCAAAGAGCGAGTACTGGTGATCGTTGACTTTCGCCAAAGGTAGCAGGTTATGCTCGATGTAATGTCTAATCAATTGCGATGTCTGACTTTCTCCCAATGATGGCGGACGCGGAGACGATGGTGGTGATGCATGTGTTGCTAGCGTGTGTGGCGTTTTGGATGGACCAGAAGCTGAAAGGGGAGGGACACTATTTTGACAAGCTGGGGTTTAGTGCATCTCATCGACATGAACTCCCCGAGATGGGGAGTTGACTAGTAAACAGTTAGAGCTTACCTCTTAGGTGACAGTCGCCAAGGCTCTTGAGGGTTCAGAGCAGGCCAGCTTAGAGTGATCAAGATAATGATCGTACCAATGACAAGGACAATGGACCTGACAGCTCTCGTGCGGCTATTCACATAATTCCAGATCATCGGGGAGAAGGGTAAGGAAATCGAGGGACGAAACGATGAAGGTAAAGGAGAGAAGAGCCCGAGCCGGTGGGCCAGGACTTAACTGTCGCAAATGTGAACACGGAGTGCTTGACATCGGACTTTGAGGGAACGAAAGAGCATGATGCCACGTAAAGGACACGAAAAACCTGTAATCAAACAAAGAAGCGATCCAAGGAAAGGGAACTTTGCCACCGAATCGTAGTGAACTGCCACGTCCACTTTGCTATGGAGTACTAGAGAAAAGCAAATGTACAGTACGGATTCTTGCCGAGTTTACCGTGTACACGGCCGCATGGTCAAACACGGGGACGGAGACGCATACGGATAGCAGCTCGTTTAGGTCTAAACCACAGGCCGATTAGCGGCCTGATGAATCCGCTTCAAACTGAATGAAGCAGTTTCCATTGGTACAGATGGGTTGGTCTGTCTGGGATCAGTCCTGATGTGATAGATTGCCTTACCGGCTTGTCGGCAACTCAGCTAGGGCGCGCCAGTTTGAGGCATCCTGAAGCCCCCCCTTGATGCCCCCCGATTTTATTTTTCATTGAACGCCACTACATGCGATACAAAGCTTGAACACGCGCCGTGCCGTATTCAGTTGCTGGCGAAGGACGTGTGCCTTTGGTGGAGGTCATGCCCCCGACTGAGCAATGTCGGCGCTTTCTCCCCTCCTTGCGGTCTCGCGAGGCGTTAGGAAGAGACTCGCCTGGGTGCTGATCGTCTCTGCTGCCCTGTCTTTCATATTCCTCTCCTCTCTCCCTTCTGTGAGTATATATGTCCTGATTTCACTACGTTAGCATATGTCGTCTAACACAGATTTAGCAGAAACAATACTATGCTCCCATTCCTAAGCTCCAGCATGGACCGGATTATACCGTGCCTGAGCAGCAAGCTCCTGAGGAAGATACCTTAGCCCCTGTTGAGCCCCAGCATACCTCAGTTGCAATCCCGGAGCAGGATATCGTGGAGGATGTGCCGCTTCCCCCATCCGCTCCTGAAGCCGCGGATGGCCTAAACACTATGCATCATGACCAGGATATTGATGAGGAGACCACAGCTCCCTTGATCACACCAGAAGACAGACTTGATGTAGATCATCAAGGGTCCAACAAGGACATCCTCGAGGAGGCTCCTGAGCCTGCCCCTGAGGTAGAGCACCCGGATGTGCCTCCACCTGAGCAGCAAAACCCGGACCAACCTCCCTTGGTCGATGGTGAGGGCCTGCACAATCCAAATCCGCCGCAACCTCAACATGAACACCCAGAGGAACCCCCCTTGGATGTCCCTGAGGAACAACTTCCTCCGAGCCCACCGCCTCCCGAGCAACCGAGCCCTGGAGAGGATCTTAAGGTTGTGAACGAGGGAGAACCCCCTGCTTCAACGCCTCCTGAGCAGAACAGTCCGGATGGCGAACCTCCTATGCCTCCAGAGCTCCCTCTCGACTCAGATATCCCACAGGATCAACAGCACAATCCTGAGGCAGTGCCAGAGCCTCTAGAACCCCCAGAGCCCCCAGAGCCGCCGCACGATCCAAACATCGCACCAGCCAAGCCTGACGGAACTCCATGGAACAGACCTGCCAGACCACCACGGCCAGCTGCAGAACGGCGATTCGTCATTGTCATACCCGCCACCTCCCCAAGTACACAGCTCTGTAAAGTTCTGTTTAGTGCTGCAGCACTCGGCTACCCGTCCCCAGTCATCGTCAACTGGGGAGTCGATTTTCGTCAATTCACGAAATGGGATGGTGGTCCAAATCTTTCGAAGATCCCTGGCGTCCTGCGATACCTCGAGGCTGCTTTGCACGAGCATGCTCATCCTGATGACAAGCTACTAGACGACGACATTGTACTAATAGTTGACGGGTACGATATGTGGTTCCAGCTACCTCCAGACCTCCTTCTAAAGCGTTATCATGACATAAACGCTAGAGCCAATGCTCGTCTCCGGGAGCAATGGCCCGGACCGGGACCTTTACCTCCCTCTATGTACCAGACTATTGTGGCATCATCGGAGAAGCGTTGTGCTCCTCCGCCCAGTGCCGGCTCGAATCTACATTGCGATAGGCTGCCAGAGAGCCCTCTGAGGCCGGACCTTTATGGTCCAAATACTGATAAACCGGGTCCCTTGAATGACGAATACCGCTATTTTCGACCTCGTTTCATCAATGGCGGAAGCTACATGGGTCCAGCTGGCGATATGAGACGCATGTTTCGCCGGATCATGTTCAAATTCGAAGAGGGCGTTGGCAGGGGCTTCCACTGGCAGAGCGAACAAGGCATCTCTGGCGAAGTGCTGGGCGAGCAGGAAGTCTGGCGACAACGGAAGATGCATCATGCTGGGGACGATGATGAGGCACTGGCTCTCCTGGACCAGGATTACGAGTACCACATCGGCCTTGATTACAGCCAGGAGCTCTCCATTCCCACCGTGCATGCCCATAGAGATGGCGATATTGTTTCTCTGGGCGACCAAGCCGAGATTGACCGATACTCGTCGGCGTTGGGCATGATCCCCTCACGACTTCGAGGCGTTCCAGAAGACATCCAACGAACGCCGAATCCACTACAAGGAATCATTAACGAGCCCAATTGGGGAGCGATGCCCATGTATGCAGACTTCTACTCCGAGGCGGTTCCCATATGCCTACACCACAACGCTTATATCAACGGCTTGAAAGAACGCCGCAATCGATGGTGGCATCGAATGTGGTTCTTCAGGTCCTTGCGGTCACTCTTGGCTCGCAACCTCAGGCCTGACGAACCAGCTCCCTTAGCAACAGTAGAGGCCGAGGAAGGCCGTCTTACCTATTGGGCGCCAGCATCCGACAAGCTGAAGAGAAGGCCGCGGATGTTTGTTGACACGATGTTTGAACCCCTGCCTGAAATGCCGTGGGATGTGCTCTGCCGAGAAGTTCAGCCGGATGGAAGCGATTTGGATCCTCTTGAAAAGTGGTGGGAGGTGATTTTCCAAGACGGGTTGGGACCTATTTGATATACTTATTGTAGCGAGTAATAAGATTGTATGATATCCTTGACAGGCCCGTGTTCGCGTTGCTTTTCATATGTGAACCGCCTCAATGACCGCCTCAATTCTGATCACTCAATACAACGCGACATGCAAATACATATAGTCATAATATTTCCACGGGACACCTTTATCATTCACATAGAAAGCCATGCCCAGTCAAAAGTACCTTAATTTTAAAGGCTCTAGAATCTAAATGATAGATCTGCTGTATATAAAGTAAACCCTATAATCCTAAACTCCATACCTGCTCCTCTTCCCGATCCGTATACCTCGCCCCGATCCCTATCCTTCGCTCAGATCCTGATCCCACGTCCAGAAATTATACAAGTGACCCAAGTAGTGTCTGAATGTTTTCCCTATGACCCCAGCGATCTGCTGACTTCCTGATGTAAGAACCAATCGACAAATTTCGGAATGCCGTGGTGAATCTTCGTTTTCGGTTCGTAGTTCAAGAGTCTCTCTGACTTTGATATATCGGCAAAGGTCGATGGCACATCACCTGGCTGGGGTTCTCGCTGATCGATGATGGCTTTTCGACCAACATGCTTCTCAATAAGCTTGATCAAATCGCGCAGTTGGATCGCATAATTCTCTCCCAAGTTGAAGATCTCGTACTTTGATACTCTGAACCCAATCGCCGCCCGAATCCCTTGAATAATGTCGTCGATGTACGTATAATCCCGGCTTGATGAGCCGTCGCCGAAGACCGGGATGGGTTTCCCGCTGTGAATCAACTTGGTGAATTTGTGTATGGCCAGATCGGAACGCTGACGGGGGCCATAGACGGTGAAGAATCTGAGGCATACGCAACGCATGCCATAGAGACGAGAATACGTATGGCACATCAGTTCACCGGTCGCCTTCGACACGGCGTACGGTGAGATGGGCTGGGCAATCTCATCGCGCTCCGAAAAGGGGACCTTGGTATTCAGGCCATATACGCTCGATGAAGACGCGAAGACAAATTGCTTGACACCAAATTCCTTGGCGCAGTCCAAAAGGTTCAACGTGCCACTGATGTTCGTGTCGACATAGTCTCTAGGGGCCTTGACTGACGGGCGGACGCCGGTGCGTGCAGCAAGATGGACGACCACGGAGAAATTGTTTTCGGCAAACACCCTGCGCACTGCTTCAAGTTGCTGGACGTCTACCTCGTACAGACTGAAGTTGGGGTTTGAGAGGTGATGTTCGATATGACGTCTCAGCTCTGGCCGCTGAGGGTCGTAGAAGTTGTCTACAACTGCAACCCTCCAAGTACCGTCCGCCAAGAGGCCATCCACGAGGTGAGAGCCAATGAAACCTGCACCGCCAGTGATCAGGATTTGTCTGTCGGTCATGACCTCAAAATTGACAACTTGGGCTGGCTCAAGATGCCAAAACCAAGGCACCACATGTCACCCTCTAGCATTTAACAATTTCGTGATTTTTTTTGCACCTTCTGCCTTCGTATCATTTATTAGGGGCAACCCAGCTGATCCGTTAGGCGCTGAGCTACGGCTGAACAACCCCTTGCTTCCCAGCCGCAGTGGATGGGGGAACTTTGACGTGGTCCCTTACATGTGCTTCTAGCCGCTACGACGTGGGCTTTGTACACAGTGTCCGGGGCCAATTTAGAGGCCTTGACGCGCGGCAGAGTCTACTAACCGTGCCGTGAGGCGATCATACGAGGGAATCGAAACTAAGAAGTCGAGGGCAAGCCTAGAATTTGGTGATAGAATTACCCTGACAGACGGAGACATTGCTCCGGCCATAACAATAGCGCCTCGGACAAGAACGAATAATTTTTGACGTCCCAGGAACTGGAAATTCTTTAATTTTGTCGCTGTTGTTGCCGCTTCTGAATTTCTTATTCTGAAAAGGGGTCTATCGCCTCATTTTAGCCGTTCAGCTCGTAATTTTCGCCTCTTCCTATTAGCTGCCGACTTAGCGTAGTCGATGGTCTCCCCCAGACGCAATACATACTGTCAACCTGTCCATCTAACCGCTAACCCCAGACTCCCCCCTCTTTAGTCCAACTCATCTCGAATTCTATCAACTTGTTTCGAGGCCTCGTGGATGGCGTCCTTGGTTATGTTGAACCTCGGTACACGCCCATCCCGGGCCTTTACCCTCTCTTGCATTGTTCTTGTTCTTGGCTGTTCTTTTTTGTATTATGTCTCTGCCTTTACTCGGAGTTTTAAAGAAGCGACATTCCTCTCACCAGCTCTCCCGTTATTTAATTCATCTTCGTACCTCGAGGTTGTATATCCAAAAAATGAAAATGCCTGGCCGTATCGGGTATACAAGTCTGCGCCATTTAAGCCGCCAGTTTTCTCTGTGACGGGGAATGGGCGTGAAGTCGCCGATGGCCATCTCTTTTTAGTGCCGAAAGCACTCAATGGTACTTGGATCGCTCAGGAGCTTCCAATCATCATGAGCCAAGATAATGACCTCGTTTTCTGCCTCGACCGGTCAGAAGATGCTCCATATGTGGGCTTCAACAACCTCGCCGTTCAGAACATAAATGGGAGACCACACCTCACGGTATGGCAAGGGCAGTCAGCTAAAGGTTACGGGTACGGAGAACTGGTCATATTCGATGACGAGTATCAGCGACATAGGGTCACACTTGACGCACATATTGTGACAACACTACCAAAACGCACTCGTGGATACATAGATTTTCATGAGCAGGTGGTGACAGAACACGGAACACTACTAGTAACAGCCTACAACAACACTCCGTTCGACTTGACAGTACTTGGCGGACCCAAAGACGGATGGCTCATAGACAGCTTGTTCTTCGAGATCGATATCAAGACGAACAAGGTGCTTTTCGCTTGGAGTGCTCTCGACCACTTCAACCTCACACAATCCAAGGCTCCTCTCTTCTCGTCCACAGGCGCTGGGAGCTTCAGACGACCCCACGACCCTTTTCATCTCAACTCAATCCAGCTCGTCGGAGACGCTTTCCTTGTGAGCATCCGCCACAACTGGGCCTGCTACCTCATTTCTCGCCAGACAGGCGAGGTATTGTGGGAAATCGATGGATCTGGGGAGGCGGGAGACTTCGGTCCATTGCCATCGCAAGGACAATTCCGTTGGCAACACGACGCTCGCGCACACAACGTGACGAAAGACGGTTTCGTTTTAAGTATCTTCGACAATCACAATATAGATTTCGATACTGAAATCACCTCGACCCGGGGACTTGTCTTCTACGTTCCACTTCCACCAGATCCATCGAAGGCGCCGGTTTTGTTACGTCGCCTTGAAACACCAGAGAGCACGTACACTCTGAGTCGAGGGAATTTTATGGCCGACTTGAAAAACGGAAATCAAATGCTTAGCTATGGTCAAGTACCAGTGATCCGCGAGTACGGACCATCTGGCGACAGCAGCGACATTCGCTCGGAGATCCGATTCGGCAAGGATGAAGCTTCGCAGTCATACAGAGTTTATAAGTCAAAATGGAGTGCCACCCCCAAGGATTGGTCACCTTCTCTTGTAGTCGATAAAGGCGATGATATTGTGAGAGCATTTATTAGTTGGAATGGGGCCACTGAAGTTGAGTTCTGGACGGTGTATGGCGTGGATCAAAATGAGAGTTTACATGCCCTTGGTCGAGCAGTCGCAAATGGATTCGAGACGGTAATTGAAATTCCCGAAAAAGTAATCGACACCAAATGCATAATTGCGAAAGCGGTACAGATGGGTAAAGAAGTTAAAGGGTCTAATAAATTCTGTATGAACATAGAATAAAAGTTGTGATATATGCGTTGCTGGCTGGCTTCGTCGATACACGTGCGAGTCGGATCGATAGTGACAATTAAGACACCCAAAAACGAACAAACACAGTACTACAAATGTTACAAAATAAATCCATCAACTACTGTCACATGCTCACCGATGTTGAGAAGGATCGATCATCTGAGGCTGCTGGTCCCTTGCGCTGGAAAGTCACAGCGGCCAACGCAACCAGCCACAACCTGATGAGAGCCACGAAAACCCTTACCCAGGCAGAGTTTGTTATCATGATGCCCTGGGAGTACATCGGATCAAATATTTGGACACGACACAAGCCGAATACCAGAACGCAGACATGAATGTGGCGTACCCGAACCCTTTTGGCGAAAACCCAGCCATGATCCAGGAACTGCGGGAGTTCCCTCAATACCGCCTTGTCAATGAAAAAGGTAACGCTGCAGGTTTATTTACCTTTGAAGTAAGGTTCAGTGGCAGAGGTTTTGGTGACTTTACTTCATACCAGAAATTTATTTTTCTTCGTGAAGTTTGGCTGAGACAGCAAGGTAGCATTAATATCAGGTATATAACATCCCTCTTCCACCCTCTCTAATAATCGTCTCACTTCTTCTAACAGTTCTTCGGCGCCAAATCTTCAACATGGCAAGCGACTGGCCTGCTTCAAGGACTTTGTGCCTTCGTCAGGCCAGTCGCCCAGCCGAACCCAGCGAAGACAAACATGATAACGAAGAGAACCGACCCGAACCCGAATGGAAACTAAATCAACAACAGATGGGACCCGAAATGCTTTCAGCTCTTGCTGAGTATGAGGAGACGATGGATCCGTCGATTGCAGCACAAACTTATAACATCTATCGCTCGGGATTTGTCGGCCTACCAGGCGAGGTCCTCATCCCAATCATCCGCTTCGTGGGTGATGACCCTGTGAACCTTCTCTGTCTGAAGTTCACTTGCAGAAGACTCCGACAGTTTATTTGTGATAAGATGTTTTTGCGGTACCTACCCGATCCAGAGGATGACGAGTCGTCCAAAAACTTCTTATCCAGGGGCCAAGTCATAGAGCTCCGCGAGCGGCTTCGAAGGGATGGACTGTGCGTCGACTGCAAGGCAACCAAAGGTAGTTCAAGCGACGAGGACCTAAATTACCCTCCTCTTCGTCACACCAACTGCTGCAACATCGACAGAAAGCGTGGCCGTCAGCTCTTTTGTCATAGGTGTTCCTGTAAACACGATGAGGCAGCCTTTGCTCTCTTTAACCGAGACGGAGCAGGCCGCCAATGTCTCGGCCGGGCTGGCGCTGTACAATTATGCGGACATGTACACATCTCTTTCGCGGCGATCGAGGCTCATATCCTTGAGTGGATGCAAAAGGAGGACAAAGGGCCTGAGACGGACTGGTTCAAAGACTTTAAGATTGAGTGCCGCCATCCCAGTCATGCTGGGCACTGCAAAGATACCGGCGAGAAAATGTGGCCCCGAGCCACTCTCAAGAAATCTCCTATAGAGGGTGTTTGGCTCACCTTAAGTTGGGAAGCCCATTGGGAGATGAAACCCTCCCCCCGACCCTCCCCCCGTACGCCCGACGGTCAAGTGCCAGTGTCAGCGATGAGAGCCATGTTCCAGAGTCATCGACAGCAAGGAAGCCCGGCTACCATCTTTCTACCTTCGACCCCGCGGAACCCTTTACCTGAAATGGCATGTTTCGGCCCTCGCTACTATACATGCCTTTCTGCCAGAGGGGACCCTCAACAAACATCTAACGGGTCGGAAGATACGCCGGGCCTTGATCATTTCCCACATTGCCTTTATCAGAATCAGGGCCCCCTCGGTTACTCCATCGATCACGTCGACGTGAGAAAGCACATGAGGCGAGGCGAGTCGACGGAATGTTTCGTCACTGAGTATCGACGCTCTTTCAAGGTTGCCACGAAGACAGACAAAGGCGGCTTGACTCCTAGTCTAGAGTGGATTGATTGTATGGACCAAGATACATACGAACCTTCACTGACTTTATGCAAGAACGAGGCTTGCATGAACTACTATCGACGGCCCCCTCAGTATTGTCAATGTCTGGAAGCTCATCTAAGTGAGCATTATAGAGCAAGCTCATCTAAGTGAGTATTATAGAGCAAGCTCATCTAAGTGAGTATTATAGAGCACCTTATAGACTACCTCATAGAGTACTTCATGGTTGGCGCGCGTGGTAATGTTTTTGTTGATAGCAACTTTGGAATAGCGGTTTGGATGTAGACATAGTGACTAGAAAATAAATCACCAGTTAATAAAGGTGAAATGAAAAGCATTAACCTTCCTCTACCAATGTCTCCCCAAAATTTTCAATGTTAAATCTAAAAACACAACATTGAGTCTTAAGTATGTATTGAACTAAGAATCAAGGTCCTCTGAATTCTGAAAATAGAGTGCTCAAGTCTTTTAAGTCCGGTAATTAGTCGAACCAATAACTTGTATAATCTGGCTTTCCATATATGAGTACGCTCTAACTGAGTCATACTATTCGCACGAAATACCACACGCAGTCAAGTATGACTTAGTTTTAACAGCAATATATTTTTAAATGAAAGATACCTATATCTATATATCGGGCCCTGCCCCTCACCTAGATCTTGTCCCTCGTCTAGACCTTATTTTTCGTACCTCTCGTTTGAATCTTGTCCTTAATCCGTTGATTTAAACAAGAATTCCATATATCAAGAATGATTGCTCTTTATAGGGTTACTTATTATCAAAATCGGGGATCATTTGCGGATAGGGCAATTATTCATGCGAAGAACAGAACGCTTTCAAAGTAAGGTAAATGATTTTGCGGCGTCCTGGGGCTTATGCTCCCCTGGCCTCTACTATCTCCTGGGCCACCTTGGCCGTAGCATTCACGATGAGCTCATGCTCGTGAGAATGTATCCTCTCCTCCAACTCTTCCAGTCCCTCACCCTTCCATTCAATCTCCTTAACAATGATAGGAGCACCCCTGTCGACCTCAGCAATTACATAGTGGGCCATGATACCCGTGCGTGTTATGCGGCCAGCCTTCAATTCTTCGAAAGCTCGCTCAATGGCATTGGCTCCATCGAACTCTCCTGTGAAGATTGTAAGTAGCCGGATTCCAACATGGTCTTTCAAAACTTACCTGGTAGTGCGGGATGGAGGTTAATTATCCGTATTCCTTCCTTCGCAAGAGGTTCTAGGAAGGCAGTTGAAAAGACGTGCATCCAACCAGCGAGGACAATCAACTCAGGTCTCTCCTTGCCTGGTGACAGAATCCTCTCCGCCAAAGCAGCATCGTATTTTCGACGGCCTTCAGCTACTTTCTGCTCGTCTTTTTCTCCCTTCGGCAAGAACCCATTGCTGATGAGGTTGAAATACTCCCAAGGAATGCCTGATCGTAATTTAGTTACATGTTGCATGTACACACTTAGAGCTCCTACCTGCTTTGTCCGCTCGAACCGTTGCGTGGGCATTTTTCCGGTTCGTGATGAGTGAGATGATGCGGCTATTTGGGAGCCGGCCCGACGAGATACCATCTATGAGAGCCTGGAAATTCGAGCCAAAGCCAGAGGCCATGACTAGAATCTGGCATGGTGACCCTTGTGACTCGGTCATTTTGGAGAATTGTGGCGATTGAATTGGATAGAGGCTGGACAGTATGGGTGAAGTACTGCTTCAGTGGCACCAGTTTCTGTCTAAAGTTTTTCCACCTCCATGGGGTGTCACGTGATCCACGATGAGAGGTGTTTAGAACACAACCCAGTGCTTAGGCCAAAGCGGCCATAGCTTAAGCACCGCATTCTCGTCCTGGATTTGGGACACTCAGGTCTCGGGGATGATTATTGAGGTCGTCATCGTGGCCGTGCATCAGAGTCCGGCGAAAAGAGGCGGTCTTCATCTTCCTCCATTTCCCCCCACGAACCACATCTGCCAGGGTCTTTGGGTCACATGCAGGCTGCTTTGATTGACATCATGTCACCGACAAGCTGGACAACCCTGCCGCATCCCGGACCGACACAAACAAAGCTGTGGCAGTGATGACGACTCGGTGCAGCCAGCGGCTCGGGATCCGTCATGCTGGGACGATGCCGCGACTCGTATAATTAAACGGCCATGTTTCTATCCTGTCGGACGGTGGTGGCGTCCCGTCTGGAGGGGAAGAATGTGGCAGCCTGCCTGGTGTTCTACTCCTGCATGTGCCAGTCAGGGCATCCCACGCCGTCCCGGCTACAGCCGCATGTGCATTTCCGGGCATATCCGTGAGATGCAAGAAAACTCAGCCAGGTCACAAGGCCAGGCCAGGCCCGATCCAGTCTGTGCTTATCGTTGAGGTGAGGTGAGGTGAGGCCCCCGCGAGCAATCAGAATCAGGTGTGAGAGTCGGGCCGCTGAGAGACACACACGGCAAAGCGGTAAGATGGAGAGATGTGTTGGTGCAGTAAAGCCATTACGTAGAAGGTAAGGCCGCTAGAGCAACGCCGTCTGGGCTCTTCCGCGCACTCCTCCGCTAGCTAGTTATAGTGATCCGGCACATCCATACCTTAACTGTCACAGTCAGTTCCAGACCTTGCCTTGGCTTGGCCTGCTTGCTCTGGCGGTGGGCTCTGGAGTCTGATCGGACTCTCCCCCGGAGGCCAAAGCTCCGGGTCAGCTAAAATGCCTGTCCTGTCCTGTCCTGTCCTGTCCCCATCCAATCCCTCATCCATGTCCCCTTCACCTCGCCTCACCTCTCTCTGACCGGCACTGACCTGGCATCATCACCCCTCAAAACTACATAAGGAGCCGGCCCCTGGAATTCCTGATCTTTGCGGTCAATTGACTCCCCTCCGTCGCTTGCCCGATAACCCCCTCGAGACAAGCTCCAGGAGCTCTCCCAACCAGAAAAAAAAACATCATCGTTACCCCGCCAAACCCCGCCATCCTTCAACATCATGGTCGGTCTCGGACCTCGACGTCCTCCCTCGCGAAAGGGTGCGTATCTCTTGCATTTCCAGTCCTGGAGCTCTCAATCGCATCGCTGCCTCTGCTTTTTACCCCCATCAGCCCCAATTGGCGTCTCAACGGATCCACGATGTGGCGTTAGCTCAACAAACAGCACATCGTCATCGTGCTCCAAGATAGCTTCGCCAGCAACATCGTCGATCGCGATTCGAAGCTCGAGCTCAGAAACCTACAGATTCGACTAGTTTCCCTATGCGACTCTTCCCGGCAGCCCGCTCTGAAGCTCCGTTAAACACTCGACTGCCCGATCCAGCTCCCATCCATCATAATCCCTCTCCATCCGGACCCTTCCCTCCTTAGGCCAGATGATGTATCTCCAGCCTCCTCCATCTCCCGGACAAAACAGACCGAATCATCTCCATTCTTCTTTTACACATGGTCATAGCTCCAGTCCATCATGAAAACTTCCGTAATGGCCGGAGGCTCCTCAGTCGACTACTCGCTTGAGTGACTGTCGCTTGGCGCCTGCTGGTCAAAAACCAGAGGAGCGACCTCCTTCGATTCACTGCCGTTGAAACCCAACAAACTCTTGCCTAGCCTCTCCTGCCTCAACTCAATTCTGCAACTCCCCTAAAGTATTCACATAACTTTTGAAAGCAAGGCGAGCATCTTTTGGCTAACAACTCCACCATGACAGGCTCCATGGCGGATGTCCCTAAGGATCTCTTGGGCGAGATCAAGCGACTTGAGAGCCTCTTCGTCGTGGACACCCAGAAGCTCAAGGAGATTACCGACCACTTCGTCAATGAGCTGGCCAAGGGTTTGAGCGTTGAGGGGGGTAGCATCGTGAGTTAAGCCTGATCAAACCTGGGCATCCCGCGCTCACCATCTGGCAGCCCATGAACCCGACCTGGGTCATGTCCTTCCCCGACGGATACGAAACCGGCACATACCTTGCCCTCGATATGGGCGGCACCAACCTGCGAGTTTGCCAGATCACTCTGACCGACGAGCGATCGGAATTCGATATCCTCCAGTCCAAGTACCGAATGCCCGAGGAGCTCAAGTCGGGCTCTGCCGACGAGCTCTGGGAGTACATCGCCGACTGTCTCTACCAGTTCCTTGAGACGCACCACGGTGACTGCAGCAAGATGGAGGCGCTGCCTCTGGGTTTCACCTTCTCATACCCCGCCACCCAGGACTACATTGACGAGGGTGTTCTCCAGCGATGGACCAAGGGCTTTGACATTGCCGGAGTCGAAGGCGAGAACGTTGTGCCCATGTTCGAGGCCGCGCTTGAGCGACGGGTAAGGCTCATTAAACGAGAAATTGGACTATACAACTAACACATAGCAGGGAGTTCCCATCAAGGTGGCGGCCCTTATCAACGACACCACCGGTACGCTCATCGCTTCGGCCTACACCGACCCGGACATGAAGATTGGCTGCATCTTCGGCACCGGCTGCAATGCCGCTTACATGGAGAACTGCGGCTCCATTCCCAAGATTGCCCACCTCAACCTGCCCCCGGATGCCCTCATGGCCATCAACTGTGAGTGGGGTGCCTTTGATAATGAGCACAAGGTGCTGCCTCGAACGGCCTACGATATTGCCATCGACCGGGACTCTCCTCGCCCCGGCCAGCAGGCTTTCGAGAAGATGATTGCCGGTCTGTACCTCGGCGAGATCTTCCGACTGGCTGTCGTCGAGATGCACGACAACAAGGAGGTGCACATTTTCCAGGGCCAGGATATCTCGCTTCTCCGCAAGCCCTATAGCCTGGATGCTTCATTCCTGTCCTTTATCGAGGAGTAAGTGCTTGCTTGCTGTTCACTACGCCTAGATCTCGCACTGACAGCCGCCACCACCAGGGACCCCTTTGAGAACCTGCAGGAGACGTACGACCTCTTCTCAGCCAAGCTCAACATCGCCTGCACGCGCCCCGAGCTCGAACTCCTGCGCAGACTCGCCGAGCTCATCGGCACGCGCTCGGCCCGCCTCTCGGCCTGCGGCGTCGCCGCCATCTGCAAGAAGAAGGGCTACGAGACGGCCCACGTCGGCGCCGACGGCTCGGTGTTTAACAAGTACCCGATGTTCAAGGAGCGCGGCGCCCAGGCGCTACGCGAGATCCTCGACTGGCCCAAGAAGAAGCGCGTGCGCGACGAGGACCCCGTCGAGATCCTGGCCGCCGAAGACGGTAGCGGTGTCGGCGCCGCGCTCATCGCCGCCCTGACGCTCAAGCGCGTCAACCAGGGCAACATGGCGGGTATCCTGCACCCCGAGAATTTCAAATGAGTGGTATACGGGCCTCTAGATAGGGGTAGAGAGGAGGAAAGGCGCAAAAGTCACGGTTCTTTCAATGGATGAATGAGCGGCATAAAACGGAGCCAGACGCGTTGCAGGCATGGGGAGAGGGTAGCTAGACCATAGGTAGGATCTGCCTCGGACCGTGCACAGTATAAACTCTTCATGCTCGACATGTTTGTCTATTTTTCGTCTTTGGGTGTTTGTATCTTCTTTTAAGCCATGAATGTGCATATCGGTAAGCGGTACTCTGCACAGAGGGTTAGCATTTGCGATGAAACGTTCTTTGAAGTGTAGGCACTCACTGTCAAGCGTCCAATACCGCCTCCGCACACCTTCCCACTCTCCCTTGCCCGACTCGTCCAGCCCAGCCATGTCTACATCACTCACCTCCCACTCGACATCCAGCCCGGCATCCGCACACTGCATCTCAACCACCTTGGCATACACGTCGTAGCAGATCCGTCGATCCGCGCCCAGTCCATTGAAGAAACTGAAGCGGCCCTCAAAGTCCAGCAGCCCGGGGATATAGTCCGTAAAGAACATGCGCAGCTGCGCATAATCCTCACCAAAGGTATCAAAGTACACCGCATCAAACACCTCCCCCTGCTCCAACAACTTGGGCACCACATCCTGCCACCGCCCCGCGTGCACCTTAAACGCACCCTCCTCCGGGCCCGACGCCTCCCACGCAGCCCCAAACTTGGAGTCCGGCTCGGAAATGTGTGCGAGCACAGCGGGGTGTGCTTCGATGATGTGGTGTCGCGAGGGGGAGAGGGCCGCGAACATGCCATCGATGATGCCCATCCCGAAGCCGATGTTGAGGATGCGCTTGCCGGGGGCTGCGTCGGGGATCAGGGCGGCGACGGAGCGGCGCATGATGTCGGTTTCCCAGGCCATCATTACGCCGTTGAGGTCCGCGTCGACGAGCTTGCCGGAGTCGTAGGTGAGGTCTGAGGCGAGGTAGTCGGAGCTGGTGACGGGTTTCTCACCCGCGTCGGGGGGCACGAATTGGCGGTCCTCTTCCTTATTCTCAGGCTCTGGCGCCGTCTGTTCTGCCGTATCTTCTGTAGGCTGCTCTGCAGTCTCCTCCACAGCCTCCTCTTCCATCTCTTCGTCCTCCGGGCCAGAGGATAGCTTCTCGTACCCATCCATCAAGGCAAACAGCATCTCGGCGCGAACGCCCGCATCCACGCACATGTTGTACAGCTTCTTCCTGCCCAGACGGTACGCCACACACCCAGGTGTCTCATTGTTGCTATCCACGTCGTTCCAGATAGCGCCCCCGTAGAAGAGCTCCTGCACCACATCGCGCGCCTCCTCCACAGAACCATCCTCCTCGTCCTCTTCCTCCCCAGCCTCGGCCGGACCGCACGACCGGATTGCGGCGTGCAGGGGTGTCTCGCCCGTCGTGGGATCCTGCGCGCTCGCCTTGCCCTGCGCCGAACCCTTGAGCAGCTCCTTCAGGCCGCTCCGGTCGTGCGCCCAGGCATGCCAGAGCAGCTCGCGGGTGTCGTCCGGACAGGCGGTCGAGATGCGGGCAGGCATGGAGTCGTCGATGGAGGGCGCCGCCATGGTTTACTCGCCCTGTTGGGAAGGGGGTCGTGTGATGGTGCTTGTGCCGTGTCTTCGATGTGCCCTTTGGCTGGGTGTGTCTGAGACCCCGAGCGTCGTTGTCGGCGGCCTGGAATGACACCCGTGAAATTCGGCCGGCCGGCGGGCAGAGAAAAAAAATGTCACCCGAAAAACTGCATGCCCCGCTCCCGGCGCTGGCATTGAGGCGCCGACCACTACGGAAGGTGGGGTCCGGAGCGCTAGGGACCCGTGGTTAGGTAATAGGGCCTGCACATGCTGTCGTTCCAGCGATCCAGGGGAGCTCAGGCGCTAATCTGCAAAAGCTTCAGTGGGGTCCATCGCCTGCGACAGCTTCAGCAGCCCGCCTGTAGCGTCCCGCGTCCGGCTCCCACGTTGCCCTTGCGCGGCACCTGATTGGCCAATCGCTGATGGCGGAACTGTCTTTCGTCACTGCGCAGACCACGAGCTGGGGCCAACCTAAACATCACCATCCCATCCCATCCCCAATTCATCGCTTGATATTCTCGTTCCGATCCAGGCCCTCTACCCATCGTGCCGGACTGGGTATTCCCGCATCTCTTTTTTCTTCCCTTCCTCTCCTCCGCTCCTCTCCCTCTTCTCTCTCCCGTTTATCCAGGTAAGCAAGCCACAGCTTCCATCCCTCGTTATCAATCCAAGGCCCAGCACACGACGGTCCTTGGATCTCAATTCCCTCCATGCGCTCATGCTGATCGTCAAGGATCTCAAGAGCCGCGACAATCCCTGGACCCGAACCCGCCGGAGCAAGGTCGTCAACGTCCAGCCCGGAGTCGTCGTCATGAAGTTCGGCGAGCAGCTCCGCTCCAGCGTGATCCACGAGTATCAGTGGTACTACATCGATTACGATGGCCTCAAGGAAGAGCTGAAGCACGCCACGGGCGCGCCCCAGCCGGCGGCCAACGGCGCTGCGGAATGGACCGAAGAGGACGAGTCACGGTTCGTCACCAAGCTCGAGACCGAGCTGGATAAGGTGCACACCAAGCAGAAGGTCAAGGCCATGGAGATCTCGCGCCGCATTGCCGTGAGTGAACGCGAGGTCAAGGATGTGGTTAACCGCCTCAACGAGCGTGGCCTAGCCGAGAACGGTCCCAGTGAGGAGGAATTCATGTTGCTGGAGGAGGACCTCAGCGATATCATTGCCGACGTCCACGATCTGGCCAAGTTTGTCCAGCTGAACTATACTGGTTTCTACAAGATAATCAAGAAGCACGACGTGAGTCTCTTGGTTCCTCCGCTACTACGACTCTAGGTCTAACAATTGGTTGCAGAAACTGACCGGATGGCACCTCAAACCCGCCTTCGATACTCGGCTCAAGGCCAAGCCGTTTTACAAGGAAAACTACGATGCATCCGTTATCAAGCTCTCCAAGCTGTACGATCTCGTCCGAACCCGCGGCAACCCCGTCAAGGGCGACAGTGCGGCCGGTGGCTCTCAGGCCAGCTTTGTTCGCCAGACGACCAAGTACTGGGTGCATCCGGATAACGTGACGGAGCTCAAGCTCATTATCCTCAAGCACCTTCCCGTGCTCGTCTTTAACCCCAGCAAGGAATTCGATCAACAAGATTCAGCTATCACATCCATCTACTACGACAACCCCGATACATGGGATCTATACGAGGGCCGTTTGAAGAAGACGGAGGGCGCTGAGGCTATCCGCCTGCGATGGTACGGCGGCATGCAGACTGAGACCATCTTCGTCGAGCGGAAGACTCATCGTGAAGACTGGACGGGCGAGAAGTCAGTCAAGGCGCGTTTCTCCATCAAGGAGAAGAACGTCAATGCGTACATGAAGGGCGAGCTGCTCCCTGCTGCCGTCTTTGAGAAGGCCCGCAAGGAGGGCAAGAAGTCAGAAAAGGCCATCGCCGAAGACGAGCGTCTGGCTTCTGAGATTCAGTACTCGGTGATCAAGAAGGGCTACAAGCCCGTTTGCCGCTCGTTCTATAACCGAACCGCCTTCCAGCTGCCGGCTGACGCCCGTGTGCGTATTTCGCTTGACACGGAGCTCACCATGGTGCGGGAGGACAATCTCGATGGTCGTCAACGATCAGGCGACAACTGGAGGCGCATGGACATTGGCGTCGACTACCCCTTCTCTCAGCTGCCGCCTGAGGATGTCGAGCGCTTCCCCTATGCCGTGCTGGAAGTCAAACTGCAGACGCAGCTTGGCCAGGAACCGCCCGAATGGGTGCGCCAGCTCATCTCGTCGCACCTTGTCGAAGCTGTGCCCAAGTTCTCCAAGTTCATCCACGGCTGCGCGACGCTATTCCCTGACCGCATTGACCTGCTGCCCTTCTGGTACCCTCAGATGAAGGTCGATATCCGCAAGCCGGCCAGCCACGACTTTGGCATCCGGCGTCCGGGTCTGTCGGGCACGACCACGACTTCTGACGACGAGGATGACCTCGACTCTGATGATGAGGACCTGCACCATCACGCCCGCGCGGGCAACGGTCATGGTAATGGTGAATCCAGCGCCCAGGGAGCCGGTCTACGACATCGCCCCCCTATGCCCGCCGACATTGAGGACCAGATGACCGACATGCCAGCCGAGAACGAGGACTATCCAATCTACGACTCGGATGACGAGTGGGACGAGGGGTACGAGCTCGAGCAAGCCAAACGTCGCGGCGGCTGGTACTACTACGCCACGCTGGCCAAGATGCAGGGGCGCGCCCTGGGTCGGGGTACTGTGAATGCCCTCAAGCACGCGATACCGCAGCCGCGGTCTACGCAAGTGCCCCGAAGTGCTCGTCTACAAACCCTCTTCGGGTCGGGCGAGATCCGCACCAAGAAGTTCAAGGCGCCCAAGGGCAAGCGCATCTACGTGCCGGTGCGCGTCGAGCCCAAGGTGTACTTTGCGGCTGAGAGGACGTTCCTCGGATGGGTAAGTCTTGCGAGCAACACCTGACGTACTGCGCCTGAAAGACCAAAAGCTGACATGCATCTCCAGCTCGAGTACTCTATTTACATCGGCACCATCGCCGTCACGCTGCTCAACTTCGGCACCCACCCTACGGCGACCAGCTTCTGGGTGGCGGGCATCTTCACGCTGCTGGCCCTGCTGAGCCTTTGCTACTCGGTCGGCATCTACCTGTACCGCAGCCAGGCCATCCGCACGCGGCGCGCGGCCAAGTACTACGACCGCTGGGGACCAAGCGTGCTGTGCATCGCGCTGTTTGTCGCCGTGGCTCTCAACTTTGGCTTCGAGGGCAAGGAGCGCGCGGTGTGGTAGCGGGCGCAGTCCTACTGCTGCTTTCTGATATCATCACCAAAAAGGTGGGGGAAGAGCTGAACAAGGGGCTAGGACTAGCGCACGAGTTTGTTGCGCTCCGAGTCGTCGGGATGTGGTCTGTGGCGTTCTGCTGGGATGCTGAAAGGCTGGCGAAAGAGAGACTATTATTAACCTTGGGCGCGTGTATATATGCTTTAGGCCTTATGTGAGACGGGGGGCGTGTTCTAGACCATGGCGAGGGGAGGCCATCTTATCTACACACAGCGGGAGACATAAGTATCGTGCGTTGTCCGCTGTTGTCGTTGTTAGTGTATTGAGATCATCATCACCATTACCATCATTCTTCATCTGTGCCAGCATCACGTCTACATCATGGGCATTCTCAAAACACAGTCCGAGTTTGGCTGCGCGCCTCCCCCCCAAACGCCCTACAGCATCATCACCAACCTGCCCGGCTGGGACACCACGCAGGCCATCCGCGACGGCGACAAGGCGCCTTTGGCTCGCCTCGTGCACATCTACCCGCGCTTCATGCCCACGCACCACGTCACCCAGGCAGGTCCTTCACCTCTCCTCCCTTTCCTCGTCCCCTTCAACATACCACTAACCCTAACCCTACCCCAGCTCGGCAACGAGATCCTCAAGTTCCTCGGCCTGCAAGCCCGCGCCGTGATGCTGTACCTCAACCCCGCCGTCTGGCCGTACACGCAGCGGCACGTCAGCCTCACGCAGCGCGGCCCGCACGCCTTTGCGGCATCCGAGCTGGCGCTTCACGTGGTGGATGTCGCGGGCCATCGCGTGTATGCCGTGGTGTTTCCCCCGGAGCGCATGGGCGGCGTGGTGCTGACGTGGGGGAATCCCGGGCTGGGGCTGTCGATCCGGGGCGCGGAGATGCTGCTCGGCGGTGTGGACGGCATGCGCGCCGTGGATGTCCCGGAGGAGGGGCCGGTGCCGGCGCCGAGGTGGACGCCGGAGACGGGGGCGCATGCCGGGGTGCGGGCGCGGATCGTGGAGTTGCTGCGGCATGCGCCGATTGATCCAGACTTGGTGAAGTGTACGGCGGAGGATGTGTTCTTGTATCCCACGGGCATGGCGGCCGTGTTCCATGCGACGAACTTGTTGCTCGAGGACCGCCCGGGCACGATTGTGGTGCTGGGCATTGTGTTCCATAATACGTACCATCATCTGCTGGAGGAGTGTCCGCACGGGTGGAAGCACTTTGGACGTGTTGATGCGGGGGGGTTAGATGCGTTTGAGGCGTGGCTGGAGAGTGAAAGAGAGCAGGGAAGGAGTGTGAGTTATGTCTTTGTTGAGATTCCGGGGAATCCAACGCTGGAGACGACGGATCTTGCGCGGGTGAAACAGTTGGTACGGCTCCCCCCCCCCTCCCCCCCCTTTCGCAAGACGATGTCCTGTCCTGACAGAATAACAGTCTGAAAAGTACAGCTTCGTGCTCATCGTCGACGAGACAGTCAGCGGCTTCGGCAACGTCGATGTCCTCGCCCAGTCCGACTTCCTGCTCACTTCCCTCACCAAGTCCTTCAGCGGCGAGGCCAACGTCATGGGCGGCTCGATCGTGCTGAACCCGCTGTCACCGCACTACGCCTCTCTTGCAAAGCTGTTCAAGACGAACTTCCATAATGAGGTCTTTGCTGCTGACGCGGAGGTGCTGCTGGCGAACTCGGCGGGCTTCTTTCCTCGCACTGCGATACTGAATGCCAACGCGCAGGCCATGGCTTCTTTCCTGGTGGATGAGATGCATAAGCCAGGCTCGCCAGTTGTTACGGTGCAGTATCCCTCCGTGTCGGCTTCGCGCGAACTCTACGACCGACTCCTTCGTCCACCCTCTGCAGAACTCCCCGCCCCAGGCTACGGGTGCCTTCTAAACGTGGTCTTCACGAGCGTGCGTGTTGCCCGCGCCTTCTACGACCGCTGCGGATTCTATCCCAGCCCGCACCTCGCAGGACCTGTGACGCTTATGTTCCCGTACAATATGTTTGTGTTTGGCAAGAAGGCCGAGGAGCGTGAGTACATGGATGGGCTGGCTGTGAATGAGGAGAGTGTGCGGATTTCGGCCGGGTTAGAGAGGGAGGAGGATTTGATTGATACGTTGAGAGATGCGTTGGAGGCTGCGAGTGAGGAGAAGAGGAGGGAGGAGGAGGAGAAGTGAGGGAGTGTAGTGATAGGGGTGGCGGGTGACATCGATGTAGCGTTGCCTTAAGGGGCCATCGAGGAAATTAAAAGAAAAGACTATAGCTGAATTTTAGTTAATTACTCATAGCACTTGCTGGTGTCCTACGCTGGGCATATACGTAATTTCCCACGCAACTCAAAAGCTAGGCATCAGGGCCTTTGACACTCAGCTTCATGACCTTCAGTTCGGAGTACTTGTGATTCAAAAACTAAGTGACATTGATTGATCTTGTCTTCATCTCTCACAGGCTTCGTCATCAACCTAACCATTAAACTCGCAATATGCCAACGCCAGACCATTATCGTGACCCTCCCATCCCCCGAGACCCAACGTACGTACACTCATCCCTCATTGACTCAATATCCTCACAGCATGGCCGTCACTCTCCTCACCATCCTCCTCGCGCCCTCTCCACTAACCATCACCGCACCCTCGGCTTCCAGCGCCCTCATCGCCTCATTGAACTCCGCCTGCTCAACCGGCACACTCGCGCCCTCGCCCAACCTCCTCGCCACATCGCCCCAGCGCACCGAGCCGCCGCCCGCCGTCATCTCGTCAAGCAGGTGCACCAGCGCCGTCTTCAGCTCGTCGCGGCGCTTGCGCTCAGCCGCGCTGGTGCCCTCCGTCAGCAGACTCATGTCGATGCGGCCCTGCGCGTCCGTGGCCGCCGTCTTGAGCGCGCTCTGGATCAGGCGGTTGGCTTCTTGCACGTCGGCTTTGGTGACGGTCTCGGAGAGGCGCATCTTGGCGTGGGCTTCGGCGAGGCGGATCATGCTCTCGAGTTGTCGCGTGGTGGCGGTGATGCGCTTGTCGGCGGCGCGGACGTCCTGGCCGAGGGAGCGCATGGCCACGTAGCACTCGATGAGTTCCTGGCCGGCCTCGGGGGTAATCACAGGGTGAATGTTGGCCCGGGCATACGAGATGTAGAGAGTGAGAAACTCGACAGGGAGGATGTCGTTGGCCGAGGGCGCCGAGTGTGGCTTATCCTCCAAGTATAGCGACAGGAGATGCTTCGCCAGCCGTCGGTCATTCTTCTCGTCCACTCGGTCCAGGATCAGGTAGACAAGATCAAATCGAGAGAGAAGGGTCGGCGGGAGGTCGATATTTTGAGGGACTGGCAGATCAGGGTTGTAGCGACTGCCGATCGGGTTGGCAGAAGCAAGAATACTCGTTCGAGCATTCAGCGTGGTGATGATGCCAGCCTTGGCAACCGACACGGTTTGCTGTTCCATCACTTCGTGCAACACCGATCGTGTAGCATCACCCATCTTGTCGAACTCATCAATGCAACAAACACCTCCGTCAGACAAGACAAGCGCACCAGACTCCAAAACAAGCTGTCGAGTCTCAGGATCGCGCGTCACGTAAGCCGTGAGACCGACAGCCGATGAGCCCTTTCCGCTGGTATACACACCTCGGGGAGCAATCTTATGCACATAAGAGAGCAGCTGGGACTTTGCCGTCGAGGGATCACCGCAGAGAAGAACGTTGATGTCGCCTCGGTACTTGGGGCTTCCACCTTTCTGGAAAGTCTTGTTGGCACCGCCAAAGAGCTGCAGCAAGATGCCCTTCTTCACGTCCTCCATCTCGTAAAGCGAGGGAGCAAGTGACCGTGATAGAAGCTCGTAGATATCTTCGCGAGCGGCAGTCTCACGAATCTTCTCCTCCTCTTCAGGGGTAATCTTGCGCGTCTCCTCAAGATTCCCATCCTTGTTTTCAGACTCCTCTTCGCCCTCAATGCCTAGCGTTGAAGGATCGGCACCCATGCGCTTCTTATCAACCTTTTGAATGTGCAGGACATCCACATAGGTCTTATACACGCTCTTGAGCGCCCGCTGTCGGGGGTTGACACGGACAGGGCTGACGCGGAAGATACCGGTAAGCTCGACACGGTCACCAGCCTTACAAAAGTCCACCAGCTCATTGTACACGCAGACAGAGACCGAGTGCGGCGTCTGACCAGCAGGAACGGCGTCAGGGGTCTCTTGCAGCTTAATCACCTGCTTATCCTCGAAAGAGCATCGGTTGTGGACAATTTGCATCGAGTTCGTCGATCCACATCGTTCACGGGGACACTGTGTAGGCTCTCGGATCTTTCCTCGGTCAAGACCGACGTTGACGGAGTGGTTGCAAACGTTGCAGCGGAAGAAAGCGTCCTTCATGTCGGGAATGACAGGGGTAGTTCGAATGACCAGGCCCTTGATGCAGATCAAGCGGTCCATATCTACAGGGTTATTAGCATCCAGTCGCTGCATGTCAAGATATCTAGATTGACGTACCGGAAGGGTTCAGGTCTCGCAAGTTGGTGTTCTTCTCCAACCCAAAGGGTCGCACGACGTAAATAGCGGCGGCAACCTGATCCTCCAACGATGGCTGGTCGGGCTGCGGTCCAGGCGTAGGGGGCTCTTCGGGGTGATCAGAACTTGGGAACACGGGCTCGGAGCTCTGAGTATTAGAGGGCGTCTGCACGCTAGCACTGTTCTGCGAGGTGCGAGTTCTCAGCGTCTCTGTCCGGGCAAGGTCGACCATCAAGTCGTGGACGGCCTGATCCATAACAGGCACGATTTCCTGAGGGTAAGCTTGCATCTGATGCCACAGCTTGCGAGTAGGAGGGTAAAGGTTCAGGTCTGCAAGATCGAGATACAGCCTAGTGGTTCCAAGAAGCAGCATGTTCTCGAGGGCTTCTTGGTAGGGTTTCGACTCGGCATCTGGGGCATTCTGGACGTCTTCCTCAGAGAGGCCATCTCGGTACATGCGGTACTTCAGGGTAAAGTTACGGAGGAAGTCCTTGAAAGATGCAAATGTGTCATCGATCGAAACGGTCGTACCCCAGATAAGACTCTGGCCCTGACCACCGAGCATATCAGCCTCCGAAGTGTTAGGGTCTCGGTTGGCGAAGGAAGCCGCATCAGATCCATCGACGGGACCCTCGCGAACAACTCGGCCCGTGTCGTCGAGAATCACACGTCGAACAGCACGAGGGGTTCGTGCGGCGTCCGAATTGATGTCTCCACGACGGTGCGGTGCTGAACTCCCCATAGGAGATCCGATAAAGAGCCCGCTGGTCTCGCTTCGCAACTCCGAGTGAAGTCTCAGCGACCGTCCCGGACTAGAGCTCTCGTAACGAATGGGTGACGATCCTAAACCGATTAGCACATGCTCCCTGCCAAATCTCTATCTTTCATACCGCCAATCATGCCAGGAGTCGCCCGAGGTGTCCTCTGAGGGTCCGACACCACAGACTGTGTGTCCGACATCTGTCGCAGCGGTGAGCTCGGCGGTCCCGTCGCATCTCGAGTGCTCTGTGTGTTAGACATCTGCCTCAACGGCGACGAGACCTCTCCGGCAGCACCATTCTGATGTCCATTAGACTGCGCCGGCGACGACTGGTAGAACAGCGGGCTAGACGCCAGCTGGGACGATCTGTTATTTCGGGGGGTGTTCGCCTCGGACTGCTGGCGCTGCGAGCGCCGAGGCGTCGAGTCCCGCTGTCGTCGTTGCGATGGCGAAGACATTGTTGCGGTTGTGTTGGTGACAGGGCAATTCCTGGTCTGGGAGATCGCTTGTCGTGATGCTGGCAAGTTTTGAGGGAGAGGAGGGGCAGATGGAGCGTTGAAGGGACGACGAGCAAGGGGGAAAACGCGTCCCAGGGCAAAAGCGCGTAAAGTGGTTGCGTGCGACGCGTTGCCAATTAAAGGTGCTGGCCCGTGCGCACGCGTGCTCGACCCTGTCCCCGGAGCCCGGCGCAACATTCCGCCGACGTCGAGCAATCGGAGGTGTGGCATCTGGAGGGGCCTTGGATTACATGGTGGCCGCTTCAACGAGAGCTCCCATCCACCACAAGTCGCCCATCATGTCTCCTGGAATGACCCTCTTCTCCGTCCAGGCCATCCTGATCCTCAGCATCGAGGATGGCTCACGGATACTGGCCAAATACTACACCTCGCCGCACCACGCCGCGCATGGTAATGCTGCCCTCCCCTGAAGCTATGCCGTGGCGCAAACGACTGACCGACATAAAGGCTCCAGCACGCCCAGCAACCCCTACCCCGATGTGAAGTCGCAAAAAGCGTTCGAGAAGGGCCTCCTCGAGAAGACGGCCAAGCAGTCGGGCGACATCATCCTCTACGACAACCGAATCGTGCTATATAAGATGGAGTCGGACGTCATGATGTACGTGGTCGGCAGCCTCGACGAGAACGAGATTCTACTCTACAACGCCGTGCTTGCGCTACGAGACTCGCTGCACCTGCTCTTCAAGTGAGTTGTCCTCTTTCACCTATCTCACATTTCCCCTTCGACAAGGACTAACATTTAGCCAGGGCCTCCGTCGACAAGCGCACCATCGTCGAGAACTACGACCTCGTCTCCCTCGCCATCGACGAAATCGTCGACGACGGCATCATCCTCGAGACCGACCCCACCATCATCGTCCAGCGCGTCAGCAAGGCGCCCACGCAGGACATGCCGGTCGGCCGCATCGACCTCAGCGAGCAGGGCGTCAACAACCTGGCGCAGCTGGGCAAGTCAAAACTGGCGGACTGGCTCCGACAGGGGCTGTGAGGAGCAGGAGCAAAGGAGATATGGTACATGTTTAAGGGCACTTATGGAGTTATTGTTCTTACTAGCGCCGCATCCTGGGTGGGAGACACGGGAAAAAAGTCGTGGATCACAATGTGGTATAAAGATAGGGTGGTGGTGCAAAGCTCTGGCAAGGGAACTCTAATTGACGGTTCTTTCATGCTCTAATCTCTGATGCTGCCTTGCGCAGGCGGTTCATGACGGCGTCGGCAATGTCCGTCTTGTCCTGGATGCCGTCGACGAAGATAATGTCTGCTCCGCGGCGATCAAAGTCTCTGAGAGCCGCAAACAGGCCGCGAGCTATCCCCTCAGTCTCTCGACCCAAGTCAATGTCCAGCACCTGGCCGATGACTTCTCCATGTTCGTCCGTAAGCTCGCCCTCATACACTTGGTAAGGTGTGTCATCTTCTGCCAGCAGGCTCGTTGAAAGCACAAGCTTGCCGCACCGCAGTCCAGCTCCTTGTGCCCAGCGCTTCGTGCGAATCACTCCGACCTTGCGGCCCCTTGAATGCCCATTCGCAGTGTGGCCATTGGTCGTAGGAGCATCTCCCTCAACATCAGCCTCAGCCACTCCTCCCTTCGCCTTCTCGTAGCTCGCCTCATACAGCACGACCTTCGCCTTGGGGCTGTAATGCTTATACTTCATCCCTGGCGCCCGCGGCGCCGCCTTGCCCTCCTCGCTCTGGTCCTTATACCCCTTCACAACGCCCTCCCACCCAGGAACCGTCCGCAACTCATCGATTCCCACGCCTCCTGGCCGCAGCACAACTGGCGGATCACACAGTCCGTCCACAACCGTACTCTCCACGCCAACGGGACACGCGCCGCCGTCCAGGATCAGCTCAATCCGGCCGTCCAAGTCATCCAGCACATGGCGTGCAGCCGTAGGTGACGGCTTCGTCGACGCATTAGCCGACGGCGCAGCCAACGGCACACCCGCCAGCTTGATGAGCGCCAGGGCAAGTGGCGAGGATGGCATGCGCACGCCAAACGTCGCCAGCCCGGCCGTGACCTCTGGCGCCAGCTGTGACGGCTGCGGGTTCGGCATGAGCACCGTCAAAGGCCCCGGCCAGAAGCGCTCCAGCAGCTGACGGTATCGCACCGGGATGGGATCCTCGTCAGGGGCCAGGTTGCTGCTGTCGAGGTACCGGCGCAGCATCTCCAGGTCGCAGACGTGGATGATGAGCGGGTTGTCTGAGGGTCGAGCCTTGGCTGCGTAGATGCCCTTCACGGAGGCGCTCCGCGTCGCATCGGCGCCAAGTCCGTAGACGGTCTCTGTGGGAAAAGCGACAGGTATGTCTGTCTCGCGAAGCTTCCGCGCTGCTTCCTCGAGCGCAGCGACGGCTTCTTGGTTGTCGGGCTGGATGGTCCAGTGCTCAAGCCCCGAAAGTCCCTCTCCAGCTTGGAAGCTGCCTAGTGAGCCCTTCTTGGGCACTCGTACTATTCGCGTCTCCATGGCTGAGTGAGTGTGTGAGGTGAAGTGTCGCAACGAGATCGATGCTGGGGATGTAAGTGAGGGCGTCGCCAGTCGGGTCGCCAGTCGTGGTGCTGCAGCCAATCGAGACGTCGTGAAATTATGATGAGATGAAAATAACAGAGAATGAGTCCTTGAAAGTGTTTTGATGCCTGGACAAGTTGCCAGTCTTAGGCAGCAGCTGAGGTGAGTTGGGAGTATAGATGTGCGTTGAGTCATCGACAGAAAATTTCATCGATTTGGCTTCGCCTCTCATGGAGTCTGAATATTACATCAAGCCAAAATGGTTGGTTGGTGGCTTCCAGTAAAGGAATTGAGCCTCATGGCACCTCAAAAATCATAGCACGCTTCGAAGCGCCATTGCCCGTGCTTTAGCGTTCTGTCAGTGCTTCAGGGGTCCACCAGTGGTCCCTATAGCGCAACACGCCCCCTGAAAGGCGGAAAGTCAATTAGCATCTCACTCTCGTCTTCAGTCTCATCAACGTCAGAAGGGGATTTCCTCTTGTGATATCATTCAGTACCGATCTTTGGATCTCAACTACCCTTTTGATCTATATTCCCTTCTTTTTTGGCTTCCAGCCGTTTAATCCCGAACCAAGCTCCTCGCCTTCCGCCTCTCATCTTCCGTCAACACCCAGTCGATGCCGTCGTCGTCGCCCATGGCCATCACCTCATCCCACTCATCGTCCTCCATATTGGCGACCATCAGTAACTGCGTTACCTTGGCAAACACCTCCCTCACCAGGTAATTGCCCTTGGAGACGACATCCACAATCGCCGTAAAGTCTCTTTCCATGCGGATCGCCCCGAACGCATTGATCCGGTTATTACTCGAGCCTAGCATGCGGTTCTGCAAAACCCTTGAGAGATGCTTCGCCGTAATATCCAGCAGGGTCGCGTACGTCCCTGGAGTCATCAGCCGTGCGATTGGCTTCATGAGTTGGTCCCACCCATGCTCAAATCTTCGCGACACTTGCTCGAGGATATCTTCCTCGTCTTCGTCGTTCTGCAGAGCCAAGTCTGCCAATCCGTCTTCCGTCAACGTGTAGTCCGCATCACGGAAGGCATCCGACAAAACGGGTCGGAGACGCGGCTTGACAACCCTATCACAGAGAACCTGGATGCCCTCGTTTAAGAGTTCAGTCGTCTTCGAGACAAATGCATGCTCCATATTTTGCAGGGCGTTTATGACAAATGTCATGTCCCTCTCAAATGGGAATGCAGCTTTCAGTTGAGCACTCCCACCTTGTTGATCGTCAAAGCCACTGACCCGACCCTTGATGATTCGGGTTAGGTATTCGTTAGCCATGTCCAAACTGTTGATGAGGACGATGAACTGGATAATCTTATCCTCAGGTGGGAATCCTCCCTGTATGAGAGCTTTGGGATACGCTTCGTCACGCATCTTTCGTTGGATCATGCCCACGAAGTCGGAGCCGAGGACGCGGCCGACCGTGGGAATAACGGATGCAATGACATCTTTTTGTAGCGTCGATATAGTCTTGTCGATAACAGTGTTGACAATGTACATCACATCATCCACTGCCAGTATGATATAAGGAGGGTTGCTGCCCATTTGCTTGCTCAAGCTCAACGACAACCCGCTCGGGTACTCGTCCAGCTGGAAAGCCTTCTCGACCGAACGTCGGAAGAAAAATGTGGACAGCACATTATAAGGTGTTGTAAGTTTGCCTGATACCTTCCGGTATAGGTTTGATTTGACGAGAACGTCGGGGAGAACCAACGCCAAGTCATCTGGGGAGTTCGGGTCCTGCTAAATGTCAATATTCATCCAAAATCCGTCCGTTCAACGGCCCAGCTTACCTTGCACTTTGCGGCGAGGAACCGTGTGTAAAAGGACCACTGAGCAAGCATCACCGATATCTCCACAAGAAGGCCATCCACCTCTTTCATGTTGACGCCTTCGTCCTCACTATCGCGAGCATTGTTGCCAACCCCTATAGCAGGAGAGTTCACCCTCGAAGTGCCTCCCCGGGGCGGTTGTGGTAGAAAACTCTGTACGAGGAACGAAAAGGGGTAACTCTTGACATCAGTGAGCTTCCTGTCGATTCCACGCTCGTCGCTCCAGGTATCCAGGATGATGCCTCCTTGAACATCTGCTTCTTGCTGCAGCCGCTCGATCACTCGAACCATCTTCCCCGTGCCGTAATGCCGCTCGACAAGAGCTCCGTGGTTCTCGACGATTTGCGCAATATGTTCGAATAGCCTCGTCAAAGCGTTGGCGTAGAAGAGCCCTTCTTTGCGTGACTGTGTCCCCAGCTCCTTCAACGTCGCCCGAGCCGTCCCAGCCACGCCCTGGCATACATACCGCCCGTACACATCCAACCCCACGTCCGCCCGTCCGATCAGCGGGAAGAGCTTGAAGAAACGGGTGATCTTGGCATCGTCGCCCTGGCCGATGGCTCGTTCGAATTCGCGCAGGAACAGTCCGCATAGGCTCTCCCGCGCATTCTCCAGCGTCACCGACGGCGGATCTGGCACCTCGACGCTCGGGACTATGCTCGCGGCGAAAGAGCCCTTGACGATATCCTCTGGAATCCTGCTTGCACGTGCAAGATAGCCCGCTGCCGCCTCCCAGTCCTGCGGCGCACCCATGGAGCCAACCACGCCGTTGACGCAGGCCTTGAGCTCCGCCACCTGCTCAACCACCCCTAACGTGTCCTCGACACGGCTCTTCTCCAGGTCCAGCTCCTTCACTTTGTCACTCAGCCGACCCGCCGTCTCGGCCGCCGTCGAGAGCATGTCGTTCCCGATGGACCGCGTTGCGATCACCTGGGCGCCCAATCCCGCCCGCAGCAGGTCGAGTCTGCCCAGGTCCCGCGAGAGGTCCGCCTGCGACGCGAGAAGGCCATCGAGGCGAGCCGTTATCGTAGACTCGCGAGTGTGGAGGGCAGCCAGAGCGGCGCGGATCTCAGCCTCGGTCGTGGCATTCTGGAGGCTCAGCGAGGGGGTTTCGTTGGCGTTGAGGTCGACCGTTTCGGGGCGGTGGTTCGAGGAAGAGAGGCCATTCGGGAAAGTCGACATGGTCATTGAAAGGACGGGATGAGGGCGCGCATCGCTGCCTGAGCTCAATGTCAGAGGCAGATGCGGAAGAACGGGTTTGCTGCTGGGAGATTGTTGAGGTGGACAGGTCCAGCCAGCTTCGCTCGATGATGTTGGCGGGCGACGTGGAGCTAGAGACAGCTTTACACGTCCACGCTCCGACTCTTGTGGCTTAGACTACCCTAGACTCCGAATCGTCAAAATATCAACCTCAACTCGGGTCAGGAAATCATCTTCATTCATGATTGCCCATAGTTTATAGTAAAACATCTATTGTGCTCAGCAGCATAAGGGGAGCTCTCTTTCATTATGCTGGATTTTAAGGACATTCATAACATCACGGACACTCGACTTTTTCCCTCAATCCATGCCCCCCCTCCTTTTCTTGCTACAGCATCTTGCTTCAGAACGTGAAAAGGCACTCACAGTTCCAATACTTCAGTCTGCAAGAACACAGAAATGCTATTGTCATACTTTATTATGGTCATTTACCGTCGTGTTTCTACAAATGCTTCTTACGACCGCTATGCAATGAACACCCCCCGGAGGCTTATATACGGGTTGCTCCGTAAAATATACATACAACGCTTTAAACCAGCCAACCTCTCCTTTCCCCCTTTAAACCGCCTGACTGTATCCAGTGCCATAACGCCGTGGCCCATATTTGAGATATTTTCGCAATTCGTCTGCCCAGAACACTGTGCTGCACAGCACGACCAACCTTATCAGGTCGAAGAATCCGAGGGCTTCTGTCTGGAAAGTCTCCTGAAGCCATGGGAAGTAGATGACGAGCAGTTGGCCTGCCACGCTCAGCGAGACAGCCCAGTTGAACAGGTTGTTTGAGAAGAGTCCAACCTCGCCCCTAAGTACCGACTTCGATTCGGACCGGCAGCTCAAGGCGTTGAACATGTCGAAGAAGACGAAGCAGGTGAAGGTCATGGTCGTGTCGCGGCGAGTGACTTGGCCATCCGCCAGCATCTCGCGGCTGTAAATCAGCATCGTGCCTACGGTAATGATGGCGGCTGAGGTAAGAACTCTCTGAATGAGCGCCTTGGTGAGGACAGGGTCGTTTCGTCTGCGAGGAGGCTTCGTCATGACATCAGGGTCTACGCTCTCGACTCCCAACGATTGAGCAGGAGGGCCATCCATGATGATGTCTGTTCTATGTTAGCTGAATCTTGACCCAATAGGTGGGGAAACACTCACTAATCCAGAGAATCTGCATGGCGTTCAGGGGTGTTTTAAACCCGAAGCAAGTGCAGATCAGGACAAGAGCCAAGCTGGCAGCGCTGGTGCTCAGCTGGAACGTCAAGAAGTTCTGGATATTGTTAAAGATGCCTTTGCCCTCCTCGATCGCACGCAGAATTGTCGAAAAGTCGTCATCGGTGAGAATCATGTCAGCTGCCTCCTTCGCCACGTCCGTACCGTGTCGGCCCATCGAGATACCAATGTCCGCCTTCTTCAACGCGGGGGCGTCGTTGACGCCGTCTCCAGTCATGGCGACAATATCGCCTCTTGACTGGAGGGCGCGAATGATCTTCAGCTTGTGATCCGGGTTTGTACGGGCAAAGATCGTAGTGTATTGCAAGGCTTGCGCAAGAGCCTCTTCGGACATGTTGTCAACCTCATCACCACGGAGCACTGGCTTCACCGTGCCCTGACCTCTAGTGTGCTCGCTAGCAACCGCGATGCTCATGCCTAGCTGCTTTCCTATGGCAAGGGCCGTCGTTTCTGCATCTCCGGTGATCATGATGACCTTGACTCCTCCACGCATCAGTCTCCGGATGGAATGGCCTACTCCAGCTCGAGGAGGATCGCTCATTCCAACAAGACCAGCAAAGGTGAGTCCTCGATAGGTATCGTCTGATGCTTGAGAAGACGGGCTACTGCTCCTATCAAGAGCCGGCGTGCTTCTAGCAGATCCCTTGTTGGATCGGTTTCTTGAAGAGCGTGAGACGCTTCCGCTTGCAAATGCCAGTACACGGAGACCTTGGGTGGCCATTCCCTCTGCAGCTCTGAGCGCTTCCTGCTTACGGGTAGCGTCCAAAACTATCTCGCGGCCATCTCCGTCGATGTATGTGTCGCAGGCGGCAAGTACTTTCTCGATTGAGCCCTTCATATAGGCATACTCTTTGTCGTCAGACCCGAGGGTAACGCCCATCCATTTTCGTTCCGAGCTGAATGGCGTCTCGGCAACTCGTGGTCCGACGGAATCGCGCACATCATGTTCTTTGAAGCGGTCGAGAAGGTCCAGCATAGCCACATCGGTGGGCTGGCCAACCCAGCGGGTATATGTTGAAACCTGGTCACGTCCTAGAGTCGATGATAGCACAGCTGATGCAGCCGCACCATTTTCTGTGTACTTTGCTGCGAGTCGCCCGTTATTGGCAATGTTTCCAATGCGAAGAATCCTCAAAGTGGCTTGATCCGGCTTAGCCTCGCAGAACTCGCTGTCAGAATCAACATCATGGGCAATATCAGACCCGAAATACCACATCTTAGTCGTGGTCATATGGTTTGTGGTCAAAGTGCCTGGTAAGGGTCAGCATACTGCAACATTTAAAGAACGGAGGGAAGGTCTTACCGGTTTTATCAGTGCACACGACATTCACAGAGCCTAGGGTCTCGACCTTGGGCATCCTGCGAACGATGGCGTTGTGTCGAGCCATGCGGTGCACTCCGAGAGCGAGGGTTACGGTGACGATAATGGGCAGGCCTTCTGGAATAGCTGCAACAGCGAGGGAAATGGAGATTGTGAAGATTTCAAGGATCTTCTTTCCCTGAAGCCAGCCTACCAGCGAGATCAGACCAATCACCACAAAAGATGCTTTGCTAAGCTGTGAGCCAAGGTCATCCATTGAGAGTTGCAGAGGTGAACGAGGACTTTCAGTTCCTGATACGCTGGTAGCAATGGTACCGAAATGCGTGTTGCCTCCGGTAGCAAAAACAATGCCCTGGCCATGACCGGACTTGATTAGAGTCCCCATATATGCAATGTTGTTGGTGCTCTCGGCAGCCGGGCCTTCGTCCTCGGAAACTGCCAGTGAAGATGAATTCTTGGGAAACCCATACGGATTTATTCCGCGACTACGTCCATCTGACGTGACTCTGACTGGCTTCGTTTCTCCCGTCAAGTTTGACGCATCGATTGTCAAATCAGCCGCTTTGGTAACTCGGATGTCGGCCGGGATTCGATCTCCCGTAGTGAAAAGCACCAAATCTCCAGGTACGAGTTGCGACGCCATCACTTTGATCGAGGTCGCGTCTAGAACATCATCCATTGGTGTAATAGTGCCAGGGGTGGCATTCGGGTCATTGATGTCGTCGGGACCACCGGGCCAGCTTAATGGCTTGGTACCAGAAGAAGATTTATTGGCTTGTCCGCGTACCAGATGGGCATGGTTGGGGACAAGATGGTTCAGCGCTTCGATGGACTTTTCAGATCGATACTCCTGGACAAAGCCAACTGTTACGACAATGGTGACTGCGACTGTGATACTGATCGAATCGTCCGTGTTTCCCAGCAACAGAGATGCGCCAGCAGAGACCAGAAGAAGCAGAATCAGGGGTTCTTGAAACTGCTTCACAAACCGAAGCCACAAGGGCTCCGGAGGCTCGTGAGGAATCTCGTTTGGCCCATTTTCGCCCAGTCTAGTGAGGGCTTCGGTGGGTGTGAGGCCGTGCGTTAAGGAGGTTCGCAGGTTGGCCGCGGCCTCGCTCGGGGTCATGTAGGAGTACTCATCGGCAACACTCTGGAGGCGGCAGTTAGCAACAAGAAGGGGAGACACTAGGATATCTTGTAGGTCAGGTAGTTCTCACTCTGGCGTGCGCAGAGGTTGTCCGAACATGTCGAGAAGGCCTCACTGGTCTGTCCTCATCGCCGCCATCCCCTGAGAGGCCAGTGATGACAGGTATGTTGGACGTGGGCAGAATCGAGTCCTTCTCCGACCCTTCGCGCCCCAGCCATGGCAACTGCATCGTGGCCGGTCTCTGCACGATGAAGACCTGGTCACAATGGTCGAGACGAAGGTGTCAGGAGCATGGGGAATCGGGAGTTGATGTCTAGCTGTCGAGTCGAGAGAGTGAATGCGCCGGGGCACCGAGAAGGATGGGACGGAGGTCGGGCCCGAGCAGTGGGTTGGCGAGTCGATGATGGAAAGAACAGAAGAACCCAGAGGGATCCCAAGTCAAGACACGACTCGTTCTTCGCGATGGCTAGTCATGGGGCAAGGAGGAGATTGCTCGAAGAAATCCAGCAACATGGACGACGTGGACGTAATAGTAAGGTTATTCCCTGAGGGAGGATCGGGCTAGTACCGTTCAAGGCGGCCCCAGAAATCATAGCCTGCTAGCGGGAGGGACTGGACCTGGAGCGCCAGGGAGCAGGAGGTAGCTTAAGGTACCTGAGCAGGGCTTCCAGGGCTCCATGCGGGCTCGATTACGGGGCTCATGCGCTGCAGGAGCGGCGATTCCAGAGCCTCAGTGGCTGGACGGTCGCCACTGGAGCTGCAACCCCAGCGATGGGCCGGGAGTTGAACGGGTTTATGAGCAGATGTGCAGCAGCCGCGTCGTCGCGATGATGCCGGGTCAGGCAATCACGATATTATAGCATGGGGCTCTGTGAGTCCCTGGTTGGGGGCTGTTTTGCAGGTTTCAGGGAATGCTGTGCTTTTTTAGGCAAGACGCTTGGTTCGCCGTCTTGTTAGATATCCCATTGTTAGGGACTTGTTGCGCTGAACTATGGTAAAGGTATTCCGTACTCTGTACCGATAATATTGAAAGTGCCACCAAAGTTGAGACGGGACTACCGGGAAGCAGCGCCACTTTATCAGGGGAATTTCCATCTCCCCCAGACTGTTCATAAATCAGCACTAGGACGGTGACTCTGACCCAAACTCAAACTTACGGAGTATACGGTACGGAGTCTGCCAGGAAACTTGTCCAAAATGCTCCCGGGTAGATGCACGCGCACTAGCGCCCCTGTCATCTCCTGTCGCTAAAACACCCGGATCATTGGCTTTTTCCGGAAGCGACCGCCGCGTACCTCGATCGTGACCTCTGACGTGCGCGGCATTACTACGGCCCACCAAGTACCTGCCGGGGCCCAGCGCGTGCGGCAATACCTGGGCTGGTCTCGAAATGCCAGACCAGACAAGGCCCGCCCCACCCGCGAGCCACAACCTGAACCTCCCCAGCCACGCTATTTCCCTTCCCTCCGCCGCCCGGGTTGAAGACCAGGCCACGCTCCCCTCCAGCCCAGGTTCCAGCGTCAAAGCAGATTCTCCCCTTCACCGTCGCAAACAGCCCGCCGCAGCCTCATCGCCGCGCCATCACCGGCCTCGCCTCGCACCTGCTCGATACTTGAACCACTTCAGCTTCATGACTCTGCGCCGCTGCTCTCGCGCGTAGAAGCAGCCTTCCCGTGCGCTTGTTTACACCCTCGAACCGGTCTACCCACTCCTGGGACGCGCCCCCTGCTCTGTCTGTGTTTATCCACCCACTTGCTTGCTGCACTTGGCTGCACTTTGCTCAACCACTCAACCTCCTCCGCCGCCCGCGCCGACCTCTTCTCCCCCTCCACCAACCCACGCCTCCGACCGCGATCGTGATACCCTCGATCTGTTGCTGCGCCTACCGTCTTTCGCCGCTTGCGCTTCGCGTCGTCGCGCGCTGCCAGCACCATGTTCTACTCAGAGACGTTGCTACAGAAGAGCGGGCCTCTCGCCCGCGTCTGGCTGTCGGCCAATCTCGAGCGCAAGCTCTCAAAGAACCACATCCTCCAGTCCAACATTACCGACAATGTCGAGGCCATTATCACACCTAACCAGGCGCCCATGGCCCTGCGTCTCAGCGGTCAGCTGTTGCTCGGTGTGGTGAGGATATACCAGCGCAAGACGCGTTACTTGCTCGATGACTGCAACGAGGCTATGATGAAGATTAAAATGGTGAGTCTGCCGTCGCGTGTAGATACTCTTCCGGCCCGTCGCTGACACGTTCCAGGCATTCCGATCCAGCGGAAACAATGACTTAGCTGCCAATTTGCAAGTGCCCAACCGCGAGGCTTTGACACTTCCTGATCGCATCACGCCCTACGACAATTTTGATCTACCGCCTCCTCCGGACACGACTTGGTTGCTTTCACAGACTGAAGATGTTGCTACCGCGCAGGTCGGCCGCAAAGGCCGCGCCAGCAACCGAGACATAAACCTACAAGAAGACTTTGACAACAGCCAATTCCTCCACGGAGATATCGGCATGGATGATGACGCGATGCCCGCAATGGATGACTTGGAACTTGAGCTCGATTTTGGACTCGATGTAGACGAGCCTACGGTGGAAATGGGTCGAGAGGCACAGACAGCCCTTTCTGATCATGACGACTTATTGAGCGAGATGGATATGACGCACCGCCAAAAGGATGGCGCAGACGATGGCACTGCCTTTGACATCCCCGGTGGTGACGGCGTTATGATTGCAGATAATGAGGGTGACATCCCAATGCACGACGACTTCGACTTCAACCCTGCCGACCAGTCTATGCTTCCCGGGATGGCTATGCCCGACATGCGACGCACCAGAATTTCGGAGTCCCCTCTGTCTGACATCGACGAGGAGCTTGCCAAGGAAGTCGAGGCTGAGTACGCCCAGCATCACCAGACCGATCTATACGAACCGGAGGACGACACTGAGCATACTCTCGTCCGACGACCTACGCAACGCGCCCGGAGGCAGAAGATTCTTACCCCCGACGAGGAAATTGCGCTCTCCAGCAACCACATTAAGCAACAACAGGCCAATCGCGACAATATCATAAAGGCCGCCTCATTCCTCCCGCGTGATCCCTTCATGCTGGCCCTAATGGATATGCAGAAGACCGGTGGCTTTGTCTCATCCATCATGATGGAGGGCCGAAGCTCAGCCTGGGCCCCCGAACTCCGCGGAATGCTTTCCCTGGACGCTGTGCGCAACCTCAACGAACTCAAGCGGAAGCGGGACAGCGGCATCGCTGATGTGGACTCGGACCAAGGCGCCTCGAAATCACCCCGCCTTGAGCTCGGCGAGGAGACCGAGTTTGGCCTTGACGCAAACCTTCTTGGAAACCAGAGTGTGGCTGATGACGGAACTATCTTGGACCTCGGCGACGACGGCGCCCTTCCCTTCGACGACGACCATGCTGAGCGCGAGATGGGAAGCCCCATGCCCGCGTTCGACGAGACCACCGCGCCTCTTGTTCACCCTGCTGACAGCGGACCTGTCTCTATCGGTACGAAGCACGCAGTTCACATCCTCCGCGATCTCTTCGGCCCCGAGGCCGCCAACAGCCCCAGCAAGCGAAAGCAAACTTCAGTCGTCTTCCAGGACCTTTTGCCCGAGGCTCGAACAACCAAGGCCGAGGCCACCAAGATGTTCTTCGAGTGCTTGGTCCTCGCCACCAAGGACGCCATCAAGGTTGAGCAAGGCGCCGGCCTGGGTGACCCCATCCGGGTACGAGGCAAGCGAGGTCTCTGGGGCGACTGGGCCGAGCGAGAAGCCGGCGGCGAGATTGCGCACGAGAACGACGAGCCGGAACCTGCCGCAGCCAGCGCCCCCGCGGTCGCCGTCTCGGCTTAGTAACGGATACACGGTGACTCTTGGCTTTTCATGTTGGGTATACCTTATTTCAAATGCGACCTTGAAAAGAGCGGCGGGGCTGTAAAGTAGGTAACCTGTTGGATTCGTTGCATTCTCGGGGGGCAAAGGCTGGGTCCTTTGGGGCCACCAGCCACATGGCGTTGCTGGCGTTTAGGGAGATACCATGTTACGTGGAACTCGGGACTTGGAATAGGGAAAACGGAGGGGTGTAGTGAAGCTTGTGCGGTCGAAAGGGCGACTTGGTTTATCCTTCTGTTTGGTTCTCTTATTAGAAGATGATGATAATGGCTTCTGGAGGATTCTTGTTAATGAGGAGTGTGAGAGGTTATCCTTAGCGAGTTAAGACAAGAGTAAATGAAAGAAAGCATTGCATCCATGATTGAAGTTGATTCTATATGATTAATGCATTATATAATTTAGCCGTGAAGATCTTATAGGCCTTAGACCAGGCCTACTCAACGCGGATCGAACGCGTCTTCAGAGCCGTCTGTTGCCCCGCCATCTAATCACTTTAACCCCACGTCAAACAATGATCTCACTTTCTCCTCCAACCGAACTCCGTTACGTCCCAAGGCAACCTCCAGGCACCAGCTTTCCGACCGATAAAAGCCAGAATACCGACTCAATTCCCCCGAACCCGAACATTCGAAGTCAAATAACCACGATGCCTCCTCCATCGCACCTCGCCATTGCCACGAGCTCGATCAACCGGCTCCTCAAAGAAGAAGCCTCCTACCACAAGGAGCTCGCCGAGCAAGAAGCCCAAGTCAAAGCCCTCGAAGAGAAACTCGCGCGCGGTGACGACGATGCAGACGGCAACGGCGCATATATCCTGAAGCAGAACGTGAGTTGCCCCCATACCTGAGGAACCAAGGTCCAATGCTGAGGGGGAGGGTATAGCAAACGGTTCTTGAGCAGACCAAGGCTGTCTTCGGGCCCTTGCGGGAGAGAATCTCGGAGGCAGCTGCTAAGTTGGAGGAGCAGATTGCCTTGAGGGAGGAGAGCGGTGCGCCGGAGGAAGAGATGGCAAAGGCAAAGGAGGCGTTGGGAAAAGCGAGGGCCGAGTTGAACGGAACCTCATAGGAGAGGAGGCTTGAAAAAGAAGATTTAGAGGAAGACAATAAGATACCACTGCTGATGAATTAAGGAACTGATAATGGGTTATGCAATCTGCTCTGCCTTGCAATTGTAAGGGTATCTTGAATGTAGTATTACATATAGCCACGACGGCCATAACTGAAGCCGCGACGACGTTGCAATGGCGGCATGTAGCGATAGGTTGTCCATCTCGTTACATGCTAGTTGTCCACTTCCATCCTATCGCCATTCTCTGGCGGATCGACTGTAACCCGGGGCGTCTCACCCTCCTCAGTCTCGCCGTCCTCAGCCTCTCCTTCGTCCATATCCACATCCTCTCCGGGCTCAGCCTTGCCCTCGTCACCCTCTGGCAGCGGCGTGACATCGCGGCTCGCAACTCGGCTTGCGCTGCGAGACCGAGAGCCCATCGCTCCGTGAGGTCGTAGTGTATCTGCTCCCGAGGTGTCTCCCATCGGTGTGCGGCCCCCGTTCGAAGTCCCTGGGCGCGACAGTCCGCCCTCGCCATCTGTTTTCGCTTGGCTCTCGCCATCGGGGCGCGGTGTCGCATTGCCACTCGGCTCGCCAGGCGTTTGGCCAGCCTTGTCTGCCTCGGTATCATCTTCGTCACCCTCGTTCATGCCCTCCCTTCGATCAACCTCCTCCTTCTCATCGCGGATCTGCCGTCGCAGCATCATGCCCTCCTCCATAATGCGGTTGAACTGCTCTCGTCGCTCGCGCCATGTCTCGCTGTAGGTCTCGCTCTCGCGCTCCAGCTCGCGGCATTCCTCTTCTAGCTTGGCTAGGTTTGCACGCTGGTCCTCGCGCGGCCGCAGTAGCCGGTTGGATGTGATGCGGTCGGCTAGTTCATCGAACTTCTTGCGCTGTGCGAGCGTTGCCCGCGCGCCCTCGAGCTGTTCGCGCAGTATCGCGTTGTTGGCTCGTACGCTGGTGCATTCTTCAAGGATGTTCTTCTGGTCTGCGGCGTAGCGCTCTCGTTCCCGAGCGTTGGCGTGGTGTAGGAATTGTAGACGTGTGATAGTGCTGTCGAAGGCAGCGAAGTCGAGGGTGAGATCTTCCTTTAGCTGATCGAGAAGAGCTTTGGGACGGACGTTTTCGGCATCGTTATCGAGGGAGGCGGCGATGGTAGTTAGATTGTTGATACGCTTAGTAATTCTCTTGAATGGCTTCTCCTCAACGTTAAGGAGCCGAGACTTGTGAAGTTCAGCCTCGGACTCTTGGTCCAAAAGGTCCCAAGACGACATCCTCGATGGTTTTGATAGTTTCCGATGGTAGACAATACACGATTGCGTTTTGATGAGAATTGGAGATGGAGGACTTTGAACAGCTTCTGGGAGAGACTTCAAGACCGCTGGGTACTTCGTGGGAAAGCTGGGTAGGGCGCGAAAAAAGATTAAAATCTGTATGCTGTGCTTTTGTTGCGTTTGTCTCGAAGTTTCGAAGCTTCAAGCCTGCCACGGCATCAGCCTTGTCCGAGCTGAGGCCAATCAGAGAGGCTCCGCGGCTGACTAAGGCGAGGGCTGGCGTCACTTTAGGCGCCCTCCTTCCAACATCCGGAATTCACCACACTCGTTTGCTTTCTTTCACCTTCACCTCCAGTTACACACACAAAACAAAATCGCTTTGAACCCGAATCCATCCCATTGTTTCGATTTCACAAAACAATAATAGAGGGCTGAGAGAAATGTCTGCCGAAGAACAAGAGCTTCTGGCTCGCATTGGCCAATTGGCTGGTACGCCTGTTTCAACATGGTTCTCTTCTGTCGCGACGCTGACAATGTTTAGGCCAAATTAACCGCCACAAAAGCCAACAGACCGGACCGAGGCCTGGGCCAAATCTGCATCCTGCCCATCATCGTCGTATGTAAATCTGTCATCAATATGTGTTTCACATCTCATACTGTCTTTAGAAAATATCTACCGAGGCGCAAGCACTTCTTACCGCGGCAACAGGATCTCGCGACCGCCTACAGCCCACCAACACCGAACTCTGCACCTCAACGCGACCGGTGCGACGCCAAAATCTGGTCCTTCTCGCAGCGGTTCCGAGACGCCCACGGGCTGGGTGACGCGCAACGATCGCCACCGGCAGCTCATCAACGCAAACGTATACGAGAAGGACAGCCAAAACCGTGCCAAAGCGATCGAGGAAACGCGACAACGGAAAGCGAATAGCCACCGTCATCGCGAGCGGACCCAGTTCACGAATTTCCTAAAGCACCAGACTGCTGGCCCTACTAACCCTACAACAGCGAATACAGATGCGAACGAGATTCTGATCGAGGGCATCCAGTTCCGCGTGCTGGACGGTGGCAAGAAGTTGATCAAAAACCCCGGTGAGTCCACAACGCGCGCGCACATACACAATCGTTCACTTGTATCCTGAACTCGCGTCTCTTACAAACGTTAGACCCCTTCAACGCGTCGTTTCACACACCTAAGACGGCTGTCATTGCGGGCGTCAAATTCTACAGGACAAAGACTGGGAACCTCGTGGCGAACCGCATCGTCCAGGATCAGCGGTAGGTTCGATCTCGTTTTCTGGTGAGGGCTCCTAACCATCTTCTAGGCGATCTGGAAAGGTGAAGAAGCGCAACGAAACCTGCAAAGCCTTCTCAACGACCGGTAATTCCTCTTTCTACGATCGGAATCTGTGACGGCGCAGATCGATCCGGGTGGTATGATTTATGGTGGAAAACACTAACAGACAAAACTTGTAGGTTCCTGTCCCAAAGGCCCTCTCTGCCGGTATATCCACGACCCCAACAAGGTGGCCCTGTGCAAGGATTTCCTCAAAGACGGGAAATGCGTAAATGGCGAGTCCTGCGATTTGTCCCATGAGCTGACTGCTGAACGTACCCCCAACTGCTTGCACTTTGCCAAGGGTAACTGTTCGAAACCTGATTGCCCCTATCCTCACTCCAAAGCCCTTGCCAATGCTCCCATCTGCCGCGCCTTTGGTTTCAAAGGATACTGCGAGCGGGGAGCTGAATGCACAGAGCGGCACGTCTTTGAGTGTCCCGACTTTGGCAACACGGGACGCTGTAAGAACAAGGGCTGTAAGCTCCTGCACCGCGAGAGGGCAAGTGTCCTCCGCAACCAGGCCAACGACACCATGGGCGACGTCTCGAGTGATGAAGAGGGACAAGACTCGGATGACGTGGACTCTGACGAGGTGGCTGAGTTTATTGACGCAGATTCGGACGCCTCGGATCTCGAGGACCACCAAGATTTCATTTCACTCTAGACGAATGTATCCAGCGGGCAAACCAGCCAGTTCTTTGTTTTCGAAGTCCCTTTTGATTTCCAGCTGGAAGAACACCCGGGTTGTTTGACCTCTGTCCCAGCAAGGCATTCGGTGCTCTTGATTGGGAGGAGGCTACAGCATGGTGGTTATGGAGTCTGACCAAGGCATTTTATTTTATCTACATGGCGTTTCAGCATGAAGCAGATAGAAGATGATAGTTGGTGAATGCTCAAGATACCCCTTTTGCATCAAGGAAGAATTTGGAGAACAAGTACCATCCGAAAGAAAGAAAGAAGAAAGAGAAAAAAAAAAAGGAGCAGAAGAAGAAGAACAACAACGGATCAGTAGTGTAAAATGAATGTCGACGATTTATTTGAGAAACCCTTCATATGTGTTTGTATAATGCTGCTTGAATCCGAGATGTGGTGGTGGTGATAATAGACTCTGGGACTAACAGCGTTAAAACGGGTGGGAAATGGCGAGGGGCAGATGGGCGACTTTCACTGCCACAACGTGGGCTGGCGCCAAATGACGGAATTGCATCGATGCCCCTCAACGGACTTACTACTTACTGGGAAGCCCCTCCATGCGGGCACTGAAACGGGTTCCGGAAGCGCTGGAGAACGGCGGCCAGCGCTAAAACACGGACGGGGGTGAAAGACGACAAGCAGAGAGACGTTGCCGAGAATGCTCTTCTTTGATTGCCAGCCAGTCATTCGATTGCGCGGAAGCCAAGCCAAGCCATCCATCCATTCATCTCCGACGCTGATTGAATAGACGCAGGGTCCAAGAGGCTCGAGGAGTGGCGCAAAGCAAAGGAGGATCCGATCCGACCCCTAAACACACGCGACTCAGCCCCAAAGCTGACATGCAGCCGACGATCGAGCTGGGCCTGCTCTCCTCCTGTACTGAGTCCATAGAGCATTGGCGAGAGCGAGAGCGATAGATACCCTTGGAGCGAGCGAGCGGCGGCGTTGGATCTTTTGGATACTTTATACGACTTACACCAGAGCCTGCGAAGACCGACCGCGAATATCGATCCCCTACGAGAAAGACACCCGGGAAAGACATCACAATGGGCCTGCGAGACCTCCTCCGTCGAAAGGACGACCTGTCCCGCGGCGAGGCCACCGACGCCGAGACCATGGGCCGCCTCAACACGCCCGAATTCACCTTCATACGCTCCGACACGACGACGCAGGAGATCATATACCCGCCGTCGAACAACAACACGCTCGACGCCGGCCTGCTCTCGCCGAAAGACCGCAAGCCGTCGCGCCACAGCCTCGACGTCTTCCGCAGCAACCGCTCACGAAGCAGCTCCACGGCCTCCTCCTCCAAAGACAAAGACTCGTCCTCCGCGCGCCGCCTCTCGCAGCGCCTGCACCTGCACCGCGCGCCGGAGACCTCGGAAAGCGTGCCGGACAACCTGCCTGAGATTGTAGCGCCGGACAGCGAGGCGGCGGAGTCGCAGTGGGAGAAGCGCGCGACGATGCTGGCGAGTCAGAATGATTTGGCGAGGAGTCGGCCTGAGACGCCCGAGGGGGGGAGGAGTCGGTCGGCGAGTACGGGGGGCGGGCAGGTCAGTAGTAAGGCGATTGATGAGGATATCCAGGAGGCGATTCGGTTGCATGAGGAGGGGGATTTGGAGCGGTCGACGGCTATGTTTGGGAGGTTGGCGGATCCGAAGGGGGCGAATAACCCGCTCAGTCAGGTGCTGTACGGGTTGGCCTTGCGGTGAGTCTTGTCTTGTCTTGTCTTGTCTTGACTCTCAGTGTCTGAGAGTCTCAGGAGTGTCCGTCCGTCCTGCTAACAGTCCCAAGACACGGATGGGGCACGCAACCTGACCCCGAAGCCGCAGTGCGGTATCTCTCCGCCGCTGCCTCCAACGCAGCCTCCATCGAGCAGCTTGCCCTGCAGGCTGGCCTCAAGAAGGGCGGCGCGGCAAAGGGCGAGCTGGTGCTGGCCATCTTCGAGCTGGCCAACTGCTTCCGCCACGGCTGGGGCATCGAGAAGGACGCGTACGCCGCCAAGCAGGTGAGTTCAGTTCTCTCTTCTCTCCGTCTTAAGTCTGAGCTCAGGCATTCTCGCATGAAATGTGGCTGGCTGGCTGACTCTCCCCCCCTTCGCTTATTAGTACTACGAGACGGCCGCCAACCTGGGCGACTCGGGTGAGTTTCTTGTCGTCACTCCTTGCGCCGACTGGACACTCGTTAACAAACCAGATGCCATGAACGAGGTCGGGTGGTGCTACCTCGAGGGCTATGGCTGCAAGAAAGACAAGGTGCGTTTTGACTGCATCCCCCGTCCGGAGGTTCGAGACCGCAGGCGTTGGGCGCCGGAGAGCCTCTCGTTGCGCTTTTCGCCTCGCGGCCCGTTCCTGAGGCCTGCCACTAGAGCTGCTTCCCGTCCGTCATTGCTGCCCAACTCCTCCTCCTCAGGCAGCGGCAGCGAGCGAGCGTTCCAATCCTATCCCCCACGCACGCCCGTCACATGAGGCTCCTTGCTGACACGGCCTCCGATTCGGCACAGTTCGCAGCGGCAAAGTACTATCGCCTGGCCGAGAAGGCGGGCAACAAGACGCTAGGGAATACTTGGTACGTACATACGGCCTCGTGTCTGCGGATGTGCATGCATGCCTCTCCAATGAACACCTCCCTCCCTGCATGCGGCATTGCTGGCCCCAATAGGCTGGGCTCGCCTCGTAAGCATACCTCGCCTGCATCACGAGCTGACTCTGTTGCGCAGGATCTGGAAGGAGAAATACGATCCGCCTGGCGAGGGCGACGCCAAGGGGAAGAGGAAGTGAGCGACGAGTCCTGGAGGTATGTGTGGTGTTTGTCTGTCTCACACGGTTTCTTGTTCTTGAGTCACGAAACTACCTAGCCAATGTCACTGAATGCATCCATGCGATCGATCGCACCGCTCCCTCCCTCCCTCACAGGATCCCGTGGTGCCCGCGGCCCGCTGGATGGCTGTTCCCTCGCTCTAGGCTTGTTCCCTCGCTGCCCAATCCCATCCCTGGCGCGCCACCCAGCTGAAAGCTCGCCCGCTCGCTCCCCCGCGAACCACGACGAACTGCTGCCCTCCCTTACCTAGTGCATGTCTCACACCCCCCCAAGGCCAAGGGCGAGTGACCTGTGCAGCAGCAGCAGCGCAGATCGCAAGCGAGGGTCAGCTGCGATAGTAGAATCCTCTTATGATGCTATCTTTGACGTTCCGTGGCTGAGCGTGGGACTTTGGCCCGCCCGCTAGGTGCTTACGACGACATTTCTTCATTCACGTTGCGGACTGGCAGGTTTGTGATTTGCTCGGCCAGAAATCAAGCATTCAATTGTCTTCATCATGAAATTCGTAGAGTATCGAAAGAAACCGTCGTCAGAACCTCCGGGGACACTGCGCGGCGCCAAGAATGTAAAGAACAGAAGATAGGAGAAGAAAAGTTGACAAAAGAAGAAAGTACCGAACAAAGTAAACAAGGAAACATGCTGTGCTGTGCGAGCGTGCGTGTCGGTCGTCGACGAGTCGTAGCCATTCATCATCATAGTCCATGTTCGTCGTCGTTGTCGGTGCGTCTCAAGAGGCGCAGAAATACCAATTTCCATCCCATCAATCCAGCATCCATCCATCCCAGAATCCGTGTTTCCATTCCGCCTGGCGGATGGATGCCCTCCCGTCCAATATCCCGTCCCACCGCCGCCTCCCTTCCAGAATGCTCCCAAGAACCGCCTTGCTAACGCTCTGTTTCCCTTCCAAATGTACAAGCTGTTTGGACTGGAGCCTGTAGGAAAAAATAAACTGTTCTGCTGCTGCTGTGCTGCTGCTATCAGCCGCTGCTGGCTGCCGCATCACCCACCCACACCCCATTCGCCGGAACCCAAGGAGAAAAGACACGAAGAAACCAAAAAACATCAGTTATACCCAAAACGCAGGTAGGAAACTTTCGACACAAGATCCAAATCATTCCAGAGTCCAAAACCAATCAGAAAAAAATCACAAAAATATCAATGCTCGCTCGCTTGCTAGATAGATCCGAAAGGAAATCAGAAAAGACTCCAAGCCAGAAATCCACAAGGAAAAAGCGACAAGAGTAAAATTCAAGTCCGTCCGTTTGGGTGCGTGAGCAACAGGTCTGGAGTGCTGGCGAAATTGTCCTCTGCCTGTGAAGCTGAGAGGCACAAGATGGCCGACTTTCATTCAAAATAAAAGAGATTTGAAAAGAGGAGAGAGTCAAACAATAAAAAGGCATAGAGGAAATAAAGCGGATAAAACCCCCATTAAAGAGTCAAAGTCGTGAGGTCGTCGTCATTATCATGACACAAGTCTTTTTTGTTTTCGTTTCACGTTCGCGCTTCGTTGCATTGCTGCTGTTCATTCTGTGCGTTGTTGCATTCGGCCACCATTTTTGCGAAATTCCGGACCACCTCGTTGGGGATCTGGTCCCAGAGGAGGGATCGTGTGTACACTTCGGCTGCGCCGTTTTGTTTGTTTGTGGCCCGCATGGTTGCGAGGGCCTCAGCCAGGTTGCGGCGACCCTGGCTGGTGCTTCGTTCGGGAGCGTTTTGGAGGAACTCCTGCGAGCTGACACCGTTGTACTGCGCCGGCGACAGGGAGAAGATCTGCTCGTTGGTCTGCTCCTGCGTCGGCTGGGTGAGGGCATCGCCGAGCTCGGCGAGCATCGACGGGGCGACTGAGTCCAGGCTCATCTCATTCATGGCGACCGTGTTGCCCCAGTTGGCAGCGCCCGAGGGCTGGGGAGCGGCAGCGGCTTGGATGCTGTTGGCTTGGGCGTTGACGCCGGCGTCCTTGAGCACGTTGTCGAGGAGCGTGGCCGAAGCGACCCGGACATCCTCTGATACACGAGGGATCGAGGGCGTCGACCGGCTGGATAGCACAAAAGCACCGACAAGGAAGAGCATGAAGAGAAGGCCGCCTTGGGCAGGCTTCTCTGAGTCGCCGCCAAAGGCTGCGCTCTCGCTCTTCTTGGCCGGGACGATAGCCATCTCCTGCTTGACCTCGGGCTTGACGGGGTAGTCGTGCAGGAAGCTGGAGGTATCCCAGGCACCGCCCATGGCCAGGTCGTTCATGTCGTCAAAGGCGCCGGAGAAGGCGTTGGGTCCGTTGACGGCAGACGGCATGGCGTTGGCCTCGAGGCGCTGTACGTGCTCGGTAAGGACGCCGACCTTCTTGCGGAGCTCGCCCGTCTCGATGGTATGCGATCGGATCATCTCCTCCTTCTCAAGGTTGAGGGTCTCGATGTAATCCGAGTAGGACTGCTTCTCCAACATGAGCTGGTCGAGCCGCGAGCGGAGTTGGGACATCTCCTCCTCCATGTCGCCGATGAGAGCGGTGTACTGCTTCTTCTCATCCTCCAAACGCTCAGTGTGTTGCTTCTTGCGCTGGCGGGAATCAAGGCTGGATGAATGTGCTGTTAGTACGGCCATGTGGGAGTGGGGGGGTAATCCGGACGAGCACTTACGCTGCTTGTCGGTTGCGGAGCAGTCGCTTTTGCTGCTTGAGCTCCTTGATCTCCTGCTCATCCGTCGACTGCGCAATCAGGTGGTCGATGTTGCTGAGGTTCCTTTCGGCGGGAATATCGAAGCGCGCGTTCTTCTTGCGGATGCCGTCGCCTCGGCGCAGGTCGTTGTGTGAGCGGATGGCGGGGCTGCTGGGGCGCATCTTCTTGCTCATGCCCTGGTTGATGGCCATCCATTCCTTCTGGGGCGAGGTGGGCATGGACTGCCCCGCGGTCGGCAGTGTTGAAAACATGTTGCCAGCGTTGGAGAAGGGCGTCGAGCCTTGCATGGGACGCTGGAAGATGGAGGCACCCGTATCGTACTCTGCGGACACGCCGTCGAAGTGTTGCATCGGTGTGCAGGCGCCAGAGGCGTTGCCCATCTGCCACAGGTTGCTCTGTTGCGCGTAGGCGCTGTGTTGGTTCTGCATGAAGGGGTTGTTGCTCTGGGCGTCCAGGAAGGGGTTGTTGGACGGCACCGATTGCATGTCAACGGACTGCCAGTCCTCGCTTTTGGGAGAGAAGAGTGGCGGGCCAACGGCAAAGGATTCGCGACGGCTATCGGCCATAGGTGGTGAGAGCTCAAGGCCGGAGTCGATGCCGCTGTGGTCGAGGATGTTCTCGTCTAGCACACTGGTATCCTCGTCTTCGATGTACTTCTGCGCATGGGCGGTGTCCACGGTCAGAGGAGCAGGTCGATAGAAGGGTTGCATGGGAAATGTTGACGCCATTGCAGGCGAAGGGTTGTGTGTGTGTGAATGGTGACGAAGGAAAAAGAAGAGAAGCGGAAGATGAAGTAGAAGTAGGCGAAGCGAAAGGGCCCGACAGACAAAAGATGTTTAGATGCAAGAGACGAGACGTCGATCCAGGATGAGGGATGAGTCAGAGTCAGAGAAGAAGGAGTCGAAACAGAGCCAAGGTGAAGATGAAGAGGAGGTGAAGAGGTTTGTGGAGGAGCAGTGTGGAGGAGGTTGGGTTGGGCGCGCGAAATATGTTTCTTTTCTGAGAGCGTGCCCGTGTTAGTGAGGTTTGGCGGGCAGACGAGCAGCGGCGGTGAAAGAGTGCTGGGATGGGATGGAGGGATGGAGGGGGATCGGGAGGGTCAGGCTGGTATTTTTGGCACTGAAGAGCAAACTGAACTGACTGGGCCCAGGGTAAGGAGCGGGGCCTTCAGTGGTTAGGCCGAGAGAGGCAGTGAAGACGACAGGCCTCTCTAGACAGTAGCGGGAGCCGTGTGAAAAAAAAGTGCCCCAGCGAAGGATGAGGAGGAGAGCGGGAAGAGACTCACTCAGCCAAAGCTAAGCCCTAGGGACGGTGCGGTGCGGTGCGCTAGGGGGGGCGTCGATGTCGTTGAAGTTGAGGAGGCGAGTTGAGTGTTGGAGCAGCAGATGGAGCGGCGAGAGTCTCGAGACTATTGCGGGAGTTAATGCCCATTCAAAGGAGCAGCAGAAAAGATTAAAGAAGCAAGCAAGCTGAGTGCTGGGAAGGACGGACGGGCTGATAAGGTGAGAATGGAAGAGGCTGGTGGAGCTGGTAGTCGGCGGGCGGGAGGCCGGAAACTTTTAAGGAGCGGGAGCGGGCGGGAAGACGCGACGATGTCGACTTAGACTGCCCATCAAACGACGAGAAATGTACTCACAGGTGCTGACCTTCTTTTCCTCTTTGGCGTGACACGGAACCTGCACTCCAGATCTCGCGGGCGGGGCGGCCAAGCACACAGGATGCAGTAGGGGCAGTAGTTGCAGCAGCAGAAGCAGGAAACGAGAGCGAATCGTCAACCGAGTGCCAGTTATTATCGCGGTGTGGTAGAGGCGAGGTAGTGCAGGACGAGGACGCCGCGGATGTTATGTACTCGACTGCCCTTCGCCGGCACTCGACGATGGCCGCGGCCGCATGAGGTACCTCAAGGCAAGCTGTGGGAGCGGCGGCGGTACCTCTGGGGACAGGAAGACGGTCAAGCCCTCCGTGATGCGAGAGGCCCGGACCAAGACCAAGGCAAGGAGCAGGAGGAGGAGGGGGTTCCACCGGCCCATTCTCGAGGGCCATCCCGTCCAGGGTTTGCAGCGGCCTGGGCGTGCAGGTGGGTGTGTGCACAGTGGCATCCAGGCCAGAGTCGAGATGGATCAGCCTGTCTGACCAGGGAATGCGGGTGGTGAGAGTTGCAGAGAGCTGGTTCGTATGGGGGTGGGTGACCGTGTCTTGGGAGCAAGCGCAAGCCCAGCCTCGAAAGGGTGTGAGTGGAGGCGTCACTCCGTTCTGTCATGGGAAGAGCTTCGTCAGGCCTCACAGGTCCAGCGTCCAAAGAGTCCCCGCGAGTCCGGTCGATCAATCAACCAGAGAAAGGGCCTGCGTGAGGCCCCTAAGGCATCAAGGGAAGGGAGCGCGACCCGAGGGGAAAGAGACAAGACGACGGTTCGCAACGAGATAGGGCAGCAGAGGTGGTGTTGTGACACACAGACACAGCCCGGGCCTGGCTAGGAGATTAGATGGACGGGACGAGGAGATCTTGTTCGTCATCGCCATCATCATCGAAGTCGTTAGCGGTAGTCACTCAGTGAGCGTTGAAGAGACATACCGCTCAGAGCTAATCGCCCTTGCACACACACCGAGGACGGCATGAGTGCAGCGTGATGAGTGCACCCATCATCATCCCCCCTCTCCATCTTGGGATCAGTCTGAACTAGATGCCAAGCACTGGCCTAGTACACCCTGGTCCGTCTCCCCAGCCAGAATATCCTCATGTGGCACCCCGTCAACTACCATTCGTCCCCCTTCTGGAATCATGGAACCAGATCAGTCCGACAGGCTCTACGAGTCCGTCCATGGTGGTGCGCCGTCACTTGACCGCTGCTCGCTCATCAACCCGTCTTTCGGATTGTTACGCCTCACACCGGCTCTCATGCCCTGATCTGATCTGGCTCCAGGCGGTGTTTACTCCAGGTGAGCCCATCCGGCTCTGCTTCATCTGGCACTTGCAAGTCGCCGACTCTGATGGCTTCCTCTTCGTGACGGAGAACCAGCCCACACCCCACGCGGGAGACTGGTCCCTGTCAGCCAGTTGCCCTGGTGGTGCCACACTGGTCGTCCGTAGCACGCAGATGTACCCGCGTAGGCTAACTTGTAGCTTGAGTGACTTTGCTCCGTCACGGCGCCATAGCCAGATATGCTCCAGGGATCAGGGACGAGGGTCTGTCGCCGGGACCGACACGCGGGAGACGAGACGGGAACAAGCAAGGCGCAAAAGCAACCACCATCCATCCAGCCCTTGGGCCATGCGCCAGACGGCGGCTCGGAGCCGTAATGAGATCTCGACAGCCCTGGAGATCGAGTGGGAGCCGTTGATGGCCAGTCGTCGCAGCCCCCTGGCAGAAGCCTAGCAGCTTGGGCTCGTCCGTAGGCTCTCTTCGGGCACTGCTGTGGACCGGGCCGGTGTGGGCAGCGGACGGGAGCAGCCTTGGTCAGCGTTGGGCATCAATAAAACGGCCGCTACCTGATGTCGGGCCCCAGCACCTCCGACCTCACCGTCCACTGGGAGCTGCCGACGGCCAGTCGCTGCAGCAGGCGAAAGCCACTTGAAGCGAAGGTGAGCTTCCTATTGCTCCGCATCGTGGGGTAGAGACGGGGGCTAGGGGTTTCTAGTCGCACCAGACACAATGTGAGGCCGATGGATGTTCTTTGACACGGGCTATGCATCGCATCGCATGGCGTCGCATGGCAGAACAACGCAACAGCGCAAAAGGCGAGCAGAGAGAGGTCCGGAGAGCAAAGCGCGCATTGCCGCGAAATTGCATTGCATTGAATTGCATGGCACCGCTTCATGACTCGTCGTCTCGCCGGTTCCTGTCTGGAGTCGTCCCGTCTGCTGTGCTGGTGGTGGTGATGGGTTCACGGCGGCTTACAAGCGCACGCAGGAGGAGCAAGCGCCAGGCTTCTAGTTATGCAGCCTCTCGCCGCTGCCGATGCCGCTGATCCTCTCGATGACTGCAGTGCTGAAGCGAAGGTCTAGGTCTTAGTCTAGGTCGAGTCTGGGACAGCGGCAAAACAATGCTGTAACGGTGAAGCCTATCCAATGCCTCCATCCTGCAGCGAGCATCTTGTCTGCAATATTGGATTGCTTGCTGCAGGTGCACTTCAGCTGCACCTTCCGTCTGCACGCTGCACCGCGGCTCGCGGTAAAGCCACCGATGGGCAGGAAGCACCCTTTCCCTGGAGCTTCCTTCCCCAAGGCCGGCCGACAGCTGACCTCGGCAAAAATGCCTCCGCATTCTCCTCTCGACGTGCCAACTTCAACACCATCACCAAGGCCGTGCATGGTAAACACTCAATCATCGCCTGATCTGCCCACGCCCTCGCCAATGGCTATGCAGCTGCCAAGAGATCCTCACTTCTTCCGAACGATCGCTCCTGTGCCTCCCTCGCCGGGTCAAACTGCTGCTGCGCTCTAGCCATCCTCCTACCGGGATCTTGACTGCCCGTCCGCTGCTGCCGACGGTGGCTGGGGCAACAAACATCTCGATGTCGCGACTCGACTTCGTATGTTTGCCCTGCAGCGGACCAAGTGCTTGCCGTCCGTCCTCCTGGGCAGGCCGTGATCAACGCCCAACCACTAGAAGATGCCTCAGCCTGATGTCCCGGGTCCACTGTGCTTCATGGCCGCATATTCGCGACCACCCTCCGTCGCCTTTTGAGGTCTTTTTTGTTTTGTCGGTGTGTTTCTCCTGGACCCCATCACGCGTGCGCGTCCTCGTCCGTCAGGCACCGGGCCTGCTTGTTGGCTCGCTGCCTCGCCCTTCATCCACCAGATCCTGCCCCCCAGAAACAGACACGAGCTCGGTGTGCGCCTCGATCCATGCGAGCGCAGCTTCTGTTCGCCCTTCGCTTCTCTCCGGACCCCCTTCGGACGGGGCCTCGGACGGGTCCTCAAGTTTGTTCAGCACCGCTCGGGTCGCAATCCGGACAGGGGCCATGACCACACCAGCGCTGCATCCAGGACCAATCGCTTCCAGTGAGGCGAGCGACTCTCAGCCAGATGCCGTCTCGACGGGACCCAGTCGCTTCCCAGCTTGACAGTCCCAGGAGCACGGATTCCCTCTTCTTTCGGTTGTTCTAAGCCTTCGTTGCCGAATTGGGCCGCCCTCCAAGGCTGAACTTGTGCCTCAGATCGTCTGGCATATGCCGTTCCTCGAAGGCGGCTGTGTCATGCCTCGAGGCCATCCAGAGAAAGTTGAGGGCACCATCCCACCATCTCAGTGGCTGTCTGATCACAGACGCTAGGAGCTTATTGCTTATCCTCCCACTCGGATGCCAGCCCAAGATCTTTGCCCAACTGCTTCACATCCCTCGATTGGAGGACAGCGACGCCGACGGGATAAACGTCTCCGATTCGCAATGTCTGGCACCGGCCCCACGATAATAGACATTTGATACAGGTCGGGTTCGGCCGTAGCTGACCTCCGTGGATGGATGGTACTCCTGGCGCAGACCCATCCAAGGCTGAGCTCAGGGCGGCTTACGTCTCTCATCGTCAGCCCCGAGCTTCAACAGTTGCCGTCTACCAAACAGTCGCTCCGATGGTTAACGAGTTTTCCCATATTCAGGTCTTCGAAATACCCGGATCTCGACTGTCGAAAGCCTGGTAGATGCGGCAGTTTGACCCCTGATCCTGGCTTTCGTCCCGCTTAGCCCCAGACCTTTCTGACATCCTAGGGAGGATCCCTTGGCCCAGAACTAATCCTCAAGCGAGGACTCCCGTGTCCAGCTCTGCATTGCATCCATGGGACCATCCCAAGCCGTCCGCAGCCGGGAGAAGATTCAGCACACGAGAGTGTTTGTTTGCCCTTGCGGGAGAGAACGGCGCGTCTCGGCGCAGGACGCCCAAAAGATCCCATATTTCCCGCTAGAGTGGGAGAAGGACCTTGAGACCCCCAACCCCAAAGTGCGGTCAAGCACTGATCCTTGTTAAACAGAGTCCGACTGCTCGAGGTCCATGTTTGCTTGTGTTTTGGCGAACGATTTTTCACCAGGCTGCTCCACCGTTCTGGGGGCGTCCATTTCAAAGCACAAGTCGGATTCCCAGCCTGAAATGAACCCTGACAAGTGTCATGCGAGTTCACATGGCAGTGGACCTGGCCTGGCACTATCAAGCTCTGGAGAAGGACTATTCTCGTTGTCCACCCCCTTCCAACATCGTGACTCACGCATTTTCTCATTGCAAATCTCCAGTTGAGAGACCATGGCCAGAGTATGAGTCTTCGAATATCCAAAATCTTCCACAGGCCCAGATAATTGCAAGGGGTCGAAGCAACCCCCACTGGCGGTGAAGTACTTGTGAGATGGGGACGAAAGGCTCAAGCCGCTGTCAAAAGTTTGACGGCCACGTCACAACCAAGATCTGCCTCTGGTGAAATCAAAAGGGTTTGGACGAAGGGCTGTGACACTACCTTTGATGCCCCCGGTGCACGATGCAATGGAATTCTAGAGCAGCTAAGCCAGTGCTTGTTGTGGCCCGTTAAAGCTTGGTTTGCGAAATTTACGATACGCAGCTTCAAGGCACAGCGTTGATGTGACCAAGATTCCAAAGTTGACATCACTTCCGGGTTGGGGCTTTGCCGACCATCGACCAGGCAAGATTGCCTGTATGGGACGAGGATGAACATGAAACTTGACACTCTCGTAAGCTAGCGATCCATGATATCACCAATGCTACGCCGCATCCTTCAGATCGACACGAGTCCTACAGTGAGGGCTGTGAGAGAGTCGGTCCCCTGCGTCCCAAATTGAAACGCAAATGTCTGCCCCTGTTAGTGAGGGCCATTCTTGGAAACACGTCGCGCCTACGGCTCCGAGCCAAATTGTCTCAGCAATTCCCTAAGCCCCTTAACAGACGACGAGATATTGACTTCTCGTGGTTCCGGCGGTGAAGCACGGCGCACCTTGCCTTATTGGGGGACCCGGGGCTCCGGCCAACTGGAAGAGCGATTTCTAGCCACCCATTCCCACGTTTGACTGTGCATCTGAAACAATGGCTTTGGGGGCTGACGGCTTCGACAAAGCCTGAGAACCGAAGCCTGAAGCCGTGGATAGTGGAGTGTAGGAACCGTGAGGGTGGGACAAGGCTTCTTACACGACACTGCCCAACATGGTCGACGGTGATCCAACTCGCACGAATGCCGTGTCGGAGGAGAGAGGGGCTGTGAGTCCTATTTGCAGCTCTCGCGCAAGGAGGTTGCAAGAAGAGAACGAGGAGCAGCAGCAAGAGCAGGATCTCCTTGCATGAGCGCAGGACTCGCACGGCAGCAGCAGTAGCCGCAACCAACGGACGGCTTACGTGTTGCGGGGGAGACAAGTAAAGCCGCAAGATCTGCCCAGATGTGGCTGGCCCTGCATCGGCCTACTGGCTCGAGTCTAACACCACCTGCCATGACCGCCTCCAGACATCACAACACTCGGACCGAGTTGTGGCCTGAGATGCCGTGTTCCTAGGACACGCTGGGCTGGGCGAAGTTCTGGGTCCGGAGGCCTGGCGCGCCTTCGCGACCGCCGCTGAGCCCGTTCTCGTGCGATCACGATGCCCTCTCGTGGCCTAGGGACGGTGTGGTAGTAGGATGTCGCGGAAGACATGACGACAATTAGAAATCTCTTGGGCCAGGCACGCCGCACGACAGGCATTGCTAACGGTCCTTTATGGACAGTCTCGGCTTCATTATCTTGCCATTGCATCGTTGACTGGTGTTGTTGATGCCGTACTTCGGCTCGGTCCGTCAGTGTCTCCGTGATGTTAAACCGATTGAGCGGCTGGTCATCGTTACGCTCCTTGACTGCTGGATCGTGATGTACTCTTCATCAACCACAGATCTAAGACTAGAGATCTCGTGAGATGGATTCGACTATCGTATACTTAGACTTGTCTCTTCTTCCGCAACACAAGTTATCTTGACAAGGCACCGACAGAAGCCTCCGGTTGCACGGGTACAACGAGGACTGATGCGTCGATTCTCGACCTTCGGAGCCGTCGACCCGAAGACGATAATATTCAAGTCGCGATAGGTTATAATTTCCGTCTCATGGGAGTGACGAACTCGGGGACCGGAGGGAAAGAAGATGAAAAGGAGCAAGCAGGATCTCGCATCTTGGGTCTGGAGTTTTTCGAAGAATGACACTCATACACACCCTTTGCCTTCAGCAACACCACGACGATGAAGCTCACCAACTTCCCTATCCTCATCCCCGCCTTCACCGCACAAGTACGTCCCCCCTCCCTCCTCTCCCTCCCCCTAACCTCATCATCCTCAGATCGCCATCGACCCCCCCCTCGCCATCACGCCCTCCCTCCTCAACATCCCCTTCCACCCCCACGCCGGCAGCCTCATCTCCGAAACCACCTACCCATACCCTCTCAACGCGACGTTCCTGCTCGGCGCCGACTACATCACGCGCGACCCCGACGGCCAGCACGTGCGCCTCGACGTGAGCAGCACTGCGCAGGATCGCCACTCCGGTGCGCTGCTGCGGTTTAGCTATAGCGGCGTGGTGGGAATGGAGGGCGCGGAGGGGCGCGTGATTCGTGGGGATAGGAATGCGACGACGACGGGGTTTGGGAATGCTTGTGAGTTTTGCGTTCTGTGGAGGTGCTGGTGGCTGATGTGTGAGTTTGTGAAGTCGTGCAGATTAGGTTCGAGACGGATGCCCCTGGGTTGAAGGCTTTGGGGGATAAGTTGTATGTGGGTTCGGGGCGGTTCATCGTGGAAGAGGGCAAGTTGACTGTGGTTGAGTACAAAATCAGTGAGGTGGCCGCCATGTGTAGTGACGAGGGTGATGGAGGTAGGTAAGAAGGCTTCTTGGAAACATAACGTTGTTTTCACGGGAGTCATGGGATTCATTGTTTTGTCATGAAAGAGTGTGAGTCGTGGGGCCGTTGTCAGTTTGGATTTCCAATACGCAGTCAATTCGTGTATCGGACTAGTAATATCTCTGCCAAGAGGTCAACATATCCGTTCCGTCTTTCAGGGCCTGCAGACCAGATTGTATAGAGAACCCCAACTCCCACTGTGCAATTCGTCGTAATGCCACCACATGCTTCCTATCCATCTCTCCATGCATTGATTGCTATATCTTCTTGTACACGTTCGACTCCTCATGTACCCATGCTTCCCCTTTCAATCCACTACGCTCAATAACTTCCATCCAGCGTTATATGTCCACATCGGTTATGCCGTAGCCACTAGGCTGTTCCAAACAGCAGAGCATCTACTGAGCCATGCCAGCAAGCTGCAGTAGACGCTCGCCAGCACGGAGGTTGGCGTACTCGTAGGCCTTGGACTCTGGGGGGAAAGTGCCGTTGGCGGCCCAGAGGTCGATGAGGGGCTGCATGGGTTCCAGCTCGGCGGGCTTAAGCATGTCAAGGGCCGTGGCAGTCAGGACGAAGTGCGAGAAGCAACTGTTGAGCTGTTTCTCCAGGTTCAAGTGGTAGAAGGGCTCAGTGAAGTGAGCCCAGTACAGGTGAGCGTAGACTCGGAACATCTGACGGAAGATCATCTGGCAGACCTCGACAAACTTGTCAGGGAAGCCGGATCGCTTGCCAATCCAGTCAGGCTCGCCAGGGTTGGACAGCTGTGAGAGTGGCGTGGTGGTGATAGAGGGATTGAGGGCGTACGAGACCCCAGACGGATCGGTCGGGAAGATGTTGGTGTCATCAATCTTTCCAGAAATCCATCGCTGCATCAACGTCATGTACTCATAAGCGGGGAGCTCAACGGGCTCCCGACGGCTGTTGAGCCATGTGAAGGAGTGGTTACTATTGAGATTAGCAGAGACTCTTGAGCCGTCTTTGGGGAAGGCACTCACGCTCCAGCAGACATGCGAGGACATGTGGTTGAGTTGCAGATTGACGTGCCGTCATCCTCCTTCTCATGCAGAACTCGGACAAAGTTCCACAGATTTCGGTAGTGCTCGACGACTGCGAGTTGATCAGCGTGAGCCATGTCTAAGCACTTTTCGAAAGGCCTACCTTGGTGTGCAATCCACTCCCCTTGCTCGACTGTTTTGGGCCGCGCACTCAGGGTCATGAAGTTACCCTTGACGATATGCTTAACGTATTGGGCATTGAGCCAAAGAGGAAGAGGGCGGGGGAGGTGATAGGAAGCGATAATATCATCGGCTCCCGTTAATGTGTTGCTTGAGTCGTCCATGCCAATGGTCTGGGCGAGTGAAGGCGAGTTTGGCAGAGGGGGGACCTTTGGTGCCAAGGTAGATGATTGAGATGCTTGAGGAATGCTCTCTGGTGACACTGGCTGTTGCCCAGCGGTGGATGAAGTTGGACTCTTCTGCTGGGTTGGAGGCTTGGTGGAAGTGCCCCGGAAGCGGGCGTTACTGTAGATCCGCGTTGTTAGTGAATGGTTCGTTCCAAATCCATGCTCATAGTGAATTGAAGGTATGGGTTGTGTGGCTGAATCAGGGAGGGTCGCGCAAGCCGCGAGTCCCGAGCCCATGCCTCCCCTCATCAGACAGTGACAGCACACTATGCTGGCCGGATGAAACATTACAAAGACAGCGGCGAAGTGTTTCTCCAACAATAGCCTGGACCAAAGAAAGCATTGTCGTTGACAGGCTTGGCGCATAGTGATTGGTTCACTAGAGCCAATCCTTTTGATGCTGGCGCATTAAGAGCAAACTTTCGGTCGTAGGTTGAACGGCCAGATGAACGATTCGCCCAGAGGCAACCATTGCTGCTTCTGAGGCGTATCGTGCGCCGCCATGCTTATGAGAAGCGTGCAATGTCTTGGATGTGGTGGTCCCAGCGACAGCCACATTGATAAAGGCAACGGAGTCTGGCCGAATACAGCGAGGGGTTCTCTCGGCATTTGCCGTGCAACCGGGCGATCAGAGATGACCCGAAGCGATCAGTTTGAAGCCTCGAGTCCTTTTTCCTTGGCCATGTATTGCGTTGTATCGTGTCGGCGGTGACTGGATACTGTCCAGACAAAAGCATGCGGATTCAAGCCACGGATGGATCCAGCGCTTCAGGCGCCTCTGCCAGCCAGCTCTCCAGCAGATTGGCCTGTCTCTGAGATACGGTCTGGGGCTCAAGCGGGACGCAAAATGAACAAAGGGAACAAAGAAGAAGCAAAACTTTGTCCTTCGACAGTGGACAAGGCCTGTGATTGACTTACATGCCAGAGAAGAGGTTCGACATGGTGGCAGAGCGGGGGATGAGAGAGCGCCTAGTTGCGAGGGGTGAAGTGAGGAGAGGTCTCGTGAACGAGATATGCGAGGCGCGCTCTTCGGGTCGGTGAGCAGCGCGGTTTCAGAGCCGACAGAGAGATCAGAAATGCGTCGTCAAGGCCCGTCAACAGCCTGGCGGTATTGCTGCTGCTTCGTCTGGGAGGAAAGGGGCTCGTGGGTTTGGCGAGAGATGTCGGTGATGGAGCTGCGTCCTGTCCTGAAAAGGACCCTTACGCCTTATTGGCAACCCTCCTGGCTCCTTCCTGCTCTTGGCTGCGTCTGGGCTCCAGGGACACCTGAAGCGCGCTAGGCCCCGTTTAGGGCATCGAAGCGAGCCTTCCCGGACCTCCCCCGCCACTCATTCACCCCCGTTGGACCCTCAGCCCCGCACCTGCCCGCTGTGGCTGGAGACTCTGCCAGCTGCTTGAGGCGCAAAGGCGGTGTGGCCGTGCAGCCTCCCTCTGCAGCCTTAGCCTCAGGCCAGTCTCGCGGGCAGCACTGTTAGCTGCAGCTGAATATTCGAGGTTTGCGACGCCATCCTCTCACTTTCATCTCGACTTCTCAGCCCTTTGTTGCCGGCAACAAATACCCTCGCATCACCCCACGGCAACCATGAGCGATTCCGAAGACCCAATTGACCCTCTTGACGAGGGAGGTGATGACCTCTTCGGCGACGAGGGCGACGACGAGGTTGCGTCCGTCAAGGAACGCGTCCTCGACGACGACGACCTCGCCTCAGACCCTGATGGAGACTCCTACGCGCGGTATCGCAACGACGATGACGACCAGACGCAGCACGTCACCAAGGACCGGGTCGTCATGGCCGTCCAGGCATATCGTCATAGAATCCCGAAGCCCAAGGACAATGCGGTTAGTAAAGCGAACTCCGTTCCGCGCTTCAAGCACTTACGCCTCTCCAGCTTCGCGTTCTACGAGTCCCCAAATTTGTCAAGATCCTCCCCGAAGAGTACGATGCGGAAAGCTTCCAACCGTCCGAATTCGACATCACCAATGCTAAGGCGCAACATCCGAAGCACGTCGCGCGAGTCCGCAGAGACCATGGCACAGGCGAACTGAAGAGCAACACGAACATCTACCGCTGGAGCGATGGCTCTGTGACGATTGCGGTCGGAGGCGAGCACTACGAGATCCAGAAGAAAGGTTTGGCCCCAGCCGCCGACAAGCCCTACAATGAGTTGCACGATGGACACTATTACGCCGCCGCTGCCGAGCTGAGCAGCAACCTTCTCATTACAGTCGGACATATCACTGAGCAGTACAATATTCGTCCCAACAAAGAGGTCGGAGATGACGCTCTGTCAATCCTCGCAGAGAGAATGGCGCAGGCCAGTAAAGCGGCCAACGACGGCGAGATGATCATCCGAACCACGCGAGACCCCGAGCTTCAGAAGAAGCAGGCCGAGATGGCAGAGAAGGAACGGATGAAAGCCCAACGGCGGCGCGAGAATGCTGCTGCTAAGATGGACGGTGGCTATGGACGCACCAACCGTGGAGGCTTGTCCATTGGAGACCTCGAAGGTCGGCGAGGTGCTGGCTCTTCACGAAAGCGTAGTGCGCCCGGTTCGAAGCCGCGACGTCGTGGTCCCGAGTATGACTCGGACGATGACTTGCCTCAGGGAGTGCGCCGACAGGAGGATTACGATTTGGACGACGGATTCCTGGTCGGTAGCGACGAAGAGGAGATGGACAGTGACGCGGAGGACGATGAAGAGGAAATCCTCGACGATGACGAGGATGAGGCCCCTCGATCCAAGAGACAAAGGACGAGAGAGCCTGATGACGACGAGGATGCCGAAGGCGATGACATTGAGCCCATGGAGCATGCTGGCAGGCATCGGCGGCGCAACGTCATTGACGATGACGAGGATTAGAGCAGCAGCAGTGGAAAATCTTAGACGAGAGCGAGGACCAAATTGTATAATATAATTTACATCAAATGATTTCTCTGTCCTATTCCATGAGCGGGTGTCGGCCTAGTCAACTGCTTGATCTGGTGATCCTTCAACTCCATGGTGTGTACCTCTTTTCAAGAGGCCGTGAGATGTGTTCGGCATGTAGAAAACACAGTGTTCAGGGGAAGAGAGCTCGAGAACAAATGAAGATTCGAAATGGCACTTCTGAAATTCCCGAAGCGAGCATAGGAGAGAATAGGGGTCATACCATTCACACGGGGATACTTTTATCGTAGATGTTCATCTAAAGTCGGAGTCGGGGAGACGTTTTTAGGCCAACAAGAGCCAGCTTACGAACCCATGTTCGTCTTGAGATGGAATCAATTTCGTCATGTCTATCCTCTATCATGCATATCATTATGATAAGGTCTTCGGTTATGTGCACCTTTAATTCGCGGAAAGGAGGACAGTCTACGCACATATAAAGCAGGCAATATTTGATACTGGCAGGAGCAGCAACACAATTCCTTCCAGAGAGTGGGAAATGGGGAGACTCTAGGTACAATAATCTCCTCTTTACTCAGCTCTTTCACTGGAAACCCTGATCTCAAACTCTCCCAACACTGGCAATCCTCTAAAGCCTTCGTTTAAGGGTTCGCACACCAAGCGCTGCCAGTCGCCTTTCCTCTATCTCGTCTTGTCCAGCTTCCTCGGCAAGGCCACATCAACCGGCGATCATGAAGGAGCATCAAATCATCACCGTCGGCGAGGTCGCATACTATGTCCGTCCTCGAGTTGAAGTAAGTTTTATCTTTGAATGATTGAATACCTCCTCCGACTAGTGGTCAGGACTTACATGGCGGCGATCGTCCGATTCTAGGCCATAATCGATGTAAAAGAGGTCACGACTTGTGTCGTCGTCAATATTGAAGGCTCCGAGTTGAGTGTCAAAAGCATAGCTCAAAATCTGGCCAGGTTTGAGGCTCAGGACGATGTATACCAGAACGATTTCCTGGACGGCGGCGTTCTCGTTGTCCAGGTTTGCCAGGATCCTGCTACAAGTGTCACTGTCCCAGAAGAAGTCAGCGAGTTCCTGAAGTCTCGTTCCAGCAGCCTGTACTGTCACACAATTCACACAACTTCCTCAGCCTCAGCCATCCCTGAAGGGCCGTACTTCGTCAAGGATAGCATGATTCATCAGGTATGGCGCCTTTACGAGGATGAGCTTTGCAGCTTCGTTTCCGCAGTCGTTCCAGAAGACGCCAGTGACGAGTTCAGGTGAGCCACTCTTAGCGGATCTGGCATGTCAATCGACAACTCACAGAAGCCCAAAGGTTTACTCCCCTTCCAGTGAGTGCGTACACCGGAACGCATGCGGTGGTTGCTGTGCCGTCCAGGCTCTATTTCCCAGATCGCCATGACAAGCCTTTGCACGGAAAGCGAATCACAGTCAAGGACAGCTTTCATCTCTCCGGTGCAGTCACAACGATGGGGAGTCACTCGTATGCAACGTACTATGGCTTCCAGAATGAGACCGCAGCTTATGTCAAGGAACTGCTGAAACTGGGCGCTGTGATCATTGGCAAAACGAAGATGTGCGCTTATGATAGCCCTGAAGGACCACCGGACAAGTCAATCGACGGCATCGTACCATTCAATCCCCGCGGAGACGGATATCAAGTGTCTTTTGGCAGTTCTATGGGCGCTGGGGTTTCTGTGGCGGGATACGACTGGGTGGACATCTCGCTTGGATCCGATAGTATGGTCTTTCTCCCAGATACCATTTTCGACCTGCCATTCTCTAACATTGACCAAAAAAAGCAATCGGAGGTATTCGAATGTCAGCAGCCTCCTACGGTCTTTGGGGGATCAGAGTGACACCAGGCTCATATTCTCTTCAAAATGTCGTGCCCAACGTCCCGTATGCAGTCACAGATCCCTCTCGACTTGATATCCTGTGACTGATCCAGAACTAGGTCATTTGACAGCCTCGGAATCCTTGCAAGGGAGTCCAGTGAGATTCTAAGACTCTATTCTGCATCGAGAAAGACGACCGAATTGGTCAAGGTCCATTTAAATTATTCCTCATGAGAGCGCAAGGAAGAACATTTTTCTAATACGTTTATAGAAACCGACCCGAATACTCTACCCTGTCGACTTTTTTCCAATGAAGCATCACCCTCAGCAATCAATGCAGGAGGCGTTTCTAGCGGCATTGGAGGATTACCTTGGTGTGAAGCATGAAAAAATCAGTCTCTCCCATACTTGGCACAAGGCGGGACCTGAAGAGGGGAGAAGGATTCCGATCAGAGGGTTCATGAAGCAAGTGAGCAACCAGTGTCTGTATGTATTTGTTTTCCTCACTAATAACACCCAATACCAGTCCGTATACTGGCCATATTTCTAGGAAAGTTGCCAGGTCTACGACGATTACATCGCGGGGTACGAAGCAAAGTATAGGAAGAAAGTCTACACCAGCCCATTCACGACAATTCAATGGTAAGAAATAAATCTTTGGCAGGGCTTGGAGCTCAATAACACATTACATTAATTATTCGATAGGCAACGGGGAATCAATACTACGAAAGAAGAACGAGATCGGGGCTTGGCGGCATGCAAGATTGTCTCCGACTGGATGGCCGCCTCAATATTGACGCCCGACACGATCATGTTGATTCCAGTGGGAAAGTCTGGTGTCGATTATCGAGACATGATGCCAGAGCCTGGCCGAGGTGGTCCGGCTGATGATGCCTTCAGCCCAATGTCTCTGCCTACTGCTCTAGGGGTTCCGCACTTGGTTGTCCCTAGTATGCTCCCCAATTCTTGTCACCTTGTAGGATGAACGAATGAGTGAAACCACTGACGCTTTGCCACCAGTTGGGCAAACCCCTTTCGTGTCCAGAGTCTCGGGAAACATTGAATACGAACCCGTCGTTGGGTCGTTGATAGGCGCTAAGGGTCAGTCATCCTTTCCGTATCCTCGTCTTGACGTCCCATAGCCTTGGTGACGGTTTTGGTAACCAGAACTGCTTAGGTACTGATGCCATGCTTATATCTGTCGCTCAGGCTACGCTGGATCACGCAGGTTGGCCGTCTCGGGTCTTGACGGGGAGAAACACGTTTCGAGGTACCAACGACAACATCAGACACTCCTCAGCCAGCGACCCGATTGCAGACGGTGGCCTGTGACTCACGCAATAGAATGGCAAGCTCTAGATTGTCCACTTTTTTTTGTAGACCCCTTGTTTATCGCAAATTGCTGACTAGTAGATGACAAGAGACCTGTGATGCAATTATCTCCCAAGGTCGACTGCGATCGTGCTTGTTGGGCTTTTGTATTTGCTGTCAGTGTTATTATTATCGCCGGATTGGTCCAGAAAGCTCTATTTTATCAAAGGAGATAATTGTCATGGGGAACAAGAGGCATTATTCAAGACATAACATATCCTAGAGAGCTGGTAGCAGAAGACTCGAGCTTCGGCAGGAAAGTTTTGGGGTTCACTTGAGCCAAAATCACTAGAGATTTGTGGTCAGCAGAGGTCACTCAGAGGGCAATTGTAATCGAACCACACGCCAAGGCCAATTTACTAAGGTATGCACATAAGCTTATTGCGCATTGAAATGCCTTCGTGTATGTGGTGGGATAATTTCTGGCACGTGCAAAGTATGGGGGATGGCTTGCCGATGATCTCATTGACGACCCGATCACATGCTAATCCGCGTTGGGAACGGTCGCCAGCGGGGGAGCTTCTCTCCCAACGAACCCCAACAACAGCCTCCTAGAGCATCGCATTTTCTCGTATCTATCCGTCTTCAAACGAGGTCGCAGAGACCTGCTATCCTGTGGCCCGCGCCACCGCCTGCCATGTCCTAGAAACGAGGCGCGCGCGCAATCGCTGCGGACTCGATCCATCCATCGCGCGACGATCCCATCGATGGTGCTTGTGACAGCAGCAGCAGCAGCCAGCTCCGTCCCTCGGCAAATATGGGGGTGGTAGTGGCCGTCTGGAGGGTGGTGGTGGACGTGGCCCATTTCTGGCAGCGGGTGAGTCGACTGTTTTCTGGCTGAGGCATCGTCCCCGGTGGACTGGCAATGAAGCTGTTGCTGATGGATGGCGCTGTGCAGAAGCTGAGGTCGTGGTATACGCGCAAGAGCCCTGTTGAGCTGTGGCTGGATCTGCTGCGCAATGCTGAGGCGTTTGAGGATTGGGAGGAGGCGGCGTTGCATTTGGATAACCTCCTCGGGTTGGATCTATGGTGAGTCTGCCTCTGCCTATGTTGACTGCATCCTGTCCAGGCCAGCATGGCTAAACATCAGCTTCGACAGGAGAAACAACCCGACCTCGAAATACTACGACTGGCGCCTCATCACCGAACGCCTCGACTCGCTCGCCAATGCCCGCGAAGAGAGCGACTTCCAGCAGCTCGTCAACCTGCTACGCTCCGGGCTCGTCCGTAACCTAGGAAACATCACGTCGCCGAAGCTGTACAACCGGTCGTTTGCCGGTACGAAATACCTTATCGAAGAATACATCACCCAGGTCGCCGAGTCGGTCGAGGATATCCGCACGCTACCCACGAGTCCCTCGTCCGTCTCCTCACCCAATGCGACTTCGCTGACGACGCAGATGAAGCTGGACTGTATACACGACACGAGACAGGCTTTTGGGAGGAGCACGCTCGTGTTGCAAGGAGGCGCTATCTTCGGACTGTGTCACTTGGGGGTTGTCAAAGCGCTGTTCCTGCGAGGATTGCTCCCGCGCATTATTACGGGAACGGCGACGGGGGCATTGATCGCAGCGCTCGTTGCCATCCACACTGAGGACGAACTTCCTGGGGTGCTTCGAGGCGACGGCATCGACCTCTCTGCCTTTGCGTTGAAACGAGGCCCGGAGAATGGTCAACCGTCCAACACCCAATCGTACCGTACGAGATGGCAGACGCTGCTACGACGGGTCCGGAGGTTCTGGAGCGAAGGCTACTTCTTGGATGTGACGGTGCTGGAGGACTGTGTCAGAGCCAACGTGGGCGACTTGACATTCGAAGAAGCGTACAACCGCAGCAAGCGAGTGCTGAACATCACCGTTGCGACAGAGGGCCAGGGCGGCGTCCCGACGCTGCTCAACTACCTCACCGCGCCCAATGTGCTGATCTGGACCGCCGCCATCGCCTCCAACGCCTCGTCGCCCTCGCTCTACGGCCACCGCAAGACCACGATGCTCTGCAAGGACGCCCACGGCAACATCGTGCCCTGGGCGCCCGCCAACACCATCGACTTCCGCCACTGGACGCACGCCTCCTACTCAGACCGCGACTCGCCGCTGCGCCGCATCGCCGAGCTATTCAACGTCAACCACTTCATCGTGTCCCAGGCGCGGCCCTACCTGATCCCTTTCCTGCAGTCCGACATGCACGGCCCGGCGCTTGTCGAGACGCGCTCCAAGACGACGCAGATGACGGCCTTCATGGTGCGCATGGTTGGGCTGGAACTGCGCCACCGTCTGCGCCAGCTTGATACCTTGCGCCTGCTGCCCGCCAGCATCCGCCGCTTCCTGGTCGACGAGCAGGTGCCCGCGGCGTCCATGACGTTGGTGCCCGAGGTCACGGCCAGCGACTTCGTGCGCCTGCTTGAGACGCCCACGCGCGATACGCTTAACTACTGGATCCTGCGAGGCGAGCGCAGCGTGTGGCCCGCCGTCGCCGCCTTGCGCATCCGCTGCGCTGTCGAAAACGAGCTCGACAGGTCATACCAGGTGGTTCGCAAGCTCAAGGCGCCGGGGCTACGCCGCAAAGGCAGCATGGCTGCGGCTGGGGAGGCGGGACTCTGGCAGCAGGACCGCGAGCGCGGGGATGTATTTGGAGGGCCGCTGAACACAAACCATGAGAGGTGAACACAAAGGGGACAAAGGCCAGGCTACAACAGAACATGAATCGACGAACAAATCAGACTGCGTGGGATGTGAACAATGGGAAATCATCGGGAGTTGGGGGTTTGCCGGACACTTGCAGTAGGATAGAAAACGGATATGATAGTCCCCGGAACAAAAACACGCTCAACTGTTAAAGGAGTATTATAAATGATGGGATCTTTGAGATGCAGAATATCAATCAATCAATTCACTCACATCAAGATCAAGACTGGCGGTGCGACTACTTAGACGCAACTTGCGAGGACTTGATCAACATCTCGTTAACTTCCACCCACTCCTGAAACACCGACATGAACAACACGGACGGAAAAATGTCCACCGACGAGGAAATCGTGGCCGCAAAGAAGAAGGTGGACGGCGCAAAGAAGGCGGCGGAAGAATGGTCGGATACTTTTGACTTGGACCCCAATGGTCCCCATACACACAGCTTTATCTGCCTACACGATGCGATGTCGTGTGGTAAGAAATTGGCCCAGGATCTTTTCGATGCTCTTGCGCCGTACGGGCGCTGGGAGATAACGAATGGCGTCAAGTACGTCTTCCCGTCCGCACCGGAGTGCATAGCTCCGAACCTGCCCAACATCCGGTCGTGGATCGCGATACCAGACCTCCAGCTCGAGACGCCCGTGGAGCCGACGGAAGATGACAAGCTCGATCTTGCACACATCGCCTCTGAGATTGCTAAATTGATCGAGCACGAGGCGAAGGAGGTGGGCCGGAAGAGAGTGTTCGTCGTGGGCCATGGGATGGGCATGGCGGTGGCACTGCTCGTCTTGCTGCGTGAAAAGGAGCCGTTTGGAGGTCTCGTCGGGCTCAATGGGTGGATTCCCTTTGCGGAACACCTCAAAGAGGTGGCGACGAAGAGGAAGGCCGAGACCAGCGGCGAAGCGGCGGCGCAGGATGACCTGAAAATCATTGACTGGAGCTGTAGTATGGCTGGGTCAACAACTTGGGTCGACGCGGCCACGTATAAGTGGTATTGGAAGACGGTGGCCAAGGAAGGGCCCGTCGAGTTTAAAGCGTCAGTTGGGAGATTTTCTTCCAGAAGAAATGTCTCTAACAGGAACAGGCTGTACTTGAGTCGCCTGTTTGACTGGATCTGGAGTTATACGGATCCGGCTGAGAAACCACCCCCTCCCTATACGCTCCAGGACAGGATGAAGCCACTCCCCATTACCGCAACACCTGTGTTTATAGTGCACAACAACGGGGACGACCTCGTGCCGTCCAGGCACGTGGAGGCTGCCGTCGAGGTCCTAACCTGCATCGGCTTCCAAGTCAACCTGCGCCGTACTCCTCGCGATGAGCACGATCTAGATTTTTTCCTCGCCGAAACCATGTATCAGGAGCTGGTCGATAAAGAAGCAGGAGACATAATGTTCCAAGAGCAGCTCCGACGAAACTTCCCGAGACCAGTCTTGCACGTCGTGAACTGGGGAAACCACAAGCCGGATTCTGATTCAAGCTCTGCTTCAAGCCCTGCTCCCCGCTTTCCAATTGAGTAGGAGTAGCAAAGCGACCACTGAATAAGTAAGTTGCACCTGATCCACGATCATTTTCCTACAATCACAATCAATATTGAATTCTAATCCTTTTGCCCCTTTCCCACTCGCATATCGCCAGTAATGAAGCCCGTGAATTGATGTTTCGCAATGTAGCTCTTACCTGTCTGTATCCATAGTCTGCCCTCTAAATGTGCGCGCTTCTGTGTTTGAAAGCAAGTATGTGACAAAGATGGCCATGTGATGGCGGATATGGAGACCTGGGCAGCCAGCATCTGTCAAGGGGGCAGGCCCAGGGAAGTCAGCGGGGTTCGTTTTACCCAGTGAAGCCCCGATGACTCTCGGTATGAGACCTGTTTGGCCAGAGGATGCTTGTTCAGTCAGCCACATTTCGAGCAGGGGTGAATGTCCTATGCAAGCCATCGGATAGCTACCAATTGACTGTTCACTCTGATTGCCGCGAGCGCGAGATGCCTTGCAAGTCTCTCAAAGAGGATAAGGAAAGCAGGTAGTCTCACAATGCTTTGTCTTCCCCATGCATATGCATGAGATCTGTCACAATGTGTTGGTCGCTCTCGAGGATGTGCACAGACAGGCTTGAAAGTGAGGAGACTCGAGAGACGATTCAACTGGACGGTCATCCCGTCCTCAGAAACTGGCGAATGAAGTCTGCAGATAGTGTATGCACGTTGATAATTGACCCGGCTCCAGAGTAAGCATATCCAGCGCACTTGAAACGGCGAAGGGGACCATTTGGGCTCGTCTGCCGTACCAACTTCGAGAAGCCTTCTCTGAAAACGATCAGATCCCGCAGGGTCGCAACCGATCGAGTTCGGTGAAATCAGGTAGATATTCCAGGAACACAGCCCATGTTGAAGCCTGGTTATTGCGTCAGGGTCCAGAGCAAGTGCGAAGTGCCATTCCCTGGTGGCAGATGAGGAAGAGATTTCGTCAGTCACCTGCACTTTCGGCGCACGATGCTCACCGGTGTGGCTCCTCAGGCTGAGGTCAATTACAATCAGCCCTGGACTGGATAGTCTCTCGGGGCTGTCCACTAGGGCGGTGCTAGCCATGCGGGAGGCGATCACCCCAGATTAAGCCAATGAGCTAGGCTGATAGCCCCAAACTCGAGATCGCGGCCAACAGTTGGGCGTCGTGACAGTCCTGATGTCCCGTATCTGCCAGGGTTTGGCTGCCGGTTGACGCATTGCGCTGGTGGTGGCTTGCCTAGTGTCTCACTCAGTGAGGGATTTTGCGTTGATAATGTGACAGGGAGGTAGCAAAAAGGAATTCCATCGGTTTGCGTTCGTTCGAGGCCCCCCTCCGGCGACCTCGCAGCTTTGATGCCGATGTTGTGAGGAAGATTGAGGAGAGGCACCTGCTCGACTTTCCTTCCAACGAGCTCTTGGAAGGGAAGGCACGCGACGATGGAAAGCCCTAGGCCCATGTGACACTGTACAACCATCATAGCTCTCCAACTCTCTCAGCATCCACCCAGCGATTCCCTTAACCACCTCAACTCAGCACCATCCTCCTCTTCTGCCACCTCAGCTTTGATCCAGCCTGTGTAACTTGAGACTTCGAAGGATTCACCGCCCAGCGACCCAAGGCCAGAAATAAGATGCTCATTCGCCAGTCTTCCGGATGGAATCTCTTCTCTTTAGCCTTTTCCCTTTCCTCTCGCTTCTCCAGCAGCTGTGCATGCACTAGCGGATAGTGCTAGCAGTGCCAACACAGTGAGGCGGGCGGGAAGACGTCAGTTCAATGGCTGAGCTCTTCCGTCACCCGCCCTGTCACACTCCCTTGCAGGCTTCTCTTTCGCTGGTTGCAACAGAAGCTGCGGCCGGAGAGCAGAGCAGTGGGCCTGTGACTGGGTTGTTGGATGGCGGTGGATGAGGTGGATGTCAAGTCGTCACCGGAATCCTCGCCTGGAAATCGAGGTGAGTGTGAAAGGACCCCCTCCCGGCTGGGCTGCAGCCAAACGGCCTCATTATGGGTATAAGATCTTGTGTCTCCTCTTTGCTTCTGGCAATTGCAACCTCGTACCTCTTCACCCGACAAGTCAGTGGTACAAGCACAAAAGGGCGGTCGAAAGAACAACACTTGTGCAACTCTTTTGCTTTCACCCTTCTGTATCTCCCCTGGCTTCATCCACCGGGCCAAGACCTCTTTGGCTGTACTAGAGCTGAGGTCATCGCAGCAAGTAGCGGATAGACTTCTATCCACAACCACCATAGAGATCACTCGATCCATTCTATATGCGGTATGTCCTCCGGAAAATGTCCTCGTTCCGTTCGGCACTCGAAATGGCTGAGACCGTATACGTAGTTTATCAACAGATAGACGCTCTCGCGATCGTCCAAATCCCTCCTCGTCGATCGTGAGCCCCATCATGGTCCGGCTTGACCTCTTCCCCCCAGTGACGGATTCACAAGAAACAACTCCCGACCCAATGGAACCCCTCTGGGCGCAACCGATCGAGGACAGTTGGAGGAACCCGCGTCTCAGGTTTCAAGGGAATTGGCCAGTGAACCCTAAGGGTCCAGTACATCCTTCCCTCCCTCTTGGTGATATCGACAGCTCTCTGCGGGCTGGGCTGGCGCCTGTCCGTCCAGACGGCTTCTTTAGAACGTTCGAGCCGGTGAAGCCGTCGGACATCCCGAAGAAGAAACCATCTGCTCATCGCAAACGCCGTGAGATGTTGAAGGCTCAAGGCCCTGGCCTGCAGCTCACGACAGCCAATGTTCATCGTCATAACTTGTTCCAGACGAAAAGGGGCAAGCGTCGCCGCGGAGACAACGACAGCATAGTCACCAACAGCGCAACGTCGTCGAGGAGCTCGAAGAAGCCCAAGGCCAAGTCCAAGGCGAAGGAGCGCGAGGTCCTGTGCTATCGCCCGAAGCCTGAAGGCACTGCCGAGTATGATGTGATCGAGAAGGAAGACATCAACATGGACGACGCCGAGTTATGGGTCGGAGCATGAATGGGTATGTTGGAGTGCCGTAACATCAACAACACCACGCATGCATAGGTAATAGAGAATATGTCCCAATAACCCCGACCCTAACCATAACCCGAACCCTAACCTTTGGGCAGGAAAATTGACTCTGACTGCGGAGTGCCTGTCTAAATTAGGTTTGGCGGTTGTGTATGTTACGGCACTCGATAAGTTGAGGCTGTGTCGGCAGGAAGGAATGTGTTCCAGTCTTGCGTGTTGGTGTTTATCATTCTTCGGCTCTACTCGGATGTGGCACAGCCAGGCCAGGGGACGTCTCCTTTGTCTTCGTTTTTGGCTCGAATGATTCCTGGGACTGCTTTGGGTTATGTTCTTCTTATTGGGACTGGGAACGATCTTTTTGTCGAATGACGAGGATGCATAATGAACGCACCATAGAGCACCAGCAACGTGTTGCGACTTACGAGAAACGGCCACATTTTCTTACTCCCTTCTATTGTCAGTTAGGAACAAACAAAATGATCAGATCAGATTGAGACATACACACAATTTATTAACTCTCGCCATGTTCCGACACGCGTTGCTTGACGTCACACTCCCTCCACCCGGCCAGAATTCTTCCATCCAACAGCCAGCAATCACGCAATCCCGTGAAGTCTGTCTGTCTGTATGTATGTGTCAAAAATACAATGCACTCCATACCGGCACGTTTAGATCCGCACGCGCGTCGGAAGGCTCTCGCCGATCTCTGACCCAGACACCCTCCGCTCCTTGCAGGGCCGATCAAACGCGTGAAGAAGTTTAACGCCTGCGCGTATCTCGACTTCACCCCTTCTCCAAATCCAACAATTATTGACCTGAACCTGTTCTCCTGGATTCAATACTTTGATTTTTTTTATGCAGTAGTGAGTCTCGGATCTGTTGCCGCATCACGTGGAGAGGCTGTCTTTCTGAAACACTGCGCATACCAACTGTTCGCTGTCATCCCCACAGATTTCCCCAGGACGGCTGGAGGGCGAACGATCCGTCCATCCCTGCGTGTACTTCGAATGGCCAGACGCAGGAGCAAGGGCCTGCGGATGCACGTCGCCGCGGAGATTGGGCATCCTGCAGCGTGCCGACGGCATCGGGTAACATGAATCAAGTAGCAGCAAACGGGAGCACGAAGGAAGGGAGCGAGACAGAGAGAGGGTGGTTTTGCGACGGCGTCCCCGAGACGTTGTTTCTATCCAGTGCAGGAAAGTCAAAACTACCGAACATTACTCGATACCCCGTTCCCCCTTACACAGGCCGAACGCCAACGAACGGTCCCGCCTCCTGCCCCCCCTTCGTGTCATCGTTTTCCGCTCCGTGCCCCCCTGAGTAACAAGACAGCAAACGACGCCGACCAGATGAGTTTGCCAGAAAAAAGAAGAAACGCGCGCGTGAGAAGAAAGCCGTGGCCATTAAAATAAATTTACACCGAGAAAAAAGCTACCCTGCGAGAGGCTATGGAAGTCTAGTTCAGGAGAACCATGGCCATGACGGCGCCGGCAACGAGGGCCAGGCTGGAGGTCATGCGGCCGGCACCGCTGTCGGGGACGGTGGTGGCGGAGGCGGTGGTGCTAGCAGAAGCAGTGGTAGAAGCAGCCTCTGTGTCTGTTATTAGCTTTCTCTTCCATCCCGAGTCAGGGAATGCAGTTCACGTACCGGTGCTGGTGGCAGAGGCCTTGGTGACAGTGGTGCTCTCGACAGCAGTAGTCTTGGCCTTCTTAGTGGAGGTGACAATGGTCGAGGAGACGGAGGTGGTCTCAGTGGTGGCGCTGGTCTCGGTGGTCGCGCTGGTGACGACGGTGGTCGAGGCCTCGGTGGAGGAGGTGGTGCTGGGGGTAGCCGAGGTGGTAGCCGCGGCAGAGGTGGTGGCAGCAGAGGCCGTGGTGGTCAGGGAGCCGGTGCCGACGTAGGTGAACTGGGCAGAGTAGTTCTCAAGACCGTTGGCGTTGTTGGTGATCTTGAAGTTGTACGTGTCGGAGGGGATGCCCGAGGGGGTCCAGGTGTAGGAGGAGCCGGTGGCATCAGCTGCGATGCGTTAGCATGTTTGATTGACTCCTCAGCAGTGAATGATTCCTACCGGTTATGGTCAGAACGGTCTGCAGGTCGGTGGACTCGCCATCCTGGAGAAGGATGGTGCAGCCGCCGTCGCAGCCAGAGTACTGGAGAGTGAAAGGCTCGCCCTCCTTGACATCGAAAGCCGAGTTCAGGAAGCTGGGCTTAGTAGCAGCCATGACGGCGCCGGCAAGGGCCGAGAGAGTGACAATGGAGTACTTCATTTTGAAAGGTGGTGGTTTGGGTAAAATGTGTCTAACGAGTGACTGAGAATAACTGGTTGCGAGAAGTCAGCTTGCTGCGAAAATCCAGAAGAAAGGGTGTTGAAGGAAGGAAGAAAAGTGCGACGGGAGTGTGTTGTTGTAGTGGCGGCCGCTTTGCTTTGCGTGGGTGAATCAGGCAGGGAAGGCGCGCGGGTGAGGTGGGAGGCAGTCAGACCGACGAGCCGAAAGGGTGGGTGAGGTGAGATGAAGCAGTCAGAGTCGCAAGCTGAAAGATACATCCGTTTCCCTCATGCAAATGCGACAAGGTGACAGATCCATCATGCGACTCTCCAGATCCTACAGCAACTCCCAATGCCTCCTCCTCGTCCTCGCTCCCGTCGCGCCGTCCGGGTAATCACGCATCGCATCGCGTGTCTGGTGTAAGTGGGCAGAGGGGATACCCAAGCGGCACAGCAGCACAACCACACAACCACACAACCACACAGAGAAACACCACTCACATTAGGAAGAGAATACGGAACAACGGAGTTCGAAGCTTGACAAGGACGGCGTTGGTGAGGAGGGAAGAAGAGGAGGGGAGGGGAGGAAGGGAAGAAATAGGTCCAATTTCAGTACTTAGTATATGAATGAAGGGGGGCCACACTAGACGGGGAACGGGGGACGGGGTCGAACGGCGGCAGCGGCACGACGAGAGGAAGACCCCCGGGATAGTTCCCAAACGGGCCTAAGCCATGGATGATGTCGATGAAGGCGAGGCGAGGCCAAGAAAGCAGGCAAGGCAGGCAAGGCAGGCAAGGCAAGGCCGCGGCTGTGTCATCATCGCATTCCATTCCAGCAGAGTCCCGATGTGACCCCGTCCATGTAACGCTGCGAATCTCTCCCTCTCTCACTCTCTCACATCTCTCCTCCTGCCATCCCGTCCCATGTCCTGTACCACGCCGACCAGCCAGCCTGCCCGATCTGACCGTCCACTGGCTACACCGGCACCAGAAACGAAATTGGCCAGCCCAGCAGCAGTGACCTCCCAGCACCGGCAGATTCATCGTCGAAAATTGCTAGACAGGGGCAGCGTGCCGAGCTATTGAGTCTAGCCCGATCCAGGAACCCACTGGCACCTCCTCCAGGCTTTGCGCGGGCCCCCCTGAAGAAGCTCCAGCTTGTACCTTGCAGCACTGCCTCTCCACTAGAGCAAGCCGCCAGACCCTGCTGAGATTAAGCTCCTCCTGCTGGCCCAGCCTTGTGACCGCTCCCCCATAACTGCTCGTTATTATTTACCCGCCCGTGGTCGTCAGCGTCAATTACAGCGGGAGCTTGGCGCTGGTATGCATACGTACGTCGTTGGCCCTGCACATACCATCCCCCATCTCATCTCATCTGAGCTCCTCTCTCGAACCGTTGGCAACCGACGCGCCGTGATCCCGAACTGCGCTGCCAGAAAACCACAACCGTTCGCAGCCTAGCCTGCGCAGACTATTCGCCGTTGCCACCCACCACCGCTCCTGAGCAACGCCTGCCTGCCTGCCTGCACTAACATGGATAAAAATAAACATAAAATTTTCATAGCACTGCAACCCAACCCAACCCTCCAGAGGGAAATCCAGGCCAGACCAAGCCAAAAGCCTCAATTGCATCATCCCCAGCGTTTGTCCCTGACCCTTGGTCCAAGCTCCCCATCCAATCACAGTCACAGTCTCGCCCCACCTCCTCCTATTCCTCTTCTGCCTCCGGAATGCTGTGCTCTGCGTGATCCGATCTGCCTTTTCGCCTCTGTTGAAGGATCGCACCGACCTTCAAGGCTGATCATGACGTTCTCCAGATCATCATCCCCGCGCCATCGCCATCCTAACTCCCGCGCGCAAAATACAGCATCGCATCCCCAGGTCAGCAAAACCACCTTGGGCAGCCCCAACAAAAGCTGCAGCTTCAGCTCCCAAGCTCCAAGCCTCACTGGCTCAGGCTGCAACCTTCCCTTCCCGTTCATAGGCTGCCGCATCGTATAAAAACGCGCCGTCGGTCTTGTTGGGTGTCTGGGCAAGCGCCACAGTCAGAATCGCCACACCACCAACTCCTTGGCCTCAATCTGGGGTTAGCTTCAAATGTTGGCCTGGCCTGTTTCTTGGTGTTGGTCTCGCCATCGGCATGTCCTGTCCTGTCCTGTCTTGTTCGTGGGGTTGTCTCTGCCATCGACGCTGATCTTTCCCTCCCGCGCGTCGTGCCATGTGTCATGCGTGTTCATGCGGAGTCCTTCAACGGCAGATGGAATGTGTCTTGTGTCTTGAGATTTTCTTTTCCCGCTATTTGCTCGATTGCTATCTAGCCGTCCCCATAATGCTTCTCTCAACATGTACAGTATACGTAATGTTGCTGCCAGGAGGTTGAGGCTTCAAGATATGTCCAGATCTCCTCGCCCAGAGCCCATACATCCTCGCCAGCGCCATCATCTGCAACCTCTGGCCCGCCGTCTAGCCACCTAGGTTGTCCAGGTTTGACCTCCAGTGCCCAGTGCCCAGTGCCGGTGTACCCTAGATGTATTATAAAATCCCCTCCTTTATCAGGAAATCCGCAGGAAGCTGCCACTGCAGTAGAAAAGATACAAGCATAGTCCACCCCCAAAAGTGTATCGGATCGAAAATAGACTTTCCTCCAGTCCCAGATGCTGGATGATCTGCTTAATGCTCCAGCAGACGCAAGCTTCCCTGCACCACCACGTTCTCCAAGATCGAGCCTGGAGGAATGTCGATCGTGCTGCCCTCGGTGGCAACGATGATGACCGTGCCCTTGAGCGTCACGCCGCGGCCAAGGTTGACCGCACCAGTGATGGTGAGGTGGTCCAACTCCAGCACCTTGGGGATCGACGGGATACGCTTCTGGAAGTCCGACACCTTCTTGAAGTCGCCGCCGAGCTTGATCAGGGGCGCATCGCCGAATCGCGCCGCGCTCATCTGCAACTGGCCGTGCTTGAGGGTGTAGAGATCCGACTTGACGAGCATCAGATCCGAGCACGTCTTGACGGGCAGGAAGCGTCGTCGCGGCACGTTGACACCGTGTGCGTTGTTGAAATGGCGGATGGCGGCTCCAACAGCAGTCTCCAGCTGGATGATGGAAATGTCCGACTCGCCCTTCTTGTCGCCGGGGATGGTCTTGCCGTTGGGGATAATCTCCATCTCGAGCTCGTCGTTCTCCACCACGCGCTTGATGGCCTTGAGGTTCAGCCAGATGTTGTTGGTGTTGAAGTACTTGAACTTCTTGATCGACTTGAACTCGTTGACGTGCTCCTTGGGCACCTGAGCAATCTCCAGCAGGCGCACCGAACCGTCGTAGTCAATGATGGTACCACCCTTGACGTCGGCCTTGGTCTTGTTGGTCAACTCCATGATGTACTCGGCGTTGGTCTCCATCATGTGCTGAAGGATTCGCAGGTCCACGACGGCGCCCAGGTTGTCGACGTTGGACAGGAAAATGATCTCAATGCCGCGCTCCAGGAGCTTGTCCAGGATGCCCGAGTTGTACAACGACTCAAACACGTCACCGTGGCCAGGGGGGTACCACTCGGTAATCGAAGAGTCGAAGGTCTTGGGCACAGGGAGCAGCGAGTCCTTGTAGATACGGGGGTATCGCGACTGGTTGAAGGTGAGGATGTCGACATTGTGGCCCTCGTACTTCTTGATGATGGCAGCAGTGTCGTCGTTGGTGTTGAACGAGTTCATGAGGATAAAGGGCACGTTGACGTCGTACGTTCGGTTGAGGTACTCGATCTGGCGCACCGAGAGATCGAGGAAGGACATACCATCACGGACCTCGATGACCGACTTGGGGCCGACACAGCCCATCGACGTGCCCAGACCTCCGTTGAGCTTCAACACAGCCAGCTTGTTGAGGAACTTGACCGACTCGGTGTTGGCCAGGTCCTCGTAGTCGACCACCTGCCCCTGAGCAGGAGGGGCAATGCGATCCCAGTCCCTAAGCAACGGTCAGCACACATGTCTCTTCCCGCGTATATTGTAAGAATCGAGCGTACACAGCGTTGCCCTTGGCTTTGTCGTTGAGGTATCGTCGGAAAAGCGCGAAGAAGTTGTCCATCTCGGTCTCGAACAGCTGTGTAGGCTCCCTGTTAGCTCCTGCACTATGGATTGCGCAGCCAATTCGTGGTCCCAACTTGCCTTCTTCTGCTCGGGGTCCTTGACCGTCTCGGCCAGGTTGGTCAGTGCATTTCGCATCTGGGCGGCGGCGACATTGGTCGAGGTGTTCTCGAAGGCCTGCGACATGGTGGCGTTAGCAGAGTGTTTGGTCATTTTTTGCGTCTTGCGAAGAAGAATGTGCGCTCTGGTCTGCCGTGTCGTGGAGACTGCCACGAATCAGTGCGCGATGCGGTGTATCTCGATAAGACGAGTTAATCAGTGGCAAGCGGTGTATGATCTGTCAACAGCGGTGGGAAGCGTTGAGTTTGAGTGCTCGCACGCCCGCTGCTCGCCATTGAAGCTTGTGAACGTGGCCTGTCGCCTTGTAGCAGTGATGAACAGCTTGTGACAGACTGGCAACAGTCACGACCGCCCGCAGCTCTGGACCAGGCACTAAGGAGGTTCCCGAGGGGCGCATTCGTGGTTCAAATCTCCGAGCTTCACTGCAATGCGAGCCGGTCGAGCGTGGTCGCTGGCGCCAAAGAGCTCCAGGAATGCGCCTGGAACGCGAAGGGAACACGGAGAAAACGGTTGCGGGTGGGCTTACCATGTGGCTGCGAGTCTTGCCATGACGTCTCTCAAAGACTGCCTCCTGGTCGTCGGCGCCCGCAGGCTTCAGGTGCGACGGCAACGCACTCTTGATGATGTTTGCCATTGTGAGGGAGGGGAGATGAATGCGGTTCGGGTCGTTGCGGTGAAGATTCGAGCTGCCACTCAGCGCTTGAGCGACGATTTCAGCAATGCCAAAGAGGTTGAAGCAGAAGCTGAGTGGGAGTTGGTGAAGGAGGAGGAGATCAAGGAGGACGTGCGGGGCGAGGAGTAGGTTGGGAAGGTATGGTGGGGGTGGGCGAGCTTCTTGCTTTAGTAGTCGACAATTGCTTGCGCTCTCTTCTCTCTAGCACACACACGGCTTTCTCCCCAAGTTTCTCTTTTGCCGGATGAAAAAGCCCGCTTTGTCTGTTCCCGGGAGAAGATGCTCGTTAGCTTCGTTGACGGGCCTCCCCTAGTTTGACCTCAAGCGCGTGCAACTGCAACGTATCACGGCCTGCGTTGACTGACCTGTTGACGTAGGGATATGTCTGAAGAACCCAACCACGGCCTATGCTACAGCTCACTGGATGCCATCATGCGGTCGAACAGCAGCAGATAATCCCTTTTATTGTCTGGCATCTTCGTATCGCCTCGCCTCGCCTCGCCGGAGTCGCAGTTAATTTCACATGGCTTCGTCAACTTGGAACCACCCCCACCGCTGAGCGATCTCTGTGGCGTGGCAACGGGCCAGCCAGGATGAGGCGACCAGCCCAACAGCAGCTACCGATTCTTCCTCAACCATTTACTGCTGCTATTCTTAGAGCGGTCGACCAGGGATATCGACATGGTAGTTGCGGTCACTCTCAGGAATTGGCGACGACCACGAAATGCTTTGATATTACGGCTTTCGGCTGCCTTGGTGGTTCATCTAACGGACCAGCGTCGTTTTTCAAGCCACCTAGGTCTTCTATCACCCATCCGTCGTCCATCCCGTCAGATCATGACACCTCGCACGCGATCCACACAGCCGTTTCCGTATTTGCCTCCCTTTTGCCTCTTCATCTGCAGTTCGAAGACGAGCCGGAAGCGTGTGCAGCGGCGGATCGCGATGCCGTCCGAACAGAGACAAGTTCCCATGAGAGCTAACGGCAAGCTTGCAAGCCTCTCCCAAGTCCGGCAGCGGAACATGAACGCCACCGGCCGGTGACCCAAGCTCCAACGCCAGCGGTCCGCCAGCGTTCCAGTCTGCAGGGATCTTACAATCTCACAGCGGCCTGAGATGCCCAAACGCCTTGTCGACGGATGGATCATGGAATCTCCCGCGTCTGCAATTGGACGCCGCCGGTACACACTGGCACGGCCTGCGAACTGGGAACCGGGACAGCGAAATGAATGGTGGGCACGCCCATCTTATAATCCCCATCCTGAACCTCGAAGGACGCTTCCCGAGCGACGGTAATCTCTCTCACCTGCCTCTAGGAGAGCACTGCCATGACGAGGCTCTGGGTTCGGGTTGCGAGCATCTTCGGTGGCTTCGTTGGCGTCATATTAAATCGGGCGATCCCATGGAGGAGGGAAAATAATAGGGGAGCATTCCTCTCCACCATGCGCCCTCATCTCCCCCTCAGGTTCCCGGGACTCTTCTGGTCGGGTTGGTCCGCCACGTGGGCATGGTATTGGTGTGCGTTGCTGTCGAGACGGAAGACGAGAACAAACAAAGGGCTCGTTCTGGCTCTGCCTCATGTCTCAGCCGCCCTTCAGCTCATGACTCTCGGCAAAATCTGCACAACACTGCAGCGATAGGATTTTTCCGGAGACAACGAGGGCGAAATGGCTCATGGTCGACGAATCATCACAGATTGATTGGCTTGACAATATCTTCCACAGGTCCGCATATTGATTTCTTGCGCCCGCGCGGGAAGTTATCCAGCCAATAGGTTCTTCTCGTCAAAGCCGTCAACGCCTCCAACTAACCCGAAGCCTCGAGGAAATGCCTCTATCGCCTCGCTAGCCGCTACCCTGGATTCCTCTAAACCGCAACTTTATTCTGCTCCCGCTGCGATCCCCTTCTCCGGCTCCGCGGCTAAGAGATTTGCAGCCGGATGCTCGATTGAAGCCAGTTGCCATCCGCGACTTAATCAGCAACTTAAGCAAGTGATTCGTTCCATTCGCTGCTCCGCCGAGAGGTCAAGTAGCTATGCTTGAACACAATGGAGATGCCCAGTTAGGACATCCCGCCACCTGAGGTATTGAGGAGGGTCCTCGCTCTTGAACATCGTAACGTTCCCTCGACAGCCTCATGTTCACAATCCCCTTATGTCCACTTTCCCGGCCATGATAATGTACAAGCGTTATGAACAAATGCACCAATGCCCGCCGTGCAGAGCTGCATTCGATGGAAACGGCATTTTACATAGATTCGTTATCTGAACTCCGTCGGTGAGGCCCAGCGGCTGCATCTTCCCCACGTGAGCCGCATTAGCACTGGAATGTAAATGTCACTCTGCCTCACCTCACGTTGACCGAACATGAACGACTTCTTCTAGACCCTTAGACTCTTAGACCCATCATCGCAAACGGCCTTCCACCGCAACGAAGTATTTTAGTCAACGTCGTGTCTCAGAGCCGAGTGGCTAGCACGTCTGACGGTCCGCCAACCTCGTGGAAGCGCTGTTTCTGGAAGCACCGCTTCTTGACAGCCGTTACTAAGAACCGTTGCGTACATCGTCCTCTTCAAGTCGAACACGGCTCAATACACTTCCATCATCAATCTGTTGCTCTCACCAAGAAATTAGAGGCCCAAAGCAGCCCAACTCTATCATCATGGGTAGCACCGACTCAATAGCTTACTGGAACGTCAACGTTCCCGAGGATCAACAAACTGTTGAGTGTCCAGACTTCCTCACCGACGCCAATGAGAAGGATCGCGGTATTCTCGCAACTCCAGACTCGGAGTACGCTATCATGGGATGGGATGAGTGCCGCCGCATCGCTGCCACCAACCGTCTGGGTCTCTTCCAGCGCCAGCCATCAGAGCTGCGCCGGTACAAGGCTTTCGTGCACAGCCTAAAGAAGAAATACGGCAGTGTCGTGGCCTTCATCATGGGCGAGCGTCTGGGATGGACGCAACCCATCGTGCCTCGGGGCCGACCCTTCGAGTTTGACGATGATATCAAGATCTTATACAATGACTGGCCGTATGGCATCGACCCCCGCATCGTGCACATCGTTGTATGGGTCAAGTTCGCTCTGGAAGAAGACCCAAAGACGGGGGACTTGACGGATCAGGCGAGGAAGGAGATTGATGACTATGTGACAAAGACGTTTCGATGCAAAGTGCCAGATGATCAGGTGAGTCAATGTCCGGTCTGTCATGGAGAACGAGCACTAACTTGAGTACCTTAGCTCATTTGGTTCAAGAACTGGAGTAGTCTCAAGTCGGTTCAGGCCATCGAGCATTTCCATGTCATGCTCTACAACCCAGACCCCGAATTTGTCAAAGAGGTGACGAATGGTGATGTCCCGCAGTGTGATGTGTTTTAAGAGAGCATAGGGCGACAGAGTCTGCAATATATTGGCAGAGTCGGCCTATTGGATGGACACAGGTAGACATGAGACGAATAGATCATTGGACCCGAGACAGGGCTTACTAGATAGATATCAAAATATAGACAGCGCCATTCTTTTATTTCGTAACTCCAACAAGACCTAATGCGGCGTTCTCGCCGTTAGCTCAACACACGCAGCATCTGCAAGGACAACTGCTGTTGGCTTCTCCAACCCAACCTTGATTTCATATCCTCCCTCAGCCTTCTGCATATTCGAGGTCAGATATCCGGAGAGGTTCTCCAGGATATCACTTGCCAAGGCCTCCAATGTCTCATACGACGAATCTGCCATCGTCTTCGCCAAAAGTTAGCATGATAGTCCCGCAAGTCTCAGGAGTCTCACTCACCTCTGTAATCAACCTCTCGAGAGGTACATAAGCATCTCTCGCCACCTCGTAATTCTCAATCCCAACATTCGCAACGACGACTTGCCTGGCTGCCCTCTCGTTGTCATTCACGCCGATCAGTGTCGGCACACGCAGCTCGTTGAAGTCCAGCACCATCGACCGAGCCGTAATCTTTCCCTCCGGCCCGTAGAGCGTCCACCCCGTCAGACTCACACTACTTCCCAATAGCGACGCCTTCGGCAGCTCAACTCTTACTCTCAAGCCCTGCACGACACTCAAGCTCAGAAACGCCGGCTTCAACATGACGATGTTGTCAAACGTGCGACCCGTGAGGGCCTGCCACACGATTTCCAGCACACTGAACAGCGACAAGCCACCGACAGGCCCTTCTAAAGCCTTGAGGATCGCTTTGCTCAGCAGCCCGTAGTGTACCGTGTCGACGGCCACGGCGTCCTGTGTAGACGAGGCGCCGAAGGGTTGGCGCAGGGAGACCTCTGCCGTGATGAGGATGGGTTGGGGGCGGCCGGGACGGCCCCAGGCGTCATGAGGGCCGGTGATGGTGGACTGGAGGTTGCGCACTTTGATGCGGGCTTGGGCGTAGTTGCCTTCGCGCTCAGTAGCCCAGGTGGGCTGGAGAGGCGGCACCATTGTGGCTTGGATGGGATGCTGTTGATGTGGTGAGTGTGAGGATTTCGGTTGTTGAAGAGGTTCTCACTGTGGTTGAGTGTAGTTGAATGAACTTGCCAGTCCAGCCTTGTGGCTTCTTGCTGAAGGAGCTCTTATCTGCGGGTGAGTTTGTTTCTTTTGCGTCGTTGAGACGTCTCGTGTTGATGGTGAAGTTCCTGATTGAGTCTTTGATATCTGTGGCTGAAAATCATGAACTAGTAGGAATGTCGATGGTGGGTGGGGTTGGGTTGTCGTTCATGTTCAACTCATATTCTACCCCATCTCAAAATGTCTCTAAGATTCGGTCAAACTCGAGGTTTTGAATGAAGGGAAATATCGGCAAACAAATGGCAATCATAAATAAATATATTCATTCCTTCGCTGCATCGACCTAAGAACGAGCGTCCTGAGATCATCAGTCGGGTGGCTACCCTATACCTCGACTTTGAAAGTATGGCGATTCGCGCTGTTTCCGATGTCATGATTATCGAGTTGCAACTGTCCGCAAATGATCCTATATAATTGAAATGATCTTCAAGAGAGATCTTGAAGGATTAATCCTTCGTAGAGAGTCCTAGTAAGACCTACCAAAGTCCTCAAAACCGCCCCCAAAGTCCCAACTTCGCGGACGAACCTCAAAGCCACGATACACCTACGCATCCTCCCGCCCCCAATCTATCTGATCGAATCCTTCCCGCGACGCTGACAACCTCTTCCGCCGCTCACAGACCAGGGATCTTCAACTCCAAAGACAGAGTCAACGTGCCAACTCGGCTGTGCCGCTCGGTCCCTCGATTCGGGGGCTGCCGTCGTATGAGGAAACGCATGTTTGCCTGAAACACGCCCAGACGGGGGTTGCGGTTGGTTCTGGGGGAAAATGTTTCTTTTAGGATTTGGAATCGAGAAGGGTCTGAGAGGAGGTTCGTGGGTAGAATAATTAATGGGATTGATATATGGAGGGATAAAGCGATATTCTTTGCGGCTCATGTTCACCCGGTTGAGATTGAGTTCCATATTGAACCCTGGAAACCGTCGACTTGCTGCAATGTGAAAGCTGTTGGACCCTTGTAATGCCAGCGCCCGCTGACGCATGCATCATACGTACTCGAACATGGTACTCTAAAAAATGAAACTCTCAAGCCTACCGAGAATTGCCGAGTGTTGAAGTTACATGACCGCACTTTGATACGGTTACGACAGCACCTCGTACCAACATCTTGCCTACATCACAGTCGTAGCAACGGAACCTGAGACCTCAAAAGAAACTCGGATACGGCATGTACCGAACCGGACTGTGGATTGCGGAAGCCGATATCCGTTGATCTGCCTTCTCCAGACGAAGAGGCCATGTTCATGATGATCTCTACTTCTTTCCAGGTCGGGACACGGAATAACGGCAGTGGAAGAAGAAAAGGGGGGCGTAACATGGGAAGCGAGCTGCAGGAAGTGAAACGCAAGACGAACTTACCGCAAGAGCAGACTGAAGAGACGCAAGACACTTACACTGCACCTCGTCGTCTACGACGTCCCATTGCATACCGCCAATCCACACCTGAACAGCAATTCCCATTACATACTCGATTCTCTCAGCAGTAGATCTCACTCCCATCAGATTGAGATTGTCCAGCCCGTCGAGGCGATAAGCGCGCGGCCACTACTGCTCCCGAGCTCGATTCGGATATGCTGAACACGGCAGCTGAAGTCGAACATCGCGGCGCGCATAGGCGCGGCACTTTGCAAAGTTCTTCCAGAGCCTTGACCATTGCCACGGAACCCAGAGGCGTGGAAGCGAACGGCCTTGTTCGAGAAGCCAGCCAGTTCGGGCAGGTAAGGTCCATGGTGATAAAGACAAGGCTGAGCGCCAGGGCCGAGCGACTTGCCCGTTTGAGACGCCCGTTCATGCCGTGGAGATTTGATGCTCGTCGAAATGAACCGTCTACCCTTCTGGCAGCATTTGCAGTGGAGGCTGCGAAGTGCAACGGGCAGGATGCTGGCCTCGACGCAAGTCACAGTCCAAGACGTGAGCCCGAAGCAGCAACGGCTTGCAGCGATCGTGGTGACTATTTCGGTGTTGTCCCCTAATCCAGTTAGCCAGCAGTTCCACTGGCATGGCATCACCCATGCGAGGCCTTGGGGCGGGAACTGGGGAGGAGAAGGAGGAGGAGGAGGAGGACCACGACGACGGACCAGGGACCATCTCTACAGAGTGAGGGTGCAAGCCCGGCGCCTTGGCGGGAGAGGCCCCGTGGTGATGATTGATGATGTGCTTTGTCCGCACGTACGTCAACTAGGGAGGCCTTGCTCGGTCGGGAGCCTTGGCCGGAGAGACTTCTCGACAACGGTGAAGCCCAGAGCATTGACACCGCGTCCGCTGTTTCAACCATCGCCGAACGGCTCATGGCGTCGGCCGACGGTCGGGAAGACAACTGAGACAAGTTAAGCCTGCCCAGGGGCGGGTGCTGCCAGAAACTGAGACGAGCCATCATGGCAGCGGACCGCGTGGCTGGGACGGGGCTCGGTAGGCGGGGGATCCATCGAGGGAGAGTGCAGAGTCGCAAGTGGCCATGTTCCAGTCAGTCTGTCAAGCCATTACGTGCCGTGAACGAGCAAAGCGAGAGACGCAGCCTAGCTCTGACGCGGCTGCGAGCCGTTGCGATCCTGTTGGTCGGCAGAATCCCAGGTGGTGCTTCAGAGGGATGCGTCCCTGCAGATGGGATCCGGCGATGACATATCCCTTGCCTCCCTCTTCCCAGCACTCGTTGGTGACATGCCTTCGCGATGTGGAGGGCCGGGAGTGAAATTGGACCGTTATTCCCAGTAAGCGGAGGATGAAGCCTGAAGGCTCGCACCAGTTGCTTCTTCGCCGGTAGATGTAATCGCAGCCAAATTAGCACGGAACTAATCATAACGGCGCCGCCCACAAGCCGGGGACTGTCCATCAGAGCAGAGGCTGATTCTGTAACCGATGCGATCTGGCTGGGGTTTGATGAATTTCCCGAGGAGCCCATCCCGGGCTGGCGGCGGATGCAAGACTGGCTACTCCGTAAAGTGGGAAATGGTTCGCTGAGTGAGTGACACCCTTATCTGTACTCTGTGATACGGACACTCGAAGAAAGGCTCGAGATTAGAGATTGGTACTCAGGCGTAAAGGAAGGGCTTCAGCCATCATGATTAGGGCTCAGGTTAGGCATATGATTTCAATTCAAAGTAGATCTCGAGAGAAGTGTGAATTGGAAGCCGTCGCTGTGTTCCAGCTGTGGTGCCAAAATGGGTCGTGATTCTGAATGATCAGCGCTGCTACCGTGTTGAACTCGCTAGGATAGGTTTAGTATGTGTCCTTGTCACAGATAGGGGTGTCATTGCTACGGTACTCCGTACCTTCTCTTGCCATTGAGTGAAGATTGATCTCCAACGGACAAGGGGCTGTGGTATGAAGCCGATGCATGCTCCGTCTGTCAGGTCGTTTCCCGGAACCTGTCGATGTAACGTTTTCAAGGGCATCGAGGGATTGATTGACAGACACAGAGTCGTACTGCTAAAAAAGACAATCACCCAACATCATGCATACTTCTCACTCGGCAGATAGAGCAAGGCGCGGCCCCGGTTGTTGAAACAAATTGATGGGATAGGCAACTAGACCATATATACCATGACCATTAAGGCTCGATGTGCAGACCGAAGGAAGGGTGAGGGTCTACGGAGTAGTAAATGCCTCCCCGGGGAGGGGCTGTGGAGCTGGCATCGCAACGAGAATTTGCCTTTGGGCTAAAGCCAAGGGGAAGAAGAGAAAGAGTCAAGCGTATGGGATCCAAATTGGTGTTGATGCATGGAAGACATCCCAGCCGTGACGGTGGAGCTTGACGGGAGTCTTTCATCCTCTTGGGAGTTGTTGGTGACTGCAACCCTCCCCTATCGAGTGATGTTGTTCGAAGACCGTCTTCCGAGACTAATTAGTCCGCCTCGATTTTCCGAGACACGGCCAACGGAGCGGGACGGAGCCTCCAAGGGAGGGTGGCATCCCGCAAGCTTTGCCAGTTAATGTCAAGCCTCTGGAACAATTTCTTCAGCATCAAGCCTCGACCTGCCCCATCAGGCAAGAGGACAGATGCCACACTGAAACACTGTCGAGGCTCTTGATAGACACTATCGCGGGAAGAATCATTGACGTGAGAGAAACCACCCAACCCACTTGCACAAGACCGAGCTTCTAGAAGACGTGGAGATGGCTCCCCGACTGGCGGTGCGCCACGAACCATAAAACCTCCCACAAGGGGTCAAGGCGGTGGAGGAAGTCTCGCGGGACGGCTGTGGTCCGAGGCCCTGGGCTGGAGCAGACCATTTTGCTGCAGGCCGCTGGACGCAAGGGGGAATATCTGGTGATCATCTTCCGTCAGCTGCCCAATACGCCTAGGGTCGTGGGCTTTCACGTGAAAGATTCCGTCGAGGCTCCCGGACGTCTACCGAGGAGCTTCGTCGAGGATCATGAACTATCGACGGTGAGAATGCGGAGAAGAAGTTCTAGAAAAGAGATTGGCGCGTGAATCTCGCAATGAAGTCGGTAACTGCGGATTCCTTTGTGGGTGAGGACGTGAATTTGCGGAGGAGAGAATCTGGGGAGGACATGGATGTTGATGGGATGTGCAGTGAGGGAGTGTAGAGTATCATGGCGTGGGATTGTGACAAGACAGACAGCGGGCCGATCAGAGCGTTCCAACGCCCGTGCGAGCGGTGCAACTGTGCTCGGAAAGATAGAGTGCCGCATATCAATCTGAAGCTATAGTTGACAGCTGTTTCATTGTCTTTCCGTACAACCCGAAAAGGCTGCTGCTTCACGAAGAACCGTTTCAAAGTGAGAGGCATCTCGTCTCACTCGGCCGAGTGGTGATGCTTCACATGTTGGGCAAGTTGTCACAGAAGTCGAGCCAAGGGCCGAGATGGTGTCTTGGTCGCAGTAGCGGCTGTGGCTTAACGTTTGCGGGGTGTGACAGCACTGTAAGAGGCAAGGTCTGATGATAGAGGGGATGCAGACTGCGAGGAATGTCAGCCGTCAAATTTCCCAGGTTCCTTGTATCCGGTGATCTTCGGCTCTGCTGGTCATGATGACGGTGATAGTATCGACTCCTCTACGGCTAGAGGAGCATGGGCACATGGGGTTCACTGGGGATGTCTCGGAAAGGAACAGAGAAGCAAAACAGAGGAGAAAAAGCAAGACGGGCGGCAACGGCCAGCCACTGGAGGTCCGCCATCCAGGATACACGGCGTGGTATGCCGTCTGTGAATGTCATCGAACCCCTGGAGACTGGACTCGTCCATTGTCGAATCGATGCAATCGCAAGGTCGGCCCTGGCTTGCCAATGCCAATGCTGACGGTAAGACAACGCCTGCAGGGCATGCATGACGAAATTGCAGAACACGATGCGGTCCAGGCTCTCTTCCTCTTCCCTTATTCGAAGATCCAAGATAACCACCACCACAGTGGCCTGTCATGACGAAATGGCCCGCGACTCCAGATCCAAGGCCTTCCAACCACTTGGATTCCCCAACCACAGGCGAGATTATCACTGCAGAACAACTGCCCTGACTGGATCTGCGGGGGATGCATTCCTAGAGCCTGGCGAGCAAATCACGAGCTTCGGGAGCGATGCTGTCGTGAGGGCCCATGGTGTTTCCTTGTGGCAAGCCTAAAAGAAGCGTGCCATTGGGCGGATGAGTCTTCCGAGTTGACCAGTCTGGAGCACTACTGCAGGTCTCACACAGAACGGCAGTTCAATCGCCGCTGGATTCGCGCCCCGAGTGTGCCAATCTCACGCGGCCCTGGGACATGACAGGGGGACGGCTCATCGTGGGCCAGGGGCCGTTGTTAGTGTGGGGAGGAGCAAGAAGGGCCGAGAAGCCAGTCAGAGAGCCGGAACGGCTTCTCACCCTCTGTGAGGCTGCTGGAAGAGCGCCCCGTTGCTGGCGGATTTATCGATTGACGGCCATTACTGGCTCACCACAGGCGCTCACGTTGGTGACTGTGAAATAAGACCGTCAGCTGCCCTCGAGGAATATAACGACGGCGTTAAGACCTTTGGTCTATTCGTCTGCGCCAGTAGTGCCATGATGGCTTCACCACTCACAACAACACGTTGAAGAGCAACAAGTGCAACGCTCCAAGGCAGAGGACGCGCGCAGGGAACAGGGACAAGCCACTGACCCAACGGCATGGGCACTCTCTAGCCTGCCTGGCCCACGAACGATCTGAACAGAGAGCATCAGAAAAAAGTACCAGAGCCAAGTGGAGGCCGTATTGCAGGTCCACTGAGTTACTACCATAATGGGCCTCAACTCGCAACGCGCTGCACTGGAAATGGAGAACGCAAATCAACTGCAACGCTGACTGAAAGGCCCCGTAGAAGAGTAACGCGAGAGTTACGGGAGCCGACGATTAGAAGGCTTCTCAACCAATGCTCCAGCAGTCAGCCTGCGTGACGGGCAGCAGATCTCAGCCCTACAAGGTACAGGCAGGATTGCTATAGGGTTGCGGGAACAAATAAGCGTTACACGCAGGATATCGAGAGATTCAGCTGGTTCGGGTTCATACAGACTCAGCCTCTGACAATTCTTGCAAACCTCCGGAGGGCGGCGGCGGAGGCGTCAGCGTGCGAACTCCCCAAGCCATCGGCTAACCAGTGGCGGGAGCTGCAGAAATTGAATGTACTTTGCGGCGCAGTCGCCGGAACGTGGGAGGTTTAGCCGTTGCATTGTGTCCATTTGTCATTTTCGTCCGCCGTCGCTTGTTGGAGGAGAAATATTCCGTACGGCCTGCCCCGGATCCGTTGACCATCAAGCTGGTGATGCTGTTGGACAGAGGCAGAGATTGAATACATCGCTTGCAAGAGGCCTCGAACGATGCATCTCCACTGAGAGGCGGGATGAGCCACCTCGACAAGAGTCGGACAGTCCGCTTGCGCGCCTTGGCCGTGGAGGCACCACCTATAACGCCTCGCTATAGGCGATCTGACGCTTCCAACTGGCTCTACCAACGCGCTGGACGGGCCTGTCGCCACCAACGGCCGGCTGTCAGGCACCCGAAAGATTATGCTTAGACGGCCAATCCCCGACCTGACTGGTTGCTTCGCTTGGGAGCACAAATAATTGCCTGACAGACCCAGCCCTCAGGGGCAGACGAACAGTGCCAAGGCAGTAGAGGGACAAGATGCCAGAACAGGCTGAGAGAGCGAGAGAGTCTGTGCAAGCTCGCCGGTCGAGTCCAGAGGGTCGGAATGGGTACTGACGGCAGACCTGATACTGACTCTACCGTCGAATCTGAGTTGCCAGGGTCTGGGGTTGAGGCTGGCTCCGTCACGTCCGTATGGAGAATTGCAGCATTGAAGACCTCTCGGAAGCCTTGAGGGTAGAGTCGTGTAGAGTCGCATCGAGGGGGGCGTATCACTCGACTCCCAACCCGACGCCCCCTCCATCCCGCTTGACTGCTCTCCATCTTCCCCTGGCATTAGATCCCTTCTCCTCCGAGCCTACCAGGGCCCATCGTCGCCTCGGCCCCTCCCCAAGCTGGTGGGTCGCCGCCTTCGACGATCCCTGGCTTCCCCCGGCTCCTCTCGCCTCTCTGCTCGCTCTCCTTCCCCCCTGGAAAGCCTGCCAACCTCTCTCGATTCTCCTCGAGTCCGTCCCAATGACAAGACCAACTAGCATCGAGTCATGGAGCTAAACGTCGCCCCCCAGTGGTCCTTGCACCACCCCTGTCACCCTTCGATGGGAGGTGACCCAGAGTGGAAGATGCAGAGAAACCAACGACAGGGGACCAGTCCCGAAGGCAGAACAGAGTGACAGGACCAGCGGAGAGGGCATCGAAGTCCATCTCCATCGACTACTTTATATGGCCCGCGTGCCCTCCTCCACACGCGCGGGGCCCTACGTCGTCTCTTTGCTTCGTCGTGTCTGCTTCGTGTTGTAAAACTGCCGGCTGGTTGTTATTCGCGATAACCCCTCCCGTCTTGTTCTTGTCTGGGACCATGTCTCTTCCTGTCCTTGTGTAATATTCCCTAACAGCTCTTCCTACTTACCCCCTCTGTGTTATACACAGTCGACCGAGACGACGATTCCCTCTGTCTTTCCTTTTTCCATATAGTCACGCCCTGTACGCTACGCCGTCGTCAGCAAGTCTCGGACGTCCCGCTCAGAAACATCGGTGGGAACGAAGAAGTCGTATGCACTGTTTGATACAGAGGCACCGCCAACATCGAAGACGATAGAAGTTTGCCGGCAGGATTGGACCTCCGACCTTGACATACAATCTTCTGCGAGATCGATAATCAGGGTATTGGGGGCGTGGAGGCTTCAATCACCCCGAAGACACGGACCCTCCACACTTACTGGCTCTGTATAATTAACCTGTCACCGCAACACACGATTCATCATGACAGTCAACCTGTGCCCGCTGCCGTTCTACGACTCGAGTCTTTTCCCTGACAAGGGTGGATGTAAGTGACTTTTTGATCATCAATGGCGATCGCCTTGTCGTGCTGACAAGGAGGTTGATAGTTGTCGATGGACGGCTATGCCAATCGGTTGGAGACTTGCAATGTTGCCTGCCTTGCCCAATGACCGACTGGGTCTACCCAGACTCGTTCAAGACGTTGACAACCGTCGCAAATTGGGTGGCAACGGTCAGCGTGATATGCTGTGTCTTCTTGCTGCTCTCGTGGGCCTTCTTGCCGGTTGAGAAGACGAACCGTCATTATCTGAGCATCTGTCTGACAATTGGCGTCCTGCTGATGAATGTAAGTCTCAACCCAAAGACTGTCAATTGAGATCGGCTGAAGCTGACGATTGACTTCAGCTCGGCTTCGTGATTCCCTTGGCCGCGCAGCCGGACCAATGCTACAACACCATCACACCAAACAGCATGATCACCAGCAAGGTGTGCGGAGCGTCCGGATCCTTCATCCTGCTAGGCGGATGGGCGGGCGTCATGTGGGCGTTTCTGCGTTCCGTCTCGCTTCATCTCCAGATCTGCTGGCAAATGGTTGTGGGCAAAAGCTTCATGATTTTCGCGCAGGTCGCTGGTTGGGGCGTCCCGATCCTGGGACTTATCCTGGCTCTGGTTTTCAGCGGCGTCTCGTTCCGATTTGGTGCAACGTGCCACATCAACCACGACAACAGTCTGGCTGATTTCTGGATCCCGTTGCTGCTGTTTGCCGGCCTGACTGTGATCATCACCTTCGCTACCTTCGGGTACTGCATCAAAGTCTATCTGGCGTCACTGAACGATAACAGCGCTTCCACCGAAGGGTCAAGCTTGCCGACGTACACCAATACTGGCAACAGTATCAAGACCATGTCTCCTCGCCAGGCGTATCGCCGTATTCGTCGCGTCATTTCTCTTCAATGGCGTGGCATTGCCATCGTCCTGATCATCATCGCCGACGTGATTTTCTTCTCTGTCATCTTTGTTTTCCAAGACAATGTCGTTCAACAGGTCACCCACGATCCCTCGACCGCGGAGAAATGGATCCTTTGCCTTATTGGAGCCTCTGGCGACAAGGACCAATGCCTTAAGCAGGCAGGAAGTCTAGTTGTCAACGAAGCAACTGTAATGGCAGTTCTGCTTCTGCTTGCTGTAAGTGATCTTGCACACGAAACCCAGATGCATAGCTAATGCGAATTGATAGCTCAACGGTGTCTGGCTGCTGTTCCTTCTCGGACGGTGGTCCATGGCCAAGGGTTGGTTTGAGATGGCTCAGGCGCCCTTCAATAAGAGCAAGAAAGAGTTTGTGTCGGTGGACGCCCGATACGATGTTAAGAAAGATCCACGTTCGTACGAGATGCTCTCAAGAGATTCGAGCGCTGTGGTAACACCGCTGTCTGCAGTAAAATCCCCCCTGCCCCCGAGTGGACGAAGAACGCCCGACTACTTTGGCCAGACGGCTCGCTACCACGCACCAGCACGGTCATACTCGAGTCCTAGGCCGCCGCCGATTTCTGGCTGGGATGCCGAGGAAACATATGCACCCTCCAATGCACACGAGATGAACCCCTTGGGCATGAACCGGATATGAGCCTTCGACTTCCGACTTGAAACGAGAGACCGAGATGAAGAGGAAAGGAAAAAGGATACAATAATAATCACACCACGACACGAGAATCAACAAGGATTCCTGCCTTCACCGATGCACACTGCACTTCTGCGAGCAAGGCAAACACCGTGTCCGAGGACATGCGCCTCAAAAAGATCACAATTCGGGACCACAGTCGGCCCCTGAAATTATACCCACTCTCCCACGAGAGGAACGACCATTTACTGGTTCTGCTATGTTATTAAGGAACGACGGGACGGGAGGCGGATAAGCATGGCGTCAAGGAAATGCGGATGAGATGTTGCACGAAGGGACACGAAGGCATTAACCGACTTGTCGAGTCTCACGATTTGGGCGCCGTCGAGCGGATCAACAGGACGAGCTGAAGCGCGGTCTCCTATTGGACCAAAGAGCTTCAGCTTCAGCTGCACAAAGCAGCGCCATGAGGCTTGACAATATGCGAATGATTGGATGGCGTGAGCGAAGCTTTGCAGTTTAGTCATTCGATGCCGTGGCCGCGTTGACGTAGTAATGAGGTCCGTTTGGTGGTCGGAAAAGGCGGATAACTCCTAGGTGCTTTGCTAGAGCAACAGCGAATATTTTAGTTCCTTTATTATCAATCTTCGCTCTCGTGACTCATCAAGCTTCGTGACGTGATGCCGAAGGTACCAGGATGAGGCTCGTCTAGAACCAAATGCGGGGTGGGAGTTGAGAGACGAATTCGACGTATTCGGGTTCAGACGTGTTCATGGCCTATTCCAACGAGTTAGTTACTTTATGATGAACGTTGATAGGATGATTTCAACTCACTCCGCCAAGCCTTGGATCGAACCGTACTTGTCGCGTGCTGAACGCAGAGCGGCTGATCATGGCCGATTCTGGGGCCAGCCAGCCACCCAACGCGCTGGACCGGGAGCTCCGGAAGATAATGGGGATAGGCGCTGAAATCATGATATCGTATCAGTCAGCACTCATAACTCCGGGACGTAGGAAATAGAGGGAGAGGCACATACCTCGTTCTGTTTCTTTCCATTTGCCATTGCAAGTCTTGTCGACAATTCTGCCGTTTGAGACGAGCACCATCGCCTTCCCTGACCCCCCGTGGGACTATCTAGGCAAGACTTGAATTAGCACAACCAACGCATTGGACAACCTTGCACATTGACAAACCTGGGGGATTGTGGCTCTGGGTTGGTGATCACCGGTGCGACGACAACCTCATCCTGCCTGATCGGCAAGGTCCCAAAAGACGAACAGGCCTTGGCGAGAGAGCGACAACAAGCGCATGAGCAGCTGAGACAAGCGACGACAATCTGGGGACTCAATCACGCGACACCTGGACGTCTTCGTCGACAAAAGCGACGGAGGGCGATTGTTGGGACAGGCGGTTCTGTGAGGGCTGCCTTTGGGAGACAGGGCTTGGCCCACGTGATAGAGTCGCGGCATCGCAATGGCAGGAGGTCGATTTGCAGCGGATCGCGCCTTCTCTCAGGCAGATCATAGCCGCTCACGTGAATCGGCCGAGCATTTGCTAAGTCATCCTCACGAGGGCGAAATCGATGGCTCTAAAAGCGATTCCGACGATGATGTTGAAGCCGCGCGGCGGCGGCATTTGCGACGCCTCAACTCACAGCGCTGGTCATGTCTGCGTTGTGGCGCTAAGAGGAGACCGCGGAGATCACGCTGCCTGGCGTTCCTTCTAACGACTCTTCTCTTGATCGCTGCCTTTATGTTGTATTTTTACAAGCATGAGGAGGCGTTGGGTGAGTGGTGGGTGCCCGACGAGGAGTCGATGCATTTCAGCCAGCAGCCGCTACTCCCGCCGCTGGAGAAGACGTTTATCAAAAACTACAAATTGCCGCTGAGAACGCAGGGTCGGAGAATCGTTGATGCTAAAGGCAAACGGTTCAAGCTGGCGTCTGTAAACTGGTACGGCGCGAGCGACGAGCTATTCGTGCCTGGTGGCTTGGACATTCAGCACCGCGACAAAATCGCCAAGACGGTCAAAAGATTGGGCTTCAACAGCGTCCGACTACCCTATTCCGACGAAATGGTCATGAAGAACCCCGTCGTTGAGACTCGGGACGTTGCGGCAAACCCAGACCTGGTCGGTCTCCGGGCTCTGGATGTGTTTGAGGCAGTGGTCAACTCCTTGACGAAAGCTGGTGTGGCGGTCATTGTGAACAACCACATCACGACAGCCACATGGTGTTGCGGTGCTAATCCCTGCGACGCTGGCTGGGCAAACGACCATCTCGGGTCTATCTGCCATGTCAAACAGACAGAGGAGGATTGGATCCAACATTGGGAGACCATCATGGCACCTTTGGCCCAGAACCCCCTTGTTATCGGCGTGGATCTGCGGAACGAAGTTCGAGGTCTTTGGGGAACGATGCCCTGGGAGAAGTGGGCAGATGCAGCAGAGAGATGCGGCAACCGACTTTTGGAGATGAACAAGGACTGGCTCATCGTCGTCGAGGGAACAGAGTCGTCAAACGATCTCTCTGGTGCCTGGGAGCGCCCAATTTATCTGATTGAACATCACAAATTGGTATACTCTGCGCATGTCTACGGATGGTCCGGTTGGGGAAGCAAAGAAGGCCGATTTGTACAAAGAACCTACGACTCATTTGTCAAGACTATGCGGCACAACTGGGCATACATGCTTGACCGAGAGGTGGCACCAGTCTGGGTGGGTGAATTCGGCGCGCCTCATCGCCCATCCGTCGGCGATGCCCACTACTGGAAGAACCTCATGAGATTCTTGGAGGAGATGGATGCAGATTTTGGGTACTGGGCCTTGAACGCACGAAAACCTCACGGGAACACCACCGAAACGTACTCCCTGGTGGAAGATGACTGGCTGACCCCCGTGTTGGATTACCGAATGAAGGATATGACTAAACTTATGAGGCTCTGAACCAGCCGTGGAATGATGGAACCGAAAGAAACGCTTGACAATAGCCAGACCTTACGCTTTGATTAAGATATCAGAGTTGAGTACGAGACCTCGTGAGTGATCAGGCCCCCTTTGAGGCTAACTGAGCATCTTCGAATCCGGCTCTTCTCACCATTTATGACTTTCTTGTATCTAGTTATATAACAATATATACCACTTTTTGATTTACGGAAGGAGGCTCGTTTTCATCACATTTTGGGAAACATGGTATCATTTAGCTGGGCTAATATTCATCAAAGGCGTAAAACTATCTACCGAACTATCTACCGAGCTATGATCCCAAACATCCATTTGAGATCTCCTATGCACACTGAGTGATGGTCATGACAACACTTGAAGCAGCCGCGGCCGTAGCAACAGCGGCAGCAGTGGTCACAGCAGCTGCCGAACCAGCGCTAACTCCAAGCCCAGCATTGAAAACATCTGCAGCAGCTTGATCCTGGGTCGTGGCCTCAGCGGCGGCGGCAGCGCTCGTACAGCTGGCCACAACATCAGCAGGCGCACTGCACGAATCGCTTAGGCGCTGGCAGATGAAATCAGCAATGACGCCGATAGCAAGAGCCGAGCCGTGGTTGAAGTCAGACTCGTTGGAGGGCTCAAAGGCATTGGTGTTGCGGCCGTCCAATCCAGCGGCGAAGATGATGCTGGGGTCTGAGCAGGTGCCGAAGTCGAGGGCAGCGCGCTTGGTCAGGGAGTTGGCAGCGTGGCAAGCCGTGTTCTGGGTATCGCACTGGCTGACACCGCCGGAGAGAGAGCCAGAGTTGGCGGCGTTGGCGCAAGCGTTGTGCTGCACATCACAGGAGCGGCCAAGGGCAGCAGCAGAGCCGACGAAGGTGTCGCCGTTGACGGAGAAGGGACGGTCGCCAGCAGAGGAGATGACAGGGGGAGCAGGGCCGCCAAGAGTACCAGTGAAGGCCTGAATGTTCACACCAGAGGCAGCGGCCGTGGAAGCAGCGGCAACAGTGACAGTGGCAGAGGTGAGGGCAGCAAGGACTGCGTCAGTGGCATCAGCAGCGACGGTGGTGGTGATAACGGAGCACGAGGACGCAGCGGCTCCGGCAGCAGCAACAGTAACGGTGACGGTTCCGATGGTGCAAGCATCGTCAGTGGTCGCGGCAGCATCAGTAGTTGCAACGGCGACGGCGGCGGCAGCAGTAGTGGTTGCTGCAACAGCAGCAGCTCCAGTGGCGGCGGCGCCGCCTCCGTTGACAACGGTGGCCAAGTCGACAGATCCTGTCACAGAGGCAACGGTGAAGGAGCTCAGGTCGACAAGGTCAGTAGCGAAGATGCCCCCAGTACCAGTGAAGGTCTGGGCGACATTGGCGACAGCAGAAGAGATCTCGGCTTCAGAGGCATCGAGAACGAGAAGTCCCTGGGAGTAGATGCAGCCAAGGTTGGGGTCCTGCTCATCACAAGAGTTGCCAGCTCCCGTGGTATCGCTTGTCTAGTTCAGTGTTAGCGATATCGTCTAGTTGGTGATGATATCCAAGGGACTTACCGAGCCAGGGGCAAAGGTGCCACTCAGGAGGGCCAGGTTAGGGTCGGCGCCAATGGCCGCCAGCTGCTTGGCCAACTCAAGCGTGACAGCCTTGTTCAGGGCGCCAGCGTTGGTGGAGGCAGGGTCTTGATGCTGGGTGAGAGCGTTGATCTCGGCGTTGACGGCAGTCTCGTTGCAGAGAAGGCTAGCAACACCGACGCCACCGGTGTTTCGCTCGATGGCCTGGAACAGAAGTGCTCCAGCCATGCCTCGAAGATCACCAGCCTTCTTGGCGTTGGTGAAGGCCTGGTCAGCAGTCTCCTGCTTCAGGCACTCGAGGTTGGTGACAGACCCAGCACCAGCAGCGGCGGCAGCGTCGCCAAGGAGACCGAAGACAGGATCGACGATACCCTTGGGGTTGTTGAGGTTGAGGAACTCGCGAGTGATCGTGAGGACAAAGTCGTGCGAGTGTTCCTGGGGAACCTCACGCTTCTGAATCTGGCTTCGAAGGTGCAAGCGGTTGTGACCAGGGAGTTTGGCGATGGGAGAAGCAGAAACCAACCCGAGGAGGGAGGTCAGGAGAGCCAATGAAGAAACCATATTGAATGAATGGAGTTCAGGTCAAAGTTCAAATAGATGTTCCAAAGTAAATTAGACCGGCCAAGCAGTCGTTAGAATTGAAGATAAAGGGTGATGTAAATGACAGACAAATAAAGAAGGGAAAAGCTCGCAGAGCCTGAGTAAGGAATGAACCAAAGATGAATAGAAGACCTGAGTTGAATGATGAGGAGAGACAAGAAACGAGGGCATCGTGACCTTCTTTATAGTCCCAGGTTTCCAAGTTTTCGGCCTGCCATCCCGTCGTCCCGACGATCGCGCACATCCTCGAAACCACATCAGACGAGCCTCCTCCCCCCTGTGCCGCTTCGCGCCGTCGCTTGCAGCAGAGATTTGGCAGGGACAGGAAGCATCTTCATCCGAACCCCCGGTCTGACACAATCGCGCCTTGCGGTGCGGCACGCTGAAGAGTCGCGCAATTGGCGGGCGGCAAGCTGACGCTGGAGATCAGACGCCGCGAGCCGCAGATCTGTGCTCCTGGGAGGTCTGAGGGGTTTGAGGCTCATAACAGGAGGCGCTGGCGTCGCAGGATGGCGGTTTTCGGGCTTAGCGGAGGTGGTGTGCAGGGGTCTGAGGGCATGGTCTCGAACACCTCGCTTGGAGAGAGCTTCACGAGGCAGCAAAGCCGTGTCATAGCGCAAAGGGACCTCGTATTGCAATCAGATGCGTACTGGCTTGAGATGAAAATTATTTCGGTTGATGTCATACTGTTTGACCGATTTTTTGTGAGTGTCTGTTAGCCTGTGTCTCGCCATCAAGTTAGATTAACCGCCATCAATGCGTTGTTGAATACCACCAAGCAACACAGCCACGTCGATCATAGAAGGGACGAACAATTCATCTGAACCAAAGGAAAACCAGAAAATCATATAAACAGATCGATAGTAGCATTGATCGCCCGTTACCAGTGCTATGAGTTGTTTGGCTCAACACAGCCTCCCGAGCATTGAGACAATCGTGACAAGCGCTAAGCTCGCTACCAATTCACATTTCGAGAACTGACACTCTATAGCAACGACTTCTTAATTAAACAAACTACGATTCATTGAAAAAGACACACAATGGCTCATCCCTCCCCTAAACCTTCGCAACTGCAACGATCGGACCGCCTGTTCCCTGCTGCACCAGCACAACAGCATCCTCGGCCGCGCTCATAGCCGACTTGGGCACCGGCAGAGGTAGCGTCAAGTTGCCACCCTGCCACTCCCCGAGCTTTACAATGTTGGTGACCACGTTGCGGTGGTTGAGCTTCTTGCCCTTGTTCGGTCCCTTGCCGATCTTGACTTTCTCGTCGCCGCTCTTGTACACAACCACGAGGATCTCGTACTTGTCGGGCAGCTCCTGAGCGTCTGTATCGATGCGAACATCCGTATCGTTCGCATCTACAAAGATGTGAAACGGCATACTGGCCTGCGCTCCACGTGCTCGCTGCACAATCTCCTGGATCTCACCCTTGCCACCACCGCCGTTCCCGTCAGCCACGCCGTTCACGACCACCTGCGGCGTGAACAAGCTGGTCCGCTGCCAGCGGGTGGTGTACGCGCGCTGGCGCTGATCCCAGGCATTGCTGGCGTAGGTATCCTTCCAACCAAGATGGTCGAAGAGTGTCACATTGTAGGTGAGCAGCAGCAGGTTAGGGTGTGCGCTGCCCTCCTGGATGCCGGGGACGGAGCCGGGGCACGCGGTGCAGCCCTGCGATTGGAAGAGTTCAACAACGGCGAGTGATTCGAAGTCGATGAAGCAAGCGGCCGTGTGCTGGTGGTGCGGGTCGTCGGCGATGGGGTGGCCGTCGGCGTCGAGGTTGACGGCGCAGACCAGGGGAGGCTGCTTCTTGCGGCGGAAGAGCTTGCGGAGGATGGCGGCCATGGTTGACGAGGGGTTGGACATAGTAGGATAGATTGACCAAGGGTATCTAAACTTTGAAGATGGAGGACCGATACTGATGTACGAGGCTAATGGGGAGCTGTTGTGGGTGCTGAGTGTTGAGAGTCCAGAATTGTCGCGACTCAGGCCCAACTTATATGCACGCGACAGGATACAGGATCAACTCGGTACCAGCTGCACGGGTAGGGCAGAGCACGTCTGCTCAGCCAGGATTCATCATCATCGTTGTCCTCGTGGGTCAGCGGCAACTAGATGCTGACGAAACATTGTGCTGTCCAGTTATCCTGAACCCAAGCCATGACGACGATCTTCAGCCCTACTCCTTGGGGCATAAGGTAGGGCACTGTCAGAGCATTGCCGACAGCCTTGCAGCCCATCTAATTCGCTACCAGGTCTCGTATTATCGGGCCATCAAGTCTTGGGTCGTATTGCGGAGTGCGAGCCCCCGCAAGAGTGTTGTCCAGCAAGCAAAAGTTGGCGATGGTTGGTCGAATGTCAAATGCAGATTCCAGGTGTTGAAGCCACAGTTGTAGCTCGAGTGGAGAAGCCTGGAAGCTGTCAGCACAGCCATACCGAGGCCCCTCGCACTCTCTTACTCTATTAGGCATTATGTTGGAGGAACCCCTGGAGAGCTTTCAGGGGTTGTTGGCCTTAAGTCCAGCTCCGGCTCCAGCCTTAGGGACTGTCTCCAGCGGCCCACACAACTAACAAAGCTTGGCGTGAAGCTGATTCCATGTCAGCAATGATTTCTCATCCCACTAACAACCCCCCCGGCCAGACACCGTCACTGGGCCGCGCTCTCGGCCGATGTTGACGACATTTCGTCCAGAGAGAAAGCCTCAGTGGAGTTGAACCAAGATAATGTTCACTTTGTCTATTGATTCGTCAAGTGGACGTAACCAATCAAGGCACCTCGTTCACCCCGAGCCTCTTAGCACGGCCCTCACCTTGGGAAAATGCCTTACCTGGAATCAGCGTAGATCTCGGTTGCTCGCAGTTGCTCTCTGGAAGCAGGTCGAACTTCGGGGCATCGCAGTACTTATACGTTTTTGAGGGTGGATATGGACCGCAGTCGTTCGTGCGGCTCCGTGTATATCGACATGATTCGGTTACATCAAGGTAGTAAGGGTTATCTTTCGTATAGGGCTGGATTGTCTTGAGGCCTCTGGAATTTGAAATCTCTAGTTTAAAAGCATTCGTGATGGACCGCATTGATGGAGTTAGATATCATGGATTCAAGCTTGACTAGATATTGATATCGTTTCCGTGGTACCTCAGACATTCAAAGGTTGTGAATCATTAGCTGAGCCAAGTTCGGTTAAACAAGCCAGGCTTAACAATATGAGTTCTTCTAGTATGGCCTGCACCTTTATCTCTTTCAAGATAAACCCTAGTACTCATGCCGCATAGGCTCCTCGGACAAGTCTAAAGTCCAAGACGACGTCAACAAGCGGGATCACCCACCGGTCAGAGCTCCGTCTTCCTAGATCTCCGGGATCTTGCTTCATGTACATGACCAACTGACTTGTGGCTCCAGGCCCCATCCTATGGCAAGGGAGCAGCCGACTCGCAGGACACCACCAATCAGGGGCAGGGCGGCGGTACCATCCGTGGCCTGGCACCCCCAGACTTCTTTTCTTTTCTGGACCCAGCTGGAAAATCTAGCAAATAGAGGCCATCTGCCTGCATTTGGCGATCTTGAGGTATAGCGAGCGTGGAGTTTGACTGGTTAGATGTGCTATAGCGCTGGACGCTTGGCAAGGTTACATGATCATAGAATTTTGGGACTTGTGTAGGATTAGAAACCAAACGTCGCCGATTGTACTTAGTACATAAGGTTACATCGAAGATAGATAGATAGATATATAAGACCGCAAGGACTTGATGCCCTTGAATTATACCAGCCGCTATGAGGGCGTGACTGTATATTCTGTACAATGATTTTGAAGTGATGGTATCGTATTCGAAGAAACTTTTCCAGCGCATGGAGTTGTCAAAGAATGCTAATGCTACCCTCCACCTGCAGCGTCTTCAGCGTGAGCATCGTCCTCCTCACTATCCGCTAAGTATTCAGCAAACGCATCATCTCTGGTATAATACCAGCCCCCGATTCCGCCCAAAATACTTCCGAAAAATATAGCACCAATTGCCAAACGAAGCCAAGTACGATCCTGAAGCCAGCTTACAACCCACTTCACCGCCGGGGTCACGATTTCATGTCGCTCGTTCTCGAGATCAGGGCTCACAGTAATCAATAAAGCCATGAGGAGGAGAACAGTGAGGCCAAGAAGCAGGAAATTGAGTATTTGAATGATCGCGAGTAGTATCGAGATATTCCTCGATGTGCGTAGAACTTCGAAGCCGGCGGCGACGAGGGGCGTCACCTCGTCGAAGGCCGCATTGATCTGTTTCGAGTACGGAATACCCATTGCGTGAGATTTTCGGGTCTGGAAAGAAACCGTGGAGGATTGCGAGGTGGGAAGTTTGGGGCAAGTTTTCACTCTGGTGGCGATGGATTAAGATGACTGATGACGTTGCCCACACACCCATTTCCCAATCTCACCACGTGCAGTAGCCAGTCATAAGAACAATATTAGACCTTTTTATAGGCCGATTTCCATTCTAAAGTAGCTCTACCATTCTTAAAAAGGAGTGACATGATACATCGGACGACAAGCCTATACTAGCCATGAATTGAAGAGGATATTGGCACGAACTCCCTGGTGCCCGTACACATGGAGTTCGTGATCGCCATCTTAGTCAGATCTTTAGAAACCATGATCATCCAAGAAGCCAGTAATAACGCCAAAAGCGGCGCTAGCATTATGGTGAAAGTTGAAGTTGTGGCTCGAGTGCGGATGAAGGTATGGCACAAAGTCGGCATTCTGCCAGACAGTTCGGGCTGGTTCCTCAAAGATGCCCTCGCATTCACCGTCGCATATAATGTAATCCTCCTTCCCAGTGATAGCCTATGCAAAACATCCCGTCAATTCCGTTCCATCGATCGAGGGTTTCAAGACTTACCAGCGCGGCACCAGTAAAGCCACTTGCGTCAAAATCACCGTCTATAAGAGTGAGGAACTCTCCGATAGCGAACGGTTTCTTGTTGTCTTCGGCATAATTAAGAACAGGAAGGTCATAGAAGGGATACTTGAAGTAGCTGCAGCGGAAGTTTGTTAGTCTTGTATTTCGTTAGGAATTTGGAATTACGAACGTATTGGCCTGAGCAACCTCATCAACCCAAGTCAAGTAGCCCGGATCAAGAACCCCAAAGCTGACTGGATTTTGAAGAGATGCGATCCTAGGAACAAAAGAGCGCACAAGGCCATTGGTATTGAGGCCAGTGAGATTGTAATTGATAGCTGTCAGGATCGCCGCGTCCGCGATTGAAGGGTCCGATGCTACTGCGAAATGTGTGATGTACGAGCCGAATGAGAAGCCCATTACAGCCAGTTTATCTGGTTTGCCGAACGTCCCAGTGTACTGGCCAGACTTAACTATCTTGGTGAGTTCAATCAGGATGGCTTTCTGCTTTCGAAGCTGGTTGGTGAAACCGGAGACCCTACAAATAATGAGTAAGGGGACTAACAAGAAGGAATGAATGTCGTTACTTCTCGGAATCTCCCATTCCCAGCCGATCATAAAACCACACTGAATAGCCGCTGGCTATGGCATGCTGCACAAAGTTGTACTTGTCTGGCTCGTAAGCCGAGTTCCAATGAGGGCGAGCCTGTCCAATGCCATGAGTGGCAAGAATGATTGTCTTCTTGGCCCCCTGCTTGGGCGTACAGAAAGATGCGGCCAGAGTGTAGGTGTTCGTCTCATTCTGCATGCCCACAATAGGACTCGGGAAGTTCGCACTGGGACGAGTCGTCACGTTGGTGAGAAAGTCCTGGAGAGCAAGGTCGTCTTGCCAGTCAGGGAAGTCAAAGACCAAGTTCTCGGACGTGATTGTGACTGGAACTTTGTACTCCCAGCAATCAGCTGTGGGTGGATAGTACAGTTGGGTCAACGGTAAAGAGCATGAAGTGTCTGATCCAGAGCCAGTGTCTGCAGCGACCAACGACACGAAGGTAGAAGCAAGAAGCGTCTTCGGCGAAACCATGATGAATGCCCTTGAAGAGTAAAGATTGGAGACAATGATACAAGAGGGCTTGAAGCGAAGAACAGATGATCTCAAGGGGCTCTGATTGAAGAAAAGTTCTCACATTGAAAAAGATTCTACACCATCCTTCTTATAATGAATATTTTCTTTTTACTGACGATACATCATCAAGCATCAAATTGTGTATACAGCTCCCACAAGCTAGACCTCGCTAATTGTAACCCCAAACGGGTTGGTCTTACATGCTTCTTCAGATCAGCCACAATGTAGTCACGAATTCTAGTCGGGACTAAGCTTTCCCCCGTCTACTCCGAACCCTCGATACGCTCGACTTCGTTTATCAGTCGTCCTTCGAAATGGTTGGTCTACGCTGTTTATTACCAGGTACAGGGCCTCGGGCTTCTCAGTCAGCACTAATGCCGGCGAGCCCTGAGCTGGGTCAGCTTCGTACAGCCCTGCAGCATCCCTGCCAATCTTAACGCCTTTAACCTACAGCTATAAAGATGGGCACGGCTCCGTCTCGATTGCCGAAGCGGAAGCATTGCGCGAGCACCGGTTCAGCCACCAACGTCAAGTATCTTACCGAGGCCTCTCGCACTTCAAGTCAAGATGGTTGGCATTCCCGGCCGCAGCAAGGGCTGCAACACCTGCAGAAAACGCCGCGTCAGGTGTGGTAAGCGGCCTCCCCCCTCAATCTCCGGCTGTCTATTGACCGCCGCCAGACGAGACCAAACCGATCTGTATTCGTTGTACGAAGGGCGGCTTCGAATGCTTGGGCTACGTGCGACATCGCATCTGGCACAATACATCCACTGCACCCTTCCCCACGCCCAATCTGGCGCAGCAAATGGCTCTGATGCAGCAGCGGCAGCAGAAGCAAGCCACGTCGGATTCCGGCGACACGTCAACGACGGGGAGGCCGGACAGAGTCGCATCGCCGCCCCCTGAGCTGAGCCTGATTGCCTTTCAAGGGGACCTTTGTTTTGCTTTCATGTTCTCGAACTTTGTATGGCGATCCTATGGAGCTCCATGGCTTGAACAAGCTGCGAGTGGTAAGCTCGGCGACCTCGCGCTTGATGCTACCAAGGCGCTCTCACAGGCAAACTTCGGTAGGACGAATCATCAGCAAGACCTCGAAGTCAAGGGGGCGGTGCAGTACGGGAAATGTTTGAAGACCTTGGCGAGTAATTTGGGAAGCGGCGGACAGGAATTGGTCATTCCAATCTTGGTGTTGCTGATGCATGCTGTGAGTACTGGTATTGAACACGACGGAGCCGAGAAGTCGAAAATAACCGTCGGATAGGCCTCACATGCGGACCAGACTGGAGCCGTCTTTCATCTAAGAGGACTTGCGAGATTGCTACACGTCTCTGGCCCAGAGGCGTTCCAACACCAACCCCTCCTTAATGCATTCGAGGCAGCCAGAGCGACACTGGTAGGCAGATTCGAATACCTTGCTTCGAATACAAATTACTGACTAGGCGATGGCATCCAGCTCGCTGCAAGCCTCTATGGAAAGCAGCGCCTCTTTCTTGACGACGAACGCTGGCGCACGGTGCCGTGGGCGGTGAATCCAGAGTACAAGACACCACAGAGCCAACTCCTCGATATCCTTATGGTCGTGCCTGGCATCCTGCAAGACCATGCCGTGTTGGAGAGTCATGACGAGCATGACTCAAGTACATACAGTGAACTACTTGAGCGAGTCGAAAATCAGCTTGTCACGCTCTATCAATGGAGATGGCAATGGCAGGCCAGTTCAGGGAGCCAATTCGACGTCGATACGAGCAATACATACCAATCCAACGGCGCAGCTGCTGCAACCTTGGGCTCGATTGGCACATCAAGACAATTCGGCCGTTTGAGGTTCCGCAGGTTCGCTCTAGCCACTGAGTTGATGCTCTATAACGCAACGCTGATGTGGCTTCTCGCCCTCATGTGGAAGATGGACCCCTTGGGCGCTGGGGCGCGCATCGAGAGGTGCGCAACAGAGTCGATACCAGACGAAGAAACCGCAAGATACGTTTCTTTTGAGCCGCTCCGGCGTCCAGGTGCATCGGTGACAGTGCGCGATCCTGCTATGGAGATTTGTCGTGCCTTTGAGTGGGTGACGCGCCATCACAGCCGCAGCAAGGATCCGGCATTCCTGTATCTCTTTCCCGTCGGAATGGCGATGAGCGTGCTGGAGAGCGAGCCCGAGGGTCGAGCATGGGTGAAGAGTCTTCTTGATAAAAGTCCAATCACAGCGAATTATTCGCAGGGTGGGAATCCGGCTGGCTTCGGGTTCTATATCACCCGCGAGTCGCTTCATCCGGAAACGGTGCAGGCACAGAAGCAGCTCTTCCCGCCTCAGGACGTGTGGCATCTTAATTGAAGGGGGGAATACACTTTGAACGCTATGGTATTTTAAGGAGCGACACTACATTCAGGGCCAGGCTCAGGCACAGGCACGCTCTAGGCTACCCAGAAGTTGTATCGCTACCCCGAAGAGTGCGACGAACGAGGTAGTGTAATCGAATAGAATAGACGGGCGGAAGGATTCAAGGGTATTAGTATGGTAATTGACTAGATTGAACTTGAATAACTTAGCTAGTTTGCAGAGTCAAGCGCTTCAGGCATGCATTTAGTACGGCCGCGGATTAAGGACTTCAGTTTACAATGCCTTTCTCAAAGTCTCGATGACCAAACTCGCTCTTCCAATGCCCCTATGCCATTACAATCGATAAATCGTCGGATCCAAATACTCTACGCTCGTTCCTTCTCTCCCTATCGTCATGAATATTACAAGGCCGATCTAGTCAATGATCCTCTCGATACGTTCGTGCTTGTACCTGCGCCCTTTGGGCAGAGGCATTGCCGCGAACACCGGTTCATACACAGGAACAGCGACGACGGGTTTCCTCATGAACCCTAACAGCATACCGTTCTCGTCCTCCTGTATCCTTCGACCATCCCCCGTCACTCTGACTCTGCGGCTCACAATCGGCCTGCCAAACTGGTCTGCGTATGGGAGCAGCAACTCACGCCGCCCTCCTATGCTCTTGTGGTGACCCCGTTCTTGAACTTCCTCTTGATCCGGTACTTTTGGCTCTGTACTCTCAGGAATTTTGTGGTTTACCCGTGGTGAGTAGCGCGGGATTCTGCTGCCTCGGACAGAGAGTTTTGCACTGTTTCGGGATAGGATGCTAGAGCTCGGTGATACCCTCGCCTGCTTGGGGGTTTTCGCATCTTCCGTCTCAGCCGATAGATGGTTCGGAACATCGTGTAAAGGACCGTCTTTCTTTCCTTTTGCGTCAAGTTCGATAACCTTGGAAACTTCGCTGGTGCGTTGATCTTTGGCTGGCCTGTTGATCTGGTCGAAGTCTGAATTGACGCGGGTCACTTCGTCTTCTTCTTCGGCGTTTTTCATGTTCTCAGTGTCGGCCTTCTCTGTAAGACGAAGGGTTTCTTTCGTGGCGGGTAGTGCAATCGTGTCGCCGTCATCCAACTTCGCACCGTTATCTTCATTTGAGTTTTCCTCCTCTGGAGAGAACAGCGATAACCTCCGCGGAAGTCCAGGCGTTAATTGTTCCGTAGCATTCTTAGTCGGGGAAGGGACCTCATGATCGCCTTGTATAGGGTCGTTTCTTTGCATCCGTCCATGGTGCAGAGGTATGATCGTCTTGCCATCCTCTACGTGGCCTTCATCGAGCGAAAGCCTGGATCCTTCGTCTTCGGAGTCATAAGGCGAGTATGGCGCATACATCGGGGGCATATACAGACGCGCTCCCTCGAACATGTGCCTGTCGAGACGATCCTGGATGGCGTCGAGAATAGGGTCGATGAGCTCCTCCCTGACCACTCTGAGTTCCCTACGTTTCCGATCTCTCTGCTCTCTCTGTCGCCGGCGGTAGGATCTCCAGCGGCTTGACTCAGACTGAAAGTCCTGAGATTCGTTCTCAGAGTCTGAGTCAAAATCTGACCCGGACTGAGTGATCCGGTCATCTCCAGTCTCGTTTTCGAACACAGCTTCTTGAATTGGCGGTTCTGGGACTTCGGGTGGCAGCGAGGACTGATCGGATTGGCTCATGGTAGGTTTCCATACAGGAGGTGGAAATCCAGGAGCCATGTCCACTTCTTCGACATCTTCATCCGGTATGACGTGAGATTCTTCTTCAATGTGCCTTTCGTGGGGAGTCCCAGCTTCGCTCTGTTGACTTGAATGCTTTGTTGAGCCATGTAACCGGTCGCGTTCTTCCTCAGCGGCTTTCCTCAGATCCATCTCGTATTGGAGCTTCTGGGCCAAGTTTACGATCTCACCCCGTAGCTCTTGAACCTTCTCGTCTGTCTCATACCTGACTTCTTCTCCTCTTACCCTACTGGGCCTTTTGTCGTCTGGTCGTCTTCCCTGCATCTCTGCTATAAACTCTTCCCTCAATCGCTTCTCGATGATGAGGCGCTCGCCTTCCAGTCGCCGTTTTAGATCTTCCTCTGCTTCTTCCTTCATCTCAGCCTGTCTCTTGATTGAGTACTCGACCTCTGCCCTAGCGCGAGCTATTTCGAATTCCATCGCCACTTTCGCGGCCATATCGATGCCATGTTTGGCGACTCTCTCTTCCATCTCTAGCTTTGCATTATTGGCCGCAGGCGGTGGTGGCGTTCTCGCTGCTGGTGCCTCAGTAGGAGGAGCAGGAGGAGGAGGAGGAGGAGGCGCCATGTAATAGGGATACGGCCCCGATGAGTTATAGGGGTTGCTTGGATTTTTGCTCTGATAATACTCCTGGCCTGGGTGCACTCCTTGATATGGAATAAACTCCGGAAGCTGGCTAGGAGGCTGCCCGAGCAACGGTGGTTGCGGATAGGGATTATATCCTTGGTAAGGCATGGTGCTCTGGGCGTATGTCTGGGGCGCAGGCTGAGGAGGTCTTGGGGGATACTGAGGTGCATTGGAGGTTGGATAGGGCATGCCAGAGCCCCGTCCCGCATACGGCGTGTAGGGTTGGTGGTGAGGGTACGCCGGTTCGTCCATTGATGGCCAGAAGTTAGCTCCCTCGTACCCAAAGGGCACGAGGTTGTTCCTCCAGACTCCTGGGTTATGAGCGTGTTGAGGCTGCTGGTTGGGATTCCAATACCCTGGATGAAAGCCTGGATGGGCTGGACGGGAAGGCGCGTAGTCGTGTGCAGCTGATGCCGAGTTTTGGGCAGACTCCTCGTCGTGGTTACTAAAATCGCTTGCTTCCCAGTCCTCCCAGTCTTCTTCTTCTTCTTCTTCCGAAATGCTTTCTGGTGCAGCACTCTCGTCTACTGTTGAGAGTGGTGCCACTGGCGGCACACGCCTAGCAGGCGCTGGCTTTGGGTTCGGGGGTTTCCGTGAAGCTTGTCGACGAATGTAGACTTCTGCTGGCGGCTTCAAGCTTGGGGGTTCATCAACCTCACGCATAAAAGCTGGCCTCGAGGGTCTTCTCTGCCGAGGAGCTGATGACTTAGAAGGTCCCCAGTCCTCTGCGTATGACTGATTTCTTGATGAAGGACAGGTAAGGTCAGTCAAAGGTAGAATTATGTAGTGTGACTTTTGCTGACTTACCGGCGCTTGTGAATGTGTCCTCTCACAGAAGCAGAGTCTGACGGATACACCTCTGAGGGCTCTGACGTCCTAGTTTCCACGGCTGGCGCGGCAGTATGTAGCCAGTCCTGGATATTACTTGGTGCGCTGGGCCGTGGTCCACGCGAGGGCAAGGGTGCACGGCGTGAAGAGCGGCGCATCCCTCGCGGTGAGACCGTGAGCGGCCCCGAAGCTGTCGCGACAAGCTCACCACAGCAACGCTGTCCACAGGGCTGAAAGCTCGGTTAAGCAGCTATAAGGCTGCTCTATCAGTTGGCGGCTGTTACCCGTGCCTTGGGTCGTTGGATTGCGGCATTTCCTGCGTCTTGCCTTTCGTGCAGGTATGCGAGGGTTGAAATGTGCGCTCAGCACGCTTGACGATGGAGCTGACACTTTCATCCAGTCACGTCACTTGTCGCAGAAGATCAAAACTGCCGGACCCGTTCCTCAGTGCTGACGCTGTCTCCTGATTGCTCTCATGACCCTTGTCAAAAGGCGCTGTGTGGAGGCTGTGCTTGCATGGTATAGAGACATGTTTGGGGGCTGAGGTACTTTGCGCAGCAGCACCCTGGTCGCTGTGAGGATGCCTTGCATTTCGCCCTACAAATCGCAATATCGGAGCTTTTTATTTACCAGAGATGCTTTCGAAGATTCCGCTGCAAGGACGCCAGACCAGTGTGACTGCTTGAACTTTTCACCAAACTCGCGATGTCAGGCGCCGAAGTAATTGGGATTATCTCGGGCATCATTGCCATAATCGATGGATGCATGAAAGTGTACGATGCGCTGTCGGATGCGTCCTCTCTACCAGCTGCATTCCGGGATGTCGCTGCACGATTACCTCTCGTTCAAGACACTCTTACAACTTCGAAGGGAGGCATAAAAGATACCGACGAGGAAACCGATTCAACCAAGGCATTAAAGAAAGTGCTTCAGAGTTGCGAGAAAAAGGCGGACACTCTCCGCGACATCTTCAAGTCGGTCATCCCTGCACCAGACTCGCCAAAGTGGAAGAAACCTGCCAAAGCCGTGATGACAGTCTACAAAGCGAGCGATGTTGAAGGCGCGATGAGCGGAATTCTGGCCGATCTGCAAGTTTTAACTGTCAATCATGCAGTTAAGGCTGCGACAAGAGAGCAGCTCGAAAAGCTGATTGAGACGGCTGCTAAAGGTCGAACTGTTGAGAATCGCGGGCCAACAATGACCTTCAATAACACAGGATCTGGAACCCAGGTGGCTCACAACAGAGATGGAAACATAATGATGAATCTAGGATCGGGCTCTTTCAATACTGGTCCCCAGCAAGGGCCCTTTTACTTCGGCGCACCTCCAAGCCAATAGGAGCGACTTTGTACTGTAAAGAATAGTCGGATCCTTTAATGCTTCTCATTCTCAACAATTCTCAAATAAACAGACCATACATGCCTGTCCCCTTCTGAAGCTGCCTAGCAAGAGCCAACGGTGTGCGACATCGACGACATGAGCTATCCGGCAGCATTCAAAATTTATAGATAGCGGGAGAGCTGTCGGACCTGAGACGTCGGGGCATAAGGTATGCAATAGTCAGTACCTATAGACACTGGATAACAAACACGATGTTACTGAGTCGCTGAAGACTTTCTTTTTCTGTGTATTAGACAGCTGTCTCAACTAACCGACCTCAAATTGTCTCATCATCATTCTCCTTTGCCGCCTTCTCACCCAGATGGCCTCCCAACTCTTCAAATCTCTTTAGGGTCCAGTCAAAAATATTATCATACTTATATCCTTCAGAAACGAATAGTCTATGAAAGAGTCTGCGAAGATAACCGTAGTCGGGTTTTTCGTCAGGCCCCAGTGACCTAGTGTACTTGATATATGTGACGAACTCATGAGGAAGTCCCTCGCAGAGAGTTTCTACCGACATTGATTCTTTCATTGCTGCAATCTTCTCTTGCCGCTCCTTTCCGACATTCAGACTTTCATTGCTGCAATCTTCTCTTGCCGCTCCTTTCCGACATTCAGATGTTTCCACGGGAGTGAACCTCTCAAGAAATAAATTAGAGTATATCCCAGGGATTCCAAGTCATCACCCTGGAATTGTTCTCATTTGCGTTAGTATGCGAATTAAACCTATTCGTCTAAAAACTTACCACAGCCGCGATGATTTCCTAGGGAAGCAAATTGATGAGTCCCACCGAATGGGCGATTGTTCCAGCTCCAACCGCGGGCGTCGAATTTGGCTAATTCTAGGGGCTTTGACATACCAAAGTCAATAATATAAAGTATGTTCCCTTGTTTACCCTCTCCAAGCAGGAAGTTATCTGGCTTGATATCGCGATGTAGAATACCCTTATTATGCATAAATTCGAGACGCGAAATAGCTTGGGCAGCGAGAAGTAGGACGGTCTTGAGTGAGAAGCGTTTCCCGCAATATACAAATAAGTCTTGGAGAGATGGGCCCAGAAGATTGGTTACCATAATATGGTATTCCTCGTCGTCTCCTCTCCATTGAACCTCGGAAATCCCCACGCCTCCGGAGAGTGCTCTGCATATTTCTGTCTCGTTATCAATGTCCCTAGAGTCGTGAGAGACGTGTACTAGCTTGAGTGCGACATGCTCGTTGGTTTCGACGTTGGTACCTAGGTAGATTAGCCTAGTGATGTTCGGTAGTGTGCGAGCGGCAAAGACCAAAACGCACCCGCATAAACGAGACCAAAGCCTCCGTGGGAAACCTTATAGTCAAGGCGATATCGGCCATCAATGAGCAGATCCCGAGAACTATCAGTGGGAGACCAAGCATCGTAGAAAAAAAGGAAATGTTTACCTTCATCTTGGATCGTTATGATGAAAGAGAAGAAGGGAAGGGGAGAAGGTGAATTGGTTCCTTGACACGGTCTCCAGGTCTCCACCTCGACCTCGGCCATGAACAAAGAAAAATGAACAAAGGGTATGCAAAGCGAAGAAGAGCCCTTCGATGGATCCCTGGCTAGTCTTTAGTCTTCCTTCCAAAGCACAGTTCCTGTTGCATCCCGGTATTAACCATCCAGCCAGTCTTTTTCGTCAGAAACCTTCAATCGCGTCCCCGCCGTGTATATGAGATGGAGGGTCTTCCACTAAGTCAACCGCCAGAGGGCGTAGACAGACTTCTTTCCAGCCATTTTCCAGGACAGCAGCAGAAAAGAAGAGAGAAACCCAGCAGGCGACTAGAGAACTTTTCACCCGAGTTTTGGGACACCCTTGAGAAAATGTTCCTGACACCGCGCTACCTGAGAGAGTTCGATCGTCGCAATCATACACACCAGGTCCCGGCTTTTGCAGTCCCAGAACTGCACACGAGAGACGTTTTTCGATTTGCAAGACACGGTGGCCCAGACCTTGGTCATCTTCGAGGCGTAAGTGCTTTCATTTCATACTCAAGGTAGTCGCTGGCTAATGTAACGTCTTGACAGTGTGCCGACAGAAGCCAGATGGGCTCTTACCGCTCTTCTTTACCTTCGGATAAGCAGGTGCAGACGGACCAGTCGCCGAAAGAGAAGTGCTTGAGTGTATATGACCGCAATTTCATGCAGCACTTGGCCCAGAACGGCGTGTACATGGACAACAAGAGAGCGAAGTTGGCCGACCTGAGTACAGACAAGGCGAAGCTTGCTGAGAAGAGGCCGTCCTTTGACGCTGAGGCATACAAACACACTTTTGAACAATTTGAGGTGAAGAACGACAACGTGACTTCCGAGGCACAGGTAATGAGTGAAGTTGTGCCCCTCCTTGTCGGGAAAACAACATTCCTCAACGGTCAGAATGTTCTTTTTACCAGGAATCAGCCCTTCGGAAATGATAGGACTGTGTGCCCGAAGCCGGACTTCTTCGACGGTGCCCATCTGTGCGATATGACTGAAGAGGTTAAGAACAATCCTGCTGTGAAAGCAGCGGTAATCCCTACTGAACGCCCAGAAATGCCTGTCGCATCAAACTTTTTCCTCGAGGCGAAAGGCCCATGGGGAGTTCAATTACTGGCCCAGAGACAAGCAGCTTTTGATGGTGCGTATGGCACTCGCGCAATGCATACCTTACAAAACCTGAATAAGGGTGAGGGTGAGCCAGTGTATAACGGACAAGTTTCTGCGTTTTCCGCAATATATGAGCCTACCATACCGTCACTCGGCTTGAATGCTCACCATATAACTGCACCGCGGACGGACGGCGGGAAGCCAGAGTATCACGTGAATAAGGTCGGGACTTGGTGTGTATACGATGTTGACTCTTTCATAAGTGCGATTACTGTATTGAGGAATGCCAGAGATATGGCCGCTCAAATTCGAGACGGTCACATCCGGGATGCAAATATGCGTCCTATAGCGCACTTGAGAGATGGAGGAATCAATGAAGCCGCAAAGTCAGGCAAGTCCTGAAAGCTGCCCGGGCCGATATGTCATGTCGGACTGGACTCCGGGGTTCGCTGAGATTTCAGAGAATATCTTCTGAAGGGGAGAGTTAAAAGATCGGAACAAAAGAAGGCATATGTGGGCGGTGGTTGCATCAGACCTGACTTTGAAATGATAACTCGGGTGTTGAGGCCTCCGATTTTTATATGCTTATTTTGACGGATACCTCACTGCGTGATACTGTAGAGAATAGTCGGACCCTTTAATGCTTCTCATTCTCAAATAAACAGACGATACATATCTATCCCCTTCTTAAGCTGCCTAGCAAGAGCTAACGGTGTGCGACCACCGTGGTCTCTGACATTCGTGTTGACTCCACCATTGATCAGAACCAGCACCGTGTCTCTATCGCCACACCAGACAGCGTGGTGAATTGCCGTGAAGCCCTCCTTTTCATCTCCTAGGTCTGGCGAGCTCGTAGCTTTAACCATGACGGCTAGACCATCATTGAACTTCCCTATGGCAGCCCGGTGCAAAACCGTCAGGCCATCTTTGTCCAGGACATCGCACGAAGCGCCATGCCCTAACAGCAGTCGAACCATCCCCAGATTCTTCTTCGCTACTGCTAGATGCAGGGCTGTCGATCCTGCCGCATCCTTCTGGTCGATACTCGCGCCACTTGACGCCAGGAGGGCTACAGTTTCCTCGCGGTCACAGACAACGGCGTGGTGTAGCGCAGTGCGGTCTTCCACATCGACGAGATCCTTGTTCACGCCTTTCATGAGGAGGTAACGAACTATCCCATCATATCCAAGTGCTGCGGCTCGATGTAGCGGAGATAATTTATCCTCATCAGTGTTCTCGGTCGGTGCGCCATGCTCGCACAGCAGAAATACCAGAGGTAGATCATTCTTCTCGATTGCCGCATCTAGGGGCGTCAGGCCGTAGCTATCTCTGATCGTGAGCGAAGCGCCTTCTTTAACCAGAAGCCACGCTATAGAGCTATCCTGGTTGTGGATGGCGTAGTGAAGGCTACTATTGCCCTCGCGATCCAATTCGTCGGGGCGAGCGCCATGCTCCAGCAGCATCCAAACAATGGTGGATTGCTTTCCCATTGTCGCAGCCAGCAATGGAGTCATTCCGTCTGAGTCTCTATCTTCAAGGTTTGGGTTGTAGCTGAGGAGAAGCCGTATGATCTCAACCTTGCTGTAGTATATGGCCCATCGCAAGGGAGATGCCCCAAGTTCGTCATGTAGGTTGGGATCTGCTTTATTTTCTAGCAGGAGACGGGATAGTTCTTCGTGTCCATTCTGCACGGCAGCTTTCAGAGGAGTCCAATCACCCTTTGTCGAAACGCGATTCGGATCAGCGCCTCTTTTTAACAACAGACGCACAATATCGGATTTGGCCTGGTCCATCGCATCTCTAAGGGAGGTCCAGCCATCTCCATCCTCGGCGTTGGGATCCGCGATGTTCATAACCATCATCTCTGCAATCTCAGAAGAGGCATACTTCATTGCCCATGGCAGCGGCTTGATACCTCTCTTGCCCTTTGTTTCCACCCGGGCATTGGCTTTGAGTAGCTCTTTAATGATCGCCTCGGAGTACGTGGTAGATCCCATGAGAGCGATGTGAAGTGGCGCGTCGCCACTCTTGTCTCTGGCGTCCACGTTGGCACCCTTCTCAATCAGGAACTTAATCAACGTCCCGCGACCGTATTTGACTGCCCAATGCAAAGCAGTCTGTCCATCGCAGCAAGGAGAGTTCAGGTCAACGCCGCTGTCGATCAATTTTCCAGCCCAGTCTTGTTCGGTGAAGTACACAGCGGCGTGAAGTCCAGTCATTCCTTTGAATTGCATGCTCCTGGTCTCAGCCATAGCTTGGAATGCTCTTGAGACCTTCTCGCTTTCGCCCAGGAATCTCATGGTGAGACCTTCGACTTCAACATAGTCTTCTTTGGACCTCCCTTGTCGGAGGTGAGTTATCCAGTGCTTGGCACAATATTTGAACAATGGCTCTTCAATCTTTTCGTCGGTCTCATCCAATAGCAAGCACCTTAGACAGGATTTTGCCACGTCCATATGCGCTTCTTCTTTGATGATGCCGTGATTCACTAGGTGTTTCTGAACAGACTCATGGACCAACCGCATGACCTCCGTCTTCGGATCTATGGTCACCAGTCCAGCACAGACGAACATCAAGTCATCCTTATCTGGAACAAAAGCTTTGTTAAGTGTAGCTTTGCTATTATGAACAGCGAAGCTGAGACATACTTGATCAGCATTTATTGGCGTGACAGAGTTAGTTATCCATGTCAGGACATGCTCTGCCAAGCCTTGCTTGCTTGTCAGACCCTGAGCCTTACTCTTCTTCTTGATCTGTAAGATTGATGTCTCGAATGCTTTCGTTACGCTGTCGGGAAGCTCAGAGAGAGCTAGATTAATGGCTCCCAATGTCCTCTGTTGTTCCAAGTAATCCATGTGAAGTTTCGTCATAAGAAAGCTTTTCCTAGTCAGCATGTAAAACGAGGGAAATTAAGGAGAAAGAGACATACATTCCCTGGGTAGCCTGTGCTACCTTGTCAACCACACTCTCTAGAAAGCTTGGCTCTGACGATTTTCCTATCTCTCTTCGCAAAACCTCGGCGTCGTTTATTCGGCTCCTGATATACAATTTGATGTCGTCGTCGCGAGGCACGACTTGAAGAACTTCGTTGGGTTTCAGCTCCCTGCCAGTATCCCAGCCGCTTCGAGACGTAATTAAGATCTTGCAGTGCCATCGGAGACTCTGCACGATCTCTTGAAATTTGAGTCGGAATTCTTCTCCCTCAGATCCTTCGCAGTCATCGAGAGCGTCGATTACCACGTATACTGTCTCAAACGCTGAGCTCATGGTCTTCAAAAGCTGGAGGTACTCGTCTAAAGATGGGTTGACCTTGTACTTGTGCCAATCGCTGTATGTGGTTTTCAGCTCCTGACATACTTCTTCTGATTGTTGTTGCTGAAGAAGCTGCTTCAAGAGCGTTAGGAGGATGTACGCGAGACTGGGTTCTTTCTCTTGTTCGCCTCGAAAGTACACGTAGACACAGCCCATGTTCTTGCCTAGAACCTCTTTTTCAAGGTGATCGATAATAAGTGACCTAATAAGAAATGTTAAGACCGCAAGAATCATGATTCTCAGGGTAAAGTGCGTACGTGAGCATAGTTTTACCAGATCCAACTATCGACAGTCAGGGTTCGGCTGTTTCAATGATTGGAGCAGGGTAATCTTACGGCTCCCATTCATCCAAAGAAGATTGGATGACCCATCTTTCCATTGCTCAAACTCTCGACTCTCAAAGACCCAGGTACCGGTTTCGGGAACAAGAGTTCGAAATAGAGCCTGCTGGTGCACATGATGGTCGAGAATTTGAAAATCGACCGATGACTGAAGCATTATATGAAGCCATTTGAGAACATCGCCCCCTACAGAGAGGTTAACAAAGACTACCTATTTTCTGACTAAAAGCCGTAACACCTACGCGTTGCTTCGGTCAATGTGATCTCTCTCCCAGAATTGAAAACCTGCATTAGTCGAAGCAGGGTTTCGAGGTCAATTTTGTCGACTATCAAGACAGGTCAGGATGAATTACGACCAAATTTGGTTTCGCAAACTTACAGTTGAAGACATTCTGGGTTGCAATGTTGTTTTGAACGCTGTTATCGCCAGTATTCACGCCGAGATTGCCGTTGCCTTGATGCAGCGGTTGGAGACCATCACCTCTATTTACGGCCTCAACTCGCCGTGACTCGTTGTCCATTGACGGCATATTGACGAAGGTGACCTTTGCAGGGTAGAAGCTCGACTTGTAAGCTATCCAGACGGTATCTTTAATTGGATGTGATGCGCGTGCGACATGTTTGGAGTGTGGAACCTAGGTCTTTTGATCGTGAGATTGTGATACTGGTCAACGAAGCAGGTCGCGTCGATGGCTGAGCCGCAAGCATCACGAGTCCGGTTATTCATTTACCGAAATACCCTCATCTGATGCCCCGTGAGATGCAATGTCTCCTGCCTGGCTGCCTTCGGCGGCGCCGTGGATATCGAAGGACAGGGGGTCATAGTTATTCACCAATGGGAATGTCTTCGAGCCCAACCTTCTCCAGCCCTTTGCAGCACCCCCTCAGTCCAAAAGGCGGGCCGCCAACCAATAATTGCTGAACACAGATGTCGCTCGCTGGCTCAGAAGTTCAGCTCTATGCAGCCACTGACCGCCCTGCCTTGTAATACGTCCGTTCAGACATGCGGAGACGAGATGATCCAGCTTGGTCCTATCATGGTTAAGGGGCCATCTGGTGGCTGTGCAGGGCCCGATGATGTACCCCATGTATCGTGACTTTACGACGACTTGGCGCTCTTTTCCGCCTAAAAGACAAAGCAACTTGCGCCTTAAATGCTGAGAGCCTTCTCGTCTCTAGAAGAAGCTCGTTATCCGTCCCGTCATAGTACCATCGCTCATTGAGTTCCTCAGCACCCGCAAGGATGTCTGCCCTAAGCGCCAGAGACGTCACAAATCAACTCAAAAAGGCCATCCGTACAATTGGAGGAGCTGTTGAGGCCTGCGAGACGATCGACGAAGAGTCAAAACTTCCTGATGCTTTCAAAGTGGTTGCAAAACATCTCCCCCTTGTTCAGAGCACTCTGAAAGATATCAAAGCCTATCTGGACGGGAACCCGGATGATCAACCAGACGCTTATGCCGATATCAAAGAGATGGCTGATGCATGCCCAAAACTAGCTGAACGGCTTGAGGACTTGTTCAACTCAGTCGATGGAGATGAAGCATCATTTCTAGAGCGATATAGCAAAGCTGTTGGACAAGATGATAGGCTTGAACTCGTTATGAAAGACCTACTCGGACACCTTCGAGATGCAGCGAGGGAGCCCTTTGTTACGGCGGAGAATGTACAGGCGATAAAGGACGCTTTGAAGGAGGTCAAGGCGGTTAAGGAATCTCTGCCTACTGGAGCCGGCGGAGGCCACATGTTCAACAACTACTCGAGTGGGATCCAGCCGGTCCATGTCGGGAAGGGTCACATCATGCTCAACTCTGGTAGCGGCCAGATGTTTTCGGGCGACAAACCAAGCATTTACTATGGAATTCAACACCCGCCACCAAACTGATAGTTTCGAAGACAAAAACCATCTTCAATATGAACCCCAAAGATAAAACCTGAATCTGAAATGATATATAGCAGAAAGATGGAAGGATCCGGGTACAATCGGGGGTACAACTAGTAATCTACAATTCAACCAAGTCAATTAGGTCGCCGATGCTGACGAGTTGGAAATTTCTTCAGTGAAAGGAGCTCAACGCGATTTAGTTGTTAGATCAGTGGTGTTGGGGCTCTTCAACCAACCCTGGCTGTAGGATTCCAGGGCTGTTGCTGATGCGGGCGGTTTTAGGGCCTTCTTGTGGCTGAAATCCTACCACCTTTCGGAACTTTTGAATTCTCCAGAAACACAGCACGCCCATGAAACTCTACCGAAACGCCGAATGCGAAAATGCAAGAGAGCGACGCTGAGCCAGCGCAGAATTTGATACCAGACTTGACGTTTGGGGGAGAAAACAGCCATGGCCTCGAAAGCCTTCCGCCCGAAATCCGCCGCCTGATTCTTCAGGCGCTGGACCTTCCGAGCCTCAGCGCACTGGTACATGCTTCACCGGCCTTCCACCACCAATACATTCTTGAGCGTCGGCGCCTTCTATGCCAGAATCTCGAGAAGGCGCTTGGAAGCGCCGCCATTGACGCCTATGCTGTCTGCCGCGCTACGTACGGTGATAGACAAGAGAGAGAGGATGCTGTCGCGCTTCTCGATCGGTATAGAGAGGAGAAGCTAATCCGGCGCTTCGACGCAGTCGATGAGCTCACTGAAGACCAGGCAGTTAAAATGACGGCCTTCTATCTACGATGCGTGGTCCCTTTCACAGAATATTTCACTCGCTGGACCTTGGGTAACCTCGGCAGGGAACTAGATAAGAAGATAGAGAGAAACATTACCAGCACAGAGACCTTGCGGTTCCATCGTGCTGCATACCGTTTTGAGCTGTTGTGTCAAGTTGCTGGTAGAGAGACCGCCTTCGGAGCAAGGCAAATTGGGGCGAGCGTTTCTGTTTTGGATCTCGTGATGCCGTGGGAAGACGAAGAAATACTTTGCATCCTAGAATTTGCTTTGACCTACTACGACGCAATCTTCAAAAGGATCCTCTGGGACCTGAATCCCGAACACCCCAAGTTCGCTGAAGGGAGGCCTCCAACTCTCGAAGGACCCTTGGACTTGAATGAAACTAGTAAGTTATATTAAATTGAGCAAAAAGCCCTGTTATCTATGTTTGGCGCACATGTCTAAGACCGTTGGTAGATTGGATAGCCTACCAAGAGGGCACAGCCTTGTCTGGTCTGTCAGTACTATGCAAGGTTCTTTTCGAAACAAAAGACCACCAAGATCTCGTTATTACGATGGATAGACATATGGCTAGGACGGGGATGTTGTTGATGTTGCAGCAGCGCTTTTTCGAAACGGACGCTGATATGCCGGAGCATCAGAGGGTGCCGGTCCCATTTCGCGGTGACGAAGACCCGGATTCACCGCCATCCGCTTGGATAGCCATCTTCGGCACGAATAGCGGTAGATACGGGGCGCACGTTCCAGAAGAGATGCGGTATTGGGGCTATGTTTTCTGGGATGAGGCCACATTGACAGAGACTGGGGGGATGGAGCTCATGGATATGCAGTGGCAGCGGTTCTTGGACGAAGATAATATGGAGTTATCGGCAGAAGAATCTTCGTGATGAAGGATTTCCGAGAGAACGAGAAACTATAGGTACTAAATGATCTTTTCGGACCCTGTCACCAATTGGGATTGAGCTAGAGACCGAACAAGAGAAGAGAGCGTTGACGGTGTAAGTGGGCAGAGACAGCAACTTCTGAATCTAGATGACGGCGATCACGTCGACTCAAGCTCTTGGCCGAAAGCTTGGAACGCTTTCAATCAGCTCATACCAAAGCAAGAGATTTTAAACAGGTGCTTCTGTCATAGAATTGTTTCTAGCTATGCCTTCGAAGTCGTTTTCATCGTGGTTTGAAGTTCTGCTGATCCAGATCCTGCATCGTTGTCGCCCACCAGTATTGTGACTGAGGATGAGACGTCATCACCAAGCAAAGTTATGCTGTCGCCCAATATTGTACCCCAGTCCCAAAGGGCAACGCTCGCTCGCTCAGATATTCTCTCTGAACAGCAATCCCATTCATCAACCTTCCCATTCATCCTTCATCTGTCGTGCAGCGCTCCTCGTCGGTAGGCTCCCCTCTCGCCCGGCCCAAAACTTCACACCCAAGGTCGACATCGATACGCTCGCCACTATGAAGTTGCATCTATTCCCCATTATTGCGCCCGTAGATGGTCCACCATTTTCGCTCTCTGTAAATCTGTGTGAAAGGCACACGCTTGTATAAGGCCATCGAAGGGCGTCGGTCAAAGTGCAAGATACCGTGTAAGACGCCCGTGTTGAAACGCCCCAAAGACGCTGGTCATCCTGATTTAGTAAGAAGACAAGGGCCGTTTTCTTTTTATAGAAGGTCGAGCGATGTAGTAGCACACCGAAGCATCGTAGACATGACCCAGAGTGCCGAGAGGGTTCAGTTTCTCCCTTTTGCCTTTGTAGAGGGGAGCTTGATCGTACGTAGAATCGGCACCCTCTCTCCGTTGATGAAAGTGTCTGTGACTGGCAGAGGCGCCAGATCGCCTGGTGGTCCGCTCTCTTTGGACGAGTGATGTAAACCCAGGAACAAGGTCGTCGACAACGGGAGAGCCAGTCGAGATTTCTCGTTCTGCAAAGGTAATAGAGCGCGGAGTACAATAGGGTTGGTCGCGGATCGCCCGATCTCTGATTCCTGACTCATGATATGATGTTGACTTGTTTGTGAGCGAAACGCCGATCTTGAACCTTTTCTTATGTGGCTCGGCGCCAGGGATGTTGGTATTGGTTGACATGTTAATGTCGCTATTGTCGGGTTGCTTTCTCTTTGCCCCTGTGCCGAAGTTTGACGTTGTGGTCATCCAATTGCCGGGCTCTCTGGTCTGTTCGTCGAGCCTGTCCCACTGCCTCCTGAGATCTCGCTCGATCTTAGCGATGTACTCTGGAACCTCGAGATTACCATCCTTGACCGCATCAAAAAGCCGCATCCGGGCAACAGCCTTCGACCTAGAACGCTTTAGACCATAGTGGATGAGCTGCGCTTCGAACCAATGTCCATAGTGGTCGCGCACATTGCCTGAGTTGAAGTGTGCTTTCAGCTCTTCTAGGGTTGCGCGACGGTGGCGATTGTTTCCAGATGACTCGGCCAGGAAGTCTCCATTGAAGATGACAAACCCGTCCTTTGATACGGGACTGGCCCCGAACCAGGCAGAAGAAGCGTTGACGCGAGGCATTGTTCCAAAATGTGTGAAAGGAAACAAGTTTGCGTAGGTGAAGTGAGGGACTCGATTCAATTGTTTGGGTCAGGCCAGCTTCAAGTTCGAAGAAGAAAAGTGGTCACAAAGAGAGTGAAGAAAGGTGAGGTGAGAAGGGAAGGAAGGCAGGCCTCAAGCGCCGCGCATGTGTGGCTTTACACGATCACTGAATCACGGCTGTTTTGAACTGGCCACTCAGATGTTTGACCTGCAGCTGAATGTGAATCGCCAGGGTGCACTAAGCTTCATCGATCGCGTATCCTCCACTGGGTTCCGGATTTCGTCTCGTCGTCACATCAGCCAGCGTTATCGCACCGAATATCTCGCTGTAGTAAGTAGAGCTGCGGAGATGGGTGGTAATTGTAGTCAGGCTTGTTTTCCCAGAGCAGCCTTGCCAGCCAGTCACCTCGTTGTGACGGTTTTGGGTGAGATCAAAGTCACGCTTGGCAGAAAGTTCACGACTCCCAATTGCACAAGCAGGGCACCGGGATTGCCATCGAATGAAATGCGATTCCATGTAAACGCTCTCCAAAATGTAACCGGGCGAGACCTGCCGACAAAAGGGGCAAATGTCGCCAGCCGGCTTCTCCACGATGATGCAGGATAATCGACAAAGCCGGGGAAGCTATCCGGATGTCTCCCCGTACGAACCACGGGTCCAAGTGGCGAGAACAAACGAAAACCAGGATTCTAGAAGATGTGCCTTCGTGGATAAAATTGCTTTGTCGCTGCTTGGAACCCGAGTAGCTCTTCTAAGTACTGGTGCATTGCCCGGGGGTCGGCTTGTTAGGGCGTAATTGTGTATCAAGAACACTTCAAATCCGCATCGTGATGTTGCATCCTTTGATCGCGCCGTGAAAAAAAAAGTCGCAGACGGCTTCTCCCCGTCAAACGCCTGCCTGCACCTGCGCGAGTTGACACGCACAGCATACGTCTCACGTTTGCACATGGCGAGGCTCCAACCCGAAAACTGCAAACAACGTCACTGTCAACCGAAAAAAGGGGACTCTTTTTTTTCTCTCTTCCCTCTCACCTTTGCTTCACAAATTTTTATTGTGCTTGTATTTATTGTCGCATGCTGCCTTCGCGCCCGCGGAAGGCAGCCGTCGGATGCCCGCGTCGTCTTCACACGGACGTCCCATCAAAGAAAAGGCATTCATCGCTCGAATGCTCCCGCAACATCGCTCGCTACTCACCACCACCTCACCTCACAATACTCGAACATTCTTGGCTATAAATTCACAACCTTGGGCTTGCCATTTCTGGTTTCTGTCTTTTCAACCTTCACCGATCACCACCACTTCCAACCAACTCACTTGCGAAAGCAACGCGTTGCTGTGACTACACCTCGAGACGAAATCGTCATCAACCCGCCAGCCCTCCCCAAGATGGCCGGCACCACGACCCCTCATCTCGAGAATGATCTCGAAAGCCCTCCTGACCCTCAGTCTCCTCATTTCTCTCCTCATACACCCCCTTCGAATGGCGCATCGCCTCTCGTGGCGGCTCCATACAACATGGATGTGCCGTTCGGCTATCTCACCGTGGCGCCTTCGCTCTGGCGAGGCGGCGAGGAGCCCAACATGGCCCACGACTACTTCGATCCGCATGCGGACGTTCATTCGCCTCAGGTCTGCCACTCTCCTGGCTTCGAGGACTTCACTATGCCGTTCCGACCCTACACCGCTGCGAATCCTGGTCCCCGTTTGACCCTGGCACCCTTGCTGCCTACGACTACTGCAGCTGCAACACCAAACCAGTTCATGCCTTATGGTCATCAGCCGCGCCCATACATTCCTTTCAATGCTTCGCAGGGCCCTGTTCAGATCCCTGGTCAGGTTCCCATCGGGGTCTCTCGCCAGACCAACAACACTCCAGTGTCCGCCGTGCAGTATCCGCCCCTGATCGGTCTGCAGCACCGACTGGCTCGTCCTGCTCCTCTCCCAGAGCAGCAGGATACCAAATCCCTCTCCTGGAGAGACCGTGCTGGACTTCTCCCCCCGGGCATTCGACCTCCCCCCGGCCTCCACGATGACATGGCCACGCGACCTATGGCCTTGACCCCTACCCCTGAGCAACTCTCCGGAGCCAACCGCGGTTGGATCCAGCAGCTCTTCAAAGAGGCCCGCGCCTCCAGCGCCTCTCCTGGTCCTAAGCCTTTCGCAGGCCCCCATATGAAGCCCAAGTTCCGCCCCATGGCCGCCCTCGCTCCCGTCGGCCGAGCCGTCTCCATGGACGCCTCCCGAGATCCTCTCCGGATGCCCCCTACCGCCTTCTCAAGCAACTACCGCGGTGAGCACAGCATCCGCAACGCCAGCGTCGAGGACCTCCCTGATGAGCTCAACTGCGCCCTTTGGCTCACGAACCTCCCACCCGACGTCTCGCACAAGGAGCTCCTGGCTTGCATTCGCAACATTGGCCGCATCTGGTGCACCGTCATCAACGCGCCCGACTTCGTGCGCCACAACACCGCTGCCGCCAAGGTCAGCTTCTTCACCCCCGGCCCGGCCCAGCGCCTCTTGACCCAGTCTCTGACCATGGGCCTCTCTATCCGTGGCTACACCATCAAGGTCACGCACAACAGGGTCAAGTACGGCCAGGTCGCCGCTGCCGGTGATGCCACTCGAGTTCTGATCATCACTGGCCAGAAGACCTTCGTCAACGAGGCGACGCTGACTGCTTGGTTCCGCGAGCGCTTTATCTTTGAGGTCGATGAGGTGCGCACGCTGATTGCCCATGGCAACCGTGTCGTGATCGCCTTCTGCTTCGGTAGCTATCGCTGCCAGGCCCAGATGGGAAAGATGTCCCTTGAGAAGGACAAGCCTGAGGGCTTCGAGCGAGTCGAGTTTGGTGAAGACCCTTGCGAGGTTGGAGATTCCGGCGCTATGCGAGCGTATGAGATTGCCGCTCGACGAATTCAGGGACAGTAGGGAAAGGATGGACGAAAATTGGTAATGTGTGTGATGGATGGATAGACAAAAGTGGACAGGGGGCAGTCAAGCAGGAAGCTGTATGTTTTAGATACTGGTTGCTTTCATAATGCAGATTGCCATAGATAATAATTGATTGAGGCTGTATTTAGCATTGTTGTTCTTCACTGTGGATGCTGTTGTGAATGCTGAGTGCACACTATTCTAACTTTTCCCTTTTATCCATGCTCAGAAAATAGAAGTCTCGCCTGAGTGAAGGGCCAGCCGTCGATCATGAGCAAGCATTGTCTACCTAGTACCTCATCCATGTTTTCTAAACGGAACATACCAGGCGCTCGTACCCCCGCCAAAATATGGCTTCAACTTATTGATCTCAGTCGCGAATGCGGTAGTCTTAGTCCCATCTTGATGTAACTAAAGTAATGCGTAAGTCCACAATCTTGGAGTTCTGGGACTTCACACATACCTCAATGCTCTCCCATCCTAGTGGATAGATTGCCAGTCGTCGCTTGTCTGGGTCAACATGCCCCTCACCATACGACACTTCAGAGGCGTCGTTAGTGTTGACGCAGTAAGCCCAATAGCCTCCTGTGAACCCCAAAATCTGGTAGGTGTCTAGGTATGTCTGATGCATGGATTTTTGTAGGGCGGCGTCTTGGAGAGGTGCGTCGTCTCGAAGTCTGATGCACGCCTGGTAAAACATTGTGAGTAGAGGAGGATAATGGCAAGTCTCTGTGAGGACGTACAAATTCGCAGAATGGAGCATCGAATGCCTTGAAGACCTCCTTTACATGTTCTTCGGGGAAGTGGAAGAGCAGCGACACGGCGTCGCCTGTCGACAGAGCCTTCAACGAGTCGTGTATGGGGGCTCGATCGATCGCTTTGTCAGGCCAATCTGATCAATGGTCAGCCGCTGTTCGCCAGACGGAAAGTTTAAACCCTACTGATTAGCCAGGTGATCTCGTGTCGCTTCTTTTGCAGATCGTATAGCCCGACGCCGATGCTGTAGCCGTAGTATTGCGAGATAGCTCCAGCGGCTGAGGCGGTTCGACGCAGCTCGACGAACGCAGCAGCCGAGATGGTCAAGCTTGGAGAGAGGGTGAAGCGAATCACCTCGGAAAGCATCTTGATCTAGTCTTCGGAAGAGGAGCGGGTGTCTGGTGGGCTGAGAAGTTCGATCGTGTTGGGAAGAAGATGCTCAGCCCGCTCCTTAAGTAGGAATCACCCATTAAGAAGATGAAGGGCCCAGAACGCCCTGCAAGACGCGCTGGCTAAGCTGACCAAGTGCTCCGTAACCGTTTCATTGTTGGTTGATGATGACACTCTGCAGAGGCATGTGGCTTTCATAGCTGTCCCAATTGGGAAGACCGCGCGCGATTCTCCTGATTGGGACGCCCCGCGCTGTCTTTTGGCTGCACATGCCAGCATCGTCGAGGTCTTGTCGTTAGGCAGAAAGCCTCTAGAGGGTCTGTAAGAACGAAAGCTGATAAATCAGTTGTTGATGATATCAAAGCTTGGTAATTATGCGAGATTTGGGTGCCCTGCATGAGGTTGGGAAGCTCGTTGTGCAGTCAGTTCTCGCGGTACATAAAGGACGCCGAGTTCCCCCCATCCCAGCGTTAGACTGAACAAGACTCGCAACAATCGCACCTCACAGCAATTCAATCCTTTAGAAAACGTAACTTTTGATCTCGAACCTTGGAACCTGTTTCCCATTCATCCTTCTCTACGTTATTATTTGCCGATCCTTTTACAATGGTGACTGTCGCAATTGCTGGCGGTACTGGCAATATCGGTCGCACCCTTGCCGAAGTCATCAAGCAGAACCCCAAACACCAGGTTCTCATTTTGTCGCGTCGAGTAGGTGTTGCCTTTGCAAGAAAATCGGATCAACTTCCTCAAGTTATAACAGGTTCCCGAAGTCCAAGACGAAAAGGCGCCCGTCTTCGCCGTCAATTACGACAGCGTTGAGTCTCTAGCCAAATTCTTTGAGAAGCACCATGTGCACACTGTCATCTCGACCATCCAAATCATGGATGAAAAGTCTGGTGCGGTCGAAATAAGCCTGGTCAGAGCAGCCGCCAAGTCAGCTCCTACGAAACGCTTCATCTCGAGTGACTGGGGACTGCCAATCCCACCACCGTGAGTTCTCGCTGCTGGAATGACTACTGGCAACCGTACTCTGACAAATTCGATCCAGAGAACTGCAAATGGCTGCGCACCCTATCCGCGCAGCGACGGCCGAAGAGTTGCGTAAGACCGATCTTGAATGGTCGACTGTCCACAATGGTTTTTTTCTCGACTATTTCGGCCTTCCCCATATCCAGAGTCAATTGGCCCCATTCACGAGCAACATCGACATGGTGGACAGAGCGGCTGCGATACCTGGAACTGGAGAAGACACCATCAGCTTTACCTACAGCTATGATATGGCCAAGTTCGTTGAGGCAGCGCTGGATCTTCCTCACTGGGACGAGGCGCTCATCTGCTGCGGAGATAACTGCACCTTGAACGAGATCGTGAGGATGGCCGAGGAGGCCACTGGTACGTCGCCCTATTTGCACCGTCTGATAGTAACCAGGACAAATACTAACCATTTCTTCAGGCGACAAGTTCTCTGTATCGTATGATGACGTAGGAAAGCTCGAGCGCAGCCAAGTCAGCGAGTTACCAGCCCACGCGACGGCATACAGATACTTCCCCAAGCCGATGCTACAGGCAGTCTTGGCCCAGTTTGGCCTTTTAATAGTCAATGGAGCTGCTCATCTACCAGACGATAACACATTGAACGACAAGTTTCCCGATATCAAGACGAAGACCGCTCAGGAGGTCATCGGCTTTTGGAGAGGCAAATGAGAGACGGGCTCGCTAATCGCGGCTGAGAGGACATCACGCGTTGGATAGAAGGTTCTTCATAAGTCTGATTTCATCTATGGTACAATAAACTAGCTCCCATCCTCAGAAAATTGTCGACGACTCTCGATGTAAACCTCATGTAAGATCATTTTTTCGCAGAAGAACAAGAACTTTCCTGTACATCGCATCGTTCCCGGACCAACACTAGCGGCAACGCAATGGTTGAAGGTGTGACCTTCACCACAGCTCGCGATAAAACCATTCGAATTCCCCAAAATGGTGATGGTCCGTCACAAATGAGCCATCTTCGTACGACCTCTGTCGGGCAACCACTCTCCGTGTCGCCCATTAATGAAGGCCACCAATAACCCTCAAACTCCATCACACTTTCATGGGCATCGTCGTCCATCATGTCCACACTGGCCATATCGAGTTCCCTCCACAAGTTTTGCAAATTCAATATCATGTTCGCGAGCTTACGTCGTTCCTTTTCGAGTTTCTCGAGGCCGGTAGGCGAGAGTAAGTGTATAATATGGACACTAGGAATCTTCCACGGCAGGGCTGGTTGCAGAGGGTCTCTGAGCGACAGCATCACCTGAATTTCTTCTTCCATGCACTTCTCAAGTAAGCGCGCGACGTGCGAGAAATAGCTGGTTTCCTCGAGCCGCGCCATGTGATCGTACAGTCGCTGGCAGTGTCTGCCCGTCATCCCGACCGTCTCGAAATCGGCTTTGCCGTGCCCGATCACCGAAAAAAGGCAGTCAAGCTCGTCGATAGGAACGCATTCCCAAGCCTCTTTGCCGAGGTCAAGCGGATAGGAGTTGGAATCCAACTAAGGTTCCGCATCCTTTTCGACCCATTCCACCAACATCAGCTCGTCAAGATGGTTGAAGAGGCGCAACAGAGAGAAGATTCCGCTGTCTATAGTCTCTGTATGCAATGGCGGATCGGCGAAGCTGTCGACACCGTAGCATTTCAGTGCTAGCTTCCGGACTTTGGCCATCTCTGTTGGGTCGAGTTGTCCAAAGTCCCAGAGGCAGTTGGTCAAAAAGCCATAGTGGCCGCTGTCGTCTTTGTTGTCGAACTCAAGCATCAGTGTGTCTCGGTCAAAGTTGAACCACGTCGCCGGGCCTTCTGAGCGAGTTCGAAAGGCAAGTTGGTAACCGAAATGCTGTAGAGCGGCCCTTGATTCCGAGAAGGTGTGCAATAGTGGTGGGATCGGAACAGGGCTGTATAGATAGCCCTCTCTCATGAACTCGTACGCAATTTCGGGGTGCTCCCGGAGCCAGTCAAGGGGAATATCGGGCGTAGAAGGATTCGGAACCCACGGAGTCGATGCGGCAAGGGGTTTCGCTCCCGTGAAACCGTACTGCTCCAAGGTGGTCTGCTTGCTGATATATCGTCGCGGGACAGTCCTAGCCCAATTGAAGGCAAAGGCTGCGAGATCTGGGTGGATTTGAGGACGCTCGATCCTCATACGATATTCTTCTTTAAACTCCTCGTAATCCTGGTAAATGCATTCCTTAAGTAGAACCACGCGAGGAGGTGTCGCATCGAGGTAAATCTGGTGGCGGATCTCGGGAGGGAGGGATGTAAGATAACACGGAGTGGCAGGCATGATGTCAGAAGCAGGGCAGCTGCGCCCTGGGATGTTTTCCTCTGTTGTCAGCGCAGAATTTGGGTTGCTGTGGTCCAGGTGGTGATGATGTGGTTGTTGTTTTTGTGAGGAAGTTGGGAAGATGGAAGGTGCAGGCGGTGGGTCGCGGCCTAGGAGAGTTCCTCTACCTTCGGGCACCCATCTGAAGAAACCCATTCACCTTTTTTCGTCTCTCACCACTACCTACGTCACTCACCAAGGCGGTAGTGAATCAGAGCAAGGTGTGAAACATGAAGCCCTAACCTGACCCCAACCACCCTAGCCATTACCAACCCCTAACCGGAGAATGCAGAGAGCGTGCTGGCGAAGGTAGTCAGAGGGGGCGCTTCGTAATCAAGCCCATCAGGTAGTGATTGAGATTCTTCTGAGTTCATTCATTCATTTTACCATCTAGCAAACTATCTCTGACGTGCAGTGTAATGTCGACATTCCTCATGTAGACTCCAAGTACGACGAAACTGACCAGTTGTCCCCCAGCCAAAAAAGAAAGAAAAAAAAGTCATCTTCCATAAGAAATCGTGCCAAGGCCAAAACTGGCAGAAGGGAAATTGCTACAGATATCTGCTTTAATACTCTTCACGATGTTCCCACCATAGCTCACCATCGTCTTCAAGGTTTGCTCGTGGTCCTGCGTGGATGAACCACCGCTTCTCGTAATCCAGCCGTTCTTGTTCCGTGGTGAGAAGATGCTCAATGTTGGAACGGGTACCATGGTTCGCAATTGAAGGCCAGTGAAGTCGGGCAAAGGCTTTCATTGCTCGTCGCTCCTCCTTGGTTCTTGGGAGTTCAGTAGTGTAAATGTCGTCCCATTCTTCTTGCAGACGGTACATCATACGCTCGAGATCAACGCGCGCCTTTCGAAGTCTTTCGTATCCGGATTGTGACAGCACGTGCACTAATCGGACTTTGGGGATCTTCCATGGATCCTCGGGGTAGTCTTCGACATCTTCGTCGTCTCCATCGTCTTCATCATCTCCATCATCCTCGTCGTTCTCATCGTCCTCATCATCCTCGTTATCCTCATCATTCTCGTCGTTCTCATCGTCCTCATCATCCTCGTTATCCTCATCATTCTCGTCGTCGTCGTCGTCGTCTCCTTCATCGTCGTCTTCGTCATCGTCATCTTCGTCATCGTCATCTTCATCATCGTCGTCTTCTTCGTCTTCCATGAACGATATCATTCTATCTACCAACTCAATTTCCAGCTCGTTGAGGATATAGCGGAGATAACAGGCGTCCTCCGTGTACTCTTGTTTGCGTGTCCGAACCCGCTTGCCTGCAACACCAGATGCTTCAATCGCTTCGTACTTGCGGCCATTGGGCGAGAATGCTCGAAGGAGACAGTCAAGTTCGTTGACATCAAAACACGTCCAGATTTCATTGAGCTTGGGTCGTTCGATAGGGTGAGTCGCCATCCAGGGTACCATGTCCTTTTCGACCCATTCCACCAGCATCAACTCATCAAGCCCGCTGAAAGGGTCGAGAATTCCATGGACTCCATCTTTGGAAGCCATATCGTTAAGTTCGACTGCTGGGTTTGCTGCTCTCCAGTGTTTCAAAGCGAGTTTCCGCACCCTATGCCTATCGACCGGCAGAATTTGCGTAATGTCCCAAGAACAGCCGGTAAAGTTCACCTGGGCTTCATCATATGCTTTCTCATCGTCGCCAAGCATCAGCGTATCTCGGTCAAAGTTGAACCACGTCCTCGGTCCCGTTGAGTTGGTGCGGAACGCGAGTTGGTAACCAGAATGTTCGAGAGCTGCCCGTGACTCGGAGAATGTGTGCAGCAGCGGTGGTATTGGGACAGGACTATAGAAATAGGCTTTTTTCTGCTCAAAGAAAGCGAGTTTGGGATCTCCCTCGCGCAATCCCAGTGGCGCCTGATAAGCGGTAAGGGAAGGCGACGGATTCGGCATTTGAAAGTGGCCTGGTGTGCAAGTGAACCTGTATTGTTCCAGAGTTGTTTGACCAGATGGTGACAGCGATCGGCGATACTGCTTCAGGAAAGTCTTGTAGTCTTGCTCCACGTGTTCTTTGAGGAGGACAACACGGGGAGGTGTAGCGTCGACGTAGATCTGGTTGCGGATCTCGCGGGGGAGGGAAGGGAAGAGATGAAATGTTGTGAGCGCCATGATGACAAGATGCCAAGGGACGATGCGCCCTGTACGATTTGCCCCGAAAGCACACGCTGGGATTTCGTTTTGTGATGGTGGTGGTGGTGGTTGTGGAAAGGAGGATGAGAAGGGAGAAGTGCGGGCTGGAGGTGATCTGGGATTTTCTGTATCACCTGCAGTCACCCGCACCCGTCTTCTTCGTGCTTCTCTCTCTTTCGTCACTACGCATTCATTCACTCACCAGGGCGATAGTGAATCAGAACAAGGTGTGATTTACTGTGATTGAGTGGCGAGAACACTGGTTTGATGCCGACATCCAACAAAGGAACACACCCACCGAAGCATCTACAACATTAACCCAGCCGTTTCATGCCCAACACTTCCCTTTGTCTTCCTGAATGGGCATCAATATCTTACACACGTCTCCTAGAAGCATCCTTAGTCCGTGACAGGCAGCACAATCTTTGACGTAGAAGATCCGCCATGCGAAATAGTATGCCGAACTGCCACCATTGTCGTCCCCGTACTAGGCGCCTCTCCGCTACCAAGATTTCTGATGTACGTCGGGTGCGCGCCTCCAGCAATCAGTACACGCAATCTATGCCCTTGCGCAAAGCGGTGCGCGCAATCTGAAAGCGTGAGGTGAAGAGGGCCCAGCTCCTTCTTATTATCAAGACGCATGTACCTCTCGCTGATGTTGCGCGACACCCCCTTTGCATCAACATCACTGAGACGTACGAGAATATCGGCAAAGGGTGTGCTGGTCGTGTGATACAGCTCCACTGTAGGCTTTCCGCAGACGTCGATGTGATTCTCCAAGGGCTCACCAGTGAAGGTCAGGACATCAGGCCTTGCGGCAAGAACAGTGTCTTCGTTGGCAGGCCCAAGCGCAAACTGAGAGGCCGAGCCGATCGATGGTGTGGGCGTGGCTGGATCGAACTCGAATGAAGACTCTGTCGTCTCTACAGATTCCTGGCTTTGTGCAGAGAGCTTATTCTTAGCCTCGAGGTGAAACTCATGAGGAGTGCTGGACGGAGGCCATGCCTGAAGGTCCCGCCACTCGTCTGCGCCTGTTACAAACACACGCAACGGGGCAGTTCGAGGATTTTCTACCTCGTCTCCTCCAAGATGCTCCTCGAGCCAAGCCCAGATGTCTGTCACGGAGTTGTGGCCCCCAGCCTGTAAATGCGTCCAGGGTCCGATAGTGAGGCTGTACTTGCAGCCGCTTTGCGCCAGCTTCTCCTGTTGCTGCATGACTTGATCCTTCATGATGTCGTACCAACCCGTCTCAAGCCGGATGGGAATCTTGGCTGCCTCTAAAGCATTGGTCTTGTCAAGTGGCTCAAATAAAGGATCCTTTCTATCGGAAATTTGAAGGAGGTCTCGCAGCCAGCTCGGCGCCTCGCCTCCAAAGTATGTGTCGACAGTCTCAAGTAGAGGGATGCCGTCAAACACCTTTGGAACTTCACGCTGAAGCCTCCAGAACCACATGAGCATTGGTTCTCGCCCACCCTTCAACATTTCACGCATGAAAGCGGTCCAGAAGATGAAGATTGAATTGAGAGCGCCAGTTGCCCAGAAGTAGTCCACGAAGCTGTGCGGTCCAGTGCAGATGACCGCCGTCTTCATATCTGGAGGAGCACCCTCCGGACCCTCGAGCAGGCACCATTGCGTCCAGCCAAGATACGAAGCTCCGATGGTTGCGAACTTGCCCGAATACCACGGCTGCTCGTTCATCCAGGCCACTACGGCGCGCGCGTCGGTGGCATCATGGCTGGCTGGAGTGAACTCCCCCTCTGAGCCGAATGTTCCCCGGGAGCTGACGAATAGCGCCTGATAACCCCGCGCTGCCCAGAGTCGGACAGTGGTGGTGGAAAGTTGTCTGTCACGACCGTAGGGACAATTGACAAGGATCGTTCCTGAAGGTTTCTGCTCTGGGGAAGAGAGAAGCGGTTGGTACAGATCGGCAACTAGGTGTATGCCATCTGGCATAGGGATGCGTACAAGTTCTGTTGTGTAGTTGCATGTTTCCCAGGGCAAGCCATGCGACCACCCCGCGTACTTGTCAAGGATGGCGCCAAACCATCCGCGTCTTGCTGGCGCCATGGCAAGGTTGCAGTAGTAGTAGAATACCTTCAACCTATGATTGGCGGGTCGAATTGTCAAGAATCTCCGAAGGGCTCAATGAGAGTTCGATGTGTGCTGCAAGATAAAATGCCTCTGACAACAAGAGAAAGGATTGCGAATACTCACCGACATGCCTGAGGCATGTAACGTCATTGTGTCAGACGGAGGGATTCGAATTACCCGACCTATCATCTCCAACTTTTGCCCGTCGGACCTACATGGGAAATTTCCGGACAGGGGTCAGTTCTCCGAGGAGATTTAGACAATGAACCATTATAAAAGCATGAGAACGGCTCGGCGTTTGTGTTTAAGTGAAAGTGCGCAATAGTGCAGGGTAGGGTGTTGTCAGCCGCAATTGGACTCTTTCAGCAGTACAAAATGTAAGTTCTAATGCTTTTCTATACTTCTAGATATGCAATTAGAGCTCAAGTGTTCATAAAAATTATTTAAAGATCATTTTGGCATCCCCGAAGATGGCTGGTGTTGATTGAAAGCAATTGGTGTGGGATTGAGGGAGCATATACACAAGTTGTTTTCTCAAAGCGTCTACAAAACTAGAATTAACGAACAATTGCTCTCGCACGTGACAAGGTAAGGGAAAGCGAGTTCTCGTACTTATTTTCGGGTTTCCGACACTGATAACTAGTGGGTGCAGTTTCTCGCTCGTTCGGCGAGCTGGAGCAGATCTGCCCTTTTACGGATTATCGTCGCGACAGTCTACACCGAACAGTCAAGTGATGCGAACCAATGGTTTCTACACTTACAAGAATGGCAAACTCCAGACCGAGTTTGGGTTCAATTCCGTTCGCTTGAACAACATGGTGGGCATCAACTCCCCCGATGTCAGTCTTACATGGAGGCGACGCAATGGCTGGCGCCTCTGCTACCCTGGTTGCAATCAGACAAAGGCCGAATGAAACGCATTATGCTGATTGAAGTCATAGCCTCCTAGTATGCATGATTAGCACCAACAAGAACCAACAACTCCATTTCAAAAGTGCACCTGGCTTGCAGCAAGGCCATCTGATAGTTGCCACGGATTCTTCTCACTCGGCACTCGGCACCTTGTGCAGGAGAAGGAATCCAATCGGCTGGATGCCCAAGCTCAGGCCGATCTGCACTGCTAACTCCAAGCAGTACAGCATTCTCCCCATCAGCCTTAGCGCCGGGGACTCCCCTCTGGGGCTACCGGTCTGACAGGCCCGTGGCTCCAGTGTCAAGCTCGAGATAGTTTCACAGCGGCGTCGCATGCATGTCTAAGTGTTCAGCTCCTTTCTAGTAACAATACGAAGGCTGGATTTAGACTCCCAAGTGAGGGGTTGAATTGTATCTCCGCATGCAGAGAGGCACAATGGCCGGACGTAACGTGCCAAATGCCGATAACATTGAAAGGATCAAGAGCTGGTTATAAAGCTGGCGTTCTTCCGCTTTATTATTTCCAGCTTTCGTCATTATAAACTTGCTATTCTATATCACTTTCTTCTTGACCAAAACACTATTACAAAACAGTCATGTCCGAGATTCTTATTGGACAGTATCTATTCCGTCGCCTGAAAGAGCTTGGCATCGAGTGTGTCCACGGTGTTCCAGGTGGTAAGTCATATAAGCTGTCTAATATTATGACTCGGCTAAGAATATACACAGATTATGAGCTCGCTCTCTTGGATCTTGTGCCTACAGAGGGCTTGACCTGGGTCGGCACACCGAATGAACTCGTCGGTGCATATGCCGCCGACGGCTATGCCCGCGAGAAGGGTGCCGCTGCTCTTGTCACCACCTTTGGGCCCGGAGAGTTGAGTGCTCTCTGTGGCATCGGCGGTTCCTACTGTGAATTCGTTCCAGTGGTTCACATTGTCGGCTACCCTACCACACAAGCACAGGCTAGTGGTCTTATTCTTCATCACACCTTGGGAGACGTAAGCTACGAGTAGGTTGATTAATAAGTCTGTAAAGCCATATTACTGACCTATGTCAACTTAGCCATTACATCAACATGTCAAATGAGCTATCCTGCGCCACCACAGTGCTGAAGAATGCGACCAATGCCACTGAAGAGATTGATCGTGTCTTGAATGGTGAGCAATAACTTGCGTCACATGTCATTATGACTGACCGACAATATCATAAGCTATGATGTACCACTCTAGACCAGCATAGTGAGTCCAAGGAGTCCCATCTACTTCCTCACTTAGAAAGGCTGACTTTTACAAAGTATCGGAATCTCACAAGATGTGGCATATACAAAGGTCCCCAGCTCACTCCTAGACAAGAAGCTCATTACCTCACTACCTGCTGATGATCCTGCTATCGAGGATCAAGCGGTGAATGCCATTATAGAGAGACTCGAGCTAGCCAAAAGTCCCATCATCATCGTTGATGGCGGTGCTGCTCGAGGGAGTTGGGAAAAATATGTAGAAGGTCTTGTCGATGCGCTCAAAGTCCCATTCTTTACTACCCTTCTTGGCAAGGGTATCGTTAACGAACAGCATGCGCTTTACGGAGGGTCTTACGGTGGTGCGGGATCGTTTCCAGGGGTGGCTAAAATTGTCGAAGATTCGGACTGTGTGGTCTGGCTCGGTAATTTGCCATCGGACTTCAATACGTATGCCTCTATTCCATGTCAAATGGTGTTAAATGTACCCAAGACTCTAACCTGTTTCTAGCGGTATGTTCACGGAGCATGTCAAGAACTCAGTCATCATCGACATGCAACGGTTCAACGTCAACGTTAGTCACAATTGTCTGACCCTGGGATTTCTGCTGACGTTGCAGATAGGTTGCTGGAACATCATATGAGTCCAAGATCGTACATGTAAGTCAAGCCCCAAATGATTTCTTCGATAACAGACGCTAATTGTAGCAAAGCTACTCCCAAAGCTGAGTGAGGCTATCAAAAACCATTCTGTCCTTTCGACTCGTAGCACGCAGGTTCAGCTGAGCCCTCCCCCAGAGGTTCCTCGTCCTGAAGCCATTGAGCAAGATTGGCTGTGGAGCGTAAGTACCCAGAACGGAACTGAGCTGGCGCGTACTGACAATTTTGAAACAGCGAATTTCTTCCTTCCTCCAGCCAGGAGACATCGTCGTGACAGAGACTGGAACAGCCCAAGTGGGTATTCAAGGAACTCTTTGCGCTACAGGCGTTAGGGCATGGACTCAGGGTGTGTACGGAAGCATTGGTTACGCCGCTGGCGCAGCTATTGGAGCATCGATTGCTGCCAAGGAGCTGGGATCCTCGAAGAGGATGATCGTATTCACTGGAGAGGGCAGTCTTCAGCTGACAGTACAAGCGATTTCTCTTCTGAACAGACATGGAATCGTCCCTATCCTGTAAGTGGAGAGGATACCAAGTCCTCGCATACATGGAACTGACAATGATCAGCTTCGTCCTCAACAATTCTGGCTACACTGTCGAGCGGTACTTCAATGGCATGGATGCTTCATACAACGATGTCCCCATGTGGGATTACGGGACACTCTTCAAGGGGTTCTCGCCCGGCATCAAGGTTGGCACATACAAAGTGTCGAAAGCGGCGGAGCTGGACGAATTGCTCAACAATGATGAGTTCCAGAACACTAAATACCCCTTGGTAAGTTGTAGCAACACCAATAAGATCATATTTACGGACCGCTTCAAAATTGCTGACTGGAATAGTGCATCGATATGGTGATGGGCCCGAAAGACGCTCCTACGTTGTTAAAGGCACTTTTTGAGACTAAGGCGAAAGAAGCTGCTGCCAAAGCTAAATAATTCACGATGGGATGAATTTTTAAACAGTTTCCGACGAGATTGAAAGTCTTTTTTTTCCTATCAAAGAAAGCAACATAAATTGAACTGGCAAACAATTTGGTTTGAGCGTCCGCATGCGAACTCCTTGCATTTCCCCCAAAACTTTCCTCGGCCATCCTGCGACTTTGTCAGATAGGATCCTCTGGTCTTCAAATTTCATCTCTAGACCGAAGAGTCAAATTGCAGAAACTTACACACTTAAAATGAGGCGACCATAATTCTCCACCCCCTCCAGCATCTCACTGTCCGATAGCGTATTCCGATGAAGTGTTGTCTATTGGGGTCCACGATCGAGCTTGATAGTTGACGTAGGGATTCGGAGACGAAAAACTGGTTGAGACCTCGGTAATGGTTGAGTATACCCGCTGTTCCTTGTTCGCTGAGCCTGAAGCACTCCCCGGAGTGGCTTCTCGGATGGTGTCATCCCAGACGCATTGAGCGTAAATATCGTGTTCAGATGGTACCCAAATGCCCTTTTCCAGGGCCACCTTGAGATCGCCAAATGACTTGATAGGAGCTTCAGTCTGCCTATCTATAACTTCAATCCAAACGCTCCAGAAGTGATCATAGTACGGTTGAACCGCCATTGTGACGGCTACTAGAGCAGCCCAAACATCAAGACCTGCAGCATGTAAAGTATTCATGCACTCCGGGTCATAAAGGTTCTGATTCACCCTAGAGAGCGCATTTTCTCGAGCGCTTGGGATTGCGGTGAACTTGCTCTTATAAACGATGGCAAGAAGATACGTGATGCAAAACACCACGACTGCCTCTGAGGCTGGCAGGGTTCCAGCTTCCTCGGCTTCCATGTACCATGCCCAGACCTGACCTGTGAATGTGGAGAAGAGCATCTGCATATCATAGACACCGAACTTGGACGCCTCGGGGTTTCGAGAGTAAAGTTCCTTATCCTTGATGATGCACTCAGCACATCTCACAAGATGTGTCATCTTTCGACTCATGCCCACACTTTGGCACCTTCTCGAGACTGAAGCCGGTTCGTGGGAGAACTTGGAGATGTTGGGGTAGTCATAGAGCTTCTTCAGCAGGTTTCCAGGGATCCCGTACGCTCGCTGAAAGGAGGTAGCTACATGTGCGACGCTATGCCTGGAAGAGACTATCATTAGCAATTTCGGGTAGAATAAAAGATTACTGATCAATATAGATCTGACATACCGGATAATAAACAGCTGCAAGATCCTGCCAAGGCTACTTGACAGCCCCTGAATCCCCCCACGCATGCGAATCATCTGGTTTAGTCCCTTGGCATGTGCGGCTCTTTGAGCTACGTCAGGCCGCAGATGTCCAACCCTTAAGGACGGAATGAAGAGATTCTCCTCAAAACAGAGAAGGTTAAATACAGCAGCAATTGTTTCATCTGATATTGACTGTTGGGGATCATTCAAAGTCTCTTGAATTGCAGTAATGGCTTTGATTCTGTGATACGCTGCCAGGTCAGCCGGAGGTGGCCACACATCCGGTTGCACATAGGCCATCTGAAGTGCCGTGAGGCATAGCAAGGAGTGTGCGAAGGCTGGTTGTTTAAGAGATGGAGAGAGCCAATTCTGGTGAAAATCTACCACTGTGGACTTCTCGGATTTGTTCGGCATCGGAAAGAGTTTAGGGGAGATGGCTGTGAGGACTATATACATGCCATTAGCCAGATCGTACGACTTGATAGTCCCTGGTCTTGACGACGACAGCCGAAAGTACCGTGACTCCCGTAGTATGACTTACAGTAGTTCAAGAGGGTGTTGCTTCGCTCGTCTAATTCCACCGCCATGCAACTGAACGGGTCTAATTGTCCACGGACTGGTGTGTCTGGTTGACTCTCGTAGCTCGTCTGGGTAACTCTACAGTCCTCACAGACGAATGACGATGCATCTTGGCCGTCGTGACACGGCTTCCACCACCCACAAGAGAGACACCTAAGCCGAGGCTGGTTCCGAAGTCGTGCTATGGTCACTTCGCCTTGAAATACAATCTCCATACCTGGTATTTCGTCCAGAGCACTTGGTCCCTTCCTCTTTGGGCCCCGTTTGTGGCTGGCTGAAGATGGACCGGCCTGGGTCGTGACGATAGCCTCATCTCCCTCTCCCGCGATTGGTTCCTTGCCTCGAGTTGACCAAGGTTGAGCAGTTCGGGCATTGCGCATGACAAACGCCCGAGCAAGCGTCGACGCCTTGCGATCCTCTGGCGATGCGCCGCTCGCGTTGACGAAGATGAAGCCACCTCCAGAGCCTGAAGACATGATGCGGTGATTCTGGACGGGAGAACAAAGATGGTTGGGCAACGGCCTCTCACCCAGATATCGAGAGCATATCTCGGGGTCTACCCCAACCCCAACCTCAACCAAGCCGTCAGCCACGGTGCAGGCAGCTACAGAGCCTGGTCCCAGAAGGTCCCAGAAGGGCGTCTTCGGTGGGGGAGGTAACCCTCCTCTCCAGGTCTAGCCAGTCTCTAAGTCCGTTATTATTAGACGAAGCCGCCAATGCCTACAAGCCCCCGTCGGAGTTTAGCCTGAAAGGCATTAGGAGACTTCCTGGACAGCCCCAAGGTCCCTAGAATTCGGTCCATGCTACCCATAATGAGGGGTCTCTGGGTCTCTCTAGTGGAAGATCACAGCGACTGACGCCCGAAGGATTCAGTCCCACTTCTGCATGTCGTCTGTCGGTAGCATCTGTCACCTCGTAATGCCACTGGAAGAAGCGATCATGATTCCTCAGACGAGCCACGTCGACTGATTGCAACGGGCGGTTCTCGACTCGGAACAGGCACTATTCGGGTTACCTGTGCGGTGACGAAAAGACGCAGTCATCTCCGTGACATCGAAGCAGCCAATGCATAATCTCGCTTCTCCGTTATCGCAGAGATGTTCTTCGAGAGCCTCTATGGCTTCGCCTCTCTCATCACAATTTGAATTATTCTCGGTCATCGCGCTTAGAGGACATGGGCACATCTACTCGGGCTATTTGCATGAATCGTGGCCTTGTGAATGTGCGCTAGAAGATCGCCATAGGTGAGAATCGCGAGGTACACTTCAACTATCCTTGCACTAACGGCAGGTCAGGAGAAAACAAACACGAGAGGATCTAAAAAGACTGCATGAAGATAACCCTGTAAGCTATTCAAAGATAACATACTCTACCACTGTAGTGACCTTTCCAAGTTGCTCGATCACGTCGTGTTCAGCAGAACTCCCTCATTTGCCGAATCCTGTCCAGTCGTGAAATTCTCCCACAAACTTGTTAGCTGCCATGAGCAAGAAAGACTCAATGTCCGGCATCATTTTTCCAAACGTGACCATAATCTCAATGGCCTTGAGAAAATGGGGGTCCGACGCCCTGTGAGTTGCCGTCTCCCCCTGAATTTCACATGCGGCCGCCTTCACCTGCCCCCAGCCCATGATCGTCTGTCCTGCGTCGCCTTCAGGCACCCACCCTTGTGCAATGATCGGGCGGCCTTGCGTTATAAAGGCCAGAACTGTGAGAAGCCAGTACATCCGCATTAGCGTACGCTGCGCTGCTTCAGTCCTGAATACCGGAAGCAAGATACGAAGGCAATTGACAAACGTCAAGTTGTGGTTCAAGTAGAAGTCAAATGCTGGCTTCCCTGGGACGTGGGTACATGTGAGAAGTCGTATAGCAAGTTCCACCATTTCCCCTGTAAACTGGATGTTTTCATTACCATGCAAGAGATACTTATCTCCGAGGCTCAGGTAACGCAGAACGCCACTCGCCGCCGCAGGATTGCTCATGATGTCTGAAATATGCTCGATACCCGGTTTGGGAACAACTCCGTCAAAGGAGCGATCACCGTGAATCATATCGAGGATCTCGAACAGGGATTCTGGGCGACTGTCCGCTGGAGGAAGGTTCATGGTGACCAGCTTCGTTAGGGCGTTCCAGTCAACGGCCGTCAGAGCCAGGGCGTCAAGAGCCAGCGTAGCACTCCCCAGTTCGATTGAGTCCGCCAGCATGATCAACGGATGCGCATAGCCTCCGACAAGACCCGGCAGGAAAGGATTGGCTCGATCAAGGAGCCAATACTGTAGGATAGGCCATACGTCCTGGCCAGGTGCAGGTCGTCTGTTCTGGAAGAAGGTCACAAAGTCACGCTCAAAGCTGGGCAGATATTAGCTTGTCCAAAATTCTTCAGAGGACAGGCAAGAGAAGAGTCGCGGGTGTGCTTACTCGGCGCGTCCCAGATATTCATCAACCTCAGCTTCTGTCATTATCCTACCCAGTTTGGAGTCTTTGCACGGTTCAAGGTCTTTGATCTCATCCTTGTAGATTTCCTCGAGCCTATCACTGCCACTTCCCAGTGCAAAAGCTGCCAGCAAGCCCTTTCAACAACACTACGTCAGAACCCCTCGTGCAATGATAAGGCAGACATGATCTTCTTACATGTTGAGCATGGTTATGCAGCACCCGATTATATAACAATCCATTCTCATTATGATTTTTGGCGATCAGTTGGCCAAGCATCGAGACATTCTGATCCTGAGTTGTGCCCAGAAGGCCGGGTCCTGGAATCAACTTTGACTGCGAGGGCATTTTTCTGGAATTTGAATTGGGCTTCTGGACACGTCTCTTGGAAGAATAACTGAGGTTTGAGAACAACGTAAGCCATAATAAACCAGACTTCAAAACACAACTCTCAAAAATACCATGCAATGTTGTATAAATGCTTAAGCATGACTTATGCATCCTTACCTCTCCTCTTCTGTCTGACCTTGGAAGAGTGTGCCGGTCAGTCTTGGCGAAGTGCGTCGATTGGCTATCTGGCAATTGAGAGCCAACATGCATATGCTGACTGCGCCACCACGTTCCATCGTCTCAAAGCATGATAACCGATGGAGGGCACGACGCCCGAGAAGAGGGTGTGGTAACCTGTCGGGGCTCGATCTTCTCCGGCCGCTATCGTGCCCACTGAGACTCCGAAGGATCAACTGTCAAAGAGCCTAGAGCCCGTCCCGTCGGGTTATCTCCACCGCCTCTGCATGTCTGGGGTGGCAGACGGTGGCGAGCTGTTTCGGGGAATCTCGCCGAGGGCACTAAAACGAGGTGGGAAAATGATGTACTGAACATGGTTAGCCCAGAAGATACCTTGAACGTCCGTATGAGTAGCTTAGTAACTTACACAGCTTGTGAAACTCCAGACATGTACTTATATCATTCTCCCATGTCACGGACTTACAATGTGTTTTGCAGAGACCTGCAGCTAGAAAATTCGCCCCTTCGCTCATCAAAATTAATCCGCAATCGTGTACCTCTGCTTTCACAATGGCTGCTCCAGGCTCGAAGGGCACAATCGTCCTCATTCATGGACTTTGGATGACCCCTCTCTGCTGGGAAGATTGGACTCCATATCTCGAAGCCAGAGGGTACAAGGTCATAGCTCCTGGCTGGCCCGGGGTGGATGACCGGACTCCCCAGCAAATCCGGGAGGACCCCAAGCCAATGGCCAACAAGAGTATTGAGGAGATTTGCGCTCACTATCAAGCTATCATTAGCAAGCTTCCGGAGCCGCCCATTATCATAGGCCATAGCTTCGGAGGTCTGTTTACGCAGATTCTTCTTTCTCGCGGTCTGGGATGCGCTGGTATCGGCGTCTCCCCCGCCAACCCAACTGGCGTGTTCGCACTGCCGCTCAGTACGGTCAAGGCAACTCTGCCGGTTCTCTCTAACCCCTTCGACTATACAAGTACTGTCAAGATCTCAGAATCTGAGTTCCACTACTGCTTCGGCAATCACTTGTCCAAAGAAGAGAGCAAGAAGCTCTGGGAGCGATACTCAATTCCCAGCGTCGCTCACGTCCTTTGGCAAGGTGCCCTAGGTGGCGTTGTGCATCCCAAAGGAGTCACGCATGTCGACTTCAACAAGACTGACCGCGCACCACTACTTCTCATCTCAGGTTCCAAGGACCACGTTGTGCCAGCTTCTACTGTGGAGAAGGAATATCTGGCGTATAAGAAGGGCAGCGGAATCGTTGAGTATCGCGAGTTTGAAGGACGCTCTGTAAGTGCCCCGTTTGCCAACTAACCTTTCATGAACCTTCTCATTATTGTATCGCTATCGCATCAGGTAACCTCGTGAGCAAAGAGAATCATGGCTGACAATCGTTCATCTAGCACGGTATTGTCAATCAGAAAGACTGGGAAGAGGTTATAGATTTCGCTCTGGAGTTTGTGGAAAATAATCGCTCCAGAGCATGATGTCCATAGAGAGGGAAGTGGGTTCCGTAATTGGTGTTTCCAGTTGAGTCCACAGAAGCATCGCAAGTTGGAGTAGATGATCTTATCTGGCGTTTCATTGTATCCATGTTGTCGCTTGTATGGAGAACTATCCTTCTGTACTCATTGTTATCTCGAGTTTATAACTTCGCTGCTCGGTTCTGATCTGACCAATGACACCCAAACATTATTGAATTCCCTCCGTCAAAAGGCATTCAGCTGGGCTAAGTGACAGAATCGCAGAGGTAGCCATCTGTGGTTAGCGACACCTGCTCAAGTCACCGACACGGCGGGATGAAGAGCCGTATACCATGCGTTGACGCCTCCACACTTGTTACAAAATACTGCTACCGTTGGTGCAATCACTGACCTCTCTGGAGGGATCAAGTGGAGTGCATATACGGGGCTCCATATTGATAAGTTGAGACGACTGTGATCCCGACCTCCATGTCTGTGTACTCTGTAGGAATCCTGGCCAGTTATCCCTGCTTTAGCGCGACAGCCGTGACTGTCTCTCAGGACTTGTTCAGCGTGCATGCAGTAGACATCGGTTTACCACACCTCTCGGGGGCAGTCTCCCGAAAAGGGCTGTGCCGCTTCGAATCTAATGTCCCTAGTCAGGCAGAACGGAAAGTCACTTCCGGAATGAACCCTTGTCTGGGGTTCAAGGTGGTATCGGTGAGAGTGTGGCGGGTATAAGTAGCAAAGTGCTGCAGACCGGAACGATAACAATCCGTCCCGCCTCTCTTCTTGCCATTCACTAGTATTCTCCCACAATCGCGATGGTGACCAAACTGAGATGGATACGAGGCCACCTTATGCTTGCATCAATGCCAGGGGGGTTGACGCTGAAGGCCACGGGTAGATCCTGTGGGAGAACAGTTCCCGCTGCTTGCGGCACACGCAGAAGCTATACGAAGGCTCATGCAGATAAGCCATCTGACGGTGGAAAGCCATGGGGTCTTGTTGCAGGTAGGTGCAGTCCCGGAAGATTCAGCTTCTGGTTGCTAAACATGCTCAGCAACTGCGGTCACACTCGGCGCTGTTGGCTACTACCTTGGCTCTCAAGAAGGGTCAGCTAGCTCTCTAAGACCCGCCTCCTCTACATTGCCCCTAGAGAGGGTCGGGGCCATAAAGCATGACGTCTCTGCGCAGAACATGGCTGCGGCCAGAAATGAAATCGCAGCAATTGTGGGAGAGGACGCCGTTACTGATCGCAACGACGAGCTGAGCCGCCATACGTCCTCCGAGTGGTCATCGTATCCTGTCATTGCCAAAGACAACCCTCACTTTGTAGTCTACACAGCTTCCACGGAGCAGGTGAGCGAGGTTGTTAAGATTTGTCACAAGCGAAGGATCCCAATAGTGGCTTTCTCAGCAGGAACCAGCTTGGAGGGGCATTTCGCAAATGTCTGCCAGGGCATCAGTATTGACTTGTCTCATATGAACAAGATCTTAGCCGTTGACAAGGATGATCTAGACGCCGTTGTACAGCCAGGCGTTACTTACGATGAGTTGAATGATGCGATTGCCAGCGATAGCCTGTTTTTCCCTCCCGACCCGGGTCCAGGTGCGATGATTGGTGGCATGGTCGCAACTGGTTGCTCGGGGACAAACGCTTACCACTACGGCACTATGAAAGACTGGGTGACGAACCTCACTGTGGTTTTGGCTGATGGTACGATCGTCAAGACCCGACAACGGCCACGTAAGTCAAGCGCGGGGTACGACTTGACCAGACTGTTCATCGGCAGCGAGGGGACCCTCGGAATCGTGACGGAGGCTGTGGTCAAATTGACGACGAAGCCAATGAACGAGAGAGTTGCTGTCGCAGCATTCGACACGTACCACGATGCGTGCAACTCTGTCATCGAGATTGTCCGAAATGGCATCAAGGTTGAAGCCGTAGAGCTCCTAGGCGACACCGCCATGGCATTGATGAACGAGACAGCAAATACAGACTTAGTCTTCCGCCAGTCCCCGACATTGTTCTTCAAGTTTGCGGGTACGCCCAGTGCCGTCAAAGAACAGATGACCATTGTTAGCAAGGTCGTCAAGGCAAACAACGCAGTCCGGATTGATCTCACCAAGGACGAGGAGGAGGCCGGTCAACTATGGGAGGCAAGGAAGGCGGCACTGTTCGCTGGACAGGCACTTAAGAACAACCCTGACGACCGAGGTTGGATCACCGACGTGGCTGTTCCGATCAGCAAGCTTGCGGATCTCGTTGAGATGACAGCCGACGATATCAAAGCTAGTGGGTTCGTCGGTAGCATTCTGGGCCATGTCGGCGATGGCAATTTTCACTGTAAGACTCCATATTGACTATTAACGCATGTTCCAGCTTTGAACTAACAAGACCAGCCTTGATATTTTACTCGGAACGAGAAAAGCCGGCAGTTGAGAAGCTCGTGCATACAATGGTTGAGCGAGCCATCGCGATGGAGGGCACGGTTACTGGTGAGCATGGTGTCGGTCTAGTCAAGAGAGACTTTCTTGAAAAGGAAGTTGGAAAGCCGACAGTTGATTTGATGCGCCAGGTAAGTTATGAGGATGAATCCCAAGCTTCTGCTTCTGGTCAGCTGGACTTGCTCGGTGCTAACTACGACTCACTCTAGGTCAAGCAAGCTTTCGACCCTCTTTGCTTGCTCAACTGCGACAAGGTCGTACGCATGAAGAAGACTCAGAAATAAGATGGAATAGTGTTATGTCCACGATGGTGATCAACAATGATTAGGATCTAAGAGTCCCTTAGGAGCGGTAGTTAACATTACCAAATCGCAACAAGGAGAAGGCTTCTCGTGCCGAGTAGATATTGTTTGGACGTTTCACTGATTCATATGTATGCTTTTATTTCACACTAAATCAGTCCATTTAACCTTTATTTGTCGCGAAGCTATTTGACACCGTTTAATCAGCTGAGGATCATGATACCGTAATGAGGTGAATCATGAGTTGGAACGTCTTTTGAACGCATGAGCTGTATCAGGTAGGGTAGGAGGCGAACTCGCGAGAAATATCTTCTCTTCTGCATGTATAATATGCGATCTAGATTTTTTTTCAGTAAAGGTGATCATTTTTTCGCTGTGACATGATGAAAAGATGGACAATGGAACCAAATGCTCATGCAGGGTAGGGCTGGGGCAGGTTGGCGGTGGGACTATATAGAGTGCTCTTACTCCACCTACTAACATCCAATGATCGGGCCCGTGGTCTAGTGGTATGATTTTCGCTTCGCATCGTGCTACTGCACAGTCGACTGTGAAAGGTCCGGGGTTCAATCCCCCGCAGGTCCAACGATTCCTGCACCTCTCTCAGAGGGGTTTCTTTTTTTCTCTTTTCTGTAAAAGCCTCTGAAGCCTTGGAGAGGGATATCAAGGCCAATATTTGTAAACATTGATCATCCTGGGAGATTTTCTGGGCGCATTCGGAGGAATTTTTTTTGGTACCCTGGTCACGGCATTTTAAGTGAAACGGAGATTTCATTTGGGTCAATCTTTTCAACGTCGTCAATCGTTATTCACTCGTCACCGCACTTCGCTCTTCCAGGCTCATCTATCTACATACCCAGCTTCTACGCCATAACGCCTCTTTCATTTTCATTCATTCATCATCATCAGTGTCGGTGCTTTTCACAACCGCAGCTACCGTCCATGGCAGCTCTAGCCAACTGCGCCTTGCTCAGCTCTCGGGGCGCGGGCAGAAGATCCCGACCGCTCAGATCAACGGGAGCCTTTCTTCGCTCAGCAGGCGCAGCGCGCTTCTTGCTCGCGATCTCAGAGCTGTAGATCATGTTCAACCAGTTGGCCAGACGGTAACCGCCCTTGGCGATCTGGAGCTCGATGGTGCCGATAACGCTGTTGTAGTAGGTTGGGTACAGGTCGCCGGTCTCAAGAGCAGCAGCTCCGTTGGGCATGACCACGGTGCAGACGTACGAGTTGCCGTCGCTGGCCCAGCGCGTGGCCGAGGTGATGGCATCGCTGGGGTCGTCGCCCGCGATCCAGCTAGCGGCTTCGCTCTTGTAACTGCCAGAGTCGATCTCCTTGATCAGGGACGTGGCCCAGGTCTTCGCATCGGTCAGACTGCTGCCGCCGATGAGCGTCTCGGGCATGTACGTGTCCCAGTCAGCATGCAGGTTGTCGCTGTAGCCCTGATAAGTGACATCGATGTCGTTGCCGCCGACCTCGTAGGCCTCGTCGTGCAGCGGCTGGGTCACATCACCCAAGAAGTGAACAAGGAACTTGAGCGCCTCGGCCGTGTTGGCGGCAGAGAGACGGCCATCACCCACGCGCTGGGTGTAGTTGGCAATGGCGCTGATTGAGCAGCCTGAAGAGCCACAGTCGCGGTCATAGTCGACGTTGCAGCTGGAGGGAGGGTTGTCCTCAGCGTCGATGAAGTGCAGCGGCGCAGACCATTTACCAGCCGTGGTCGAACGGTAGGTGTCCGCCCACGACGCGATGCTGGCAAGGTACGAGTCGGAAGTGTCTCCAAGAACGCCCTGAGCCCAGGTGGCAACGTCGCTGTCCAAGTAGTTCTGGGCAACATACGCAACTGTCGCGTGTCCGAGAACACCCCAGGCGTGCGCGCCTTGAGCGGCAGCTAGGCCGAGAAGAGCGTAAGAGATCATTTTCGAGACTGATTGGCTACTGAGGAACTCTGGACTGCAATGATACGAATATGAGAACCCTGAGGGCTCGAGTCGTATTTATACCCTCTGGATCGCACCAGAGCCTTTGCAAAGAGCCCTTCCCCTTGTGGTAATGCTGTCTAGCAGAAACACTCTCGTCGGAGCGTGCCTATGCTGAACAGCAACCCCAGCCCATCGATTGGACAAGAATGAATCATGCCTTAATTTCTTCGATACCGCCAATCAAGGGCCTTTTTGAGCCGCGTGGATCACTCTGCCCTGATCCGACCCAGGGTTCATCGGCAGAGAACCGTCCACTCTCCAAGATAACAGGAGCTCTAGCATCGTGCGAGTTTCTGTATCGGGCGAAGATGGGCATTCGCCGTCTGCAAATGCAGAACACCGCCGCATCCGAAGCGCGCGATCCCTGGCGCGGGTTGGAGCATGGGATTGGCAGGTCCGCCAAATGATCGTCCTAGCACGGGATGCTTCTGGCAGGAGATGAAACTGAAATAAACTAGAAATCAAGGTTAGAGTATATGTCGACGGCATATGTTGCCGAACAGAAGCGTTTCCCCGCCGGGATCTACCTGGAATAGGCAGTTAGCCCATTAAGATGCTGTTTAGTGGCCGAAGAGCGCAACCTCGTGGTGATAAGGGAACCGTCGATAGGCTGATAAGCAGTATATCACCGCCAGTTAGAGCTGCTTGAGACAATGGCGACAAAAAGCCCTGGAGGATCGCCCCGCTCGGTCAACGGAATCGGCCGCCGAGCTGAAGAGACGGAGAGGTAGTGCGGAATTGGGTTGACAACTCGCAGACAAAAGAAACTAAAGTAGCATACTGCCTGGAGCTTTGCAAGAACTGGAGAGTTGCAGCCGAGGTTGCAGGCGGTCAGACCATGAGTAACGCAACGATGCATCGTCACAATATCCATTCACTCAAGGAAATTATTTATCCACCAACCTCGTCCAGAATTCTGCTCCATGACTAAAGTAACTGAAGGAAACTCTTGTTTAAGTTGCAGGAGTAGCTTCGGCTGCCAAGAATGATAACACTTCATAAGTTCCCAGCTAGAGTACAAGATGGCAATATCGGCCGGCTAGCTCAGACCAACAGGGCCGGGGAGCCTAGAATCCGGAGACAAGCTTCTATATCAAGATCTCGGACATCTCCGCTCTCCGACTTCTTCCAAACAGCTTCAACGATAGCTTTGGTCTCATGGATAGTGCTCAAGGTGCGATAGCCATCCATACTGGAGATCAACTTCATGAAATCTCGACGCTCCTCGTCTCCTGTTACGAGGCAACCTGCAACACAGATCGGCCACGACAAAGCACGCATCTGGGAATCTGACTCAACCGTCTTCAGTAAGCCAAGAACCTGTGATACACTTTGTCTGACTTCAGGGTTCTCTTGGTTCCAGCCTGAAAGGACTACCGAGAGGTATGCCCGTGCGGCGAGTGCCCAGATCCGGGTAATCATCTGGGATGTTTCGGTGCTCTTCATTTCCGAGCCATGATAGTATGACTTATGGCGGCCGTTATTCAGCATGCTTGGCATCGGGCCTTGACCGCTGGAGAGACTCGCAAGCCCTTGATCCAGCGTTTGGAAGATCTGACTCGAGCGCGTCGCTAGTTGATCCATGGACAAACTTCCATCCCTCAACATTTCCTTCTTCCATGCATCAAGCACTGCTATCTCCCCAACTGTAATCAATGCCCAATTTTTGCATCCTAGATATGACTTCAAGTCCAGAGGCACAGCCGACTCGAAAGGACCCAAGTTGGCTAACAAAGAGTGATACTTTTGGAGCCGAGGGGCTTGTCCTAGTGATGTGCTGGCAATGATATCGATATAAATGATTAAGCCCATGAAGAATCGGAAAGACGCCTGGTCAGGATTCCAGATCAGCCGATCGAACCCGACGTTTTGATTTGGTGTCCATGCCATCTCCTCTAAAACCGAGCGGAAGTGATCCAATGAGCCAGGGTCGTCATGGTGTTTTGAGAACATGTCTTCAAAAATCGTAATGGCAGGCGGTAGATGAAGAGTCCAATTTGTCCGACGGCCGAGGAAAGATTCAAATATCAGCAACTGAAGAATGCTTTCCATGATTCTCGCTTTCTCCAGCAATGTGACGCCTGTCTCTCTCCGGTTGAATTGGTCAAGATCCCGCTGAATCATCTCGAAAGATTGATCTGCCTGCTTGAGAACTTGGTCCCAAACGACGACCTTGCAATCATTGTGCTCTTCCGGATAGACATCGTTCAAACCAGCGATGAAGAAGTAGGAACTCAGGCTCAGGATGGAGTAGTAGACGGCATCGCTTTGGCGTATGAAAGTCAAGAGCCAAGCCCTTCCAGTGCCAATCACCGGTGGGTGATAAAAGGGAAACAAGAAAGGAAATACATAGTCCAAGTATATCATGACGAACTCCATTTCCCAGGCTCGCCCCAATGCTTGTATCGATGAGCCTCCATGAGTTGATGCCGCTTGCCGGACGACATCCATAATAGTTGTGCTAGAGCTAGAACCCCGAATCGGCAGCGTAGTCATGCTTAGTGACGGTCCTGTTGAAATCGTCTGGTCTGAGGAGGGCTCCTTGCCTTGGCCAGCTGCAGATCCAGCCTGGGAAGCTGAGCTATAGTCATCGACAGAAGTAACTATAAACGTCGCCTTTTTTGGGCCCATCTCACGACGTCCCGCGGCCCCCTTTTTGATTTCATCTTTCAAGGTCTCTGCCATCTCTTTCTGCTTCTCAGCGCCATCCATCCATTCTGGTTTCGTGTCGCCATTGTGGCAAGTGATGTTCAATGCTGTGCATGTTCTGCAAGCTGGCCGTGAAGCATCGCATTTCTTTCGGCGAAGGCGACAAGTCCAACAGGCGGTATTCCGTCTTCGGGTATCCGGCATTGAAGTACTACTCAAGGAATGGTTACTGGTGGATGGAAGAAAGTGGTTAAGTTCAAGAGGTTATCATGTGATTAAATGCGGAGAAGAATCCGCGCAACCTGAGAGTGATATCTTGGTGCTCGACGAATGCAGTTAGTAAGCAATCTGCGTCGAAGAAAAGGTGTTGAAGTGAGGTCCTGCAACAAAATATCCAGAGAATTCTAAGAATGATTTTTGTAAAGCGGCACCCTTACAAATTCCTAGTAGATGAATGAGCTATAGTGGTGCACTCTCATATGTAAATCAACCACTTCATTTATATTCTTCAACATGCCCCTCCATCGTTATTGCTATGGAAATCTTTGACGCTTGCTGCACTAATTCAGACATGCCCTTTAAAAGTCCAAACCACCCTATTCGAATATCGCTCACAGATAAGCACATCTAGACGTTTATTTGAGTGGCGAAATGTTATGTTTGCCAGTCTTATCGGCGAACGATGCGGCAATTGTAAAGTAGCCAAAGCTCGGTCAGCAAACGGTTCTGTGATAGATTCTTCTGGTCTAATAGTATTATGACGACATCAGTCATCTGTCACAGGTACACGCGAGTAGTTTGCGTCAAGTATTTCCGGTTCATCAACGGTAAAATCGAAGATGACGAAAGAGTAGCATAGCGATGTCACATAATGTACGCCACCTACGTATCCATGGCCCGTAGGCTGTATATCTTCCTGGAGGATGGCCATGGATGCATGCCTACCATTTCTGTCTGCTACTGATCTTTCTATCAGAACCCAAATCGCAAAATGGACGACAGAGTCAACGCAAACGCAAACACAACCAGCACTGCCTCGAGCAAGGTGGACCAAGTGAAGCCCAAGGCCATGGACATGAAAGGATCCATTGGAAAACAGTTCACTGGTGATTATGGCCCCCTTAAGTCCCGCCTATTGCCAATGCTAACGGATGTCCGAGAATCAGAGGAAGGCTCCATTGGAGGTATGGCGCAGAAGATTGGAGGCCCATTTGATAAAGAAGGTATGATTGGGAAGCAGTTCACCCAAGAGGGCAATATTGGCGGATCAGTTCAAAATGCCATGGGCGGCACTAAAGAAGTGAAGAAATAATTTGCAGGCCGATATGTTGTATGCTACCTATGCCTGCTTGGCGGATAATCGCTACTTATTGCACTCCGTCGCTAAATCAAATTCCCAATCAGCCTTAACGTAACCGTGGCCAGTTGACCTCATCTATAATTTTCATTTTCGTTACATGAATCCAAACACGATAGACTTACTGTCATTATTCGCCACTTCACACTTTTGAATAGCTCAGCTAGGTGGCCAAAAGCCCATGAAACTGGAGGGCTGGCTGCCTGAAACGTCGTCAAAATTCCAGTTAACCCCGTCAATATCCATTTCGAATCCAAAAGGTAAAGTATTTGGCACGTCAAGATATGATTGCGGATCAGATCCTGTAAAATCACTCGGCCCTCCTTCCCCGCCCATCAGATTCTGGTTGCTAAGAAATTCCGTTATTGTTGGCAATGACGACAAATTGTGGCCTCCGCCCAAAGCATTATCTCTCTTTTTAGCTTCGAGATCCTGAACGTATTGTAGCCAGAGTTCATTTTGCTTTTGCATCAAAGTGACAATTCTCGGTTTTGGTGGTGAGCTGTGCAGGGGATTGAGGGCTGCTTCACGAGCCTTCCAGGTCAAGAGAACAATCCTCATAAAGCCTTGAAACACTGGAATATGGTCTCCGTAAACTTCATTTGAATCCAATATGTCACAGTGAGCTTCGTAGTTGTCGCTCATAGATGCCCAAGCTTGTTGCGCCTGCTTTTGAGTTGGCTGTCTCCTGAGCTCATGAAGAATCTGCAGGTAAGCAATGAATGGCATATACATGAGCGTTGCCCAAAGTAGACCTTTGGCAAGAGGCGAGGTAATCATCTTTGTGTGAGTCTCGAGCATTGCCAAAGAATATTGGACCGTCTCATCACGCTGTTTCTGGGTCTGAGGCAGGGACGAATCGAGATTTCTAGAAAGATGATCCATAAGCCGGCATTTCGCGAGGAAAAATCTTGTGAACCAGACAGTGAGATAGTGAACCGGTTCTTCGAGATCACAAAGGCAGAGATATTTCTTTTCGACCCTGGTTTGAATAGTGTCCAACCTGGCAGTCGGATCGCTTGCGGTGTTGTCAATGAGAGGTTTAAGGGATGGAGTGGTGAAATCTAGATGAAATGCAGAGTGGCGTATGAAATCTCCAATTTCACAACGGACCACGAGAAAAAGTGCATCGGTGGAATTATCCCGGGCTGAGGGGGGCTCCTTCATCTCGGGTCGCAGATCGGAATCATTGACATTGAGAGGGATTTTGCAATCCCAAGTCGGGTTCAACGTTACGCACTGGTGATCAGACATCTCGCTGGCCCGCGTATCGAAGAGCACAAGCGACCACCATAGCCTCCGTCGCATCTCAGCCTCAAATACCGTGCATTTAGTGAGGCCAGCTTCTGTGTGGATCTTCATCCGTTGGGCAATGCGAATTGCGATGCCGAGCATTGGCGAGACTGATCGAGGGCGCACATTAAACTCGGCTGAATGCTGATGACGGTCAATATATCTATATGCGAAACATCGTTATGAAACTCACTAGATAGAGGAATATGGCAGTCAGGCAATCCCGATCGTTGGTCTGTAAAAAGCCACAGTTTAGGAGAGCTTGTTGACAACCGAACTGAAACCTTGCCAGCAAGTCGTTTATTGACGCACCAAACATGGCTTCGCAGTTGTCACCCACGGAAAGACTTAACACAGCCATGCAATAGATGCTGAACATCAAAGCCTCCAGTACGGGCTCAACTTTCTTGATGTTGCTGGCAGCATCGATGATCCGCGCTTGGAGGCTTGGGGTATGTGTGACTTTGAGCAGAGGATTGACATTGTCAAGGTAAATTTGCCAAAGTCGAAAAATGTGAGCTGGTTCGGGATGTATCGGCGATAGATCAAGCTTTGTATCAGGCGACCCAAATAACAGTCTATCGTTGGAGTTGAATGATGACTGCCAGCTCCTCTTTGACAGTATATCAAAGATCTCACGATCCTCCGATGACTTGATCTCGCCCTCTAGATCTCCAGCCTGGACCCAGTTGTTAGGAAAGCTTTAATTAAAGTCATTTCAGACGTACCACTGAGGTCAATGCGTTTAACAAACTCCTATTGAAGTCAGGACAGTTTTCTTTGAAAGGCATGAATTGCTTGAGTACTTGGCTTCAAATGCCCTTTCCGGCTCAGCTGATGCAGACGTGGTTGACATCTCAGGCTCCAATTCCTCGTGATCCGATTCATCGTCAATTTGAGTGCTTGGTGATTCTTGCTTTCCGCTATGTAGCGGTTCAAATTTGACGTTATTTTGGCGAAGTAAATCCTCATAATGGCGAAGGCGTGTCAACAACTCCCGTTCCGGAAACCGGCGTCTTCGTTGGACTCGAGGAGCAGGAGTTGCTGCGACACATTGTGCGCCCGCTGAAATACAGTTCGTGCATGGGAACTCGCGATTGCATTTGATCTTCCGCCGATGGCAACGCACACATGAAAGAATTCGTAGTGATTTGGAGAGTTTTGACTCGGTCTCTTGTGTAGAAGATGCTGAAGTTGACATTGCTGCGCCAGCAAATGACATCCACAGACAGCTCAGTTAATAGCACTCAAGGGATGCTCGAAAGGAAGGAGGATGGAAGCCTGGCGTTCCTCAGGATTGGCATGCACAGCGCTTAAACGGGGTAAGCAAGAGGGGACGCGCATAAGAAGCACAGGAATGCATTTGAAGGGTTGAGGATTCCCCAAGCGCCAATGTGTTGGTTCTCCTTTGGGGCGAGTTGGATCAATCCATCGGGAGATCGGCATCTCACCCTATCCCCGGATGAGGAACTGGTGCCTCAGGCAGCAAACAAGGACAACCGTGAATGGGTTGGGATTGCACAATTGTCATTGCAAAATACAATACGAAGGATGAAATCGATGAATCGAGCAAGTGAAGCCCTCGGGAGCGCCGTTGACTTACGTCATCAAATTGAGGCTCAGTAGTTGGGCATTCGCGTCATGAGGTCAGTCTCGAAGCGGACTTTTAGTAAGAGTCCGAAAACTGGAGGGTTGCGGACCTTTACTAACATTCCGCGTGACGAGCGGCGCTCAGTCACAACGGACCTGGTGATGGAGAGACGGCTTTCGCCCAAGGCTCCGAAAGTTGAGAACTAGAAATTTATATAACAGAGGAGACAACTCTCGGTTCTATTGACTAGCAACTCATACAATCTTCTCAATAACTGACTAATATACAAGAACACTGAAACCCGACCCCTTCATTCTTGCATTCTAACCTACCCTACACTACTGCACACTCAAAATGTCTCAGGATAACGCCCAGAACACAACCCAGGAGGGTGATGCCCGACCCAAAGATTTCTCAACTCAGCGAATGAAAATGAAGTACCATTTCAATGATCCGAACATGGACCTTTTCTTCCTTGGTTGTCTTGGTGGGGGTCCGGCCGGAGGACTGTCAGCTGGCGAGGCCTTCTACGTTGCCTCTCAAATCACAGATGGAGATGTCGATTCTTGGGCGAGCGCATTTGAGCGTCAAGGAATTGCACTAAACGCGCAAGCAGACTCCTGGAAGGAACGCGGGATGATCCGAGCAGCTGGCGAGGCCAGACTCAAGGCTTTTGCATGCTACCGGTTCGCTTGGCAGTTTGTGGCCCCCGGCGAGCGATTCATCAAGCTGTTCAACACCCACCAGGTCCTGTTCGATCAAGCTATGGAGGAGTTGAAATACCCTGTTACAAAGTTTAGTATCCCTTACGGAAGCGGCCAACTGCCTGGTCACTTCTTCAAGGGGACGGACCCTGACGCGCCTACGCTGCTGTTGATTGGAGGTGCTGATACCTGCCACGAGGATCGCTTCTTCTCTCCAGGACGGTACTTCATCGACCGCGGCTACTCGGTCGCTTTGGTTGATCTGCCAGGACAGGGACTCACGCAAAACGAAGGGCTTCACTGGGAGAGCGAGGTCGAGAAGCCGGTTGGTCTGGTGATTGACGAACTGGTTTCTCGCTTCGGAGTGAAGACCGACAAATTGGCCCTCCTCGGCATGAGTCTCGGCGGCTACTTTGCCTGTCGCTCAGCATCATGCGAAAAGCGCCTTGCAGCGGTCATTGCCACCTCGCCGCTTCCAGTGCCGTTCAACCTCTTCTCTAGAGCGGCCAAGCAGGCTGCTATATCAGAGGCCAAGGGCGAAAAGTTCTCGGAAGTTGCTATTGCCAACATGAAGATTCTCATGTGGAAGGCGGGTGTCACGGAGGTTGAAGACTTGATCACAAAGTGGGAGGGTAAGAAGGCGGACCCAGCCCTCGTTGAGATGCCTTTCTTGTCCGTTGTCGGAGAGCAAGAGGGTGATGTTTGGAAACAGGAGGCCCAGCAATGGCATGAGTCAATTCCATCAGCTAAGAAGAAGTACTTGGCTCTCAATGCGGAGTCTGGCGCCGACGTTCATTGTCAGGGCAACAACCCTCTTCGCCTGGCTCAAGAGGTGGATGCTTGGCTCCGCGAAGTCCTCTACTAAGCTGTTGAGATACAGAGCAAAGATATCGAGAGAAAGTTTGCCTACTGTTGATAGGGATTAGCGATTGGATTTACTTACGTTGAAGTCAATGCCATTTCACATTTAGACTGAGTCCAATAGCAACAATTGACATGTTCCTATTTTCTTGTCAATTACCAAGACCATTGGCTTTCGAAAGAGGAAAAAAGGCACTATAACCACACTAATATAATTTCATTTGTCACGGTTTTATGCTATACGGACTCGTCAAATTAAAAACTTGGAGAAATGCTTTCGTTTTATAGTGACTCATTCGTCCATCACCGCCGGGCCGGGGATCGGAGCACCGAAGACTTTGTCCGGACGGAGATTCTTCCGCGCATTTCACGCGCGGCCCGGAAGCGCCAAGCCGGAAAGGGCGCAAATTTGAACATCTGAACTGAGTCACTGAAAACAGGTCGTATATATACCAATTTTTCCACAACTAATTGTTCGTGCTTTTTCTCTCGATGTGAGGATATCAACAAGTCGGTAATTCCACAAATCCTAGTCATCGATATGGGTGCCGAACAAGACCCTACCATCTTCTCTAAAGAGGCCGAGAGAGAGACTGAAGTTTCGGATTCTCAACAGGAGACACAGGTCGACCCGCGCTTGGTATTTCCTGACGGAGGCCCTCAAGCATGGTGGACAGTCCTAGGCGCTTCATGTGGTTTGTTTGTCAGCTTCGGCTGGACAAATTGTAGGCTACTTCGTGCTCTCCGTGGAGTAACTCTTCTGATCCCGAATTAGGTATCGGGGTATTTCAAGCGTATTACGAGACACATCAGCTCGCATCTAAATCACCAAGTACCATCTCATGGATTCCGTCAATATCTATGTTTGTTATCTTCATATCGGTTAGTCCCGTTCCTCCAGACCATACTATTCTAATCCTCAGGAACTAACAAGTGCCAATGGCGGTTTAGGGTCCCTTTGTCGGAAGAGCATACGACCATTTCGGGCCTCGATACCTTCTCCTCGCCGGCACCTTCATGCACGTCTTTGGCCTCATGATGGCTTCCCTCTCTTCGGAATACTATCAATTCATCCTCTCTCAAGCGATATGTAGTCCACTAGGGGAGAGCATGATCATCAACCCTTGCTTCTCCTCTGTTGCGACTTGGTTTCAAAAGAAACGAACTCTGGCCATGGGAATAACAGCCGCGGGGTCGAGTTTAGGCGGAGTGATACTTCCAATTGTCGTTGATCGGGCTATCAACCACGTTGGCTTTGGATGGACGATGAGAATTTGCGCGTTCATGATGTTGGGTCTTCTCGTCATCACCAATTTGACTGTTCGGTCTCGACTGGCTCCTGCCCCCAAGCACGTCGGTCTGATGGCTTTTTTAAGACCATTCACCGACATCAAGTTTAACTTAACAGCTCTGGCAATATTCTTCTACTCCATGGGAATGTTCATACCAATAACATTCATGGTTACCTACGGGACACATGTGGGAATATCTCCCAATCTTGCAAACTATCTCGTCCCAATATTCAATGGTGCCAGGTTCGTTAAGTTTCAAACCACGCCTAATTCTTGAACAACCCTTTGTTACTGACATCTTCAAGTGGTATAGGTCGTGTTCTGCCTGGATATATCGCCGATAAGACCGGTAATTTCAACGTTTCTGTCACTGCTGCTGGACTATCAGCAATCTTCACTCTCGCCCTCTGGCTGCCTGGCAAGTCCCATGCCACTGCAATCGCATATGCAGCGCTCTTTGGAATGAGCTCTGGCTCCTACACTGCCATCACACCGGCTCTTCTAGCCCAGATCTCCGACATCCACGAAATCGGACTTAGAACGGGAGCAATTTATGCTTGTACTTCTATTGCTGCTCTCACTGGGAGCCCAATCGGCGGTGCCTTAATCGAGGCGGCTGATGGGAGCTACTGGAAGTTGCAGCTATTCACAGGCCTGATGCTTGCAACAGGGACAGTCTTCTACTTTCTGACAAAATTGTATCTAGCGGGATGGAGGTTCTGGGCAAAGGTCTGAAAGACAGAACCCTGAAACCAGGGGCCATTTACTCATGTTGTGACAACTTCCCGATCTGGACACCGCCAAGCTGTCTTGCTTATGTGTCTTTGCCGAAGGTAACCTCACAAAAAGGTACTTTGGCTGCCCTATACTCACTCTGAGCTATAGCTGGGATAGGGGAGACTTATGAGGCGGCACAGATGCTTGCGCCCCCAAAGGGGCATAGAGCAATGGCACAGAACGTTGACCTATTTTCAACGCGGTCTGGTACTCCAGACTTTCAAATAGTACAGCCCTAATCTCCGTATCATATATTGGCCATTATAGTTCGTGAAGCAATAATACCGAAATACGCTTTGACCTTAGTTGGTCCCCAGGGCCTACCAAGGACATCCACAAGCCTCACTAATTTGGAATTTTGCGGCATTAAGAACGCTCGAATAAGGAGTGAAGGATCCCAAGACGTCGGTTCGGTTCCATCCTTCCTTTTTAGGTTAAATATTAATATTCCGAAAGAATATTCGAAAACCACTTCCTACCCCTGTCTTATCTCGCTCTCGTCTTCCTGTTTCTGGCTTCGTTCACTACCACTCGCTTATACCCAGCTTTTTTGGTTGAATGAATCTGGCTTCAGAAGATTGACGTCATTAAATGTACCAAACACTGGGTTTTAATGCTCTTTACGAGGAATTTTGTGAGGACAAGAAGGATGTAAATTAACTGCAGGTGGTATACTTGTTCGCCATTTGTGATAGTGAACATGACTGCACATCCGGTTTTACTGTAGACCGCAACTTTCTACTCCACGACTTTGAGGCCGTAAGGGCGATATTTATAAGGCCGCCAGAGGATGGTTCTGTTATCTAGTCTATTCTTGCTGAAGACAAAGCTTTCCCAGTTTCATTAACCATTTCTTAGGTAGCCCTTGGATATTTGGCCTGATATAGTATCAAAAGAAGAGTCATTTTGATTCATGATTCGTTCCGAACGAGCCGGGAGGTAATGCAGCTCGCTGATTGTTCCTCGTACATTCAATGCCATATCTTTACCCTACAGCGTGATGGTTATAGTTTGCAGTGATTTGTAGCTCAAAGGACACCACTAACTCTGCTATAATGTTCTTTCAATTCAAAGCTCATCCCTCGCCCATGCTCTATTTACACTGTCCTGCCAGTCAAACATTTTCATATAGCAGCACTCAAATACAGCTATCACCACCATGCCAAGCGCCAAACCAGTCCAGACGCCATCCAGCTGCAAATTGAGGGTACCAAGCTCAAGCCAGATAGCGAGTGGCACTGCAGCAAAGTAATTGACCACAAGAACTGCCCACGCGGCTACAGACTGGCGACCGAGACCACGAAGCATTCCATTGCAACCACAGATGATCGAATCGATGATTTGAAACATGCTCACCGCTAGCATTGACTGCGCCGCAACCTCACGAACGTGGCTATCCCCCGTGAAGAAAAGCGCCAAGTGATTTCGCAACGAGAACAGAAGGAGACCGTCGAAAATGCCGATGGCTATAAATACAAGGGCGTATAGAACAGCAGCTCTACGAGCTACAGGAAGCAGCCCTGCCCCGATAAGATGACCAATCCGAGTACTCGCAGCGACACTGACGGAGAAGGGGATATGCCACATGATAACGGATGAGGTTGTGAGGATTGTTTGAGCTGCGAGATGGATTGTGTCAATATATGAGGTGCTGAATGTCAATATCTCAAAGGCTGCCCATTCCCCAAGCGTAAGTGCAGAGCCGGCGACTGAAAGCGAGACCATCGGACCCCATCCACGAAAAGCACTTTGCGACAGTCCCGGCCAGCATTTGTGTGACCACTGCCCCCAAAGAACCACGTAGAACAGGAGCAGGATAGGGCGCAAGTCATTCGCGAGAGCGGCACCAAGTGCAGCACCATCAAGGCCCAAGCCGAGCTTGAAAGCAAAGAGCCAGCTGAGGAGGGCGTTGACAGGAGCGCAAATAAGAAGGATAGCCATGCCACTCCTAAAGTCTCCTTGGGCTTGGAGAAATCGTTTTCCAGCTTCAAAGGACGCGTATCCAGGAAGGCCAATTAGACTGAGCCTCAAGAACGATCCGGCCTTTAATGCGAGGTGATGTTGTCGAACAAACACGGATAGGATCCAGGGAGAGCATATCCACGCTGCGCCGATTGGAATAGCAACAATACCCATGAGGAGTAGCATCCGCTGCATGTGTAGTCCAACGCCAGTGATATTACCAGACCCGTAAGACTGCGCGCAGAGGGTATCTAGAGCTGTCGCCATGCCTTCAAATATGGAGAGGCCAACGATGTTCATCGTTGTAACCCCGATGCTCGCAGCGGCCAAATCATCGGCGCTCAGATGACCGGCCACGAAGACCGTGATTACACTGAACGAATACTGAAGAAGGTACGTGGCAATTAACGGGAGGGAATATTGCCCAAGGCGCCATAGCTCTGACTTCCAGGCACCTGAAGCCGGCTTCGATTCATCTTCCTCTCGCTCTGACAGCAAAGGGGCTGTCTCGGTGGGCGGGAGCTCGTCAGCGTCCATCGCAACGGAGCGGATTGGAAAAAGCAGAATAGAGATAGGGGGCGGCTTTCGACCTGTATCGGACGATAGCTGCCCTGTATTCATTTTTCTTTTTCTCAGTGGCCGTCCCGCCAGCTGGAGCGATAGCGGCATGCAGGTGGTTGGTACGGCAAATAGCGCTCGTTGATATTCAGAAGTTGCTCGCTAAGGATGAGGAATCAGGTCATGGCGTTCTGAACTATTTGGTTGCGCATCCGCAGTCTCCGGTCGATTGCCAAAAGCAAAGAATGCTGCAACGTTGTTGGTGCACCTGGACGAGACCCCAACTTAGGACTTGTGTCCGCCAGGGGTCGCATGCAGATGGGACCTTGGAAGCTTGAGCGAGTCAAGAATCAATGCTTGGTCGACCCCACTAAGGCCTTAGCACCCTAACCTCGAAGCGTTTTACCCCGAAGAGTACTCCGTACGCGTAGTTCGTCTCTTCAGCGCATGACTGTCGAACGGGGTTGGGATTCGTGGCCCGACCGTTGCAGCAGGGCTTGCATAAGTAAACAGGGTAGGCACATGAGCAGATGTTGTCTCGCCTTGAGATGGTTGAGATAGCCGGAAGTTGTTGCATCCAGGACAGTTGTTTCAGGATACGCGGATTCACACCCCATTTTCAGGATCATCCCTCAAGTCTTCGGTATTTACTTTTTACGTGCTCCTCAACGAGACTCTTTTCCCCAAGCTGGCAATGGAGGAGTGTTCCCCAATGTGGGAGCCGGTTCTCGGGCCATGCTTCTCGCGGGCTTCGCCCTATGCGGATAGCCCCTCCTTCATTGTTATGGCGCGGACCCGGCCCGTGCCATAAAGACCCCTCCGTTAAGGACCCTTCAGTGGTGGGGGAGGCATTTATTGTCGATCAACGGAATCGCTCCGGTCCAGGGGACCCCTCGCTAGTTAGACTGAGAGTGGTGCAGGGATCCGGTGATTGGCAAGGGTTTTCACTCTTCAATGTATGGTCTAGACCAAGAAATGGCTGTTTTCCCACCCGCGGGACAAATTAGTTGCCCACTGGAACGAGGTGCGCTCCGGGCGAGTTCAATGCCGGCCCGAGTACCTAGTTTTCTCTCTTCCAAATCGGAAGCGAAAAGAGGACTAGGGAAAAGGGAGTGGAGGATTGCCGAGGGGAAGAAAAAAGGAGCAGAAAAAACACGAGATAGTGTTGACCACTCTAAGGAGAGTACCTCCTTAGGATGACGAGTTGCGCTGCAAAATCGGTCGCCTGTAGTGTAAATTGATTGTAAATCATATCAAACTCAAGAAGCGTACACCCGGTAGCCCGCATCGATTGATTCCCTCGAACCGTGTGATTGAGACCTCCTCCCATCAGTGTAGTGAACCTCGAATTCGTCCCGAACAACAATCACTCCCTCTGTAAGTTTCCGGACACTCTCGCTTCCACCGTCACTACCCTCTGGACTGTTATTACCACCATACTTGGCTCGCATCTCTCGATCAGCCGACCAGCTTGTATAGTTTGGCGATTTGCCCCTCGAAGTCAACCTCAGATCTGCGCCCAATCCACTCCCTTCGGTATTAGCTTTGTTAGATCCTAGCTTAGATGTTGCTTCAAGACCGCTCTTTTTACCACTGTCCCGAAGATCGTAGGGAGCCTGAATAGCAGCCACCGAAGTGGAACCAAGAAGACTGTCGATAATCCCCTTCAAGCTTGGGATACAGGCGGTAAGGACGGAGAGACCGAGGGATACTTGGAACCATATGGTGCTGGAAACGGCAAGCCATGTCGAGTCAGAGTCTTCGTGGAATAGATAGGTCGCAGTTGCAAGACTGGGAATCATGGTGATTGGAACACTTGCAACTCTGTTAGCATATCTGCTGAAGAAACGTGGCTTGTAGGTTACATACATTATTCGAGTTAAGAAGAGAGCCATCACCACAAGCTTCCTCTTTGTGGTCGTCTGCACGCTCCACATCATCGCAACGGGGAGAATGCATATAGCGAGATCGGTGAGAATATTCATGACGCCGTTGTAAACGAAGATCGGTCCACGATTCGGACACTTGTGGGTGTCATCGGCGAGCCAAGGGGATGGCAGAGGACACTGGAACACTGTGGCAAAGAAGCCCGATGCCAACCAGACCAGAATCACTCCGCCGAGGACCAGGTTTGCTTTGTTGAGTCGTCCGGAATTATCGATTTGCCGAATCAATAGACAAAGAGACAGCTTTGTGCAGCCGTCGACACCCAACGCGATAATCCGAGAAGCGTACATCAACTGATAAACAAAGTGTCAGAAAAGCTGTCGGAGCGCAACAGAGGACTGCAGACATACCTTGCTGAACTGTTGAAAGTCGCTCGAGGACACTGCATCAATATGTTGCCCAAGACCATGATTGCAGGCAGCAACAACGCATGCAGTTTGAACGAACAAGAAAACCGTGCCAACAAGCAGGATGATATCATGGTCTTTCATAGACGCAATATTCAACCGAATGAGTAGCTTCGTGATGAGACCAACGATGGCATAGATCAAGAAGATAATGGCTGCTACCACTACCAAAGCGGCATGATCATCGTGTGATAGCGGATAGTACGCAGGCTTTGCCGTATCGCTGGACATGATGTTGGCAATGCCTTTGAGGCGAGGTAACTTTGAGACAAAACGATAGGGCAGAAGATCGAGAACTGCTTCTGGTCGTGCAGAATGGAATGGATCCCCTTCTTGAACTCCAAAGACTGTCTGTCTCCAAGCCTCAGTTGCTACCTTGCGGTGCAATCTGCAGTATACCGTGACCAGACATAGCAGCCCAACCACAGAGCACCACCGCTATATTACCACCTGCAGCATGAAAAACTTCGGTATCACCTCAAGAAGACAGGGACCGGGCCCGGAAGGGGGACCCTGTTCAGCCACCAAACTCCGCTGGTCGCGGCGCCCAAAGTCGCAAGGTTTCGCTTGAGCCAAAGCGGGCGGGCGTTGCGCCACGAGCGTTCCATCCAAGGACTCGGAGTGATAACGGGGAGAGGAACCAACAGCGACGGCTTGGCTAGGGTGATTTATTGGCCGGTCGTAAGACCTGACGCGGTCTCACTCTCAGCTTGGAGCCTGCATACTTAATGTGGACATACTTTGTATGTATTGTTGACTCTGTTGGTTGCGAACTGTTCTGGACAGATCGTGCAATGTGAGTTCCCCCTCCCCCTCAACCCAGCAAGCTAAACACCTGCATAAGAGAATCTGTCGCAAAGATTCTGGAGACAACCGATCCGGAGAAAAAGACAAGGTTGGACCCCCGTACTGCTTACTCCTTGCTCTGAAGATCCGGCAAGTGGAAATTACGGCTAGGTCTTGCTCCGTAGCATCTCGCAAAGATCGGTCGGCTCTCGCGGCAGGGCAAGAAAATAATAAGAGAGTCGCAACACTCGGACTCAACCGTTAACCTGAGCCCATACCTTTATGGTTACCAATCGGATGTTCCGCCTGGAACAAGTTTCCGGAATCCTTCGGGGGCTTAACTAGGGTATGTGCCAAGCTGGAGCGAGTATTGAGCTAGGGCCCCGTGGCTATTCCAGGTTCTAGCCCCCGGCTAGCATAACAAGGACAGGGCTGCCTTGATTACGACTGTGAGTAGCCACCTGAGGAACCGTCGATATGTATCGACGAACACTGCACTATACTCCACCAGCTGCAACCAAAGCTGCGCAATCGTCGGAGTCTCCCAAACCTGCGACTCAGGCGTGTCAGCATGCAGACACTACCAAATCTCGCCAAAACCCCTGTTCGATGTAACCGTTTGCGCATTATGTCCGACGCAGAAATGGCATCCAACCAGGGCTTAAGCGGGCGCCTTCGGTTCTCGAAGCCGTCCTTGCAGCGGAACTTTTTTAAATACCGCTTTGCAGCCACTGTCCTGCAGTCTCGTCCCTTGTAGTGAGACAGCGGCACCAAATTGAACTCTATTCCCATCTATTGCGACATTCCTAATTGTCTTTAACCTGTCAGTATTTGGATCGGAGCATCATGGCCCAAGCAGAGAGTTTCGAGCTGCAGCCTGCTGCCAATCCCAAGCAGAACGGTACCGTGGACGTGACTGGGAAGACCGAAGATGGCGGCTCTGAGTTGTACAACCAGACGAGAACGAGGAGAGTCTTCTCGTTCTCGCAACTCTTTGCCTTCTCGTTGACATACATGGCCCTTTGGGAGGGCATGTGCACGTAAGCCACCCAATGAACTCTCCCTCGTGCATCATTTTGATTGATTCTAACTCATCATGCCACAGAAACATGTACTTCGCTCTCTACAACGGTGGTCCCCAGACCTTTGTGTTCAGTTTCATCATCGTCTTCTTCGGCGCCATTGCTCAAGCGGCATCCCTCGGCGAAATGGCCTCCATCCAGCCTGTCGCCGGTGCCCAGTATCACTGGACCTACCACCTCGCCCCCGCCCGAGTACGAAGATTCGCGACCTGGATTCAGGGGTGGTCGACTTGGTTTGGCTATGTCTCGCTGCTTGCGGCCATTGCCAACGTCACAATCATCCTGCTTGAGTCAATGATCCAGCTCAACCACGCGAACTATGTCCCCGGTGGCTGGCATACTTCTGTCTTGGTCATCGCCATGTGCCTCCTCCAGGGTCTCATGAATACCTATGCGTTTTGGTTGATCCCCTGGGTCGAACTTGTGGCTGGTGTTCTGCATGTTTGCCTTTTCGTTGTCTTTGCCGTTGTGCTAGGTGTCATGGGCACTCGACATTCCGGCAGCTTCTGGTTGCAGACAGATACTTCGTCTGGCTGGAAAGACACCTTCATTGCCTGGAATCTTGGTATGCTAACTTGTGTTTGGAGTTTCACTGGTACGTATCCCATTGATTAATGCTCGAGAGTTGACGCTGACTATTCTTAGGATTCGACAGTGCTATCCACATGAGCGAAGAGACCCGAAAAGCCAAGTCGGCCGTTCCTCGCGCCATGTTCTGGTCGATCTTCATGAACGGTGTTCTGGGCTTCATTATGGTCAACATCTTGCTTGCATCCATGGGATCTGTTGAGGATGCTCTCAACTCCTCGAGCCCAATTTTGACGATTATCTTGAACGTCACTGGCTCAAATGGGGCAACAACAGCAATGATCACTGGCCTTTTTGTCATTTCCTTCAGTGTGAACCTGGCCAACATTGCTTCAGTTTCCCGTCTGACCTGGGCTTGGTCTCGAGATGGAGGCATGCCCGCTTACTTTGCCTACGTCAACCCCAAGCACAACGTTCCTACCCGATCTATCGTCTTCACAGTCTTCCTCGTCTGTGCTCTTTGCTTGTTGAACATTGGCAGCTCGAGTTACATCGCTTTCGGTGCAATCACTTCGCTTTCATCCTTGGCTCTGTATATCAGCTACGCCATCGCTATTAGCAGCATCTTGTACGTCCGATTGACCGCGGCTGGTGTCAAGTTGGGCGAGTGGAACATGGGCCGATACGGAATCTACGTCAACGCCTTCGCTTTGATCTACACACTGTATATCATTATCTTCCTCCCCTTCCCCTCAACACTTCCTGTTACTGCCGCCAACATGAACTATTGTGGGCCTGTCATGGTTTTTGTTCTTCTTGTTGCTGTGGGACTGTGGTTCATTCGGGCAAGAAAGCACTGGACCGGACCGAACCTGAGCATTCTCGACTTTGTTATCGCCAATTCTTGATTCTATCATCAGCGCAGAATTACTAGCGGTCTGGAAATTCTGAAAGTTCTCGGAAATTAAAAAGTTGTATCATAAAGCGGAATAATAAATTGTAGATTACTAGAGAAACAAAATGACAAGAAAATTCAATGCCCATCTAGTGAAGCCTTCTAGGTGTTAGAACGGAAGTTCCGGATGTAGGGTCATGTCGGCAGATGGGCTGACAAAAGAATAATGTTTCTGCAGTATTATAGATTGTATCTTAATCCTGCGGACAGGCGCTCAGTCGACGACCTAGATTTTTTATAATTATTGAGGTAGAGCCAGATTGGTAGTAAATTAGGACAGAAGTAACCAATCTCTGGCTGCAACTCACAAAGAATGTCCTTCAATAAATCAAATACTTTGCATCGGATTTCAAACAAGTACTGGATGTTGTTTCGTGTCCATTCTTCAAGATCCTCTGGCCATAAATCCTTGAGAAAGCCCTAAGGGCAGCTTTAGGGCTTACTGCTTAGCTGTCTTCTCACCGAAAAAAGATAGATCTAAGTAATAATGCATGAAAGACAAATGTCTTCTTATATTACGGCCTTTCTCAAACTATTCTGGTCCACATCTAGACTTGGTGACAGGAGTCAAAATAACATTCAATGGCTTCTTCTCGTACAAAAGCCACACCAGCTGATGAGACCAACTCTCGCTTTCGGGCATCAACTCCATATCAAAGTTCCAGAAGAGGCGTGCCAATATGAGCCTTGTTTCCATGTTTGCAAGACTGCGGCCAATGCAATTGCGTGGACCGGTGCTAAATGGCTGGAACACGTCTCGGTTGTCATTTTCATAGTACTCGTCGCCGAGCCATCTCTGCGGAGCAAATGTGTATGGATCCCGAAAGTTGCACTCGGAATGGTACGCGGCCCAGTGTGGGACTTGTAGTTTTGTGCCCTCGGATACGAACTCTCCTTCGATGATTTCGCCGCCCTTAGGCACGAAACGATTAATACCTGCCGGCAGCGGCGGATGGATGCGTAGGCTTTCGTTGGCGATAGCTCGAAGATATGGGAGCTCGGAGATGGTCCCAAAGTTGATGCTAGCTTCGGATTCAAAAGCGTCGCGCACCTCTTTGGTTACCTTTTCCAGCCACTCGCGGTTTGTGAGGACGTAGTATATCACAACTGCTAGTAGCGTCGCAGATGTCTCTGAGCCAGCGATCACAAGAACCTGAGCGTTGGCATAGAGTTCGCTGAATGAAAGCCCTCCTTTGGTGCCTGTATGCTCCAGAAAATGAGACATGAAGTCTGGTCTGTCCGTCTCTTTGATAGCTCTCCGTCTGTTGACTTTGTCGATGGCCGATTGAACGTGATTAAGAGCCTCCTTCTTTATGTATTTGGGAATGATAATGTCAACTATCTTACTCATATACCCCATAGTATCCATGATCTGGCCATAAAGCATCATTTGGAGGCGGCAAAAGAGGAAGTGTATCCACGGGTGGTAACGGGAGTTTTGGAGACAATCGAAAGATTCACCAAACGCCAGGTCGCCAATGATGTCGAACGTGGTAAAGTTGAACCACGCTGCCATGTCCACAGGGGTCCCGGCATTCTCATGCATACGCTGGATGAGCAAGTCTACATACTTGCGGATGACAGGTTCTTGCTCCCTCAAGGATCGATCTGAGAAGGCTGGGGCCATAATCTTGCGATGACGGGCATGTTCTTTGTTGTCCTCCAGCCATAGCAAGCTGAAAGCACCAAAGAACTCCTTCTCTCGCATGCCATAGAGATGGCTTGGGGGGAGGGGTCCCTTTCCAGGCCTGTTTCCGTATATGTCTTTCCAAGCATTGGCCGTGATATATGTTAGTTCGCCTGGCGCAATACGAACGACGGGGCCATATTTCTTGTGCAGGTCAACCAGCGTGAAGTTGATGGTACCTCGTATCTGCTGGAGGACCTTAGGGATCTCCGAGCCTCGATAGAGAAGAGGCCCAGGATATTTGGCGAGAGGGTGGAACCAGATGTTGTATATGAACTGGAATGTCCAGAAAAGGATGGCCTAGATCCACAGACGGAGGTCAATATCTGAGCTGTAATATCGGAGTTGAAGTGGAGTGCTCATCAGTGATTGGGAGAGAAGCAAGTGCATTCACATACAAAGGTGGCCAGAAGACAAACGACCAATTGCCATTGTAAGCCAGCGGCTTGAAGCAAAATTCTTGAAGACATAGCAGTTGAAGATTTTATTTTGGCCTATTCAGACAGTACCTGGGCAGGATGTGTGATTATGAAAAGATTGATGAAAGAATCAACCTTCATTTCACTTCTCAAGGTAAGCAATAAGTTCATCCCCTATGTCAAGACTACGGCCTCTACAATCGTCACATACTTCTCGCTAGGTGGAACTAGGGCATATCTGAGACATTACAACACATAGAATCCTGTGTGGTGGGATTCACCGCCTGTCTGACGCGTTTCCAGTGATCTAGCTCGAGTATAGGATTCACTAAAGAAGGCGATTTCTCGCGGCGTCGTAGTCCAAGGAAGCCATTATCCGACATCCCTTGCATCTCAAACCACCATATCCTTCTCCGCGTAATGCCATTGGAAGGAGTCCATGGGCTTGCCAGGTCCAGTAAGGCGGTGCACGGGAAATGCATACTATTTGCTGACGACATCACGCTATCTTGTGCCTCAAACTGACATCGCAAACCCGGCGGGCTGACCATTACGTCTGAATGAATAGAGCTAGCCAGGTTTTGCCCAGTCGCAACACCAGAAGCGATGCGCTTTCCAAGGCGGATTGGCGCTAAATGCTTCCTGTCTGTCAGATCACCGGATATGCCTCTGTTCAGCAAAGTGCTTCCTAGTGCAATCAAGAGTCGAGACAGGACAATAGATGGCACACTTTAGATGGCCAAAGTTCCCAAAGCACTGTCCCAAGTTAGCGAAGGTTGATTTCTGTGTCTTCTTGATTGTAAACATGTTCTCGAAGTCACTTGCGCTTCGAGCATCACAGGAGTAGCCAGTTAATCGACAAGAAAAGGAACAGGGAAACGAAGAGGCAAAAGAGGTTAGGCATAGGAGGATCACCACTCCTTCTATGTATAGTCGATCACGAAGGATCTGGCGTCTCTCGTGCTGTTAGCTCATTGGTTCGTGGTCAAGTCTTCAGCAATGCACGATATCTTCCCGCACTGGGGCTTGCCAAGACTGCAGCCGATATATGATAGATTGTAAGTCGGGCTTTACTTTCTTAATGCCCGAGTCCCCGATCCTTCTTCTCGAATGCACTTAAAAGGATACCCGCTGCATGGACATCCAGTCTAATTCCCAGATTAACCATTCTCGGTAGGTATCACTACAGTCGTCACAAGTTCAGCCCACAACGTGATGTTCACGGCTTCTTATTGGAGAGGGTTGACTTTGAATGCCACCTACTTCCTTGCAAGAGTATAAATATCACATACACAAGTCTACCATCGCAGCTATAGTCTTATGCATGAGGTCACGTTCTGTCCCGGGAGTCTCGGATGCAGCGAACATCTTGGATTTGTGCGCGCATCGTCAGCTAGATTGTCAAGGAAAGATGACGCAACACTAGATGCATGGGATATATCATTTTCGCCATAGGATTGATCGACAATAAACTACGACTCGAGTAAGAGTCTACGGAGTGTTACCGATCGAGTCAGGTAGAAACGCGTCGAGAGATCGGAAGCTCTCCGTGATAGCCTCTGATGCCTGCCGGGAATTTGCCTAATAGGCACTATGTTGAAGGAATGACCAAAGATCCATTGATAGGATTTGAGGGGGTCAGATCACTGATTCCTTTCCTTCGAGCCGAAAATTCGAACTTATATATCATGTCAGCCAACTAGTCGGTTCTGTACATATCTTTCAATTCTCACCCATAAGCGAGATTTAGAACACTTAATTCATCCTCATTATTACCCAAACTTCAGAACCATGTCCTCGGTAACATCTATCCACTCAATCATGGAGAATACCATCAGTAAGGTCACATCGCATGCCTCACTTGCTGGTAAGCTGCGGGGCCAGACAATGCATCTTCCCAACATTCTGGAGATGTTTTCCACATGGCCACAAGGCAACCAGAACATCCACTATGAGAACTTGCAGCTGGTGATCGATCAGATTTTTGAAAGGTCGGTAATCGAACTTTGTCAATCTCTACTGCTCCTTGAAGTGGGTAAAGACCAAGTATGAATTTAAATGCTTACAGCTGGATGTCTATAGAGTCATATCTGATGAGAAGCGTCGAGAAAAATTCAAGAAGAGCGACTTTGCCCTTTTTTGTTCCTTGTGAGCTGACCAGATCCCATAGCATACAGCAATATCTGGCTTACCTTTGAATAGTTGGTACCCCGACGCAAAATGGGAACGCATCTATCTCTGTGGCATTTTCACTGCATGGGCCTTCCTCTGGGATGATACCATCGACACGAATGAGCATGCCCTTTCGGACGACTTTGAACAAGCCTGTCTCTTTCGGCAGCAATCCCTCGACTATGTCAAATATTGGCTTGAAGTTCAAGACACTCCAGTCAAGCAGGAAGCTATAACATCTCCTGGGGGTGGGCTTCTGGATGGTGCTCTCGGGTACGCCCGATGGCTCTCAGGGACTCTCTCGGCGTATTGTGGCTCAGGCACCGGTCGTCGTGAGCCTATGCCTCCCAGTAAGGGGTGCGGTGTCTTCAAAGAATTTGGCCAAAAAGCATCCGTCATCTTCGACAAAGGTTGGTTTCCGTCACTATAACAATGAAAGCCCTATCTAACTAATTATATCAAGTGCAAAGAGCTCGCTTCTATGAACAGGTCGAGTTCTTTTCCAAATGCACTGAAATTGAACAGGCTGAGCGACTAGCTAATGAAATGCCGACCAGAGAGCACTATATGGAAGTGCGTCTTGGTACAACGGCCGACCACATCTATTGTTGCCTTGAAGAGTATGTCTTGGTCAAAGTCCCTGCCTTCCTTCCGCCAAATGATTTAACAAAAGATCTAGACTCGCCGTTGAGACGGCTTTGTCTTCACGAATCATGGACTCCGCAACAATGCGAGAGTGTTGGAAGGAATGTAATGTCTGCATCATTATGTATGTTTATGAATCATGTACGGTTCTTGAGCATTGGCTAATTACACTCAACAATTAGCATCAACGACATTTTGTCCTTGAAAAAAGAAATCGTGAGTATCCTGTTGCTTCTATATTGAAGACGATTTTAATGTTTTTAGGCCACCGATTGTGTCATCAATCTTATCCCTGTCGTCCTTGCCGGTGGGCAATCTCTGCAAGAGGTTGTGGATGGTCTCTTGAAGGACTTGCAGAAATCTCGAGATAGATTCGATGATCTCGCTCGTAAGCTAGAAGCCTCTGTTGTAACAGAGAAGCCTCTGAGTCATGCTCTACGCAAGTACCTGAATGGCCTTCGCAGAAGTGTGACGGGCACAATCGAGTATTCGTAAGTATCATATATTAATTTGACCGACACTTCGTTGATTATCCCAAGGCTGCACTCGAAGAGATATGGTATCACAAAGTATCTCAAAGAAGATGGAACTCTGGATTTGCTTCTTTGAGCTGTGTGCAAATGAAACGAATATTGAAGGCAAAGTTACCTACGGCAGTCCTTACTACGTAAAATTATGTTAGAAGCCAAATTCTCAATGTAGTGGTTATCTCGATAATTAAGTCTCGTTCGGCGTCTCCAAGTTCTTAGAGGATCGCTTCCGTTACCCCGAATACGAGACCTCTTAAACATCACCACCGCCAAATATTCACTTGACCAGCGGAAACCCCATGAAATGCGCTATTACCGAAGACCAATATAAAATCCCTTGCCAAAATATTTCTTAGATTCGTATCATACTAAATTCCATGAAAATAGTAGTTCGCAGGCGAAAGAAGAACAACCGTCTTCCTGTTCTATTAGCCCACGTGCATCCATCGTGACCGATTAGCGAGACCAGGGGTCTGATGCTGCTTAGCGACGAAGAAGCGGTGCCGCTGATAACGGATGGCAACCTCAGGAGACTTTTTCCAATTGAATCCTCTAAAGCCCATATTTTTATCTCGGCGAATTTCGTAGAGTCATATCATATGATATAATAAGCCGCAGATCTCAAGGTCACAGAGTCTTCAACAAAACGTGTCCACGACGCGGAGTCGGATGGCCGCCGCGGGATATTCAAATCCCTGCAGGACCCTGTCACCGAAGAGCCTCATACTGAGAAACTATCGCCCTTTTCGCAGTCAGAAAAACTGTTTATCGTTTTGATGCGATTATAGATGTCGTGATGACCACAGTTACTGTGCTCCAGTAAGGCAACTGTGGGGCGGGCTGCGCATGTCTCGTGAAAGCTTGCGCAGACTGGACTTGAACTTTGATCATCACTTCCAAATCCCGCGTTCATCTCTCGTCAATACTTCTGAGCGTTATTCCCACTCAACCCAATGTCGCTACCTTTTGCATGAAATCTGAAATCATTTTTAGATGACCTATCACAGTAGCATTGACGACCTCCTCCGGAGCTATCCGCGAGAACGGTTGCTCGTACCGCCGGTTGAATGGACCCCGCGACATCTCGAGGTTCTGGCCATCTCATTCTCCCGCGAAGAGCAATTGGGGGACGGTGGCCTAGGAGACGATCAGTTCAAAGACACGGTGCCTCCTGAGCCTATTGAATTGCCACATGACAAGTCCACGAACGGCAATGTCGTCAAATCCGATTCTCCAGTACTGACGGCATCCGAATTCCAGAAGCTCTTCGCCCTGTATGGTCCCCTGGCGTTACATCGGTAGGTAGCAATCCATGTTTCGCTCACCCGCATGTGAGGCTCGCTCTGATATGCGCTCAACCAGAGGAGGAGGAAGTTTCCACTGGGGCAAGGAAAAGACCATCAGGCTTCACGGTCCGACCTACAGCCTCCGAAAAGCTAGCAATCCCTCGAAGAGGACACCGATCTTCGCCTTTCTCCAACCGTCAGACATCAACGCTCTGCGTTGCTTCCACCTCGGCATCAACACTCACAAAGTCCCTGGCCAAAAGCCAAATCCTCCAGTCGATCTATTGAAGCAGCGCCAATTACGCCGGCTCCAGCCAAAGATACCGGAGCATGAGCCCTACGTTGCTGCCGTGGTCCTTGCGCTTGCTCAAGCTCGGGCGGAGGCTGACCCCAGGCTTCGGAAGAAAGACCACATCCTACCAGATGGCTATGGGTATGAGGTCAGTATGTGACGGCCACGAAATAAAGATTATCCTGTTAAATATTATCCTGGGTTTAGGTCTCGGCTCTGATGGTAAACCCGCCTTCAGACACTGCTACCTTCTACCGATGCTGGGTATCCGCAGCTTTTCTCGGGAGGTTCAGGTTTCCTACTAATCTCGAAGTCTGTGACCCTTCTCCGAAAGATTTGAAGATGGAGATAAAATACAAGAAGATCTCCATCTTCCCCAAAGAGACTCTCAAAGACCGACTAACACCACTGATCATACCAACCTCCACGCCATCAAACTCTCCATCATCCTGAAAAGAAAAACCGGGGTATCTTGCTTCATAATTATTTTTCTGCGTGAATTGCCGATTTGAGTCGTCGCTCTTCATCCAGGCGTCTGACTCGACAGCTCGTCGGATATTTCCTGTCTCCCACATCAATCCCCAAGGTCACCCCAAAACTCCTTCAAATCCTCCGCCCTCCACCGAGTACCCCAGCCACTCTCCCTCTCAATCCTACCCAAGAGTTCGATGATCGCTCTATGCTCGCTCGGGTGGCTCATACACCTTCCCGCAATCCACAGTGGCTGGATGCCGTTCGTCCAGGCGCCGTGGTGGTCATTCGAGATGCTGATCCCGCACACATGCCTCGCATGCCACAGGATACTCCGCGGTTTAGGAGCGAGACGGACGACGGACGGTTGATTCTGAAGCATAAGGATCGAAGCAGTGTGGTGGAGCTGGTTTCCAGAGATGGCGGCTGGGTTTGAGAAGAGGATTGTCGGGAAAGGGGAGTTGTCTGAGGACGGCATCGTCATGATGGGGAGGAGAGGTGCTGGTCGCTGCTGGTACCAGTCACAAATGTATTTCCAGAGCTTCATCCACCGACTGCAGAATTTGGGATCGTTGCGAGCTGGTGCTTGCATCGTCTCTGCAGGTAGAGGAGCCAATAGATCGAGAACGTTGGCGATCAAATAGACGGCGTAATTCGCCCATTGCTCAAAGTCGGTCGTGGTCCGGAATAGCTCGACGTCAGCGTCAATGTCCGTTTTGGATGCCCAGTGCGCAGCGGGAATGAGTGTCTTGACCGACGAGATGAGGCCACCGCAGACGTCCATCCGGGCAAAACACCAGAACAATGCCTGTTCGGTGCCGCCGACGAAGCCATTGATACCCACAGCTTCCATGAGACTCGCACAACCATCGAGGTGGCGGCGCCAGGCCTTTGGCGAGCAACTAAGCATCTCGAGAACACATAGGATAACACACGTTGCGATGACTGCGGTCCTGCGGGTTGGGAGGTGAGGAAGTAGTTGGTGAATGGCTTCTTGATAGAGGGCGAGGCTTCGGTCTATGGGTAGTGCGGTACCCCTGAGCTCGAACTGCCTTGCAGATAAGGCGAGCATCGAGTAGCGGAGATAGTCATGCTCTCTTGCTAGAGTCGGTATGATCATCTGGAAGTGACGGTCCCTGTCGAACTTGTCCAACCAAGGTGCAATCTCATCAAACCAGTTCTTCCAGAGATCGCATTCTTCGGCATGCGAAAGCAGTGGCGAGTGTGCGTATCTGACTGGGAACTCTTCGGAAATTTGGATAGCGACCTGGGCATGATCACTCCGTTGTGTGACATCGCAGCCATTCTCGATGCCAGGCCGTGGCGTGGCAGTCCTAGTAGGGGCATTGGATCGGACCTCTTGTATAAGATGATTTCGCAAGGTCGAGTGTAGTTCGTGATATGCGGAGCCGGGGAGGAAGATTCCATCCTCCGAAGTTCCCTCGGGAGTGAATGCTTGCATCTGCTCTACATAGGGGTAGTCGGCAAGCATGTCTATCGGCAGGGTGTCAATCCGCATGTGTAAGCCGGGGTCGACAGGCGACGAATCGGGTTGGCCGCCTTGACTGAGATAGATGAGATTGGCGACTGCGCTTTCAGTCTGACGCTGCGACGAGGGTGATGCAAGGCTGGGGCCAGCCGCAAGGAAGCTCGCATCTGGGTGAAGACTCTCATTGAGGTATGTGGAGGGTCTCCTGAGTACGCCTCCTCGAGGTCCTCGGTGGTCTAGAGGGTTGAGTGTCAGCACCACAGCATGTTTTGGTTCACACTAGTACGCAAGTCCTTACCAATGCTTTGCCTCGGCTCTGTTTCCTCGTCAGACTCAAGCAACGGCGATGGCAAGTTGTAGTCCCGGATCACTTCGGACGTGACGTCCAGGATCTCGAACTCCTTTGGCGGCCGCCTCCTCGCCATCCTCCGCATCGACGGGTGCGTGCATTTGATACCCTGTGCATTTTCTTCGCGGAACGTGATCTTCAGCCCCCATTCGCAGTCTTCGTTCCGTCGGCAGCAGGTGCCGCAGGCTGGTCGGCCCTCGTCGCACTTCCGCTTCTTGCGCCGACAATTGAGGCATCCCGTCCGGGTTCGCGTGCGCTTCTTCGGCGGCTGGAGTTGACGGGTGCTGCTTCGGCTGCTTTGGCCTGAAGGCTGATCCATGGAGAGCTGTACACAGCATGTGTAGCCGTGAGGCGAGAGACTCCAGAGACACGTTCAGGCAACGTCGTGGATCGCGAATTGATGATGTTCAGGTGGGGATGTTCGCTGAACCGATGGACGGTTTGGGTGGAGAAGGGCAATTCGAGACGCCAAAGACAGGATCTCGGGACTCTAAGAAGCGGTTAATACGACCCATCACAACCAACAATGCGACACTTCGGAATGCCAAACAAGGAAATATCGGATCTCAGCAGTTCATGCAAGTTTTTCGAATTTTTTTCTCTGTGGTTGTGCTGTTGTTGAACCAACTCCCAATTCCACGCTGCGCAGGATTTCCGGGATGCACCAAACGGGTAAGTCCGCTTAGACCTGCCGTCGGAAAGTCCAATGCGGAAACCACCTTCCTCCATCTGAATTATGTCCCCCTCTTCTTCGGTTCCGCATTCTCGTCGCCAATCATCATTGCAAAGCTGCTTCAATACCACGTAGGATGCTCACAACACCCAGTGCACCTGGATCAGGGATGCCACCCTCCTCGTCGAAACGATCCTGGCCGACATAGCTTGCCCGTCCCAGCGCCGCGGCCATCTTCCGTGTCCCTTCGGCGCCCTTCCGTGCCTCCGCTATGGCGTCTGAGAGCGAGCCCGACGAGCCCTTGAAGTTCGACACAAACGGCATCAGGGCGTCCATCAACGTTCGATGCCCAATTCTAGCCGGAGTGTATCGGCAAAGCTCCTCGAGACCCCCCTGAAGTGCTTCCTGAATCAGGTCTGCAACCTTCGGCGCAGATTTAGCCGAAGTTGCGATGTCAGTCAGACGATTGGCCACGGCGTTGAGGAAGATGGCATAAATGGCCCCCGAAGTGCCTCCCATACTCCTCTCTGCTGTGGTTGCCGTCCTTCGAAACACCTGACCAATGTCAAGCGCATCGGCACTTTCTCCCTGGAACTCCTTGACGAGGCCTGAGCAGAGTTAGCCGATCGGCTCGGATTGCCTCACTCCAGCACACCAAGTCGCTTACCGTTAACGCCGTTGAGAAGAGTTTCCCCACAGTCGCCGTCCCCAGCCAGGGTGTCATAGTCTGTTATTTTCGGTTCGTCTTCTGTGGTCGTCTTCGCTACCGCTGAGATGATGGCCTGGATGAGGGCAGTGGGGACTGGGAGCTCGTCAGCAGATGGCCCTGAGTCAAGCAAAGGCAACTGTTAGCGGACTTACCCTTCACTCCAGTGTCGCGCAGTCCGACCTCGGGCGCATTCGATATCGTCGTTTCTCTTGTCGCAATTGACTCGGCATCCGTTGCCCATCCGTGTATACTTCGTGGCCAAGCGGGCGCTGTCGTGGGTGCGTCAAGCAGTTTCGTCAACTCTCCATCTAATTGCAGCAAGGTCACTGAGAATCCGGGTCCATCAAGCGATGTCACAAAGGTCCCGACCAAGCTTCTGTCGATGTGGATGTCGCGCTGGGACAGCTGCTGAACGACCTCGTCTGCAATTACACCGAGCTCCAACACGCTCAATCCTCCAAGGTTATTGACCATCAACGCGACCTTCTGTCCCGGCTTTGGTTGCCACATGTTTGCCTTCGGGGTAAACATCATTTCGAGGGCTTTTCGTATTGTCATCTCGAGCGTTGGTATCTTCTCGCGCTTCACACCCGGCTCGTTGTGGATTCCCATTCCAAACTCGAGTAGATTGCTCGGGAGCGACTCTTGGTGTGATCGGCCGGGGACGCTGCATCGATCGAGGCTCGCGGCGACGGTTGCCATTTGCGAAGCAGCTTTCTTTGCGATTGCGGTGACTTCGTTCAAGTCGGCACTGTTTTGGACTCTCATGTCAATATCGGCTCGTCGCTGGTCGGCTCGAAGACATTTCCTTCACTTACCCCTGGGCAGCCTTTGCGCCTGCGACTTTATGCACAAAGACAACGCCAGCAAGGCCTCGCTGTCCGACCAATGTGTTTCCCTCCACAGAAACGTCGTCTCCCACCACGACCATGTTGACGGATTGTCCATCAGCCTTCGCCTTCTCGGCCGCCAAGCCAAAGTTGAGCTTGTCGCCGGTGTAATTCTTGACGATCAAGAGGGACCTGTCGCATCATCAACCTTCTGCTCATTTGCTCCTCCTTCCCGGTGAAACTGACCCCTTCGGCGATTTGACTGTTCTCAGTCCTGTTAATATCTGTGAAGCCGATGGCGATGCGAAGATCTCTCCCGCGATGACTACGTCGAGCGCTCCTTCGCCGAGGTATCCCGCGTGTGCCGGCTCATGTCCCGACCCGCCTCCTGACAATAACACGACCTTGTCATCGTTCGTGGATCGTCGCCGATAGAGGACTTGCCGCAATGTCAGCTTGGGACTTGTTTGTGGTCCTATTGGGCTCACCCTTTTCAGAGGCAATTATGCTCAGACTTGGATCCCTCAGTATACAACTTCGCAGTGTGCGCTCGACGGGACTCGATGCGCCAGTGATGAAGCTCTTTCCTAGGCTCCCGTTAGTCGTCCGTCTGTCAATCGGCGGCGAAAGCTGTAATACCCAATGTCATGTTGTCTATTATTCTTACAACTCGAACGCTCAGAAGCAAAGTCAACAATTGCAGTCGCAAACCCTCAAGACCATCCTCCTGCTTTTACATCTCTGGCATCTTCAAATGGTCATGCCATGGTACTGGCGTTTCCACATGCCTCTTTGGAACGGTTCCTGAGTCTAAGGGTCTAGATTCCTCGAGTCGCGGGGTTTACCCGTTGCAAAATAATTTCCTATTATGGACACTCGGCAGAGGCCGATGTCAGGAGCCCGAACTCTCCCAAACTCGGTTGTGGTTCTTGTTTTGACTAATTCCGCCACTATGGAAGCTGTAAGCGAACCCTGGGTTCAGCTCCATCTCTGATGAACCACGTTCCATGACTCCCGCTTACAGCTGCCAACGACGATCTCCGACACGCGATCCTCCACACGTTCAAGCAAAGCAGCCACAAAAGCTCCACCATCGAACAGTTTAATTCAGCCCATGAGCATCGGGAATTAACGTGACATCACCACTATTACCGCATGGCTGTTTGCGAACAACTCCACCATGAAACTTGCTGGCATCAACAAGAGAGACTCGTCCGAGGAGAAGAGACCCCTAATGGTAGCATTGGGGACTGGGGTTGAGTATAGCTTCAACATATGGTCTTATAACTTCAACATATAGACAATATGGCCAACTCTTCAGCTACAAGTTGACGTAGATCGGCTTTCTCACCCGTCGATCTCAAAGCTCTAGTCCAACGCTAGAAATTATCTTGCTGCCTAGGTTAACCTTCTCCCTAGGGTCCCTTCGCGAAAATCCCCAGTCCCCATACGACCGGATCAAAAATGGCGCCCTCAGACCTCAAAATCCTTGCCTCACTTCGCTTCTAGATGCCCTCACTCTACCCAAAACCGCAGTCCCGCCCATTGCTACGGTCCCCTCACCCAGGTCAACCCCAGAAAAGCACCATTGCGGTTTGTACAGAGTAGCAGACGGAATCGGTCCCCTGGGGAAACAGGTTTTTTGCGGGTGCCCCAGTGTGTTTGGCCGGTCCCTGGTCGTGCGCTCTCCGACCGACTGGCATCCGGGGATATGGGGTTTGGGGGTTGTTGATGCGGGTTGCAGTTGGAGTATATGAAGATCACAGAGTCCCCCCGAATAGCCTCGCTTTCGACTCGATCTGCATCCCGCGCAGCCTGCATTGCATCTGCTTTTATCCTGTATCCCTGGTTTTCTTTTTGCACCTTTCAACTGGGTCATCATGACTGTTCTCGTCGGCAAGCCGCTCGACTGGGCCATCACGGCCACAGCCGGCTCTGGCTTCTTGCTCTTTGGTTACGATCAGGGAGTCATGTCTGGGTTGTTGACCGGTGCGGCTTTTACCAACACTTTTCCGGCCATCGATACGACGGATAATGGCAACGGGAGCTCCTCGCTGCAGGGCACCGTGGTAGCCATCTATGAGATCGGATGCTTCTTCGGTGCTATCTTCTGTCTCCTGGCGGGTGAATACCTAGGTCGTCGCAAGTGCATCATGCTGGGATGTGTGGTGCTTAGCATTGGCGCAGCGCTGCAGGCATCTTCCTATGGCATCCCTCAGTTGATCGTCGGCCGAATTGTTGCTGGTTTGGGCAATGGCATGAACACAAGTACTATCCGTAAGTCTATCGCCACACCATTGACAGCTCAGGGGCTAAGCAAGAGACAGCTGTGTGGCATTCCGAACTTATGAAGGCGAAGAATCGTGGCCGCGGTCTCAGCATCGAGCTTGCCATCAACATCTTCGGCGTCATGCTCTCATACTGGGTCGACTACGGCATGTCCTTCGTCGACAGCGAGGCGCAGTTCCGCTTCCCACTCGCCTTCCAGATCTTCTTTGCGCTGTTAACCCTCATGGGCGTCATCTTCCTCCCCGAATCCCCTCGATGGCTGATTGCCCACGACCGCCACGATGAAGCGCGCCAGGTTCTGTGGTCGGTTCGCAAAGATGCAAAGACCTTGGATGTCAATGATTCGTCGATCAGCCGTGACATTGCGGAGATTCAGAACGCTGTCAAGGAGGAGCGACAGGCTGCGAATGCGGGCAGCTATAAGATGATCTTCAAAAATGGAGAGCAGAAGTTCTTCTACCGAACAATGTTGGGAGTTTTCTCGCAGTTTATGCAACAACTATCTGGGATCAATCTGATCACTTACGTGAGTATTGATTCGTCGAGGAGTTGTTTAGTTTGTTCTAACAGCCATCTCAGTATGCGCCTGTCATTTTCCAGGAGTCTGTCGGCATGTCCCACAACTTGTCCCTGCTTCTCGCGGGTTTCAACGGCATCGCGTACTTCTTTTCCTCGCTGATCCCTATCTGGATCATTGATCGTCTCGGTCGCCGTAAGCTGATGATGTTCGCCGCGGCAGGGCAGGGTGCCTGCATGGCGATCCTGGCTGGGACAGTCTCCAACGGCGGTCGGGCCGCTGGTATTGTGGCTATCGTGATGCTCTTCCTTTTCAACTTCTTCTTCGCTGTCGGTCTTCTTGCCATTCCCTGGTTGCGTAAGTTTTCCTTCACTTTTCCAGATTGTTTTGTGGCAAATTACTAACAAGTCTATAGTCCCAGCTGAATACGCACCCCTCGCGATCCGAACCCGCGCCGCGGCCCTTGCCACAGCATCCAACTGGATCTTCACATTCCTCGTTGTGGAAATCACACCAGTCTCGATCGGAAACATTGGCTGGAAGACCTACATCTACTTCTGCGTTTTCAACTTTGCCTTTCTTCCCGCAATCTACTACGGCTACCCCGAGACGCGGCTGCTTTCGCTGGAGCAGATCGACAAGCTCTTCACAGGAGAGAAGATGATGCTGCACTGGGACCGCAGCATGGGTGTTCCTGGAGAGGCGACACATTCGACCAAGGAGGAGGAGATCGAGAGCGGCGGCGCGGAGCATGAGGAGCAACATGAGAAGCGGGAGTCGGAGTAAATGTTGAGAGAGGTTTATTACCAAACAAAGACGCTGGTATGCAGTTGGCGACGGAAAATACCCAGGAAGTGAGGCGAATTAAAGTCGAGATTAGTAGACAATTACAAGGTGGCAATCATTGATGCTGCATCTTTTCCCCCTCTACTCTCCATGCTTATTTCCAGGACCTCCAGCCTCCCTTTTTCTTCGCAGCCTGTTCCTCCTTTTTCTTCCATTCCTGCTCCTCTTGCACCATTCTCGCTTGCATACGCATAAATCTCTCTTCCATCTGATCCTGCGTCAGAAAGCCTCTGCCACCATCCGACCGCATCTCCTTATCCTCCGACCCCTTGTACGAACCACCCGTCACTCCCAAAGTATCACAAAGGCCCTCTGCCTTTTCCAGAAGCCAGGGACCATGGCGAAGTCCATCCCGCCAGTGAGAGGGCAGCGCTTTGTAGCCGAGCAAAGCCCCAAGAAGAGCGCCGGCGAAGCATGCGTTGGTGTCAGCATCGCCCCCCTCCATGATGAGTTCTGTGATGAGGAGCTCGAAGATCTGGAGTTGAGACTGGAGTGTGCTCTTGGAAGATTGGAGGTGCTGCAAGGCGCGGCGCAGGAGAAGAATTCCTGAGCCGAAGGTCTTGTAGACGTAACCCATCTTGAGAGCGTCATCCAGGAGAAGTTCTGATAAGTCGCCGGCCTTGGCGTGTTTGTTGAACTCCACGATGTCTAGTCCTGGCTCTGCTTTCCGACCGGGCTCTTTGAGTTCTTTGGCTCTTACGCCGGAATACCAGTTGAGACCTCGTTGGATCAGCTCATCAAGGTGTTGCTCAGTCTGGATCTCCCCAAGAACCAAACCACGAATGAGAGCAGTGCCGATGGCACAGGAGATCACACATCGAGGGTCGGTGTGCGTGACTATGGAGAAGTCGGCAGCCACCTGGAACGTCTCTTCGACAGTCTTGTCCAAGCACATCAGGCCCAGGGGATGCGTCCGCATCAGACTCCCATTCGGAGCGGCCTGGTATTTTCCTTTCGTCCAGAAGGTCCTCGCTGCCGCTTGAGGGTCATCGAGGTAGGTCTTTGTCCGCACAATCGATCCAACCGTGCGACCCAAGCCCAACGGCATCGTATCCAGCGCTCGCAGGCCCATTTGAACCCAGACAGACAAACGGCTGGCAAAGTCTCTTGGATCCAGCTTGGTTCCATCCGATGCTAGGTATGACTGTAGGATAAGGATAGCATGGTCGGTATCGTCAGTCCAGTCGCCGACTCGATGGGGATTTCGGTGGTGGTCTCGTCGCAATGGTGTGGCCTGGCTTGCAGGATGGAGAGTGAATGACTTTGAAGGATATGATTTGCGAGACAGTTCAGCCGATAGAAATTCGGTGTAAAGACCGATTGCATCTCCAAGAGCTGAACCGACGAGGGTGCCGATGATGCGATCATGGAGAGAGGCCTTAGCGAGGGCCTTCTCGCCATCTTGGCAGAGCTGAAAACCCGGCATACTCGTATATGGGAAAATGATAATAAGGAAGATATAGAAAGGTAGAGGTTACAGCAAAATTCGAGGAGAATGCATTTTAATGTGAATGTTTGCTTTCACGGGTGAGGCATCCGCCAAGCTCAGCTGAGGCTTGGCTGTGAGACTATTCCCACCGGCGTTGTGGCAGTGTCGCGCCACAGCAACAAGGCACACAAAGAGGCTGTCAACCTTTCGACTCTTCAATCCAGTTGCCTAGAAGGCATCAGACAAAGCCAAGGTAAAATGGTATTCTATTGGTCGCCAAGCTAGGTGTCAATTACAATCAACCGCTCCCACAATGAGTTCTATTTGCAACTAAGCAGACGCACAGTGTCCGCCATCAACCCGTAGGTCAGCTCCGTGGACAAACGCCGCTCCCTCAGACAATAGAAACACGGCTGGTGCCTTGAAGTCCTCTGGAGCACCGAGCCGGCCGAGAAGTGCCCCGGCCATCCACGTCTTCTCAACTTCGGGGTTCTCTTTCAGCAGCTGATCGGTCATGGCCGTTCGGATGTACTGTGATCAATGTCAGCAAGCCTAGTCCGTTCAGACGTCCTAGGGATGTTCTCATACACCGGGTGAGAGCGTGTTGACGCGAATGCCGTACTGTCCCCATTCCTGCGCGACGGAACGGCACATCTGCTGGACGGCTGCTTTGCTTGAGTTATAAGCGGTGCAGGAGAGGCCCTGAGAAGAAGCAATTAGCATATGGACAATTGTGCTGGTCACGGGAGAGGCCTTACTCGGTTCGCGATGTTGCCCGACATGCTCGAAATCATCACAATGCTTCCCGGTGTCCGCTTCTCCCGAAGAACTCGCGCAGCGTATTTACAGGTGTTGAACACGCCCGTAACATTGACCCTCAAAATCCGATCGAAATCCGCCGCAGGATAGTCCATGGCCGGGAGCTGCTGCTGAATGCCCGCACACGCAATGGCTCCCCAGAACGGCGCGCCCTCAGCCTCAGCATCGGCAGCTATAGCCTCCATCGTTCGCTCAACCTCGGTCTCATCGGTGACATCGCATTTGTGGTATGACACCGCGCAACCGCTCAGCTTAGCGAGCTTGTTGAGGGTTGCCCATTCTGAGGGGGAGGGTTCGTTGAGGATGTCGATACATGCGACGTTGCCGCCAGCTTCCACGACGGCGATGGCAAGGGTGATGCCCAAGCCTCGTCCACCGCCGGTGATGGCGACGGTCTTGCCAGCGAGAGAGAAGAGGTTTCGGGTCGGGGCGTTTGAGGCCGGCGTTGCTTTGGTCTCGGGCGTCTCGTGGGGAGGCAGCTCGATGTCGCTGACTACTGCTGGGGCCATCTTGCTCAGCTCGACTCAAAGGGGTTGATGCTTGGTTCCAGGGGTGTCGATCGTCGTTGAAGTGAAGGATTCGAGCAAAGGCAGTAGGGATGTTTTACACCTCAGGATATACAAGACGATGCATCGGGACAGAAAGGCCTCGTTGGGGCCCTCGATGGCGAAGATGCGATATCTTGCATGCTGCAGTTGAAGATTAGGATGTGTTTGGGGCAATTGCATGCGATTCGAAGGGGATTTCAGGCGTGGAGAAGTCCGTTTTCGACATCTTGGACATCTATAGATGGTCCCGGGAGGAGAGTGTAAGCGAAGACACGAATATTTACCTTTTCAACGCATCCCATGGCAGTTCCAAGCGCTTCAGCTCTTCACTCGGCTTCCCATGACAGGCGAGTGCCTCTCACTGCCGCTTTCGGAGGCCCCTCGATTGCCCCTCGCTGGCCGCCATCGTGGAGTCGTTAGCACCAAGTTCTCCATCCGGAGTCGAGAATCAGGGGATCCAAACGACGCCATCTCCACCTCCCCTCAGCGCTCCGGATTGCCTCTTTCGGAAAACAGCAGGATGAGCCGCTCTCGGGCTCGAAACTCGCCCTTCATGATGGGATTAGCCCAAGTCACACGCTCATGAAGGGCCTTCTTTGCCCCGAAGTATACGCGGTCATGATGGCGGCGATATATTTCGTCCCTCGAGCTGCTGGCGTGTCCGGCAGACTATTTCGTTGCTGTTGTTCTTCATCTTCGAAGTTGTTCCTCTGAAGGTCCATCTCATCTAGCGCAACGACAACGAAAGTCGAGACGAGACGAGCACAATGGCGCCCATGGCTTTGACTCCAGAGGCCCAGGAGGCGCCCATTCAGGCTTCCAGCGAGCTCAAGCGCTTCAGCAGCGACGACCCCAAAACCATCGATCTCGTGCTGCGCCAGTTCCGCTGCTTGATCGCAGACTTGTGCCAGCAGTTCAATGGCGGTCATCCAGGGCAAGACTTATTCCCCAATCGCAGCAGAGGGCTCAGAACTAACTGTCGCGAAGGAGTGCTATGGACATGGCGGCCATCGGTGTCGCTCTCTGGAAGTATGTCATGAAGTACTCTCCCACGAACCCCAACTACTTCAATCGCGATCGCTTCGTTCTCTCCAACGGCCACACATGCCTCTTCCAATACACATTCCTGCATCTTACCGGCTATAAGCACATGACCTTTGACCAGCTCAAGACGTACCACTCAGCGCGCTACGACTCATTCTGCCCCGGCCACCCCGAGATTGAGCATGAGGGCATTGAGGTCACGACCGGCCCTCTGGGTCAAGGCATTGCCAACGCTGTTGGTCTGGCCATGGCCACCAAGCACCTCGCCGCTGTCTACAACCGACCAGGCTTCGATATCGTGAACAACACCACCTGGTGCATAATTGGCGATGCTTGTCTGCAGGAGGGTGTTGCGCTCGAGGCGATCCAGCTGGCTGGCCACTGGAAGTTGAACAACCTAGTCGTCATCTACGACAACAACCAGATCACCTGCGACGGCAGCGTGGATCTTTGCAACACTGAGGACGTTAACGCCAAGATGCGCGCCTGCGGATGGGATGTCATCGACATTGAGGACGGCTGCTACGATGTTCAGGGACTCATCCAGGCCCTGCTCAAAGCCAAGGCCAGCACGGAGAAGCCCACCTTCATTAACGTCCGAACGGTGATTGGTATTGGAAGCAACGTGGCCGGCGATGCCAAGGCCCATGGCGCGGCATTTGGTCCTGAGGGAGTCAAGATCGTCAAGAAGCACTTTGGCATGAACCCTGAGGAGTCCTTCGTAGTTTCCGACGAGATGTACGGCTACTTCCGCGACCTAACTGCGCGGGGACAGAAGTATGAGGAGGATTGGGCCAGCTTGGTCAGTGCCTATGCCGAGGCGCATCCCGAGCTGTACGCTGAGTTCAAGCTCCGTGTTGAGGGCAAGTTCACGGATGACTGGCGAAGCATCATCCCGGCCAAGGAGACTTTCCCTACCGCGCCTACGGCTTCGCGTAAGTCGGCGGGCATTATTTGCAACCCCCTAGCTGCGCAGCTGAAGAACTTCATGGTCGGCACGGCGGACTTGTCCCCGTCTGTTAACATGATCTGGAAGGGCAAGGTGGACTTCCAGCACCCCGGGCTGAAGACTTCCTGCGGCATCAACGGTGATTACACTGGACGGTATATCCACTGGGGTATCCGTGAGCATGCCATGGCCAGCATCTCGAACGGTCTGGCAGCCTTCAACAAGGGCACCATCCTGCCTATCACCTCTAGCTTCTTCATGTTCTACATCGTAAGTCAAGATTACCCCTAACCTACCTCCCACAATGCTAACTATCTGTCTTCAGTACGCCGCCCCTGGTGTCCGAATGGGCGCCCTCCAACACCTCCAACAAATCCACATTGCAACCCACGACTCAATCGGCACCGGCGAAGACGGCCCAACCCACCAGCCCATCGCCCTTCCCGCCCTCTACCGCTCCATGCCCAACCTACTCTACATCCGCCCCTGCGATACCGAGGAGACAGCCGGCGCCTTCATCTCCGCCCTCGAGGCCACAGACTCGCCCTCCATCATCTCGCTCTCGCGCCAGAACCTCGAGCAGTATCCCCAGTACTCCTCTCGCGAGGGAGCTCAACGCGGCGCCTACGTCTTTATCGAGGAGGAGAACGCAGATGTCACGCTCATCGGCGTCGGCGCCGAGATGTGCTTCGCGGTGCGCACGCGCGAGCTACTCCGTGAGAAGTTCGGCATCCGCGCACGCATCGTGTCGTTCCCCTGCCAGCGGCTCTTCGCCGCGCAGTCGCTCGAGTATAAGCGCGAGGTGCTGCAGTACCGCTCGCAAGCTCCCCGCGTGGTCATCGAGGCGTACGCGGTGAACGGCTGGGAGCGCTGGGCTGACGCTGGATTCAGCATGGCGAGCTTTGGTAAGAGTCTGCCGGGCAAGGACGCGTATAAGTACTTCGGGTTTGATGAGGAGGTGATTGCGCCGGCGGTGGCGGGCTTGGTGGAGGAGGTGAAGAGGGAGGGCGTGGAGTGCTTGAGGGGGGAGTTTAGGGATTTGAACACGGTGAAGCATGAGCATTAGAGGTTTTGGTATGGCGCAGGGTAAACTACGTTAACGATATAGATTCCATGTAATATGATTGAAATTTGATGACATCGTCTGAAGTCCTACGGGTGAAAGTCCTACGGTTGACGGGAATTTATTTGAGTTCAACGTCGTCGTTATTCGGCCGTAAGAGGCAATATAAAAACAAACAAACCCCTTTCCCAACTTTAAGGAAGTGAATAAAGAAATTGATCAAAATCTGTGACGAATATGATGCCCGGGAAGATCAGCTGTGGCTGTCGGCGCTCCTTATTTGCTTCAGAGATTCGGATACGAATTGGCCGAATTGTGAATGAGTGTTCACAGGATATATGAGTGCCTCAGGCCAGACCCCTCCCTCCTTGGACACATTAGACTTGGCGTTGGTACTATTGCACATGAACAGTACTTTTCCAAGCTATCTGTTGCGCATTTCTTCCTCTATCGTCAAGGGTTTTTGAAGCCCGGGTCGCCCCGGCTGGATTCTTGACCCAGGTGCCAAAGGCGATTGATCTCATAGAAATTACACGTAGCCTAGATATATTTCAATATATCTGGCATCGGCACGATCAAGGGAACACACCGCACACAATGAAACCACCCTCAGTCGGCTATGACGCATCATCCGAGTCTTTACTCTGGCTTCCACTTCCTTCCACCGATATCCTACATAGAAGAACACACCTGTCTTCTAATTAAGTTTTTCAAGATTGGACCTTTTGTTTACTTGAGATAAAGGTTATGGCTGCAGTATTAAAGTTGCCAGTTAGGTTGTCGGGGAGACGAAAAGGGGTATCCAAACCTACAAGTACTACTCTCCACCCCTTTCTCTGCTTTCACCCCTCTTTCTTAGTGTTACTGAGTTCGTATCATCGCTACGTAAAGGATAATTGACACACTCTGACTCACTACAATTGGGCATGTCCATTTCTTTTGAATTCTAGACTCTCATACTGATGTCATATCAGCCTGTATAAGCATATCGTATCAACGCTGACTTTTCTCATCCAGCCCAAACCTCAGGTTTTGATTTCACGATTCCAAATCAAGCATTCACGATGATTTCGGCCAGTCAGCCGACTTCACGATACACGCGGATCGAAAGGAAAGAGAACTGCCGTAACGTTATCAGCCTAGGTCTGAGTCTGCACGGACGTGACCTCCTCTTACAACCGTGATGGTTCAAGACATTGGGGTACGATATTGGAGGTATCGTACCTGCCGATCCTTCTCTATGGGAGTAAGCATCACTATTTCCTGCTGAGCTCAATAAAAGCAATCACATATCATTTCATTGTTGAATTAGAGGAAGCTCTAATGATTGTCTCTCATATATGACTCCCTCACGCTTCACACTATCATGAAGAGAAGGAGCAATGACGGCATCTCATACTCGTTGTGCAAACTCTTCTAGATCATTCGGGTGTATCGTAAGGTCTCCACCTTCCCTGGAATTCCATAAACAGATTACAGATTTCTCTGTGAACGTGCTTGACATGGACATCGGAGGCTTCTTTCTCATTCCGCCACCATGAAAACTCATCTTAGGCTTGAACCTTCTGTAATTAGGATCTCTCCTATATTTCACCTGCCAATGTTTGGTGAGATTATCTCGACATTTTCATCATCATTGGCAGATCGATAATCTCGAGAATGATGGCGATGGTTTTAGAGAGCAATTCCGACCCTGAGGTATTCGCAGATACTGGGCACCTTGCCTCAATATCAGATTGCCTGTAATATTGTCAATATAAAACTATCGTCTACTACTGTTCCCCGTACTCTCCGTTATAACGTCTGCTCGGAATCCCAGGGGCACGGCTCCCTACCCCAACAAACACGTTGGTTTGACTCGTTTGTGGCTGCAGGGTCCTGCCGGTATGTGGCTTCAGGGTCCTTCAGGGTCCTGCCTTCCTCGTCCATGACATCCTCTCTTCGTGTAAGTCCATTGGTCCAGACGACAGGAAAAGGCTATTGTGGCTGCCCATTTCAAGCTCCGATCTTCAGACGCCCGGCATGGCAACCTCCACCAGAACCTAGTCGGTCACGATGGCTCAAAATACGCTTCATTATACGCTCTTTCTTATCGAAATACGTCTCTTACCTTCCATTTCCTCACTCATTAAGCCTTCCCAATGATTCAACAGTTGTGAGGACTTTTCCAGTCTCAAGGAGGCCTCTCGATTTCACTTTTCCCATCCATTTTACAAAACATATTTAAAGAGCATCTGATCCTCTCTTGGCCTGTTCTGATCTTCATCTCTGTATACACAGCTCCTCGTCTTCTTGTCTCGACATTCAAGAAGACCAAGATTTCAAGATGGCGCAGACCACGTCTGCAAACACTGTAAGTTCATTTCATTCGCTTCGTCTTTGGTCTTTGGTCTTTGGTCTTTTATATGCAGCTTGGTCTTCGTCATCGCACCTTCCCTTTTAGTCTCCCTGCCTTCCTTTCGATTTTGACACCTGCACTCAGTACCTTTTTTATCTTCTTTCATCTACTTCCATCTGCTTCTATCACCACTGCCTCATCCACGTTCCAACGCCTCACACTTCAATCTATACTAAGCATCTTGTTGCTTCGTGTCATTTTCCTTTTCGATTATTCTCATCCTGTTCTTTGTCTCACTCATGACAACTGATCAACATCCCTCAATATCTATTGTTCTTCCACCACAACACTTCCCTCGTCTCTTCCTCCATCATCGCTTCAAGTCTCAAGCGAGACTTTATCGTTACTCTTCATTCACTGTCCTCTTGCTCACTTCAATATCCCTTCACATCATTACCCGCCGACTTCGCACTGCAATGACCATCCTGTATTACACTGCGTGCTATCACTCGTCTTAGCCAAGGGGTAAGGCGTTGAGTGGGACCCTGATTCTCCTTTATGCTTCAGGCTGAGAACCCAGTGCAAGCCACGCGATGCGATCTGTTCTCTCATCATCTTGCACCCAATGACTCATTCTCATGCTCAGCTTCTGTTCAGTTCTTTATTTTTCTCGCTTTTCCTGGATTTTTTTGCCTTGTCTTGCTTCATCTCTTCCACACTCGTAGTCGAGCCGAGCCGTTGGCAACGGTTAGCACTTACAACGAGCCAATAATTTTCTATCTCAAGTCCGCGATTTACCCGCTTCGGATCGGCATAACTATGTTCCGTTAATCGCAAACTTCAGCTAACTTTCTCGCAGTTTTCCGGGTCGGCGTGGGAGACCTACAAGGTCAACCTCAAAGACCCCAACTTCAAGGACGTGCCCTTCAACGAATGGGCAACCGAGCTCTGGGGAATTGAAAATCCCGGCCCCCGAGCCAAAAACGAATTGCTGGCAAAGCGATTCGTCAAAGCCAACGTCCCGACCCTGAAGCGTGCCTTGGACCTTACCTTCACATTTATCGACAACGCGGTCTTCCAATCTTTGTCCCAGCTCCCAGACATACGCCACGATGGCGGCCGCCGCTGGTTCTTCAATGCGTTTCGCGATTCCTTTTGCACTCCGGCCGCCTCCCAGGTTTACTGCCTCCGCACCTGGCAGCTCTGGCACCGGTTCGCGCCTCTTCTCGTCGATCGCAAAAATGCTTGCGAGACAGCAAAAGCCGGGGCAGTCCAGCAGTGGTGGCTCGAAGGCCAGCCCGCCTGCGACTCGACGCAAGCACCAAGCGCCCCGATCGGAGAACTTCAAGCGCATCCAAGTCCTCCGCCAGAATATGTTCTCCCCGAGCCCCCCTCCGCTCCGAATGGCCCGACTGCGCTACCTACGCCATTGGACGATCCATCGTGGATGGAATCTGTTCCGCCGAATGACCCGAACGGCAATGCAGCAGGAGCGCCAGAGGATGCACGCGGGGATGTACAACGCGTGCGAGGAGCTTCGCAAGACGGTCGGGCCGGGCAATCGCTCCGAGGGATATCTGTATCGGGTGGCGATGGAGAAGAAGGGCGTCTGGGGAACGGAGGCGGTGCCGATCGAGTACACCCGACTCCAGACGGAGTTCCCGGCGAAGGAGGCATGGAATCACGAGTGGAAGAGGTAATCTCACTCGATAAGGAGGCCGATCCTCCAACTGTGCCTGCCTCATTTGCCTCGTCCCTGATGGATCTTCCACCGCCGTCACCGACAACGATTGCCCTTGTTCAGGGTGCTTTCCGGGAGGGATGTGATGGACTGACAATGCTGTCACAGACGACGGATGATATCGATCTGTGGAATTTCGGGCCCTGTCCCGATCCCGTTCCGGCCGGGAGAGCCCTGGAACCACCAGCGCAAGAGGTGCCGAGTGGTAGGGATTCGAATGGCATAATGCCTTGGGATACGTTCTTCGGTGCTTCGAATTGGGGCACCTTGGGACTAGAGAGTTGGTGAGGAGATGGGATGTTTCGCTGTATGATATTGGAGATGCATGGAAAATGCCTCTGTCGGCTTGCCCTTTTGCTTGTACAACGGTCTAGAGTCTTGAGAGATGCCAGGCATCAAGGCTCGTCAATATGTATTTCTACTGTTAATGTTGATTATTCGTTTTGCAACCAGACACAAAAAAATTAAATAAATAATCCAAAGATCCAGGTTTCCGTTCGCAACGGGAATGTCATCATTCTCATTAGGTGCCAGCTACGATCCAAGCCAACCTCACAGGGTCACTCTCTACGATCCTCTTCCCCGTCTGTCCGCTGATTCCCCTGCTTTTATCTCCGCCCCTGCTCCCTCCAGAACACGATGCCCAGAAGCCCGAGGTTGCTCTACCGACTCGATCCCGCGTAATTAATACACATACAGAGAGTGAAGATACTGCGGCCGGAAGCGCTTTTTAGGGGCCGTTGCAGAAAGATTTCGCTTGCCAGATTCGAACAGAAATGAAGATGACGATGGTTTTTTAGATGGAGAACGAGAAGACAGTAGATCAAATGTGAATAAGATGGACGTCAGTACGTAAATTAGGATGACGTGACAGAGTTTCCTTGCTGATACAAGATAGAACTTCCTCCAGCGAGTGTAGGGTCGTCGAAAGGTGTCAAAGTGTTTGATGATGATGACGAGGTCGGTATGGCTGATAGTAGGTTGAGATAGTGAGAGCGAGAGGTGGTTTGGTTGTGAGAGATGGCAGCACGAGGCCTAGTCTGTGTAAGCCTGTGATGTCGTGCGCCATCCATATAGAAACTCCCTAGCGAGCGCCGAGCAACAAGTCTTCTATAACCGAGATCCGTAAGATTCAAAAGTTGTTGCCATGATTTCCAAGATGATGTGATGTTTGTAAACGACACGGATGTGTAGTGTCGTGGAGACGAATCGAGAGACCCCTTCCCTCCCCCTTTGACATGACGGATGCCATGTCTGATAGTCGGCTGCGTGCGTGCCTGGCGTGAACTCCCAAGCGCCAAGTTCTCGAGCCACTCCTGATTGAGGATCAAGCATTCAGTAGCATGTCCTCTCACAGAACCACGCAGCAGCCGCCCCCTTCCCCTCTCTCAAACGTGAGCAGAGCAGCTCGGGTAGCTGCCTCGAAGACATCGTCGACGCCCTCTCCACTGAGACTCGAGCACTCGAGGTATCGTTTAGCTCCGATCTCGCGGGCAATGCTCTCGCCTTCGTGTGCGGTAACGAATCGTAGGGACTTCTTTCGCATCTCTTCGATCGCAACGGGGTCTTCTCGGAGGTCCTTCTTCAGTCCAACGAGGATAATGGGCACGCCAGCGCATAGTCGGGTGGCCTCTTCGATCCACTGCAGAGATTCCGCGTCAGCCTTTTATGGGGGTTCTCCAGACACGACAGGGCTTCGTGGGGAGAGGGGCCGAACCTTGTGTTTAACGTTGTCGAGAGAGTCGGGGGTATCGACGGAGAAACCTATCAGGATAACGTGGGCTTTCGAGTAGGCGAGTGGCCTTAATCGCTCGTAATCCTCCTGGCCGGCGGTATCCCATAGCGCGAGCTGAACGGACTTACCGTCCACTCTGCAGTCCGTCACATAGTTCTCGAAGACTGTGGGAATCTGGTGTTGGTGGTTAGTACGACGAGGGTTCGGTCGAGGTCGGCAGAGGGCAGCTCACATAATGCTGTTGCAATCGAGGTCAGCAGAGTTCTTGCGCAAAGCTAGGGAGGGTAGAGAACAGGATTGTACTCACTGTAGGGAAGTAACCGAGCGTAAACACGCTCAGCAGACTTGTCTTTCCGCAAGCACCGTCGCCAATAATGACAAGCTTCCTAGAGCTATCGTCAGCCGGACTGTCGACGGGGGAATTGGGCGAGATAGCCGGCGCAGAAGCTGAGGCGCAGGACGGAGAGCCCATCACGAGGTCGTCCAGCTATGGGAAGAGAGAAGAGGGGCAGCAGCTCGACGCTGCACTAAATGGAGCAATCCATGCGTACCTGCGAATGACATTCTGGGGATTTGCACTCATGGTGAATTGCGTGTTGCTCTGGGCGAGCAAGGTCCAGGAGCCCCCTTTGGCTGGCTGGCGCGTTGCCTCTGGTCGAGTCTCAAGAGCTGCTCAGCCCGAATCCAACGGCGAGGGCAGTCAGTCGGTCGATTCAGCCCCTGTGAGAGTTCGCTCGAGTTGATCGGTGGTGGTGGTGGTGGTGGTTGTCGCTCGCGGCACCTAAATAATCCCCCCGGTGGAGGCCTGTCGTCTTCGTCCAGTTGTAGGCCTCTCGACGGCTTCGCAGGCTGGGCCCCTATTCGCTGTTCGGACGGCGGCTTCGGTGGACAAAAGCACGATGGGAGCAGGGTCGTCTCGGGCGCGTAGAGAATACGATCGAGGCCAGGGCGGTGGGACGGGATGGTTGGAGGAGCAGGCTTTTAATGGAATACGAGCTGAGAATGGGATGGGATGGGATGGGATGGGATGGGAAGCGGTCGGATTGACTGGGCTGGGCCGGGCTGGGCTGGACTTGTGCCTGTTAGCATTCCCCCATCCACCCACCATCCAGGGCCTCTCCTCCGTTCATTACTGGGCCTACTCGCTAAGTCCTAGCAGTCCCCTCTGTAAGGTACAGGCACCGCGGAAAGCCTGAGGTGCTTCAGGGCTCCGCGGACGGGATGTGGTCTCTCCGGTCAGCTACGGGGAGTCCTACAGCGGAATGCCCTGTCCTAGAAGCTAGACGGCTTCAATTGCAGAACCACCGAGGGAAAGACATCATCAAAGGGCGCGCATGAGAATACGGGCTGGGATGGAGGCCCTCATGGTCGCCCGCACTTAGCACTTAGGGACCTTTTCCAGGGGCTCTGTTCTCCCGCAGCCCCCGTCCTGGATTGGGACAACCGTTGGCACAAACTGCGCGAGAAACGGAAACGCAAAAAAGCAGGGTCCAGCCGAGAGAAGCGCAGATCAGCAGCATGGCATCGAACGGGATCCTCAATCGGGGTGCCGGCGGGATGACGCTGGGCGGTGCCTCTGCCGCTGCTGTTAGTGCATGCCATCCATAGTGAGAGCGCTATAAGGACCAAGCTACAGTACTCCGTACAGCTCCCCAGTGGATTACATAACCGGCATCGCCGACGGGCTGTGAACCGGCTCTGTCGTCATGCCGCACAGCACTGCAGAACCGCAACCTACAATCTCCAGACACGGGATTCTGCAACGCTTCACGAACCGTCGCGCTCGGGGAAATTCTGGAGCTCAGCGCGTGTTTCTACCTTTAGTCCACAAACGATCGGTCAGAACTTACATAACCAGTCGCTTCGCTTCTCAACTGAGACCTCGAATACGACAGGCCGCCCGGAGAAGATACCCAGTGGCCCGCTAACGGGGGACCGTTCCCAAGGGTCCTAGAGGGTCTAACATCCAGCTAAAAGTACAGGGGTGTTCTCTATCCATGAGGACTTTCCGACTGTTCACTCTTTGCTATTACAGCCTCAATCAACTTCAGCAGCAGTCGAGGACAAAGATCCTGTCTTTGAGGACTTTGATCCATTCTTCAACCTGCTCCGAGTCATGCCATGCCATGTCACAGACGGGGGAAACCCATTTGTGAGGCTGTGCAGCTGCAAAACACCAGCCGGCCACACACTAAAATAAGGAGTTTTGCTTCAGGAGACGGTCCGTCATCCAAGTCATGACGCTCTGACGGCTGATTCGACAATGCTCGCCTGAGATTTAGCTCGAACATTAGATGCTTGCATGCTTGGCATACCTTATGCTACCACCTTGCCGGAAAGCCAGCCATTCACTCAGCTTCCTCACGAGCCTACTTAAGGTTAAAGTGGAATTCGTTGGCCCTCATGTTTCAACGTCTCCGGATCCTGAGTGATGCCCGCTTATGCCGTCCGTACTCTACCTGACTCTCCAGCCCTCCACAGCTCGCCGAGAAACGGGCCCCCAGGGCTGACAAGCAGGCCCTGGCTAGGACTTTTCGAGACTGGAGTCTCCAGGTCCTTGAGGCCTCAATACGATGCTCACTCGCTCATGCTCCGACCTCGATTGGAACGGTCTCCAAGAATACATTTTTACAAACTATGTACGGAGTACTCGTCGATCAAATCCCTTCTCTCAATAGCTTTCCCGGCCAGGGATTCAAGGGTCACGAAGAATCCACCAACCGTTGGCAACCGACTGCCGATCCTAAACGCCCGCCTACTGCGTACAGGAGTTGAGCCAGAATCCATCCCATTCAGCTCCGTTATTCCAGGGCCCTCTCTACTCCGTGAACTACGGCCAGGTTCTACTTCATGAATGGATGTAATCACATCGGTTGCCGTTGATGATGACTTGAAATCTCCTCCCCTGTACTCCGTACGGTGCTCCAGTAATACAGGTGAAGTGGAATGGCCGTCTCGGCTAAGGGTCGAACCGTGTCACACAGATGGGTTCATGCATCGAGAGATGCCATGGCGACGTTTCACTAGCCTTGGATCCCAGACATACTCCTGTCAATTCGGCAGGAGGTGGCTGTCAATCCGAACATCGCTGGTCTGAGTATGATGCCGATGGGCCGCCCAGGGAAGTGGTAATGAAGATCCGACCCCACGGAACGTCGCTCAGAAAGGGCACGACCGCGGCGATTCCGCGGTTGAAGCGCTGGAAATTCTTTAATCAATCGATACAATCTGAGATCCCATTCGTGTAAATTCTTTGAAACTTTGGAGACTCAGGGATGTGATCTAGCAATTTCGCATCTCGCTGACAACACCATGCTTAATGATAATGTAACCCGAAATCTTAATTCCCAACACTTGGACCCTTTTTATTTTGACCCTGTCCTACGATGTCATTCCCATAACGCCTCATGATGATATATCGGCCGAGACCTTATGTAATTTCTTATTGGTTGGCTCTATAGTTATTTATAAGTCTTCTCCCTCCATACAATAGCTAGCACATAAAATACTTCGTGCGAAGACAACTGCAGTTGGCCGTTGACTCACAGTGGATAGAAGGGCTGACCATTGCCAAACTATAACCAGCCATTGAATCATCCAATGATGTGACAATCAGATCAGGAGGCATACTAGCCTGTTAGTTAACATTAACATACATGTTCGACTCTTCAAACGAAACTCGTTGGTGCCATGTTGAACTACAGGGTAGTTTCTTGCTCCACGTCTAAGACGAAGTTTCTAGATGACATCAAGGTACCTGTCATTCCAGGCCAGCCTAAGCCAAAATGGGCATCTAAGGGGTCCCCGATGCGACCTCCGGAGTCACGTGCAAGATCACGCGACAGCCGCCCACCACCGCAGGCGAAATCTGATTGCTCAGGCTGGACCCAGTTTTCCTTACCTCACAGTGCTCGCCTTCCGTTCGCCTGCATGGGCAAGTACAGGTGCCATGTAACTCCGCCGCAGAGTGACTTCCGTCCCGGCCTTGCCCAGATCCAACCTAAACCTCCAACAAAGACTCCATCCAGCACCTACCGAACCGACTTCCAGAGCCGTCTTCCACCCACAACATACTTACGGGCCACGATCCGCGCACGCGCTCGCACGCCGCAAGCATTTTATCCGACACGGGCCTGTCCCCCGCTGGCGTCATTGCTGACACAGCCTTGACTTGGCCGACCGAAGTGTGAGTGCCTCATTTTGAGCCGCCCCCAGCGCCTCTCGCCTTCGCTCCCCCTCCTCAGCCGCCACCTCGTGCTCGACCTGATCCGACTCTGCCCTGCGCGCTCGCTCCGTTGGCTGCTTGCTGATGCGCTTTCCTGCCTTTAGACACAGTCTTTTACCCTCGAGTTCGCGGACACGTGTTGTGCGCGCGGCCTCTTGATGCCCTCGACTGCACTCGTTTCTTAACCTACGATGCCGGCCAACAACCCGAGACCGGCTCCCCAGATTCCGGTATCGCCTCGAAATGCCGCGAACAAATATGCCAACAAGGATGGCTCCAAGATCATCACCGTTCCTAAGGGCGCCTCGGAGTCATCGCAACCATCGACCCCCACCGTCTCCAAGCCCAACGCCCCGCCATCAGACGTCGACCCGAGCAGCGGACCAGCGCTGCCCGCTGTGAACCGGAAGAAGCAGAAGCGTCGGCAGAAGGCTGCAGCAAAGGCCGCTGCGGAACAGGCTGCGAATGGCGATGCGACCATGCTGGCAAACCCTAACGGCAAGCCGGCAGGCCAGAGCCTTTCCGATTTGGACGATGTCCCGAGCGACGATGAGCATGAATATATTCTTGCATCCGAGCTACAACAAGCCTTGCCGGCGGCTAATGGCCATACGACGTCGAGTTCCAAATCGAAGAAGAAGAAAAAGAAGAAGAAGGCCAGCGCCGCAGATAGTACCACGGCAACGGCTTCGGGTTCGCCTCAAACTTTTACCATTGAGCCTATGGTACCCAGCAACTCCGGCATGTCGCGAGACAAGATATGGAGTACGTCCAACCAGGAGGAGCGAGAGCGAATCAAGGAGTTCTGGCTTGGCCTTGGAGAGGACGAACGAAAATCCTTGGTTAAGGTGGAAAAGGACGCCGTTCTTAAGAAGATGAAGGAGCAACAGAAGCACACCTGCAGCTGTACGGTCTGTGGACGCAAGCGTACTGCTATAGAGGAGGAGCTCGAAGGCCTCTACGACGCGTACTACGTGGAGTTGGAGCAATTTGCCAACCAAGGCGAAGCGCCTCCCCTGCTGCCCCCTTCGTTGCGACCACCCCGAGCACCCTCCACTGGCTTTGCTGGACCGCCACCCTCTCGGCCTCGAATAGTGGAACATGTGGGAGAGGAAGATGACGCAGAAGACCTGGAGGAGGTGTATAGTGACGACGAAGTTGAGGATGACGACTATAGCGACGACGAACCCCCGGAAGACTATCACAGCTCACACGACCGGGACATGGCCGATTTCTTGACATTTGGAAACAGCCTCCAGGTCAAGGGTACGCAGCTCCTCGAATCACTGCTCAACAGATATGGTAACATGGACTTAGGCGGCATACTCACTGTTGCGGATGACCTACTGAAAAATGATGGGAAGCGGTTCATCGAAATGATGGAGCAACTTGCTGAACGTCGAATGGCCCGGGAGGAAGATGCACGCGAGCACTTTGCCCGTGGCTATGGTCATCCCAACGGCTCATTCTCCAATCACAGTCACGCTCCTCCGGAGGACGATGACTATGATGATGAGGAGGATGAGGACGAGGAGTACGAAGACAGTCAAGATGACGAAGAGTATGAGGATGAAGAGGTATACTCTATTCCGTCCATGTTGCCGTCCCCGTCCCATACTGAGTGTTGCTGCCAGGACCCCATGACCGAGGAGCAGCGAATGGAGGAAGGTAGAAGGATGTTCCAAATATTTGCTGCTCGGATGTTTGAACAACGCGTTCTCTCGGCGTACAAAGAGAAAGTAGCCAAAGAGCGCCAACAGAAGCTTCTGGAGGAGCTGGAGGAAGAGAGCCGGCAGGTCGACGAGCAGAAGGCGCGCAAGGCAAAGAATGCGCAAAAGAAGAAGGACAAAGCCGCCCAGAAGAAGCAAGCACTCGCCGAAGAGAAAGCCCGCAAAGAGGCTGAGAAGGCTGCCGAGGAGGCCGCGCGCCTAGAAGCCGAGCAGAAACGGATCGCCGAACAGAAGCGAAAGGCTGAGGAGAAGAAGAGGCAAAAGGAGGCGCTAAAGAAAGCTGAAGAAGAAGCCCGGCTGAAGAAAGAGGCTGAGCGACAACGGAAGCTTAACGAACAGCGAGAGAAGCAAGCGGAGCAGGAGCGCAAAGCTCGCGAGGCCAAGGAACGCGAGAAGAAGTTGAAGGAGGAGCAGCGATTGCGGGAGAAGGAGGCCCGGGAGCAGAGAGAGCGAGAGGCTCAGGAGCGAAAGGACAAGCAGGAACGGGATAAGCGTGAAAAGGAGGCTCGAGCTGCGAAGGCTGCCAAAGAGGTCCAGGAGGCCAAGGAAGCCAAAGAGCGGCTGAGGGAAGAGAAGGCTGCGCAGAAGGCCGCGGAGAAAGCCGCAGCGCAAGCCGCTCAAATCCAATCCTCGAAGCGTGGCCAAATCAACCCTGCTCCTGTACCGACAGCCCTGCCGCCGACTGTTCTGCCTCAACACCCACCAAATTCGGCCAGCTTTGCTTCACCCAAGATACCCGTGGCAACCCCTGTGATCCCGAAGGCGCCGACTCCTATTAGGCCGCGGACGACGTCTCAACAACACGATGCTAGCCAGAGCAGCTCCTCGTCTCAACCAGCATCAGCAGCGAGCCAGAATCCGTCGCCGCATGCAATGACTCCTGTCATGAGCCCCGGTGTCATTGGACAACAGCGTAAGAGCAGCACCAGCACTGTGGCTACGGCACCGCAACCATCGCATTCTGCGTCTCCTCAGACTGGCATCTCGAAGATACCTCCCCCTGGCATGCCTTTTCAAATCCCACCCCTTGGTATGCCCACACCTCCGGGTCTACAAGGAATACCGCATCATCCTGCACCTCCAGGCTTTGGCAATAGGATGCCACAGGAGGCTATGTTGCCTCCGCACTTCCGGGCTGGACCAAACATGACGATGCCCCCGCCAGGGATTAATGCTCCGGCTGGTCGGGGATTTTCTCCGCTGCCTATGCCGCCGCCGGGATTCGCCCAACCAGGCATTGACCAGTTCGGCATGGGACAAGGCTTTCCAATGCCCAAGGACGCGCCGCCGCCCTCGCATATGCGTCAAGGCTCGAGCGGCTTTGAAAGTGTCGCATCCCAACCCATTGGCAGGCCAGCCCCTATTGGCCGGCCTGGTAGTGTGAATCAGGGACAGTCATTCGACGATAAAGACGACGAGACGACCCACCTGGGAAGTCGAGCTCTTCTCGGAGACGATGAGCCGTTGGAAGCTGACGTGAATCCCGCGGGAATGAGAATTCAACCGCCAGGGCCAGGGCCACGGCCTGTGTTTGGAAGCCCATTTATGGATTCGAGCTTTCCTATGGCGACACACAACGTTTGGGGCCCGGTGTCCGGCGGTAATCATGCTTTCCCACCGCCAGGATTTGGCAATCCTGGCTGGGGAGCACCGAGTGCACCACCTGGCTTCGGCATGGGATCGCCGATTCCGTCTCTCGCCTCTATGCGCCCCCCTGCGCAGCCTCGTCACGTAACCGTCAGGTTGCTGTTGTGCCAGGTGTGCCAGGAGCTCGCCCACACAGGCAATCCCGAGGGATTCATCGATATGGCGGCCATCAAGGCACACATCGAAGCTCAGACCGGTGAGGTTGCAGCGGAACAGGATCTGCTCAACCTCTGCGATACTGAAGGAAACCCCTCGAATGGCGGTGGCAGTTTCGACGTGCGGCGCGATATGGGAGGACCGGGCAAGAATTTCGTCCGGTGGACGCCTGATGCGCTCGATCATTTTGCGGCGCCGTACCGGCCAGTTGGTGCTCCAGGTGAGATCGGTAGTCCACTCATTGGGAACGCCACGGTGCACGGGGGGCTGTAGGAAGACCGTCTTTCGAAGCCGAATGGCTTTGGCGCGATTGGCAGCGAGAGACAACGGCCTCGCAACCCTTTGTGGCGCCGAATAATCCAGGAGGCTAGCACTCGGGAGACTCCCCCAGGACCTCAAACTGTCGTACCGAAAACGCCTGCAGCACCTGAAGCCGCCAAACCGCGTCCAGCAGTTCAAACATACGAACCGCCGAAACGGGAGCATCGGTTTAACCCTCTTAAGAAATATTTAAACGAGAGTCGTTCACTCCGGTGAGGGGCGTGAGCGAAACTCTTTGAATCATAATGGTTTAAGCGAATTGGACAGCGCTTTCTTGCCTTGCCATGGATCCGAAAGGGGATCTATTGGAGGACGGAGGGAGAGATGGACACACGTACGGAGTATGATGTACTTTATTGAGTGTTTGGAGATTCATTCAAATAAGACAAGCGAAAGCGCCGCGGTCATTCAGGCACTACAATGGCGCTTTAGCCCTTTTCTGGCTAGATTTATCGATGCTCTGATATCGTTATGTGAGGTCCTTTCTGATTGTTGAGATCCAAGCCTGATAAGTCCCACGCTGGAAAGACTGGAGACGTGAGGTTGAATTAGAGATGGTGATACTTTCCCACGCCGTTGGACGTTAGTCTCGTGGGAGGCACAAGCTTCACAGGGTCCAGAGTAGAATGCTCCGATTTCAATGGCGTAGTGTGAAAATAGTGTAAATAAAATGTAAACTCCGAGTTTTTCTGCATACAGACAGGTAGACAGGCACACAAGACTAGATGGCCATTTATATGGCGTTTTCCCTCCAACAAGTACGTACTCAAAACAAGATGCGTCGTGATAGATGATGATGCTCCCCCGGCCGGACAAGATGGAAAAAGGTATCACAAGAAAGATGCCACCACCGTCGACGCTCTTTCTGCCCCCCCCCCAGGCAGTTCCCAAGACACTCCTGCAGCGTCTCCAACTAACTGCCCCTTTAATACGCCCCACGGCTCGCCTAGACCCGAGGAGGCTGGTCCTGGAAGGGATTCGTCGAGCCGGCGGAAGCGTTGCGGATCAGCGGCGTGCGCTGCTCGCGCTGCTCGGTGTTGCGCTGCTTCTTGGTGGCGGCGCGGGCGAGGGCCACGGCTTCGGCCTTGGCGGCCAGGCGCTTCTGGTCGGTGCGGTCCTTGCAGCACAGGAAGGTCAGGACGCCGACGCCGAGCGTGATGATGATGCCGAAGACGATGGCGATGATGATGCCGGCGGTGTCGAGCGAGTTGTGCGCATCCATGCAGATCTCGACCTGGCTGTCGTCGATGGTGCAGACCAGGTTGGGCGCGCACTCCGAGGTGGTCACGACGGTTGGGAAGCACGTCACGCTCTTGACATGGCCGTTGTCGGTGGTCAGCGGACACTCGGTGGTGCTCTTGGTGCCGCTCTTGAAGCACACCGAGCCGGTCTTGTAGGGCAAGCCCGGAGCATTGCCGGCCTCCGAGGTGGTCGCGCGGGGGAGGATGTCAGCGGCTCGATAACGCTTGCGCAGCTCGCCGGAGCGGTCGAGCTCGTCGCAGCGGTCGAGGGTGTAGCGGGCCTCGACGTCGGCCTCGGCGGGCGAGCAGCCCGAGTCGGTGTAGCAGCGGCGCACGTCGGCGTCGGAGAAGGAGTCGAGGAGCGAGAAGCAGAAGGCGATGGCGCCCTCGTAGCCGCAGTCGGCGTAGGCGGCGAGGTCGGTGTTGTGGGTGAGGATGCACTCGCGGCGGGAGACGGCCAGGGCGGAGCCGGCGAGGAAGAGGGCGGATGAGAAGCGCATGATGGCGGTTATGAGAATCGGGAAGAGAGGTTGGAGGATGAGAGACGTGAGGACGTGATGCTCAGGAAGTAGAGCTTGTCAGCCTCCTTGTCAGGGTCGATTGGAGTGAATGCTCGACGCAGGGCTCGTTTCGTATCGGTAGCAGTGAATGATGGTCTCGTCGTTCACGAACAGCAAGCAACGCCCAAAAAAGAAAAAAAGCAATCGTAAAATGCCGTCGTGGACCAAGAAAAGAGGTGATGTGGTGGTTGATGGAGGAGGTGAGAAATCGAGGTGGCAGAAAAGGGACCCGAAAGGTTCAGGTCAGGTAGGTTCCGTTCATAAGCCGGGGAAGGTGGAAACGGTCGACCAGCAAAAAGGAGAGGGAATGGGATTTTTTTTACACGCACTGTCAGCCGCTGGTGGATCAGCAGGGGGCTTTCTCTGATCTCTTGTTGGGCATGCACAGTATGGATTACGCTGTATGCATGCATGGGTGGTGAGCAGTAAGGCTGTGCTCGGGTTGGTTGATGCTGCGGCTGAGGATTTAGAGCCGGGAGGGTGGCTTGGTCAAGACAGGAGGCGCCAGTCATTCCATTGTTTGTTAGTGATGCCGCGATTATTCAGAGGCGTTAAGAGCTCTGCAGTCTACAATTACCTACACATGAGGCCAGCTCATCCCATGGTCTCGTAGCATCGGGACAGAATTCGATTCAGGAGGGAGGGGACCCTGCCAGAAGATCTTCCTTCGGGACTCTGCAGAGCTGCCACTGGACGATGGCCCCAGCCACTCACGCCCAGCCCGTCATCTATCCCAGCCAGGCTAATGCATAAGCCCGAGCCCTCAGCCACTCCCACTGCAGTGCTCAGCTGGAGCCTGTGAGATGCTGGCAGCGAGACAGACGGCATGCCGGCCGGGGCTTACCAGGACGGGGCTGGCGCGGGATTGCCGGGCTGACAGTGAGTCTCACGACGGGGGGGTTGCTGCGTCAGGTTTTGAAGCAGATGGGACGTGCTGAATCTTCTGGAAGGTGGCGGGCAGGAACTGGCAGAGCTGGAATTACTGAGAGATTCCTGTGTGAATGTTAGCCAGTGTTCATGGCACTGCTGGAAGACACTCAGAGGCAAACAAACGGAACATCGCCAGAGAGACGAGGCGCACGTTTCCGCAGGGGCTCCTGTAATCTGCCGTTGCTAATTACAGAACACTGGGTGGGGAGCGCTAGAGGAGGGAACCAGGGCTGTTCGGAATCCCGGCCTAGACTGACTGACTGTCATCTCTGAATCGCCTCGATTTCAAGCCCGATGCATACTGTATGAGGGCAAGTTCAGACTGTCACCTATTCGTCGAAGGAAAGATGAATAATATCCTGTCAGTAACATGCTTCGTATGAGTCGCAGGGGTTCGAGCCAAAGGATCCTGGATTGGCTGGGGAGATCCGCGGATCGATCCGCCACACGTGCGGTGGGCGAGTGAGCTGTTCAATGTAGCAATACTGGAAAACCAGGTGCGGGATGATAGGACACCAGCGCGTGTTGCACACGAACCGGTCATTAATGTTTGCAGTGGATAGTTAACGTCGTTGTGCTGCTTTCGTGGAAATACTTGTTTACGCACTTTGGCACACACTCACACTTGCACAAACGCCCAATCCGGGGATCCACGTGAGTCGACGTCATCGTCTACGACACTCACCCTCCCTCAGGCATGTGCTTCTGCCATCTTCCAAGTTCGAGATCGATTCATCAACTCTTATAAATATTCCACTGGTCCCCTGCACTCGCACTCTTCAACAAATACTCAACTCAACAAGTTAATCGACACTCCGGCCCCGATTTATCCACGCTACTACTCTCTCATCCATCACACCATGCCTCTTGTCGTTCCCGGTGTCACCTCCACGTCTGGCAACAAGACGGAGGAGTGGCAGAACAAGCTCGTGGGCAAGAAGCTCTCCGATGAGAGCTCCAACGAGACTGTGAGTCTAATCTCTCTCTATTCCCTCATCCGCTGGACGCTACAGGGTAACTGACAATAGCGGTAGGTCTTCTGCAAGCGAGATCTCCCCGAGGAGACTCGCATCATTGAGCCTGGCATGATGGTCACCAAGGACTTCAAGGAGAACCGACTTAATGTGCACCTGAACGAGGACGGCACTGTGTCACACGTCGTCCACGGCTAGGGTTCTGGTTGGTGAAAATGGACTGGGATAATTACGCAAACGCGGACTTTGTATGAGCACAGGATTTATGGAAAGGTCACGGGAAATGGAGGAACACGGAAATGTACTACAAAAATGAAGGATTTTTAAATCTTGTTTGATCTGTCCGTCCACCTTATGTTTCGCCTTGTCTTGCTCTCTGTTGAGAGTCATCTATGCTCCCATCATCGCACTTTATTGCATACGCCGATTTTACCCCGCCATCGAGCTTTGCCCCTCCAAACCTCCAAGCAAAGCACCCCACCACCATAATAATCCATCTTGCAACCGACATACCACCAGCCAGTCATCTATGTCCTGACATTTGCCCCTACAAAGACCGCCGAGCATCCTTTTCTTCTCCCGATTCCACCAGCGCTTGATACTCAACCAGCAGCCAATATGTTTAAAAAAGAGTAAATCCCTCCCACCACTCTTACCCCTCTCTCGCAGAAACTGACCGCCCGCAGCATCTCCGGCTCGCCGAAGCAAAAGCTCAAATCCTCCGTCCAGCGCTCGCTTCGCCAATCCCTCCTCACGACCTACCCGCTCCTCACGCCCTACATCGACGAAATCATGCCCAAGAAGTCGTCCCTCGCAAGCATGAAGCTCCCCGACCGCAACACGCTGTACGTGCTCGACGGCGCGCCCCTCTTCTACCAGCAGGACACGTCCACGATCCTACCGCATCTGCGCCTCGTGCACCGCTTCCCACAGGCCTTCCCGACGATCCGTATAGACCGTGGTGCGATTCGTTTCGTGCTGTCGGGCGCGACGCTCATGGCGCCGGGGCTGACGAGCAAGGGCGGGCGGTTGCCGCGTGATGGCAAGCTGGAGGAGGGCCATGAGCTGGAGCAGAGCGTGGATGAGGATGGGCGGTGGAGTCGGGAGTTGGAACAGGGCGAGCCGGTCGTCGTCATGGCGGAGGGTAAGGAGGAGGCGTGTGCGGTTGGGACGCTGGTGGTTGGCACGGCCGAGGTCAAGGCCAAGGGCAAGGGGCCGGTGATGGAGGACGCACATTTCTTGGGCGATGGGCTGTGGAAGCTGAGCACCGAGTAGAAGCATAAATCTGGAGTTCGGGTGTTGGGGGCAGTTGTATGAATACCACGAAAAGGGTTACGAGTCACGCCTCGCAAATGTTGTCGAATATACATGATCGAAGCGAGATCGTACATCGCCGCAGCGAGAGGAAAAGTGATCTCTTTGTGTGCATCAGCTTAATTCTCGGGATTCTGAGCGTTATATATAGGAAAGAGGACACCCCCAATGCTAGCACATCTGCGAGTCTACTCCATGGGGGGACGATCAGGGGATGCACAGTCCCTGGTCATTCTCCCAGCTCTTACTGTTCTAGAGGAGACACGACAAATCATTCTCTTTCTTGGACGTGAACCGGAGACCTTCCGAGCCCTCTAGCCGGGGTATATAGTGAACTGATAATTTAATTGTAAAAGAACCTGACCCAGTCATTTGCATGTGTGTCGGGGTCGATGATTCGGACGGCGCTTTAAAGCAAGCAAGAGGGCAAAGTAACTGGATCATCCATTTTGAACGAAACCTTGTTCTGAACCCTTCTTATTTAGTTATAACTTCGTCGGCGTGTAGTGGTGGCTATAATATACTGCTCTTGTGGTTCTTGGCCACACAGAGTATGCCGTCGGCATACGGGGAGACAGCCGCAAAGTGGCCTGGGGAGGAATATAGAACCCATAGTGATCGACATCAGTGGCGCGTAGAACACTTGGATAGATACGAGGGTATATATATCTCTTGACATTCGTGTAAGTATGGGATAGGGCGGATAGCCGCAGTGGCGTTCCAGCGGACTTTGCTCGAGCAACAAGCAGGAGGGAACGTCATGTCTCTGTACGCAACTCCAGCAACGCCATTGTCTTCACGACTGGTACGTTCAAAGGAGTTGCACATAACCCAGGGCCAACCCATTCTCGTATCGTGTCTTGCAACCAGCATTGAAAGCAATGGAGGGCCAGCTCCCAGTGATCTTCTCCCAGTCACTATGCAATATAAGAGCAGCGTAAGCGTGACCCTACCGGTAACGGGCAGACTGACAAGGCGGCCAAACCAACGAAACCGAGCCGCATACTTTGTCTATGAACCGGTGTACTCAAGCTAAGGATATCATCAAGCCGAAGCGGGCGGACGAGGGGTAGGTATCGCAGATATATATAGAGACAGAGTCTCAGAAAAGAATGCAGAGTAATCTTGGAGATAGTTCCGGAAATGACGGGGAACCATGATGCGCATCAACAAGTTCGAAAACACTGATATTGGCAAGTCTCAGCTGCCTGAACCCCTTCACCACTGCCAAGTCACCTGTCCACGGCAAAATTTGTATGGAATTGCACGCAAGTCGCTTCCGTGATTCGTCCGAAACCTTTTGCAAATGGCCGAGACGAGACCGCGAGCCTCCCACTCTTGCTCCCCAGACCTTGCGAAAATGATTGGGACCATCTGATATACCATCATGAATCATCAAAATGTCTCGAAGTATTATATTATTCTCCAAGTCCTTGACGCAAGAGTTGCTCCCCAAACGCTCTTACGTCAACGCAGTTATCCCGAAAGAGACCGCCAGGCAATATGAGTGTTCTTGCATTATATCCCCCGTAACAGCAAGAAGAAGTGTCAGAGTTTCTGACCTTTTGATATAGAAGTTGCGAACCCAAAACACGAGTTTTTATCTGGGCCGGAAATTAGGCACACAGGCGACAGTCATTGGAAGCTGTTTCTCGACTGCTTGCTTTTAGTAGGAGAATAGGTCACTGATGTCAGACACCTTGTCCTTCCATAGCAGGAATCTCGCTCTTGTATTTGGCGAGCTTCGGCATCAAGGTTGGAGATCAGACGACACACAATGTGAAATGCGTCCATGAACTGTACAGTACTCAACGTATCGGAAGTGGGCAAGTTGAACTACGTGTCGCGTGTTCATATATATCCGACCCCATGCAATTGACCAAGTTCCAGTCGGCCCTGTGCGCTGAGCACCAAAGCCGACCCAGAAGCATATCAACAATCGGAAGTCTTTCTAGCTAGGGAGGCCACAGAACGCAAAGCCATTGACAGACTCCAGTTCCCTCTCGGAAAATCCCACTTCGTAGAAGGTAGCTGCGGACCGGAGTCCCGGTGGAAGGTTGGTTAGGCCAATAACGCTCCTCAAGCGATTCAAACAGACCAGAAAGCCGCGCTCATAAGAGGTATGAGATACCGCTACGAGATCAAGGGGGAGGACAACACCAAGCATCCACATCACTGTCTGCTCAAGCCCCAAACAGTGATCCTGATGCTGATCCTGAAATCTGAGCCCGTTTATATAATGACGGATATACCCGCAAGGCGATGCAGGGGATTTGAGGAGTGGTGCCACATCTTGAACCCGAAGTGGTCCAAATTTCTCCTTCTAGTGAACCTTGAGTCACTGGCCTGGGGTTTGTAAGTCGAATAGCCGTTGCTTGCGACAATAACCCTGTGTGGCGAGATACATAAAAGTAGAGCATGGGTAGGTGTGCGTTCCCAAAAAGAATTCTTCGAACGGCGCTGACATATGCCAAAAAGAACTCAAGAGCCGTGTTGGTAGAGATCGTGCCGGCAGAGGCTAAACCCTCCTCAGACAATATATATATATATATATATACAATATGAATGGTTGTGGTATCACAGAGCTTGTTGAATCGCAACTAAACGAAGCGCAAAATGCTTTTTTTCTCCTTGCAAACACACAAGACAGAGATAGAGCTGTAGAACTGCCTCACACAACCGAGTCGGAGAAGTCTGCATGGAAAGCTTTCTTCGATGTCTCTCGAGTGTGTTACGCTTGTTTGAAGTCTACCGTATACATCTCACGAGACAGTGCGAGGGAAGACAGCAAGACAAGCCTCTAAGGAGTACCTGAGTGGTCGCTCATGACATCAAATTTCCAGCGTGTGCTCCTTTCCATCGTCGCAAGAGCGATAAAAGCCGGGGCGTGAGTAGATTTGAGTAGAAATTGTGTCACAAAGATGGCAATTAGCCGTGCCTCTCTCCTCAAACACCAGTATGACACCTGTAGGCTGGCCAATGGAAAGTGTATTCCGCCCCATTGTTGTGGCCTCAATGGTTTGAGTCAAGAACCACGACAGCATGCCATCACAGTCATGGATTGGCAAGAGGGCCAGTTCAGAGGAAAGGACACAAGAAGATGGTCGTCGTATATAAGTAGAGATCCAGCAAAACAATTTAGTCTTGAGAGTGTTGTGTATGTTGAAGTACTTAGAGAGATGATATATTACGAACTCGTGGAGCAAGGCGAGCAAGCCCAAAACGAGGTAGTCGGACAGCGGCATTGGTATACATACAGCGAATGCGATGTACCATGACACACTCCTGATGAATCGCTAGAATGAGACTCCCAGTATGCCCTCAATCGTCTTTCCGTCTTGGGAGAATGTGCGCCAAAAAACTTTAGACGCTCTATATAACTTGACTCTGGTGGAGAAAATGAGGAACTGAGCAAGGTGAAGAGTCGCCGGGAGGCAGTTTTTATACCCATTTCTGTCCGTTGTGACAATTTTATGAGTCATAATCAGTCACAGTATGCTTTCGAAGGGTCGGGTTTGCAGATTTGCAAGCTCAGTGGAAGCAGAAGTGTTGCGCATACGCTTGAGGAGGCTTGCAAGAAGAAACTCAAACGCCTGCGTGGGAAGCAGTCAAACCAAATACAATTTACGACACAAGTGTAGGAAAGCTGAGTTAATTATTTATACAAGGGTATCAAAATACAGATAAGAGTCATTGAGAAGCGTTTGCAGATTTGTTGTCGCGAATGCATGCTCGCCGGCAGCTCTCCCACGTCGCGCTTTGCATCCCAGCCCGAGCATCACAGGCCTCAAGCGTCTATGTTGCTCTTTGATGACTCTAATTCGGCATATATTTTCTATGTTTTCTTCTCCAAAGCTAATGCTTTCATCGATCGTTAATTATAGTATAGCGCATGATCTATAGTTGGTCTTGGTGATTGCTGCGTCGGTATTATCGTGTCCGATCGTAGCTCATTACTTCTCAGCCCTGATGTCGCTGTTAGCTTCGCTTGAAGATGGCACAGAGGTTGCGAAAGGGGACTCACGAAAATTGAGCAGCTTCTTCTTGCGCAGCTTTGCGCTCCGCCTTGCTCTGCATCCTCTCCCTCATACCCTTTTCGCTTCGCTCGAGGGCTAGGTGGCCAATCTCATCCTGGTTTCGGGTGATGAAGTCCACCACCTCCGAAACTTTGTAGAAGCCCTTCTCATCCTTCAAGGGTTGTTCTGGAGAGACACCGTAGCCAGTATAATCCTCAAGGATGATCTTCTTCAGCGCCTTGAGCAAGCAGGACCGGTAGGTAATAGCTCGCGGGCTCACGCCCTCGACTTCTGGAACGCAGCCCTTAATGACCTCTCGCCAAATTATGTCGCGCTGGTCCTCTCGTAGAAACTCATCTCTTCGGGCTGTATATTCTGCTTCGACATGGAAGCGTTCGAACGCCTGCTGAGCCACCTGTTCTCGCGTGGCGGGTTTGTCAACGAATCGTCCCTGCTCGCGGCACTTTGGCTTAAACTCTTCGATCCAGATTCGGAACCCGGGGCGGCCGCTCATTCGGCGTCGATCGTTTGCCTTAAGCTTCTTTCTCTCATCCTCGAGACCTGTGCTCGGGCCAATCTGATCGGGGTCTGGGGGAGGCACCCAGAAGAGGCGACACTTGGTCGCATATTCGAACATGGCTTCGAGACTCGGGAAAGGTTCCTCCCAGTATCCCTCGATGGGGAGACCTAGAAACTGAAGAATCTCGACTGGCTCGGATGAAAGATGGATTTTGGCGCGCTTTCGGTTTCGGTGTTCAATTTCTGGGACTCGAATCCAGAGTGCGTTGTCGTCGACGGTCAGGCCGAAAGGGCGGATGGTTGTTCCGAGTAGGTTCCAGATATCGCCGTGAGCATGCTTAAAGAGCATCCACTGGAGGTGCTCGAGAGAGTCGCAGACCCGAACATCGACTTGAATGAATCGTTCCTGCTCCTCCGCATCTGCATCTGGAAGAATCTCGCTATCCATTTTCTCTTCTTCTTGCGTCTCTTCAGGCGAGATGTCCTTGGGCCATGGGATGGCTATATGAGCGGAGATCTCGCCCTTGTTAACGATTATTCGCGGCGCCTGAAGCGCAGTTGCTATGGCTCCCATTGTCTCTTCCTTACTCGTAGGGGCCTTCTTTGGCCATGCAACGAGAATGTCTACATCTCCAAAGTCCTTCTTGCCGGGTCCGTCGATCGGGGAGGCCACGCAAAGGTAGAGTTGTCGGAGAGAGGTGTGGCATTGCGTCTTGACAAAATTGTAGATGTTCCGCGGCATGCGAGGGGTAAACAGAGGGCTGGAGCCCACAGTGAAGGCGGAACCGCCCATGATGATGGATTGGTCTCTCTGAAGCTAGGAATCGATGAAATCGGCGTGGTGTAGTGGCAAGGAAGTGATTTGAAGGAAGGCGAGATGGGGGATTGCAAGGTGAGAGTTAGGCGCCTCTTTGACCAAACGTGAAGGATGAACTCGGGGGCAGAGAGAAAAACATCGCTGTCAGCGATTCACCGCAAAGGCCAAGGTCTCCATGATACCATGTCGAAGCATTCTCGGTGTGACTGTATCCTCTCTATTGAGATGGATGTTGATGAGTCAGTGTTGAGTTGAGACGGCGGGGGCAGTGAGCCCACGCAGGCTGAATTACAGGCCCTCACCGGGCACGTTATTCCCACATCACTCACACCAACATGCTCCCTGCATCATCAACCAATAGCCATGATTCTGGTCTATAACTACACGGAAGCCTTGCAAGTCACCGCATCAATTGACCCGCAAATCGACCCAATGACAGCTTTTCACATACCAATAGATAGAAGCAGGGTGGGAGTTGTTTCGGATCGCGGCACGAGAGCATGGCGCAGGTTGACCATTTGCACTAAATTAAAATAAATAAGGGTGCTCTAGCCTCAACTTCACAATTCTGGCCAGAATAGGATGAAAGTAAAAAGCCAACTTAACACCATAAAAATTCCCCCGTAATCTACAACAAGGCCATCACAAAAGGTAGCGGAAGGACTTGTCGACAACGCGATTCTCATCGCGTCCTGATGGAAGGATCAGGGTACCGTCAGGGCCAAGCACATAGCCTTGGTCGAGTTTTTTGTTCTCCCGTGCCAGGATTATGCGAAGAATAGTTGCACCCAAGATGGACATACAAGAAGTGCCGATGTTGAAGCACATGGCCATAACGTAATGAGGTGCGCCGCTCGCTGAAGGGGTTTATTAGCGCCAGCTCTGCCGTGAGCATGATCATGGCCACTTACTTGGGTAAAGGTAGGACGAATAGATGCCACAGGCGTTGCTGATGGCGTTGATGGCGGCCAATGCAGCTGCTCGTTTGGCTGGCGGTCGTGGAAGAACTGGATCATCATTAGCAAGAGTCCAAACACAGGTCACCATTGAGGATGAATGCTTGCCGTTAGAAATCCAGCTGAGGGACACGACGTATCCAGCGAAGTTGACGCCAATCATCATCATCATAGCGCTGGAAATGGTCAATGCATCTCATCTTAATCCGCGGGTAAGGCATACACATACAAGTAACGCGGGCCAAAGCCGTTGGTTGTCATGGCCACAATGTACATTGCGATTCCGACAATTGGGCCCCAGATGATGTGCAGGTAGCGCTCTCGGGTTCTGTCGGCCGACCAGGCATTGAGCATGGTGATTATGACTGCTAGGACATAAGGGGGCGCTGAGAGGAGCAGCGAGTGGACCGAGTTGAAACCGAGAGAGGCCACGACAATAGGAAAGAAGATGGTCACGGTGCCTGAGCTGGTGAAGCCGTAGATGGTAAAAAGCTGAAAAGCAAAGGTATCAGCCACATCCTATACGGCTGTCAAAGGTACAAGACCTACCAAAATGTATGACTTGATATCCTTGACAGCTAACATCAAGCCACGAGAGAAACTTTGCTCCTTCACCTCACCAGAGACCCAATCGTCCTGACCAATATCCTCCGTCAGCCGCCAGACAGCTATAGCCTTTTCAGATTCCGAAAGCCATGTAGTGGTACGAGGGAAGTTGGGTAGAACAAAGAACGAGGCGGACGCTACGACGATTGTCATCAAACCCTCGATGATGTACAGCCAGCGCCATGCGTAGAGGCCACCGGCCCCTTGTAGCCCGTTGGTGATGGCAGCGGCAAAGAGACCACCAAACGCGCCGGATGTCAAGGATCCTGCCCAGAGCAAGGCAGTGCGGACGACCAGTTCGCGTCGAGTGTACCAGGAGGAGAGGTAGAACAGACAGCCAGGCTTTTAACAATTATTTGACGTCTCAGAAGAGCTCGAAGAGAGTAGTAATGCTTACGAAATACGCCGCCTCCACGAAGCCCAGGACAAATCGGCAGGCGACTAAACCGCCGAAGCTCTGGCAGGCGGCCGTCAGTCCAGAAATAAGACCCCAAACAATCATGCAGCAGGGTAAGTAGATGGCCGGCTTGCCCATCTTGTTAAGAAACAAGTTGGATGGCACTGGTTAGTTGGTCAGTATTCAGATGCTCGTGAGTCGGTCATATAATTTGAGTCAACAAACCTTGCATCAACAAGTACCCGACGAAGAGCACGGACACGGTGGTCTGAAACTGGGTGTCGTTCAAGTCGAGCTCTTCGGCGAGTCCACCAAGCTTGGCGGCAGAGATGTTGTTTCGGTCCAGGTAGTTCATGATATACATCAACAGCATCATTGGGAGAAGCCGAAGATCGATCTTTCGTCGCAGCTTGGTATCGAGCTTCGCACGCTCCTCAGCAGTCATGTTTCGCAAGATTTCAGGCATGCCGGTGATCGGCGCCGCTGTAGCTACGACGATAGTTCCATCCTCGATCTGCTCGAGATCATGCTTGAGCTCGGTCAAGTCGGCGGCGGCTGTGACCGTGTTGTCGGACTTGGGGTCTTGCCCAGCTTGGTTGACCGTATTGAAAGCCATGTCAATGTCGAGTTGAGTTCTGACTCGCCCGAAAGAATACTATGAGAAGCGACTGTCGGTCGATTAGGTCCATGAGGAAGCTATGCTGAATATATATCGACACGGTGTGCCACCCTGCAGAAAGCGCTCCTTCGCGTGGAGTTAGTAGGCAAATAGTATGGGGACCCCATATGTTCGCGAGGGTGAGGTGGATATGGCTATTTGCATCTTCGGCCAGTATCCCGCTGTTTAATCCTTCTGGTGTTTCCTCCTCCAAACATTCGTCGATCTCTGCCGGGTTGCTTACCGGGATCCACCGGCTGGCAGGCGGCAGGGCTCCGACATCGCCCCAAAGCGAGGCTTCGGGGCGGCCAGCAACCCGAAGATTATGTTTTCAGCAATTGGATTCAGCTGCCGATGTGTTGGTGGCTCTCTTATTAGTGCTGAGTCCTGATCTGGCGTCGAGGTGCAGCGATCAAAACCTCAAAAGGTCTTAACGAGGCTGCACAGGTTGGAACGTCAAGAACACACGTTAAGATAGAGATGGTCTCAAGTTCCAAGATTCCAGTTTGGCTGGACTGTGATCCAGGTAAGTCTGGCTGGGCACCGGCTGACTGTCGACGGAACTCTTGAACTGACAGCTGCAGGTCATGATGTGAGTTTCTAACCGACGTTTCTCTTACATGAATTGGCCTAAATTTGCCCAATCCCTGCCTACGCCTGGCTCTAATGCTGTCTAGGATGCCTTCGCTGTTCTACTTGCAGCACATCACCCTTCGATCGAGCTGCTGGGTGTCAGTACGGTTCATGGCAACTCTTCCGTCGAACACACAACTCAGAATGCCTTGAGTGTCTTGACGGCAATCGGCCGATCCGATATCCCAGTTTATAAAGGCGCCAGCAAACCGATGGCACGAGAGCCAGCTCATGCTCCTCGAATTCATGGTATACAAGATTAGGCTGTAACCATTTGACATTGACTGACAACCCATCTCTAAAGGCGAGTCTGGGCTCGATGGAACCGATCTTCTACCCAAACCAAGGGTCTCAGACAGAACCGATGTCCCTGCAATCGATGCCATGGCATCGGCGTTACTCGCCACCACTCCAAACACGGCATGGCTGATCGCTGTCGGCACTCTAACTAATGTTGCTTATATGATCGAAAAGTACCCGGGTGTTGCAGACCATATCAAAGGCCTATCCATTATGGGCGGTGCGGTTGGAGGAGGCTTCACCGATGCTCCCATGGGAAGGGCAGGTGACATCCTTCAGTTCGGAAACTGGACTCCATATGGGGGTAAGTTAATAGGTCATCAAAGTTGTTGATTATACTAATCGTTTAGAATTCAATATTGTGTGTGATCCAGAAGCAGCCCAATTGGTCTTCGGAAACCCATCTCTCGCCTTGAAGATTACGCTGATCCCACTGGATGTGACACACCAAGTCTTAGTTACCCCTGAAGTACAAGGCATGTTCCTCAACGGCTCATCTCAAACTTCTTCCCCGAAGTCAGAACCGGCCACTGTTCGCATCATGTTCGCCGATCTATTGAAGTTCTTTTCTGACAGGTACGCCCGAGTTTTCGGATTGACGGCTGGCCCGCCTCTTCATGATCCCTTGGCTGTTGCTGCCGTTTTGGATGGCACAGCTGAAGAAATTCCATTCTACGACTACAAGCAAGGCGAGCAGGGCAGACGGGAGCGGTTCAGCATCAGCGTCCCAACCGAAGGCACCCATGCTCAGGCGCAGGCTGGAGAGACTCAGACCGGCAGAACGAACGTGCTGCTGCTTCCAGAGGGAGAAGATGGTGTCAAGATTCCGAGAAGTTTGGATGTCAACAGATTCTGGCATGTGCTTGGACAAGCCATGGACAAGGCCGAAGCGGCGACTCGAGGACAGCAATAAGCCCGGATGGTATCTCTTAATCCACAGTGAGAATTCCGGCTGGCCAATCAGTCATGACGAAGGAGCCGAAGGAGCGGAAGGAAACCCGCAAGGCCAGAAACCTCGGGGCGAATCTGGGGAGACTGAGAGCGACGGAAATAGCTTAGTGGGCTATTTTGGGGCCTAAGGCATCGAAGGAACGAGGGTTGTGTCCACAAGCATCGTAAATTACCTCTTGATGTGAGGAATCTTCTCTGTTACTATTCAAGGCTCAATAATCTATCTATTATTACTCCCAACTCACACCCTGTCTAGCCGAGGAGCTTCACAGGAGATGCCGTCTGACCCAAACCATACATGGGTCGTGGGATGTAGCTTCCTTTAATCAGTTCCTGTGAAGGGGATTAGCAGCGGGCAGCAAACCGAGAATGAAGCGCCCGAACTCCTCGATCGACACAGCGCAACAGACGTTCTCCCCATTAAGGCAGTCATGCTCCACCGTCAAAAATACTGCTGAGTCTTGGAAAGAGGCTAAAGTGACCAAGAAGGTTCACTCCTGTAGGTGTCTTTATCCAGGCGGGCTCAATTGCCCTAGCCTTTTCATAAACCCAAGCCAACTGAAGACTTATCCAGGTACAGAATGCCAAAGCAGAAAGGTGAAGTGCACATGGCCGCCTGGCAACTCCGTATGCGACAGGTGCGGTAAGAAGGATCTTACGTGCGTCGTGAACAAGACATTGCAGACCCTTCTGGAAGAAGAGACGGGGTGATGATCTCCGTGTCCCTTCATGTTCAACTTTGACAAACTAACGTCTGATTCTACCCAGATGGCGGAAACACATGCTAGAGGATTCCCAGACCCTACAGGCAGCAATGGCCGATGTTCTGCGGGCACTTCAGTTGCCACCGTTGCAGTCATACTCGGCACAATCAGCGGTAGGGAATCACGGACAACAATCTCCTTCGGAAACTGCACCAGCAGATAATGCGACAGTAGATAGAAATATCGCAACTGTAGCCAATGGCACTTCCGACGAGGTGAGGGGTAGTACCCGTCAACAGCAAAGAGTCGTTCGTATGGGCATGACGCGAGAGAACTCCCTTGAGCCAGACATACCTCAACAAGCCATTGATACCATCGTCACTGAGCCAATGAGTAGCTTGTACGAAGTCACGCGAATCCGCAGTCTGCGAGGAGGCGATTCACTACGTTCTTCCCAGCCAGAGGAACTTGTTACCAACGGCAATGATTTGATCTCGCGGGGCAAGATCAGCGAAACAGAGGCGCAAGAGCTCTTCAATATTTTCAACACAACTTTGAATCATTTTCTGTGGGGTGGCATCGCTCTAGTTCACCAGGATTTGGCGTCTGTCCGCCGCTCATCGCCATTGCTGTTGGCCGCGATATTGTCAGTGACAGCTCTGCACATGCCTGAAAAGACAGACGTGTTTGATATTTGCTATAACGAACTCTGTTGGCTGGTAAGTGATGGAATGTTTGACCGACATCATATTCTGGATTCAATCCGTGGGTTGTGTATCGGAGCATTCTGGCTTCCCAGCGTTAGTTGTAAGACTTTCCACCCCGAAGAAGCCCTTCTCGAAGTTGAAAAGAAGTACTGATGCGATACTTACCAGGGAAATTCTCAGGCCACGCTGTACGCATGGCCACCGAACTCAATTTGCACCGCAGTTACTCGCAGGCCATTAAGGGCCACCATCAACACGTCGAGGGAGCACGCTTATGGTATCTACTGTATGTTTGCGATCATCATTTCAGCATCGCATATGGCAGACCTCCAGTCATTCATGAGGACGTTGCTATATTGAGATATGAAAGCTTCTTGAGGCTGCCAGGAATCACTGAAGCAGATATCCGATTGCAGAGCCAAGTTTCCTTGTTCATTATTCTCACAAGGATATATAATGCCTTTGGGTCAGAAATTGACCAGGTCTTGGACGAGCACGAGCTCGATCGAATCAATCACTTCAGCGGCGAGATTGACGCCTGGCTGACACAGTGGGAGACACGGCTGGGTGAAAACTTCTCCTTGACTCTAGCATGTAATGACAACTAACATAAAAATTAGCTCCCAGCCCGTACGTCATGTCTTATCCCGCAAAGGGAGTGGTACTACATCACCGCTTCGCCAAATTCCAGCTGAACTCTCTAGCTCTGCGCGGCTTGAACCAGATCCCTCATGAGTTCTCGACGCAGCGCAAACAACAAGCTCACGCTGCCATTTCCTGCGCGCTGGCGGTGCTCAACCTCATCATCAAAGAGCCCTCGATCACCAAGTCTCTCAATGGCGTACCACTGTATTTGCACACAATGATCACTTACGCGGCTGTCTTCCTCCTGAAGATCATCCAGAATTGGCGGTATCCCCTCCCAGAAGTCGACAACATTCGCACCTTTGAAGTGATCTCCCAAGTCATTCATCTGCTCAGAACAATGCCCGTCAGTGAGCGACATTTATCGCATCACATTGCAAAGGGCCTGAAGAGAATGCTTGATCGAGTGGCCGCGACAAGCACTGGGACTACTGCGGCTGCGGTACCGAGGCTTCAAAACGGACAGCACAATTATGCGGACAGTGCTGCCGTGCATGCTCTAGGCAATGGGACTACTGGAACATTCGGGGCACTTAACGGAACAACCCAGCAGGATATGTATGCCGACCGTCATCAAGTGAGATTTGTTCCGTTGTCAGCAGCTTCATATGATTGGCCCCCTCAAGAGATGTACGATGAGAATTACTTCCCCATCGGCTTCTTCGACCTGACTATGTAACTGCTTGCCACATGTAGGCTAGAGTTGCCTTGAGGCGTCTTGCATGGGTATATTTGAAACGAATAGTAGATGTTGATTTGTGTTTCTTGGAGTCTTGAAAATGCCTGGGTCACGTTGTTGGGTAATATGGCATGAATATTTGAGCATTTTGATACGGCAAAAACTTGCTCGGATAGTCTTGAGCTAAGCTATTCCTTTTATGCTTTTCCGGCACTGCCCAGCCAGTGCATGTACTGCTCGATCGCCGCCTGCATACTTTTCGTACTAGCCTCCATCACCGCCGTCATAGGCTTGCCGCGCATCTCCCGCTGGACAGCTTGGCAATGGTCGTTCATGCCCCTGTTGATGTTCACTTTGGTGACGCCAGCCTTGATGCACCGCTGGAAGATTTCCTCGGTGAATGGGTCCGCGCCATGAAGCACGAGTCGTACGCGATCACCCACAGCTTCTTTGATCGACTCAAGACGGTCATACTCGAGCTGTATTCCCCTAGGACCATACTCTCCGTGGACGTTGCCAAAAGCAGGCGCCAGCATTTCGATTCCCGTCGCAACAAACTCTTCTGCCTGTTCCGGCGTAGTGAGCACGGCTTCTAAGTCGGCCGTCTCTGCAACTCCATCCTCGCCTCCCTCAATGCGTCCTGGTTCGGCTTCAGCGACAATGCCACGCTCATGGCAGTACGCCACCAGCTCACGAGTGAGCGACAGGTTTTCCTCCTTCTCATAATGACTCATATCACACATGATGCCATCAAAGCCGTCTTCAATGTCTGCAGCCCGACGTATCAGTTCCGGCGTCTGCGCATGATCCAGATGCAAGGTCGCTGGCACCTTGGCTGCTCGACATGCTGTGGCGGCGGCACGCACGAGTGCGTCACCAGCGTATTCTATGGCCCATGGGAAAAGCTGTACCATGACTGGCGACTTGGCAGCCTCCGCGGCGCGGATCGTAGCAATGACAGCCTCGATGTTGTAACAGCACATGGCGGGGACCGCGTAACCCCCATCGCGGGCTGCATTCAGTATCGCAATGGTGCGGTTCTCGGAGAGAGGGGGACGAGGCATCTTAGCGTATAGGAGGGCTTTTTGGTGAATCTGGATGGTTTCTCCGGCAATGAATCATAGGAAGAGTGATTTGGCTCTACGAAGGCTTTGATTTCCGCTGATGTGTCTCGAGAGCTTCGAAGCAACGTCAAGCCAACCTAACGATCAGCCTTCAGGCTAAAGCTCCCAAGCAAGCACTGGTGCTTCGGTTCGGTGATCCCTCCGGGCTCCAGAGTCGGATATTAACCGTGGGCGCTTCAAGACTGGGGTCTCTTCGTTAGCTCCCGATCTCGGGTTTCCAATGCGGGAAATTCTCCAGAAAGGAGTAGCGGGTTGTTTCTCATGAGCCCGATGCTAATATACAAATACAATATGGACCGCAAGTAGCCGGAGAGGCTGTCGTCGAGTATTTTCATCTTTTGCTTCAGTACCGGGCTCAAGAGACTTGAAATTGGACAAACACTCTTATCGAGAGTTCGAAGTGCTTCTCGAATTCCACAATCCAAGCCAAACTAATCACAATGGCGTCAACGAAGCCGGCGGTATCGTTCATTGGCCTAGGAGCCATGGGCTTCGGCATGGCCACCCAGTTGATCAAACAAGGATATCCCGTCACTGGGTTTGATCTTTATGGGCCAACCCTGGATCGCTTCGAGAAAGCCGGTGGGAAAACGGCGACGGCACCTTCTGAAGCCGTTGCTGGCAAGGATTATTGCGTCTGCATGGTTGCGACGGCCCAGCAAGCACAAAGCGTCTTCTTTGACGGTAAGGATGCGGCTGTGGCGGCGCTACCGAGAGGAGCCACATTGCTCCTCTGCTCAACTGTGCCGTGCAGTTACATCCAGAATTTAGAGAAGCAGTTGGCTTCGAGTGGTCGTGGAGATATTATTCTTGTTGACTGTCCAGTGTCCGGAGGAGCAGGAAGAGCGGCAAACGGGACTCTATCTATTATGGCTGGATCTTCGGATGCAGGTATCGAGAAAGCGAGAACATTATTAGAAGCCCTGTCGGGTCCAGAAAAACTGTACATTATCAAAGGAGGCTTAGGCGCCGGCAGCAACATGAAGATGTGCCATCAAATCCTGGCCGCCAACCAGATTCTATCTTCGTCCGAGGCGATGGGGTTTGCAAGCCATTTGGGCTTAGATCTTCCCAAAACTGCGGAAGCTATTATCAAGTCAGAAGGATGGAGCTGGATGTTCGAGCACAGGAGTCCGAGGATGTTGGACCCAAACTTTCAACCTGTGGCTAGTGCTTTGGCCATTATTGTGAAAGACACAGCCATCATCACCTCTGAAGGACGGCAAGCGTTATTCCCGACCCCTATGACGAGCACGGCGGAACAGGTATACTTCACGGGTATCGGGCGCGGTTACGGCGGAGACGACGACAGCAGCCTCATTCGATTGTATAATGAAGGCAAAGGCAAGGCCGGGCCCGGAACCGCTCGCAGTGACGAAGAGAAGCTGTCTCTTGTCATCAACCTTCTCAAGGGCATCCACCTTTGCTCTGCTGCAGAATGCATTGCGTTCGGAAATCTCGTTGGACTCGATCTCGACCAACTGTTCGATGTTTGCATGAACGCAGCTGGAGGCTCCCACATGCTTGCTTCTGTCGGACCAGCGCTCATCAAATCCTTCCAACAAGGACAAAAGCCAGACTGGACCACCCAGGATGGCGCTTCCACTCTAGAGTCTGTTGCAATCAACCTGCAAGATGCCGTTGATGAAGCGCAGAGACTGAAGGCCCCAGTGTTCTTGGCTAACCAAGCGCTCAACTTGATGCGTATGGGCTTGAGGAGAGCAGGCGATCAATCTTCACGACTTGCCATGGCAGCGGTAGTAAGTGTATGGTCTTCTTGAAGGACTAGTCGGCAAGAAATATCGGGCGTCCCAAGCCTGAGGATATGGGAAGCACGTCCATGGCGAAATGAGACGGTAGCTCTACAAGGACAGGCGGTGCAGAGGACCACTCGCCGTTCAAGATTCACGACGATGTCGATTGAAACAACCCCATACACGGTCACTCACGTTTCGCTGCTTCATTGTGCCTAAGAATAAAACCTTGAAGCTTTGCCCATCTTTGTAGTACATGTATGTATTTAGACATATCTGCTTTAGACAGCGAAGAGCCAAATGGCCAATCATTATTGCGAAATGCCGTTCGCCAAGAGAACAGGCGTGTCCTTGAAACCGTGGGTATATTTACGTTATCTGAGAAACCGGAGTTTTCTTACCGATAAGACGAGGTGGTTAAATGATACTCCGTAAGTATTAGAGACAGGAGCCTCGGCCCTGGCAGAGCACTACAAAGTCAGCCGGACTCCGGGTTCCTCAGCCACACCTCAGGCCCAACTCAGCTTAGAGCTCTAACAGCTTAGCTCTGGAAATAGAAATGGGGTTTGGTATAATTGAGTTTCATCTCCGAGTTAACTGGGATTTTGCAATATTTGCACTTTTTAAAAAGGCCGCCGTGCAAGCCTCCGGAAGACTGTTGGCTGGGACTCGACCACGTAAGCAAGCCAATATGCAGGTCGCATCACATGACTTATCAGCGTTGGGTTGGGATTTATTTGGTTGCCTGATCAGCTGAATCTGCTTTTCCTAACCTTCATTTCCGTGCATGACTAAACGCAACCTGGCGTAGGGTCACTCCTAGGCGTGCGTGGCCTCTCATCAACCATGGATCCTATATCGGCCATTGGCCTTGCATCCAGCATCATCACCTTTATCGACTCAGGCGTGAAGGTTGTCAAACTTGCGGCTGAGATTTATGAGTTTCCAGCCGGCCTGTCTGAAGAGAGCCGTCATGTCCAAGTTGTGATGACAGAGGCGAAGCGCTTCGCCAATCACATTCAGACGCTAAATCAGGCACAGCTATCAGCGGAAGAAAAAGCTCTCTGCCAACTTGCGGATGAGTGCAAAGGATTGTCCCAGCAGATCATAGATCTTGTTCAGAAAGCTCAAGCTTCACGAAAGTCCTGGGCCCGCAGCGTGGTCGCTGGTCTAAGACTCAAATGGTCTGAGGGCGACCGGCGAAGACTAGAAGAGAGGCTGATACAGTGTCGAGGACAACTGGACCTGCAGCTCACTTATCTTCAAAGGTACGCTGGTTTAATTTAATTCGTTATCTCCAGCTGTGCTGATACTTTTGGCAGTTCCAACATCCAGACCAGACTTGACGCTCTTTTCACTTCAGCAAAGGATGACTCGTGCAAGCTCGAAAGCTTGAGTACTGAGATTGAGTCAATCCGTCAAGGAGCCGAGGCCTTTCACCTTTCTAGAGAAGCTCAAGACCAAATCCGGACCTTGCTGGGCATTTCAGAGCAAGGCCTCGACGCTATCGTCCAACAACGCGTCCTTGATGCCCTAGCTTATGATGGAATGTACTCGCGTTACGAAACTGTAAATGATTCCCATCTCAAGACTCTTCGCTGGGTTTTCAGTCCTTTCCTCAAGAACAAGAAACTTTACGACTCGGACCTAGCAGAAGATACAACTCTACAAAACCCCGAAGACGCCGAGTTCTATGAAATATGTCGTCTTTTGCAGAATGACATTGGCGCCTATTCAGCCTTGGAAAAGGAAGATTCTACAGACGACAATGGCTCGGTTGAAGACTATGAAACCTGGCATGATGAGAGCGTCATTAGAGAAGACGAAGCAAAAGCATCTGCTAGAATGAAAATTGCTCGCTGGTTATCGTCTGGCACTGGGGTCTTTCATATCGCTGGCAAAGCGGGATCTGGCAAATCTACTCTGATGAAATATCTTTGCGAGAACGAATGTACGAAGACTTTGCTGCAGCATTGGGCGGGTAAGTATCTCAATATCTTATGCTCAGGAAAACAACCGCTGACAGCATGCCGTAATTGAAGGAGATAAGACTCTGGTGTTTGCAAGCTTCTTCTTCTGGAAGCCGGGGTCGAGAATGCAGAAATCAATGGCTGGCCTTTTCAAGTTTCTACTACACGAGATATTCACAGCGCAGCCCGAACTCATCAAGAGCACCATGCCTGACTATTGGGCAAAGGTAAAATCAATTCCATGGCAGAATCATAGCAGATCAGCCTATCTCTCAGACAAAAAAGTCCAACAGGCATTCACACGACTTATTTCAGATGAGGATCTTAACAAGAACCACTGCTTCTGCTTTTTTATCGATGCCCTCGACGAATACGACGGCAGCACTCCTCAACAAGACGTCAAACTTATGGTCGATTCCATCCATAGCTGGTCAGGCCTCTTCCCAGAAAATATTAAGATCTGCGTTTCTAGCAGAGAATACAACGTCTTCGAAAATGCGTTCTCGGCAGATCAACGAATTCGTCTACAAAACTTGACGGGGCAAGATCTGAGACGCTATGTACGAGACATGCTCGCTCATATGCCCCGAAAGGAAGAGCTCAAAAAAATCACAAACATCGTCGTTGATAATGCCGAGGGAATCTTCCTTTGGGTTGTACTCGTTGTTCGAAGAATCCGGGAGCAAATCGAAGATGGCGCATCCTTTACGGCCATCAAAGAGAAAGTCCTTTCCTTACCCAATGAGCTAGCCGATCTCTTGAGACATATTTTGAATTCCCTCAAAGATCCCGAACTGAAGGAAGCTTGTTGTATAGCTTCTATGGTTCTGTTAACGGTGGTGCCAAAGGGGTTGAGCCTCTCGCTCATATCGTATTCCTATCTACAGGATTATCTACAAGACCGCGAGTTCGCTTCGCGGGAGCAATTCCAATCTCGTCAACGACTGAACTCAGAGTCACACTCTCAGTTGATGCAATCTATGACAAGGCGTTTGAATGGCTGCTGCAAGGGGTTGTTGGAAGCCGTTGAAGGAACAGTCCGATTTACACATCGTTCTGTACCCGAATTTCTATCAAGCCAGTACTATAACGACTTATCGATTGGACGCCCTGTCTCATGTCATTCTCGCAGAAATCTGGCTGAGTGATCACCACAACCACACGGCATTGAAAGATCTGGAGATCAAATCAGCAACCACAGTTGGTCTGAGAACAAAATATGGTACAGACACGCCGCCTTACTCTTTCTTGAGTTTGTTGGCTCAGGCATGGGAAAGACTACCCCCCCTACCTTGTCAAAATCAGTTTATCGCCTGGTGTATTCCAGATAGTATACTTGTGGTCAACTATGCGTCAAGGAATGACCAGGGAACTCAGCAGGGTTCGGAACACATGAATATTCGTCAGCCCCTGTATCTCGCCGCATATTTCAACAATTTCGACTACGTCAAGCGGGAACTAGAACGGGATTCTGATCACTTGCGTGGCGTCTCCATTGTTCACTTGTTCATGTGGCTCCTGGAAGAACCCTTGTGGCTCCTGGAAGAACCCTTCGACAGAGAAGTCTATCCTAAGCAGTCTCTAATGGATTGTATCAGTCTCTTTCACGCCCACGGCCTGGACGCGACCTCAGCTTCATATCTTGAACTTACACATAGAGGGAGTCAGGTTGTTGAGGTTCCTCTTTGGTATTATATAGTTCTTAGTTGTGTGGAATCGCACTGTTACGGTGGCGATATAGGTCAAGATGATTTTGCGATAGAGGGTATGCTTAGATGTGGTGCTGACCCAGATTTGCGCGTATCTTTCACTTCAGATGGCGAGCGTTGTCATGCTTCTGTCTTTAGCCTTGTCGAAGGGCGGGGCCTTCTCATGAGAAAATCGCTTGATTTGCTCGACATTGAGGAGGTTCGCTGCGTTTACGGCCGCGATGAAATAAGCCTGGTGGAATTGCTGGAGATATGGAACTTTGAGAACAAGTCACAGATCCTGGCACTCGTTAGGAGGAACACAGCTCTCGCACAACATGAGCTAGTGGAAGAAAAACTTCTTGATGAGAAGGAAGGCGGGGAGGAAGTCTGCTCCTCTATTTCTGTGGAGGGAAAACGGATCAGAAGTGTGGATGCTCTTGCTACGTCCAGTTCCGACAAGTTCCTGGCTCTCGAGGAAAGCCAAAGGTCATATTATATCACTGCAAAAACTACTGCTGCGAATGGTTGGAGATTTTTGACCACCTCCAGCAATAGTTTATTTGCTTATGGTGTTCTCATCTTTCTGGGTAAGTGCGGTTGACTAATAATTAGTCTTTGACCATTCTTGGGACAATCACAACTAACGGCCTTGCAGGCGTCTTTACTGCTATTATCTTACAAAAGGCAGTTCCCTTCTGATTCATAATTGCGGGTATAAAAAGGGAATCCGTTGCTTTCTCTATTGCTCTGTCCATTGAATGTGATGGCCACTTTGGGGTCCACAGACGGATCATGCACTGTTAAAAGAAGGACGGGTAAACTTCAGAAGCATCGATTGACAAGCCCCGAATGTTGGAAATTTTGAATGGATAAGTACATGTATAGATAATGCCAATATTTCTGGTTTCGGCCAGGCTGGGCTCAGTGGCAGACTCGCTGGGTAATTTTACGCAGCCCAAATGAATTGACCCAGTTATATCAGCAACAGGAAAGGCAGGAACCGAAGAATTGACTGTCCTGAAACGATGAAGTTGGCCTGCGCTTGTATGACCACTCTCTCGGTCTTCGGCACCTGGACTCGAGCACCCCTGGCGGTGCAAGTCGGCCACAAAAGGCATGTCGTGCGCACGTCCGGAACCACGACCTTCTCTCTGAATCACTTGACAAGGGTCCTGCAAAGGCTTCGGGTTCTATTTATTTCTGCGGCAAATTGCGTGTTCTCCATTGGAAAAACTTGGGTCGGAGACCTGCCCAGGCAGGCATGGCAGTTCACGATGCGGTGGGCCGCTCCAGAGGTAAACATAACAGAAGTGCTTATTAGCCCGAGGTTGGGAGCTGTTGGTTGACGGGTCCAGCATGTGATAGCAGTTCCTGTGCCGCTCGGAAGTCTCCTAGTGTAGGTTAGCTTACAACATGCTGTGCAAGAGAGATCGCCAGTGCTCTTCGGAGCAGGACTCGGGGCCTCTTCTACCCCGCGATGCAAGAGACAAGTCTAAGGAAGGGAACATTCTTCGAACGGAGGGAGCGAAAACTCTTCCATCCCCCAACCCAGGGCCCACGGAGGATGCCAGTTTGCGGGGTTAGCAGCATCTCCATCCCCCGGAAAGCCACGCTATATCGGATCAGCAACTAACGAATGACAGCTAGGCGTGGCCGGGGAAGCCTCCAGGTCCGGATCGGTCGGACCCTCGTTTCGGCCGGAGTGACGTTGTCCAGCTGAAGCCATGCCCAATCGAACAAGGTGCTGGCAGTAGTCCAGGGCCCAGGTGCAGGTCCAGCTTCGGGGCCTTGGCCTAGACACTCACGAGGGGATCCAGCCACCGGAACTATTTGATCAGGACGACCCGCCGGTTCTGGGTCATGTCTCGTCCCAGTTTCTCTGGCCATTCCTGTTTTCTTCTCTTGTTTGTTTGTGCAAACTGAACTCTGTGTCGCCGCCATGAGAAGCCACGCCGCCGCGATTGTCCTCCCCATTGCGCTGCTCGCCGCGGGCGCAGCCGCAAAGAATGTCACCGAGTGCGCGGACGGCCTGTACATGATCGTCGCCCGGGGCACCACCGAGGCGGCGGGCACTGGCGTCACGGGCGAGATCGCGGACGACATCGCCGACCGCATCTCGGGCAGCAAGATCCTGGGCCTCAACTATCCCGCGACCTTCAGCGACCCTGACTACAATGTCTCCGAGGCCGACGGCGTCAAGGCCATGCGCGAGGCCATTGACACCTACCACGAGTCCTGCCCGGACGGCAAGATGGCGGTGCTGGGCTACTCGCAGGTAGGGAACAACCCCTGTCGCTGCCGCTAACTAACCCTGCGCAATTGGCTGACACCACCTGGTCTACAGGGCGCCCAAGTCGCCAGTGACGTCTTCTGCGGTGGCAGCGGCGGCGACGGCTTCGCGAACGAGACCGAGCTGCCGCCCCTGTCCATGCAGCTGGTCCACGATAGCGGTGAGTTGCGCGCGCATCGCCCACGCGAGCAGCCGTGATACTGATTGGAGCAGTCGTTGCCATTGTGCTCTTTGGAGATCCTACCCACGTGGCCAACGTTTCGTACGACAGAGGCACGAGCATCAATGACGGGGTATGAGACGCGTTTGAGTCTGTCTACGCGAGGAGAGTCGCTAACGCCCGCATTTAGATCTTCTCCCGCAGCAACATCTCGGTGTGTCTCGACTACAGCGACCTAATACGGTCGTACTGTGACACCGGCGACATTTACTGCGACTCCGGATCGAACACGACGGTTCACGGGCTGTACGTAGAGCGTTATGGCACCAATGCGACAAACTTCGTTGTCGACAGGTATGAGGAGGAGATTGGCAACTCAACCAGCGCTTCTGGCACTGCTACCGCCTCAACTGCGACGGCGACGGGCACGGCTACTGGAACTGCTACTGGCAGTGCTGCCGCATCGGCCACCGCGTCGGGAACCGGCACCGCGACCTCAGCATCCGCATCGGCTTCCTCCACAACCACGAAAGGCGCTGCTTCAGGCTTCGTTCCTAGCGTCATTGCGGCGGCTTTCCCTGTTGTCATGGCTATGATCGCGTTACTGTGATGACTGGCGAAGAGATCTTAGACAACTGCGAGAGATTTATGAGACAGTCACGTTACATGCGTAATGATGGTGAATCTGGTTAATATATATAATTGAATTTATGCCTAAAGCTCTTGAGTAGGCGCTCTTTATTCCAGAAGCCTTGGTGTGAATGTTGCATATTGGAAGAAAAGTACTGATTCTGGTGTTCTGTGATAACCATCCAGCTTTAAGACCGGGAGAGCTCAACTGACACCTGTATATATAGAGATAGATTAGAGGGATCTCATTGTCCCTGCATGTAGAGTTTCATGGATTCCCTGCGTCCATGCAGCGTCCAGTTATTTTCAAGGGCAGCCAATGGGCCGCAATGGCATCCCTCTGTTGAAACCTTCCTCCCTGAACCCAGTTCCCTGCAAGCTGAAATGCATGAAAACCAATCCAAATTATTAATTTTCAATTAGGCGCGAGAGCCAGCAGTATCAAATATTCGTCTTCTTGCAGACACGAAGTCGCTTCGGTTGCTTTTTGAAGCAGCTCTGTGGTGCAAAGGAGCAGCATTACGCACCTAGGTGGGCTATCTCAGAGAAAGACCATATATCATCGAGAGGACTGGCAGGAAAATATGAAGCAATCGTTCCATATCTGAAAAGCATTCGGATTTGTAATTATCAACCCCGCGGAATCATGGGTGCATTGCCATTTGGGAAGAATAAGTGAACTTTTCCACATGTGAACCCAGCTATGTATCCATCAAGTCTATACCAACCCATTGGGAGATGGTTGTCGTTCGAACTGAAGGATAGAATTTATATAGTGAATCGTCGAATAGGTTCGGTTACAATAGCCAGATGTGTACATATACATAGTGAGAAACACTAATTCACATTAGATAAAAATTAGTGAGGTTTGTACTCCGTACGGGCGATAAGGTTGCGTCATTAAAGTGCGTGGACCCGAGCCACTGGTCACCTCACGGCACGTACTAATAAATACCGAAAGACGGACTCGAATCTAGACTTCTCCAACTATCCCTGTTGTCTTGGGAGACGGACTGGACGCATTTCCGAGCCCATAACTCCCTATCGCTTTGCACTTTTCGCAGCATCTACTTGGACTCTCAATCATGTCGGAGTCTGACGCCGGGTTCCGAGCAGCAGTCGAGGAGGCTCGAGAGGGAGCGAAAACGAAGGGAGTTCCGATTGGCGCGTGTCTCGTGTCCAAAGATGGCAAGATTATAGGACGAGGCCATAACATGCGTGTCCAAAAGGGCAGCGCAACATTGCACGTTTGTCCTCGTGTTTGAACTCTCGACTTTAAGCACAAGACAGCTGATGGAAATAGGCTGAAATTTCTGCTTTGGAAAACTCTGGTAGACTTCCAGCGTCTGCATATGAAGGAGCCACGATGTATACCACATTGTCGCCATGCGACATGTGCACTGGCGCCTGTCTGTTGTACAAAATCAAGCGAGTCGTCATTGGGGAAAACGAGACATTCGTTGGAGGCGAGAAACAGCTGAAAGAGCGAGGCGTTGAGCTTGTTGTCTTGGATAATCAGGAGTGCAAGGAACTTATGAAAACCTTCATCGAGGAACGCCCTGAGATATGGTAAGTTCAGCCTCAATGCAAATGGAAATCTTCTTGTTAACAAGGCATAGGAATGAGGACATCGGAGAACAAAATTAGGAAGTATTTGCATGGCTCTGCTTGGTCTTGCGAAACATCATGGGCCATGAAATCCCAGAGAGATAATACCACTCTGGGGGCTGTGTAGTATCGTGTAAATTTTTTTCAGTAGTTTTGGGGGGAAGAGTTCTTTGGTGGACTATTCTTATAACTGAATCTAATGATCCATTCAAGCGTTTTCGGTTGAATCACCCAGCAAAATGAAGAGCATCGTTTAATCGAGCGAATGAATGACATTTGGTGCCTCAGTATTGTTTAAATGTCTCATTAATCCTAAAAATTATCAAGTTTCATACCATAACTTGAGACTTTAGACATCGGAGCGGAAGCAAGAGTGATCATATTCGTACTGACTACGAATCAATACTTCCACTGTCTCCTTTCCCACACTCTCAACGGGATATAAACGATGAACGAAGCGGCCAGGGCCAAGATCCAGCTGATATCCGTTCCGTACGGCGAACCTCCAATAGCAGCCGCAATAGGACCAACCCACCACTCTTGACTCATAGATATAATTGATAGGACTGTGCTGATGATCCATGCGACTGATGCAGCTATGCCGTATGGGAGCTGGGTGCGGTCATTCCAGGCGTCGACGTCGTAATTGAAGTCGCGACGCCAGATATAATGCTCGGCGATCAAGACAGCCGCGAATGGAACGATCCAGTAGGCACACATGAGCAAGAAGTTCTCCATGACGTCTCCCAGATGGTCACGGCCAGCCATTGAACAGGCCAGGATGACGATGCTGCCCAACAGAGACCAGACCAGACGAGGAATGATAAGAAGGTTTTTGGAGATCATCTGTACGCTCAGGCCCAGTGAATAGACATTGGTCGTCACGACCGCCGCTGTCGAAAATCCGAGAATAACCTGAATGAACTTGCCAAATCCTCGCGCGCCAACTCCGTGGCCCTCAAAACAAGCTCCAATAAGACCACCAATTCCTCGTGACGCGGCGTCCTGGAATTGAGCAGAGGGATTCTGGCTTAGGGTTCCGATGGCAGCACCCAGCCATTCCATCAACAGCTGACTTGAGATGAGGCCAACGTAAGCCCATCCGAATGATTTCTTGTCGCCAACATCCTCACGCATGTAAACGCCGTAGTCCGCGGCGACTGGTAGCCAAGCGACCTGGAAGCCAATAACACTCGTGCCGAAAGACAAGATGTTGGCAGCCTCAACTGACCCAGAGCCCATGGGGATGTTCACGAAATGTGAACCGCCGAAACCGGCCAAGACAATGAACGCGATGACCATGACAATCCACGACCATCGATCATAGATATGCAGCATTCGATATCCGAGAAGGCCGAAGACAATGGCCACGATAGCCACCAGAAGAACAGCCACAGTAAGCGGAAAGTGACCGTAACCAACATCGTAGAGAACAACAGCACCGGAGATGCAGTTCACGATGCCCCATCCAAGCTGGTTGATAACGTTCAGGATCGCGAGGACCTTCGCAGGCCACCAACCGAAACTGTATCGGGGAACAATCATGGTTCGCAGACCCAGACGGGGACCGAACATGGCCATAAAGGAAGCGAAGAATCCACCGAAGACATTGAAGAACAAGATGGCCAGGAACGAGTCCCACCATCCGAGGCCGAAAGTCGTGGGAGCGAGGTATCCAAGTGCCAGTGTCGCTGTGTTGAAGTTGGCGGCAGCGAAGATGGAGCAAAGATCTCGAGGGTTCTGGTCGGTACGAAACTCGGGACGAATGCGCTCAACACCGAACTCCTCTGCTCCAACAGACCGGATCCATTTTCGTGATCGGAGCCAGAAGGTGCCTTCAGGGGGTGTGTCGATCGTCGTCGTCTGGGCTTCGAAGTCGACAACGCCCGTCGGCTCCTGGGCCTTTTCCTTGAGATCCTCAGACATTGTTGGCGAGATACTCTGAGGAGTCACAATCGAAAATTTGAACAATCTCTCAACAGTCAAAAGTCGAAAGACTCAAGAAGGCGAAACAGGCGATTTAAGTCGGAATGGAGCCCACGGAGATGTTTCTTGATACGGCGCAGCTCCATATATAGACCAGTGGAGATATCCGCCGAGGATAGCCTTGTCTTCACATTCTATTACATGTTCAGCCGCAAGATAAGGATCTGCTTATCTCAAACAGGAGAAAACATGAGAGCTTGCGTGGAATCAGCAGTGCTGGCCGGCGATTTGAAGGCCTCGACTCCAGATTCTATCAACGCTTAGTGGCGAACTAGGACTCAGCTAGAAGCGATTGCACGCGCCAAGATCTTTTCAAAAACGACTTAAGAAAATAGGGTTGTATACTGACATTAGCTCGGTTCCAAATCGCTAAGATTGATAAGACAGAACAGTGGTTAAAATGCAGTGTCGTTTGTACTGGTACGATAGGATTGCGTACCCATGCATAAACATAAGCGAGTTCGGCCAACCATCCGCCATTTACGGCCATGCTTATCGCCCGTGTTCTTATCCCCCGCGAAGATCGATATTCGCCAAATAAAGGAGATAAGGAATCCTTCGTTGAACTATCGGGCGTCCAAGATAGGGGCGGGGGACTCTCGGCCGATAGCGGAATATTTCCATAGTCAATTGACTGTCAACCCCATGGATTGCAGCAATAAGGTTATCTGGTGGGCTTGGAGAGTTTGGGTTATTATCTGATTCTTTCCATAGTAAAGGTGACTTTTCAACATTTGACTTACTCTGTAAGTCGTTTGGGAGAGGAAGCTTTAAATGCTTTCATCACACACTTTCAGCAAAATCTTGGTGTAAGGTGGCTGTTGAAGCATAATCTCGCTCACATATCGCCGCTGTATCTTGGGCTGGAGGCAAGGCCAAGTCATCTCACGCCGCGTCTTGCACCGAGCCAATCTTGCCTGGACAAGGCGGAAAGCAAAACCCCTTCAAATTGATACCTTTTGGTGACCGGTCTGGAGTTAGACATCGGCCATTCTGCGTCTGGTTTATTGCTTTCTTCCGCCGTCCCTGGATTTCTATCATGAACAAAAACCCCGCGAGCCATTGGAACTCTGGACAATGTTCGGCTATCAGGGCAGTGTCAAACCACTCAGTCAACTCGGCCCAAACTCGTCGCGGCCTTCCGAGATGACGGGCCGTCAAGATCTGTTCCCCAGTAGAGTGAAGTTGCGAGCAACTCCGGCCGCAAGTGCGAGTCGCCCTCGTACTGAGTGAGTGTCAATGCCGAACCTGTTGCAAAGAACATATTTCTCATTCAAGAGCTTCCTTGTCTGGCACACATCTTCGACACTTCCTTACTACCCGATCCCCGATAATATATATAACGATATATATGAGAAAGTCACAAGAATTTGAAGACCAAAGACCAATTTACTCCTTGTGAGTTTGAAGTCCCATCGGCACGTTGGAGGCCATGAACGGCCATATTCTGGAAAGGATCAACCCTTAGATTGGGGATAATGATCTAAGCGAGGGAGTCTGTCTAATCTGAATCCCGATTTCTCGTTCAGATCGTCATTCCTCAGCCAGATCCTAATTCCTCACTCAGATCTATATAACTGCAGTCGCATGGGGAGTGACAGTACTACTCCTCTTGTTTTCGCCATCTCTTCTGTCTTTCTATCCTTCTATCTTCTCAGGGAAAGGGTACCCTCCTCACCGATAAGACTGCGACAAGATTTTTTGGAGTAGACGAAGGGTTTCGAGCTACAGTCTGCTCCACTTGTTCCTAGAGGAGAAGGGAGACACGGAAACGAGCTTTTCGGTTGCGCTTCCAAATATAGCAACATGTGCAGACGGAAAAGCACAAGATGGATACTAGATGCATCACCCCCTGCTTGAGATGGACTACAAAGTTCACGGTCTCATGCGTCCGTCTTTCAAAAGCCACTGATCTCTCACACAAGGAGCGACGCAGGATGTACATTTCATTGTGTAGTTGTTATCGATATTTCGTACCTGCTGAAGATGTTATTGTTGATCGGTTTTAATGAAATCCATCATTTTGCTGCGTAGGCGCGTACTGCGTAGGCGCGTACTTTCGGGGCAGCGGCTGCTCGCCGCGAGGCCTCTGACGAGGTTATGGAGGGAAAGGAGCCGTTCATACCCGGACTGTGCCGATGCCAGAAATGATGCAAGCACTCGCTCTCTTCTAGTCTGCATTACTATTTTTTCCTGATGAGTATATTCAAGCCCTTCGTATCGGAAGAGCTGCCTAGGCCACTGCCAATCATCGCAGAAAGCTCTTTTGTGTCAACGCCACTACTCTACGTATCGATATAACTGCGGGCCAAATGTCTCCAAATCATGAAGACCAACTCTAGATATGGATGACAACATTTGCTATAACCTTGTTCGCGAAGGCTGCCAAATTCACTGGCTTTGCTCTCTACAAGGATTTGTACGCCCAAGCAGTGATGACGGGGGGGCGGCACACGGCAACTCTATCTCCTATCCAGAGCAGCAACATCAAAGCATCGACGTTCTGACCACGAAGTACAGCGCCGCTATGGTAGCTTGCATTTCGGACTAGGTTCTTTTCCCACGCTCTAACTCGCTTGTAGCGGTCTTGAGATTGTGCTTTGTATATTGTTATCTCGATTGCTCCCCTGAAAACCATCTAGATTGGGCTGAACAGAGGATTTTGAATGTATTGAGACACCTAATATAGAAATCTCAAACAGAATCTACAAGCAGGTGGTATGTAAATAGCTTCGTTTTTTAAGATCTAGGTAAATTTACAGAGTAGCTGTCGGCATGGCCGATACCGGCTTTAATGGTGCCTGAGGCAGGACTGGCTGGGAGCTCTCTAGTAAAATCGGGGACTTTGCCGGCCTTGCACCAATCCAGCTTAGTAGTACTTACTTGGTGATAAGATAGATGGGCGTAAGTTCGGACCCAGTTCGTTGGCAAGGTCGATTTCTCCCCTCTTTTGTATCAGTTCTCGACAATGTGAAAGCTCGAGATGCAGCAAGCCAACGAACCGCGCCAGACCCTGGAGGATCGAGCGGCTAGTATTCCTCAATCTCTGTCTTCATCGCGCTCTCGCGCAAGAGTGAAAACCTTCACAGGGTGCTGGACGTGCCGAGAAAGAAAGGTAAAATGCGACGAGCTTCGACCCAAGTGCCGACAATGCACCGGTAGAAATCTCAAGTGTAAAGGCTATGCCTTACGCCTGCAATGGCTGGCTCCGGCGACTATCAGTGAACATGGCTTAAAATCCATTGCCGCTTGTGACCTTGCGGCGGCTGGACGTCGGAGTGTCGTCTTCCGCGGTTAGTCACTATTTCTTTATCTGTCTTTCATGGACAGGATCGACTGAACTATCAAACCGAGATTAGAAGCACGGAGTAAAATTTTACCAGATCACAAACTCGACAGTCTTCTTGAGCTGATCGAGACAGACACCAGTACTTCCGGCTTCCTCGCCACAGCGCGTGGACCGTTTGCCGCATTTACTGCGGACGAGGCCGAGACGGAAACCGAGAAAGATACTGTGTTTGAAGGAGATACTCTTCGTGATAATGAGCCGGCGTCGACATCTTATTTCGCGAACGATGAAGTGTTGGCTGCCGCAGAAGTTTTGATGAATGACTTTCCGCAACCCCTCTCAGCGGATATTGAATCGCCAACAGGGATACTGCGTGTACCAGCGCCGACAGTACCCGGGGAAACTCTTACGTATGGATCTTTGAGCAGCTGGTCTCCAGGACTTCTCGAGTCTTCGGCTGGGATTCGGCGGCCCATGACTTCTCAGTCTCTTTCCATGCCATCACAGTCGCCCTATAGTATCGATAATACCAGCGATATGTCATCAATTGGCCCTGTTCCCACCCCGCTGGATGCGATGCGACTACCTACTCAGGTGAGGCGTCTTTTGCATCACTACGAGAATCACATAATCGATCTCATGACGGCTGTGCCCACGTCAAAGGGTCCCTGGAAGATAGTATATCTGCCGCGTGCTGTCCAGGCGTGTGCTGAGCTTGCCCTTCGTGGCACCACATCGCATGCTCGACACGCTCTATTGCATACTGCACTCGCTATCAGTGCCTACACCCTGGCGGCCAACCACAAGATTGCTGGAAAAGGCTCGGATGGATACAATTGGCGAGACGTTGCGCTAGGGCACACTACCCAGTCACTCACGTACCTGAAAGCAAGCCTCCAAGCGGATTGTCCACCATCGCAAAGGGGGAAATATAAAGAGATACTAGCTGTAATGTTGTCTATGATCACTATTGATGTAATTAAGATGGCCAAATCTTGGAATATCAAGCCACTAACTGAGACTCCTTAGGTGTTCTCGAGAGAAACTAGCTACTCCGCATGGCACCTCAAGGGACTTGATGACTTCATTCACGCAGCTAAACGCAAGCCCGGCCGCCGTTATTCGAGGAAAGCACAGGCATTACACCGCGACTACGTTTACCTACGCGTCATCAAAGATTCTACGGACCTTCGATGCGATCCACTGGATTCTCTACCCAGCCGAAGTTCAGAGGCGATCACGGAATGGCTTTGCCGGCCGCTGTGCTTCTTAAACAACCTTGATGCAACGGACGAGTGGCTCCAGGAGTCGGATCCTCGCAGCTCCGTTGACCTCTCAGCCTGTGAGATCGTGCATGGCTTCCCATTAGAGCTTCTCGTTTTCGTGTATAAGACTTCCGATGTCATCTGCCGCAGGAGAACATTCGCTCGTCACTGTCCAGACTTGGCTATCCCAGCTTCCCTCCAAGCTATGTGCGACAACCTTGAGATGGAGATTCTTAAGTGGCCGGTGGATCGCATCGTGGAAGACATCTGGAAAATGCCAATAGCTAAGGAATCGCAAAGTTTAGTTGTCCACCAGACACGCGCTTTCTACCAGGCCATCATCATCTACTTCTCTCAACTCGTGCGCGGTGTACATCGGCAGCACCTCCAACCGTATGCGGAGAGCATCATTGTCCATCTTGAGGCTGTCGAGCGAATCAAGCACGAAGCTAGCATTATCGCAGGTTGTATATCATGGCCAGGATTTATAGGCGCCACTGTGGCCATCGCCGAAAACTTAAGGTCCCGCTATCTCCAGTTGTCTAAATCACTCCGCTTCTATGAACTTGGCACCTATGAGACGGCCACCGAGGTCGTCTTGGAGATTTGGGAGCGGGACAAGGCGGACGGGGGCCTCGCAATAGGATGCGACTGGCCGAGCATTGTCGAATCTCAGAATATCACCCTTATGTTGACTTGATATAACATAAGCTGTAAAATGTTACGATATTTTTCCATAGTGAATTGTTTATATGACGTACGGGTCGCCTTCCGCGAGGAGGTTATTAAATCAGCAGATCCCAGCGATGAGGCACCAGGGTCTTTCTATCAGAAAAGCGCAAATACTCAAAGTGAGTAATTCACGCCCAAGTTAGTTTGTTGTCCGAAGTATACCAGCTTTTGTGAGCCGAGAGGTGCAATCCAAATTTGACAATGCCATCCTCAAGTTATAACTTGAGGGAAGAATCAGGTAATCGAGGATCAAGCGCGGGTTGACCGTTCAACACCAATTTTGATATTGTAGGCTGTAGCTAGAGGACAGGTTGAGATCCAAGGTTTCCCCTGGCTACAACTCTCCCGAATCTGGGGTTGATCTATGGTGCTCGAGTATGGGCATCGGCCCAAGGAGCTGGCTCAATATTAGGCCTCCACGTGTTCGGCTTGACTCTCCCTCATTCTCTCCGCTGCCTTTCCACCATGGTCTCCTTCCAGTGCAGTGATACATGAGCCAACACCGTACGTTTCCGCCTTGCTGAATTGCCATGCCCACAGCTTACGCTACACAAGAAGTTAGCTTAGTCGAGCATCATCTTTGGAAAGGGAAACCTACATCAAAAAGCTCATCAACCTCCTCAAGCGATCTGCCCTTCAGCTCTGGCATGAAAAATATACAGAAGAAGAAACAGGCAGCTGATAAGCCCATGAAGACGTAACCCACACGAGCGTGTAGTTGGATAGTTGGTCCATCAAGCAAATAGGGGGTAAAAAAAGTAACAAGGAAAGCCGATATAACATCTATAAGGATTCCAAACTCCATGAGTTTCTTTCGCATCGAAGTGCCGCCTATTTCTGAACCAATAAGCCAACATTGACTAGACACACCGATCTTACAAGATCCATTCAGTAACAAGACTGATGCGATGACTAGGTTGCTGTAAGTGGTATTAGTCTTAGAATCGGGCCTAGAGCCGAAAGACCCGATGAGTGCACTAAACATGGTACATAGCGCAGCACCAATGTAGCAGAGCTTGCGTCTACCGACTGTATCGGTCGTGAGGACTGCAATGGTACAACCGCAGAGACCAAGAAGGGGAATTAAAATGGAGTAGGTAAAAAGGCGGGTGGATTCGAGGCCAATAGACTTGAAGAACCTATCAAAGAAAATGTTAGACAGAGCCAAGAAGAAAAAGGAAATGAGCATACGTAGGGCCATATGAGTTGGCAAATTGGTTTCCCGTGGACTGATTGAAGAAAAACATGACCGACACAATCTTTGCCCTTTGTTAGCTCTGCCATCAGCCCACAGTAGAATTGGGGAAATACTAACAATCGTTCGGTTGATATAAGCCTTGCTAAACAAGTGTTTCCAGGATCCGCCATTCTGCAATCTACTCTCGGCCAGTGCTTGTTGAAATGCGTCGATCTCAGCAGCCGTTTGACCACTCTCCTCACATTCTTTCGGCCGGATGCGGTTGAAATCTCGAAGGGCGTCGCTCTATGATATCATTAATGATGGCTCTGCAATGGAATGAAGTCTTTAATTACCTTTCGATCCTTTGCAATGAGCCACCGCGGCGACTCGATGCAAAATGGCACCATTATCAGCAATATTGCGGCGGGGAGAAGTTGCATCGCGACGGGAATTTGCCATCCTCTATTTTCTTGCTCTTTGGCATATGCGAAGCTCATACCAGAGCCCCAAATGGAACCAAAGTGGACGACGGCTTGGGCATTCCCAGCGAAAAAGCCACGAAGCGGAGCTGGTGAGAGTTCGGCTTGATATGTCGGAATAACAGGTTCAGCAATGCCTATGGCCATGTAGGCCATAACTCTGCCAACACAGAATTGAATCCAGCTCTTGGAAGTGAGTTCGACTTGATTGTGTATATTGTCAGCCTTCTCTTTGGAGCGATTAAGCACACAAAATATAAACTTACGAGTCACTGCAACTATCTGGATGGCGCAGAGGACATATACAGTTATTTTGAAGCCATATCGCTCTACCAATGGCTCGAAGAGAGCGCAGCCGACAAGCTTGCCGGTCCAGTTGACTTAAGTATATTAGCAAGTCGGTAAATGGCGCTTGGATTTCTTCAAGTGTACCAGAGTTCATGATGCTCTGCCTGCTGGTCGATAGCGCGTAGGTTCCATCCGATTTAAGCTCGCCAAAATGGCGCAAGAAACTGGGTAAAGCCTGAAGGGATCCGAAGCTTGCAACGTCACTTGATGGATCAGCGGTCAGCCAATGTTCCCTTCAACATTAATTCCGGGCATGAACTGGGTTTCTTGGAGGCGAACATTCCGAAGAGCACATTTCCCATGCTGAATGCTACACAGCAGTACAGCATGTATGGCGTAACATCTTTCCAATCCGAAAGCTTCATGTTAGCCGGCTGGGTCCTGACGGACAATTTCTCGATCAGCGCGGGATGCAAATATAACGCAACGACGACTCAGAAGCGTCTTCTGGAAAAGAGATGGATGGAGTTCGTTGGCAGTGTTGAACCTGGAGGAATATTCGGGAGGATAAGACTTGAGGGTTTGCGTCCATCCAAGTACTCTTATACCTGATTCGGAAACTGTGCGAGGCATGAGCCATGCGAACTCCCTAGCAGACCAGGGGCTTCACTCCCCCGCAAGCTGGATGGTCACCTGCGGGGTATCCTTCAATCATTCAACAACCCCATGGGGTCAGACACCTCCTATTCTTTGCACCCGGCCGAGGTACTCGAGCTGTGGAGCAGAACACTTTAGTATAGTGATGGTCCCCTTCCAGCCCCCCTTAGTCTGGGGCATCTAAGATCTTAGCTCCTCCAGCGGACCTACACCACAGCTCATTTCCAGTCGACGGAGCCATTCCCGGTCGACCTACGCGATAGTTCTCTTCCGGCCGAGTTACGCGGGCACACATGGTTTCCGGCCGATCTACGCGACGCTCTTCCCGGCCGAGCTACGCGCGGATTTGGGAAATGCGCATTTGCTTTGCTACCAGATAATTATTCAAAAGACATAGGATGTTCCAACACATGAGACCACCAATTTGAAGATACTGTGAATGTCCCAACATCTCTGAGTACAATGTTGAACAACAAGAAAGATAGCCGACCCAACTTCCTGGTCATTCTTGCGGATGGTGCTGTCCTCCCTAGTGCCATTTTATGCCTACAATACTAACGGCCCGTCAGATCTTGGATACAGCGATCTTGGATGTTTTGGTAGCGAAATTAGAACTCCCTATCTTGACAAATTGGCGAGAGGTGGCGCTCGTTTTAGGGACTGTTGGTCTCTCCCAGCCCTCACTTTCAACCTCTCAAGTTCAGTGAGTCGCTGACTGGTTATCAGATCACACTGCCGCAGCATGCAGCCCAACAAGGTCTATGCTGCTGAGCGGCACGGACCATCATATTGCCGGCGTAGGAATTATGAGCGAGATGAAGGGACGCAACCCTGAGTTATGGGATGTCAAGGGACACGAAGGTTTCCTGAACCACGACGTGGCAGCGCTCTCAGAGATCCTCCAGGACAACGGTTACCACACCATCATCAGCGGCAAGTGGCACCTGGGCTTTACGCCAGAGACTAATGCGGCCGCTCGGGGGTTTGATCGCTCGTTCACACTTCTGCCCGGCGCATCAAACCACTACGGACATGAACCGCAGATCCAAGACAAGGACTACGGTCCTTTTTTCACTCGTATCAGCCCCAAGCTGTACACTATCGACGGCAAAAAGCACGACATTACGCCCAATCCCACCAATGATCCACAGGGCTTCTTTTCATCCAACTACTACACGGAAAACTTGATCGACTGGTTGGAGGACCGGGAGAGGACGGGCGAGAATGTACACAAGCCGTTCTTCGCTTATCTGCCGTTTTCCGCCCCCCATTGGCCCTTGCAATGCCCCGACTCCGACCGTGACCGCTACGAGGGCATGTATGAGGACGGCCCAGCGGCATTGAGGCTGCGCCGGCTGGAGCGTATGAAGAAGCTTGGGCTCGTTCCGGACGACATCAGGCCGCACGAGATTGTTGCTGGCCCAATGAACCGCGAGTGGGATGACATGACCCCGTACGAGCGGAAGTGCAGTGCCCGCGCCATGCAATGCTATGCGGGTATGGTAGACAACATCGACCAGAATGTTGGCAAGATTGTGCAGTATCTGAAGCGTAGCGGAGAGTTTGATAACACGGTGATTATCTTCCAAAGCGACAACGGCGCTGAAGGGGCTGACTACGAGGCAATGCCAACCATGGGTGCGAACCTGATCGGGATGCTCAAGAAGTACTACAACAATTCTTTTGACAACATCGGCCATGCTGATAGTTATGTTTGGTACGGGTCGCGCTGGGCGCAGGCGAGCACTGCCCCAAACCGATTGTACAAGTGCATGTCAACCGAAGGTGGCATCAAAGTGCCATTCAGTAAGTCCATTCCCAGGGTAGTCCTGTACTCGCCGAGGGTGAAATTTGCTAATATCAGCGATAGTTATTCACTACCCCAAGTTCGCGGACCATCTCCAGAACGGCGCCCTCATCGACGCGTTTTCAACCGTGATGGATCTCTGTCCGACCTTTCTCGAGATGGCTGGGATCAAGCATCCTGCTCCAGATGGCAAGGAAGGCATGTTCCGAGGCCGGACCGTTGCTCCCATGCGTGGCAAGTCCTGGCTGAAATACATGACGTCTGCTGACTCGAAAGCCGGCGACATGGATGCCATTCATCCCCACGACGCCAATGAATACATGGGCTGGGAGCTCTTCGGACGCGGAGCTGTCCGTCAAGGGAGCTGGAAGTTGGTCCATATCGAAAAGAGCCGAGGCGGTGGCCAGTGGCAGCTCTATGATCTGTCGAAAGATCCTGGCGAGACAGAGGATCTCTACGAGAGCGAGCCAGGAAAGGTCAAAGAGCTTCTGGCCCTCTGGGACGACTATGTGAAGAAGACTGGCGTGCTCTGGACGCCGTATGATGATATTCCCACGACCGGTTTGGAATGGGGCGGCAACAGGGCAGATATCATCGGCGGAGACCACATCAGCCAAATGAACGCCTGGATGCAAACCCGGACCGGAGAAGTGGCGCCTTCGGGCCAGGTTACAAGAGGCGGTTAAATTACCATAGCCATTCCAAGGGTCGGAGCCGTAGGCATTGTGGTTGTGTACACGGGCAGACTGTACTTGTACAGCAACCTGGCATAAGTCTCCGTACACCCTCAATTTCACGACACGTAAAATATCTTACCCTGTAGAACTCTGTATTCATGAATTCAGATCTTACAGCACTGCAAAAATAGATATTGTTAGAAGGAAGATTCCTATTATTACGCGTGATTAGAGCCGTTAAGATCCATTCACAGTCTATTTCGATTTGAGTTATGGAAGTCCTGCCTCGATCAACCTCAAGTCTCTGTTGAGAAGAAGGGTCTCGCAGAGGTCAAAAGCGGGTTAGGGTATGCCATGTTGCTGTGCGGAGTAAGTTTGAGCGGTCTTGTGGATATGCCTTAGGCTGTTAATTCTCCACCCCACCACCCCGCCTTTTCCCCAAGCCTTTCCCCTCACCAAGGAAAATCTTAATATATATGAAGCGAATGAGGCCAATTGGCCCACAGGCAGGTTCTTCTGTGATTCCCTCTTTGCGACTGAACCTACCCTGCACCCACGATGAACAGCCGTAATAACCAATCCGCTCCGGGTCTGAAGGCTCGCTCACGACGCGGCTGCTTGACATGTCGCAAACGCAAGGTACGCTCCAGCTACTACAGATCTTCGATAGCCTGATTCCAATAAGAAAGCTTTAGGTCAAATGCGACGAGACAGAGGGACAAGAGGGACAGTGTCGCGCATGCTCCCGGCTGAATCTTACTTGTACTTGGTCAGCACTCGAGCCTGTCCAAACCCAGCGTTCCAGGGCGAATAAAGCATGCTATCAATGTCGGCAACGAAAGGTTCGATGCCGTCCCGGGCCCTCGGGTTCTTCGGCTGCTTGCTCGTCCTGCCTAAAATCCGACCTTGTCTGCACTCTGGAACCGTCACCAGTCTGCAAGGGAGTCAACAATGCAGAGCTTCGCACCATTATTGATGCTTTTTTCGATGGCCCCTATCACTTCTTCTACTTTTCTTTTATACATCGTCCGACCTTCATGCAAATGCTCGAGGGTAATCTTGTCCCAAAGCATCTGCTGCTGATCATATCTGCCGTGGTACAGCGGATAAGCGATCCTTCCGGGCCTGCAGATTCTTGGGCAGACGAAAGCCGAAAACTTGTCATGCATGAGATATTTACCAAGCTGTCTTCCGCTGGTCTGCAGACGCTACTTCTCTTGCAACGTTTCGAGGAAAACCGAGGGGCTGCTTTGCAGACGTGGCTCCTTTTCGGGCTCACTACTCGCGTTGCACATGCCTTACAACTCAATATTGAGCACAAAGAACAACCTACAACAGTCCGCGAGGTACGACGGCGTATGATGTGGAGCTGCGCCTTGTTCGACTCGGTGAACGATTCGGGCGTCAGACCGGCCGGTGGGCTGTATCTGCACGAGTTTGCTATCCAGCTGCCATGCAGTGAGCGAAGCTTTATCAGAGGCGAAGAGAGCCAAGCTGTCACGTTTCAGCATCTGGAGCCTATGATGGCCCTGGAAGGGTGCTCGCACAGTCTTGACGCTCAACTAGTATGTCTGGCTGTGATTCGCCACCAGATCATCAAATATTCGTTCTCATATCACAAGAGAAATTGCGAAAACCTTCCGGCTATGCTACCTTGGGATTGCCAAGCTCCCTTTTACGTTTTCAGACAGATGTTAGAGGCTTGGAAAGCGCAACTACCTCCTCAATTCATGATCGACCTTGACGCCGGAGCAGCGGTGCCAATGAAAATCCTCAATCTCCATATTCTCTTCCACGGAGCATGCTGCGACCTGTTCCGAATAGGGTCTCTACTATCATCACTTGCACCAGGGTTATTCCCCACTCCACCAGCGTTCTTCCTGGATGCCTGTGCCCAAAATTTACTGGAAAGTTCCTTGGCTCTCACAAGAATCCTGTCCTCTACATGGACAACTTTGACGGGACCCTGCGACTCTTACGCGGGAGCAACTGGGTGCATGGCTCTAAGGTTCCTCCTCCTTGATCGGCGTCCTAAGGACAGAAGCTATCTGCCCCTGTCAGACCCTATTATTCAGCAAGCCATCAAAGGCACGTATGAATGTGCTAAGAAGATTGCAGCCTGGTCAGTCCCGGTGCGCCAATACCTTTCTGCGGTTTGCTATTCTTGTCAGAAAAAAGGGTATAATCTACAATCAATGGAAGGATTCGATGCGGAACGATTCGGATCTGACCCAATCTCACGAGCTCCGTCTCCCAGCCTCCGCACCTACGGCACCTTTGGCACGGTACGCCGAGACGTAGCAGCAGACGACGCTGAAGAGTTTGTAGAAGCGTCTGCGGTGTCTACAGGCCCTGAGGAGCCGCCAGCACTATTATCCCTCGCTGAACCAAGCTTGCCTGATGCAGGAATTCCACAGATGCCTGATCTAGCTTTCAGTGACTCCATTTCACCCCAGTTCGAAACCCTGAGCGAGGATGCATTGAAAACTTACACAGATTGGACGAATGGCACCTTCGATATATTTTCTGCGGGTGGCCTATGGCGCTCCGACATGTTCGGCATTGATTTTGGGGCAGGCATTAATTTTGGGACACCGGGAAACGTTGTATTTGACCAGCCACCAATCTTTTAATAAATCCGACACATCATTGTGCACTTCATGCACACCTTACTGGTGGCGCTCATTCCAAGTGCGGTCAATACGAGTTAACCCACGCTGCGCCGTAGGCACACAATCTAATGCCTTAATAGCTATCCTCGCAGGTGTCTTGAGCATGTATACGACGGAGACAGCTAGGTCATCCGCCACAAGAGGCTCATATCCCTGGAAGAAGTCGTCCATCGCCTCTTTGTCATACTTGACTCGCTGCAGATGAAAATGCGTCACTACACAACCAGGACGAATGGTAAGTACCTTTATGTCTGACTCAGCTGTCTCCATGCGCAGGCTATTCGTGAAGCCCTCAAGGAAAGCCTTACTAGCGTGGTATACGGACTCGCCGTTAAACGGAGGACACTCGAGGCCTGTGACGGAGGACACGTTGAGGATGGTACCCTTCTTGCGCGGCCACATACTACGGTTAAGGACTGAATGAGTTAAGTACATGAGGCCATTGATGTTGGTACCAGCCATTTGATCAATCTGCTTGACATCCAGCTCCCAAAACCGAGCCGGTGCCCCAAGAGCCAGTCCGGCCTAATAAGAAATTTAAGCGCTGGAGGAAAAACAAGCTTGGAGCTTGACTCACATTGTTGATAAGTATATCAATATCGCCAAGTTCAGAAATCACGCTCTGTACCGCCTTGTCGACACTCTCGTAGTCCTGAATATCGATGGGAAGCACCTGCACCTTCACGCCAAAGCCTTTACTATGCATCTTGGCGCGCACAGCCTCGAGTTTGTCCTAGAAGTGAACGAGTCAGGCTTGCCTCTCGTATATTTCGCCGCCAGCGTTACCTTGCTTCTAGATACCATCGCAATGTTTACGCCTTGCTCAGCAAGTTTTAGAGCAATAGCTTCACCAATGCCCATGGACGCACCTGTCTGCCCAAGATCTATATCAGCATGGGCGTCTCTTCGTTCCTCCATTCCGGGTGTACAGTGGCTCAGCTCACAATCAGGGCAATCTGCCCCTTAATAGACTCCGCTTCATCTGACATGTTTAGTCGAGGTATCGTCAATACAGGCCGTCCGTTGAACGATTCCCAACCAAGACGGCGTTCGCTTCAAGGCATATTATTGCATAGCTAGCTGTTCGAAGCTTTAAAAACGAGACGCTAAATATATGCGGACTCATCCGTTTCCACCGCCTTCTAACAGTTTCGGTGCAACTCCAAGCTTTGTAATTAGTAGAGGAATAGAGACCTCGTAAGGACCCGAGGCCTGGGCAAAATTGGGGTCAAGAATTGGCAGGCTATCCACTCTGAAGGCACTAATCTAGCACAGCCTGATGCGCCGGAAATGCGGCTGTCGCCAACATCCATCCGCTCCAAACGGAATGTCGCAGTTAGCCGCGAGTATGATCACGCGCATGCGGCTGTAGAGTCAAGGCGCTTGTTGGTCGATGCGGAGAACGGATGAGGACGAAGTATCGTGAGAGCCTCTGCCGACCTCGCTGTCACTGCTCGACAACACGCACGAGTCGGACAGCGGAGCAAGGACTTAGGGAATCAGGCTCTTCCATCTTCCATGACAAAAGACGGGGAAGTGGCCAAGGATACATTGTATCTTTAAGGCCCCTACGACCCTCATGACTAGCAAGTCCACCACCAAAGCTGCTCTGTCCACTTGTTCCGCTCTCATCCTACGTCCCAAACGGTCTATACATCATCATGGCCGACATTACTGTCCGAAAGCCCGAGAACGTGGCTGTTTACACCAACCCTTCTCACGAACTGTACCTTCACCGGGGCGAGATCCCAGTCCCCAAGGAAGGCCAATGCTTGGTTCACGTTCGCGCCACTGGCATTTGTGGCTCTGATGTCCACCTATGGAAGAAGGGCCACATTGGCGAGATGAGGGTCACGGGCCCGAATGGCCTCGGCCATGAGAGTGCGGGTATCATCATTGCTGTCGGGCCTGGTGTTGAGCGCCTCAAAGTTGGCGACCGAGTGGCTATCGAATGCGGTATCCCTTGTATGAAGCCCACGTGTTACTACTGCCGCAACGGACGCTACAATGCCTGCCCCGATGTCGTGTTTTGGTCGACGCCTCCGTATCACGGCACCTTGACTCGATATCACGTCCATCCTGAGGAATGGCTACACAAGATTCCGGACAACATGACCTACGAGCAAGGTTCTCTCCTCGAGCCCTTGTCTGTCGCCTTGGCAGGAATCGAGCGCTCCAATCTGCGCCTGGGTGACCCCTTGCTGATTTGCGGTGCTGGACCTATTGGCATTGTATCGCTCCTGGCAGCGAATGCAGCTGGCGCCAACCCGATCGTCATAACAGACATTAACGAGAGCCGGTTGAAGTTTGCTAAGGAACTGGTTCCTCGCGTGCGCACAGTTCACATTAAAGCGGGCACAGATCCCATGGCGGCTGCTGAGGAGATCAAGGCAGCCCTCGGTCAGGAAACTAAGTTGGTACTCGAGTGTACAGGTGTTGAGTCTAGCGTCAGAGCCGGCATCTACGTAAGTGCTCTACGATCCCCAGCTTGTGTTCTAATTCTATAAAACGGTACTGACCGGGTCCTCTAGTCTACCATGTTTGGCGGCACCGTGTTTATCATCGGATGCGGGAAAGACTTCCAAGAGCTGCCCTTCATGCACATGTCTACGAAAGAAATCGACCTGCGGTTCCAATACCGGTACCATGATACCTATCCTAGAGCTATTGGACTAGTGGCCTCGGGGGTTATTGATGTAAAGCCCCTGGTGACCCATCGATTCAAGTTGGAAGAGGGCGTGGAAGCATTCAAGGCCGCATCTGACCCTGCTGCAATGGCCTTGAAGGTGCAAATCTTGGACGAGTAGAGCCGGAATCGGAGAGGAAGCCCTGCCATCCAAGGCACATAGAATTGTATCTAGTCGTAGTCTTAAGAATGAAAGATGACTTGATTCCAAATCATGGGAAACTGCAAGTAAATCGCTTTAAACGAGACGATGGAGGAGTATGATGGAATAAACCAAGTCTTCCAATCAGTCAGATCTATAGGCGGGCTGTGATTCTATCTCTGAAAGATGATGAAATGGGGGTCAGTATATTGTTGGTGCTGCCAAATCGCCTCAAACATGATGCGGCGCTCCATCGGCTCTCACCATCGTGAGAGGGGCAACGGCTCGTTGGAGAAACTTCCTCCGCACCCCAACTGGCAGATTTAACGACACACCTGGTCATGCGGATGAGCGAGACTTTCGTGTGATGTGGACTGGGGCTAGTTTAAGTGTCCAGCGGCCTTGTATCATAATATGCGCACCAATGGAACTTCTAACTGCGCAACTTCATACCCATGACTTCACACCTGGTCTTAGCCGGCACAGATGGTATTACTATGGGGCGGGCAAGCTGTCGGAGAATCGAACCTTCAGGTAGCCTTTGCCCCAGATCAAAATCTTTTCAGCTTATCGTGAAATACCCTTGTGGCCATCGTCGTAATTATAAGAAACCGCGCCTCTGCATCAGAAACACGGCCAGCATTGCCATCACTATCTCAGTTTGCCACAGTCTCTCGGCCTCGCCTTCAATCATCATGGTTCTCGCCAGCCACCCCAACGCTTCGGCACCAGTGCTCTCGCACTTCTCCTTGAACGGAAAGACTGCCATAGTCACCGGAGGATCTAAGGGTATCGGATTTGAGGTCGCCAAAGGGTTGCTGGAGGCTGGAGCCTCTGTCGCCATTACTTACGCTTCAACGCCCAAGAGAGAAGTTGAGACCCTTCTTGCCCAGCTATCGGCCGCCGCGACTAGCAACGTTACAGTCACGGCCTACCATTGCAAGGTTGATGACCGGGAGTCCGTGATTTCCGTGATCAATAAGGCTGCAGAAGACTTTGGCGGCAGGCTAGACATTGTTGTCGCTAACGCAGGCATCGCCGAGCACAGCCCTGCTGAGGACTACCCGGAGGATCGTTTCAGGGCCATGTTTGATGTTAACTTCAACGGCGCCTTCTGGACCGCGCAGGCAGCGGCAAATATCATGAAGACATCCCCTTCATTCCAGAGGGGAAGCATCATCTTCACGTGTAGCGTTAGCGCCCTTCTCGTCAATGTTCCGCAGAAGCAGGCAGCCTACAACGCGAGCAAGGCTGCCGTCTTGCATCTCGCCAAGAGTCTAGCAGTCGAGTGGGTTGACTTTGCGCGAGTAAACTGCGTGTCTCCGGTATGTCTATGCCTTATGACTGCCTCCAGTTAACTGTTGCTGGAATGTTGGCGGTGCCGTGATTATACGGAGCTTTGCTAACTGAAACATGTAATAGGGATACATTGCCACGGACATGCTCGACGTGCACCCTACGGCATGGCGGGAAAAGTGGCTGTCCATGGTACCTGGCGGTCGACTTTGCGAACCTGCTGAGCTGAAGGGCTCGTACGTGTTTTTGGCCAGTGACGCCAGTAGCTATATGACCGGTGAGTACAGCTGAGGAAGAGATCTATATCGTTTCTGTGAGGAGACTAGTTGACAAGGGACTGGTATCAGGTGGTAACATTGTTATCGACGGAGGCTATACGCTTCCTTGAGCAGTGGTGGAGATCGAGGCCTGACTGGAAACAGCTTGTGGCAGTTAAATATGAGCCGGCTTTCAAGGTAAAGAACGCAACTGATCTATTGCATCGTGTCACTTTGGCTTTTCTTTGGGCTTCAATCATGCCTCATTGTACAGAACAGGACACTAATTCAATGCCATGGTGTTGGGAGGAGAGATATGCACCACGGGGACGAGCCAACCCAACAAGGGGCTCTCCTTTTGATATATAGCTCAATTGACATTGACACCATACCTGGATACTCTGGTAGAAGAATTCGTCCTATATTTATATATCGTCTCTTGGAGAGGACGTGTTCGGTTTCCTCTATCTTTCGATTTCTTTTTTCCGTCTTTGTGGATGCGGCCCTGAACTTAGAGTAATCGCCACTGCAACCCCCCAATCCATCTGGAACTTTGCTGTCCGATTTGACTTGACGTGCGGAGTAGTGGCTTCCCATCCATCGCGGATGTTCAAAGAGAGCTCACCAAATCCCTACGTATCCCACGAGCATGGCATGATCCTTGGCCCGAGAAGCGAAACCACTGTGCGAAGATTCATGCCCCTGTCCTTTCACACTGGGTGTTCGTGAGGGGTTAACCTATCCGCCCCAATCACACCCTTGACTACGGTGCACATTAGTGCATTTCTTTTCCAAATGAGGACAACCCCAAAATTGGGTAGAGTCATCAAGAGAGTTCAACTCGGGTCTACCAGGGTGGCTCGAGACAGGCTCTTGCATGACCGTGCCGGTAGTCAAAACTGGGTTTCAGCACACTTGGTCAAATAGTCTTCCGTACTAATTGACTAAGAGACTGTTTGGGGTGGATCCGGCTGTCTCTCCCGCCCCAAGTTTCCGTTTAGAGAAGCCATCTTAAGATTGCCGATCCTTGTAAACACGAGTCAAGAGGAGAACGGTGGAGTTCCAACAGCCTAAGCAACGGCAATGAAGCGGATATCCGGACACACCGGATGCTTTGGTGTTTTCTTGCCAAGAGGAAGACAGGATACTTACTTGTACATCCCATTCCATCATATGATGGGGGTATTGCATTAAAGACAATGTTTCCATTGCAAGGTGAAGATGGCCGATGTAGGTGGAAAACATGGCAAACTCCATCCGTATTCACATTGTCATCTTGACGTAGATGCCTGTACAGTTAGCTTTGTCGTGTCTACAAACAAGACTTTTGTCGACTTGTTTCCGACTCTGGCTTCATTAATAGGCCTTGGACTCCGCATTCTGCCCATCACCCTTGCTCTTCATACTCCGCATCAGGCTCAAACCCTCATTGCAAGGTGGGTGGATCATTCGAAAGTGTTGGCTGTGCTTCACGTCATGAACCCAGCAACAGGATGATAGCTCCTCCACCCCATGGGTTGATGTGCGGGGATCCGGGGGAATAGGTCCAGTACCCCGTAATGCCGTAGAAGACGTCGCCGTGCGTCTATATATATGGCCTGTCCGCTGTCCGAACCATCTGGTGTAAGCCCTCTCAAGACATCATACTCCCGGCTCATTGTCTCCTCAATTCATTCGAAGCATACAGAGAACTTTTTTGCCTCCCAACATGGGCGTCCAACTACGAGGCAAGGCGCTCATCGCCTGCATCCTCATCACCTCCGGCTTTGACTTCACTTTGTTCGGCTATGACCAAGGTCTGTTCGGCGGCATCCTGTCTGGTCAACAGTTCCAGGACATGCTGGGCAACCCCGACTCGACAATGACCGGTCTCGTTACGGCCATATACGACGTTGGCTGTGCCATGGGCGCCGTTGGAGCGTTCGTCTATGGCGACAAGATTGGGCGAAGAAGGTCCATCCTAATCGCTAATGTTATCGTGATCGTCGGGGCTACCATCCAGACCGCTTCCTACGACTACTGGCAGATGTTTGTAGCTCGTATTATCGCCGGTGTGGGCGTCGGCTTCAGTACTGTCGCTGTCCCCATCCTGCAATCCGAGACACTGCGCGCCCATAACCGTGGCGCTTTGCTCGTCGTCCAAGCTGCGCTCATCGTCTGGGGTTCCGTCATCGCGTCTTGGGTGTGTTTCGGTACTCTTCACGCCCACAGCTCTCTGCAATGGCGCTTCCCCGTTGCCTGCCAGATTCTCCTGAGCTCCCTGACCTTGGTATCTGCCCTGTTCGTCTGTGAATCTCCGAGATGGCTCGCTCGACACGGAAAGGAAACTGAGGCGAGGGAAGTTCTCTCTCGGCTGCTAGACGTCCCTGTGGAGGACTCGGAGGTTGACGGACAGTTCAACGAGATTGCCATAGCCATATCGGCCGACGAAAATCAGGAGGAGCCCAGCTGGAGGGAGGTGTTCACTAATAGCACGCGTACCCGCAACCTACAGCGTGTTATCCTGGGACTGAGCCCCTACATGATGAACCAGTGGTCTGGCATCAACTCAGTGCGTATCCCCTGAACTGCCGTTTGGCTCGCTCAGAAAGCATGCGTGGTTTGAATAATCCACCTACTTCTCGTTCGTCATGTCTTACTAGAGACTAACAATTTGCTTTGCGAGTATATAGGTCAGCTACTACCTCGCATATATCCTCCAACAATACCTGGGCTACTCTGAGTCGATGTCCCTCATCCTCGCCTCAGTCTGCTTCACCCAGTACAGCATTTTCTCCTGGCCGGCTTACTTCTACATTGACCGCATCGGCCGTCGCTGGACACTCATCCTATCATCAGCTGGCTGCGCTGTCTGCATGGCCATCATCGCCGGATGCCTTCTCAAGGAGCAGCCTAGCATGGGCGCTGCTGCCGTGGCTTTCATGTTTCTGTACTTTGACTTCTTCGCGCTCGGTATTCTGCCTGTTTCCTGGTCGTACTCGTCCGAGATTCAGCCTTTGCGGGTGCGCAACAAGTCTACGGCCGTCGGCGTCTTCTGTCATTGGATGTCGAACTTCGTCGTTGTCATGGTGACTCCGGTTGGTCTGGATAATATTGGCGGTAATTTCTTCTGGATTTGGGCTGTCGTGTGTGCCCTGTTCATCCCGCTTACATATCTGTTTGGTGTGGAAACAAGCGGAAGATCGTTGGAGCAGATGGATCAACTGGTGAGTTTGACACGTGCACAAAGGTTTGATCCTTCAAAGCTAAATATCTCTTTTCCGGCAGTTCTTGGACAACCCTCGCGTGCTTATGGGGTTGAACAAGGAGGCCACGAAAGTCGTTCGCCATACTCGACAAGACGAAGAATTCCGACTACGCAGCATGGGAGAGGATAAGCCGGCAATGCCTGCTGCTTTTTCAACCCACCAGGAGTAGAGCAACTTTCGTTGCCTTGTTTATCTAAAAGTTGTCTATACTAGCCATGGATCAGAGCAAAGAACATCGATTGGGAGTTCTAGTTGCCCATGCACAGTCGTAGGTTGTCGGTCATGGATCAGTCTTGACCAGCGCTCCCAGCAGGCTAAGCTTTGCATCGCAAGCCGCCGAAGCATGAATTGAATTGGGTTGAATAGCATAGCTTGGCAAATATCGAGTACATCTTATCGTCAATTATCAACATTTCCATGATAATTTTCAGCTTGTTTATAGCCCTAAAGGGTCCTAAAATTCTCGGCATCGGTATTAGGGCAGTGCGAATATCCCAAATTATCACCAATATAACCTCACGGCTTGGTTTGTTGGCTTGCAAGCCGGACTTGCAGATTGTATTGAATTGGCTAGCCAGAATCACCGGATTAGATTGAATTGGCTTGAATTGTTGGGAGGGCTGGGGTCACTCGTGACAGCATCAACTTGCCCATGTCACATTCGCCTCCGCCAAGGCGGTGCGGAGTACATGGTAGGAATACGGAGAACAGATTTTAATCCCTGAACAGCTGCGGAGGCCGTCTCCAACAGTTCGTTAGTGTCAAACTCAAGGATGAAACTCTTGTCTATGCGGGGGAACAAACGTGATTATTGCCACCACATCGCGCCACCGTAGGGAGGAAGCGATAGTAGCTGCGGCATAAAGCCGTTGTGGGATGCTGCCTCAGGCATCGACAAGAACTTTTAGTGCACAAGAATAGTGGCCGGATATATAATAAGCGTGTGTGGCCTCCGGACAAACAGCCTGTTACTGTCACCTCCCCACCCCTGCTCATACCTACTTGCCTTGCAATACCGAGTCGCCAACAGCCGAAGACATTGATGTACGGTGAAAGTCGACAGCAGCAGGACGAGGAGCAGCAGGACGAGAGGCAGCAGCGGCCGTCACAGCAGGATGAAGCCGTCGGCGCAGAGCGAGGGGCTGTGGCGCCAGTGCCCCGGAACACTCGGTCGCGCATGGCATGCCTTCAGGTTTGTCGACAGCGCCCTTTCATAATCCGTTCTATGCTGACCTTTCTTTGCATTGCCGCTCCCGTAAATCCAAATGTGGTGCGGTAGCCCCCAGCACGTGTGAACCGTGTCTCGCCCTCAGCCTCCGTTGCCGGTGGCCGGACGAGGATGGCCGGTCAACAGCTGCTCGGCGGAGGCGGCGTCGGTATCCCTTTCTCCGAAAAGACCAATGCTTGGAGATTAGCGGTGATGGTGACAATGCTGGGGATGGCGACGGCAATGGCAGCGGCAGTGGTGACTATGGCGATCGCATTGAGCCGATGAGCGATGTACATCCTTGCCCCTGGCCGTCCTGGACTTTCACCAACAACCAGCCTCAGCCTACCACGGCGGAAGCCTTTAATAACAATAATAACAACAGCAACAGCAACAATAACAACGACACCGATGACGACGACGCTCAGGCTCAAACTTATCAATCCGTCCAAGTGATAGCGGGACAAGGGGCCGTTCATGACCAACAAGCTTCTTTCAACTGTGAAGGCCTCACGCCTTTCCTTGCCGGATTCAATGACCCCATTACCGGCGGCGTGCTAAGCTCCGTCAACGAATTCGCTTGGACCGCCGATAATGCCTTGATCTTGGATCATGCTACCGACGTTGTTGTCGACAGATCTGGTAGCCGTGGCTTGGACTCGGCCGCCATGACGCCTGGCTGTGGCATCGTGCTGGTGTCCTGGCGTAGGCCACACGGCAGCACTGCCATAACGCCAGGTCTGAAGCGCATCAAGCTTCGAGTCCGGCTAGCTAACCGATGTTTGCCGTCTTGCATGCCCATTCAGCCCGACAGTCGAACTTCATCGTGCGGCACCGGCACCAGTAACAGCGACGGCAGCAGCAATAACCACCCTTGGTGTGATTCTTCGTGGGATCCAAGGCTGTATACTAGCGACGGCTCTATCCGGATGGATATCCTCCCTCACCTCCTCGACCTCTTCAACACGCATCTATCATGTTTGTTCCCCTTCCTAGACCCCAATGTACTGACACAACACCTCGAGACGTCCACCGGCCCTTCATTTCTGCTCAACTCGATAGCTGCCGCCTCTGCCCGATTCTCCGCGCACCCTTCCATCGCGATTCCAAACATGCAGCCATCGGACTACGGCAGTCTCTTCTGCATTCAGGCCAAGGGAATGCTTGGCTCCATGCTGAGCGTGCCGTCTCGATCCACGGTCGTCGCTCTGGCCCTTCTGGCCTTGGTGGGCGCCGGGAATGACTCGGAATCCGAGGTTTGGATGTTGATGGGCATGGCCATACGCATGTCCCAGGACCTGGGGCTTCACCTCGACTCCACGTCTGACTCGCAGGTCAAGCCAGAAGATCGTCGCTGCGACCGTCTGCTTTTCTGGTCTATTTTCATCCTGGACTGTGCCCTATCCTTTGGCGTCGGCAGAAAAGTCAGCATAGACTTGGGCGGCATTACCCAGTCGCTGCCCACTGCGGACGACATCAGAATCGCTCAGGCTCAGCAAACTCCATCTCCGTTCCCTGCCATTGCTAGCCTCTTCCTACGATTCGCACCAATCATCAACATACTCAATGGCAGTCCTGGTACCAACGCAGCAATTTCCGTTGATGCCAATATCCTCGGTATGGTAGGCGGCCTCGTCTCCGAGTACACTCAACTACCGACGCTCCTGGAATGGGACGCGAGCAACATGCGAAGCCAGATCCAAGCCGGCAATGCGTGCTCCTATATTTGGCTACATATGTGGTTTCATGCCATCCTGGCGTCGATGGACTGCGGCAGCCAACCGAACCCCAATGCTAGAACCCAGGCTTCTTCTTCTCGCAGTCTGAACCCGTTTTCCTCGTTCTCAGAGCAGCAGCATCATCATGCTAGCGCCGCTATTGCACTCATGTGGCCAGAAGATGGAGCTCGTGGTGTTTGTGACATTGTAAACCTCGCGAACATGACGGACTTTCCTGCTTACTGCTCCATTCCGTTCTTTAATCAACCCCTGTTCATCGGGGCCTCTTTTTTCGTCTCCCAAATCGAGCGGATGGCCCCTCTTCGGCGGGTTGAGGAGAACCATTCTTCCACGGCAGCAGCCCCGGGCCTAAATGCTTCTAATCTCTTCGCTGTCCAGAAGCATAAGAAGAGTATCGCCACCTTGCGGGCGGCGCTGAAGAGCCAGTCTAGATATTGGTCGGGCATAGGATGGATACTGGGATCGCTGGAGCAGCGTATTGAAGGCTCTATACCCGCGGAGCTAGATTTGGAAAAGATCACGGAGCAGTCTCCAAACAGCCTTCCTCTGCCGGACTTTGGCCTCCTACGATCTATGGCACAGGGATCAGAGGTTGCGGGGTGAATAAATGAAGAGTTGAACAAGGAAAATATTTTTAAAATTATATAATTTATTATATCAAGACTCAGAAATGTATATATCTAAGGAGTCAGACACGAACAAAAGGATCGTCAAAATACCAAACGGGATCGCCATCTACACTGCACTCCAGTTGAGTAAATCCATTGCCCATGAACTGGAACCGGTTGTCCGTCTTGTAGGTCAGATCAAAATCCTCCCATCTGACGGTCTTGAGCATCTCAAAGAAATGTAGGCGCGATCCTGGATATACTGCCGTGACAGGACCCATCTCTTTACCATTCTTGAACCACGAGCGGCAAGCTGTGTAATGGCGTAAGCCTCGAAATTGAAATGATTGGGGACTGAAAAGGAAGTATCGCAGACGACTTACGGGATGACCAGGCAAGTCTCTTCATCAACTCATGGGTATGGTTGTAGAGGTCTTTTATAGCTTCTTCTTTCGGCTCGAAGGACTTAATGTTGTCTGTCTGGACCTTATCGATCGCCAGGAACATCCAGCGCGTATACCATTCTAATGTTGGTAAGAATGAGCCATGGCTTGTTGGACTGTTCGGGCCTGGCAGGACTGAAAGGAGTAACGTAGTTAGCATAGCCGTCATGACCCGATACGTGTGTAAGCGCAAGAAAATGGAACTCACCAAAGAAATTAGGGAAGTTCCGTATGCTGACTCCGAGGTATCCCTGAGGGAAATTTCCAAATTGCTTCCTTAGATCAGCGCCATGGCGTCCAGTTACTGTAAAGTGCGGTGCGAACGAGGTGTCGAAGCCAGTTGCGCAGATGACCACGTCAACCTGGCGCTCGACGCCGCTACCATCCACGATACCTGTTTCCGTCAATTGCACAGCACTGTCACGAACAACCTCGACGTTGTCTTGAGACAGCCTCTCCAGGAAGTTCGGCCCCGGCGTCATCCTCCTGCAGCCAAGCGCGAATTCTGGGATCAGCTCTTTGGCCAACTTGTCATTATTGAGCCTTTTGGTCATGGTGTTGGCAATTTCCTTGCAAGACGCTTTCTGGTCATTGGAGTTGAGATGCATCAATGTAAAACGCTTGTTCAGCTCGCCTTCAATGTCACGGCAGTACTTTTCGTACGCCACAGGGTCTTCTTCAAAGCCCTTGATCTGTTCCTCCGTATAGTCAAAGTTGACACCGCCAGGAGCAGCATGCTTGGCAGCAAATCCGGTCGTGATCCAAGTCGGCGATCTTAGGAAAGCTACCAGTTTGCCGACTTTGGGCTGGATGCTGGGGATGATCTGGACGGCTGAGGAGCCGCCGCCGATCACAGCGACGGTCTTGTTCGTGAGGTCATAATTATCATCCCACTGGGCCGAATGCATCAGCTTGCCCTTGAAGAGGTCGAGCCCTGGAATGTTCGGATATTTCCACGCATGGAGAAGACCTGATGCTGAGATCAGTACATCACACCAGTCATCAACATGTCGGCCTTCGGCATCGCTAAGGAGAAGTTTGTAGGTCCCTGACACCTCGTCCCAGGCTGCACTCTCGACGGTGGTGTTGAACTTGATATGCTTCTCGATGTTGAACTTAGTCGCAACATCTTTAAAGTACTGCCAAATCTCCGTCGACGAGGAATAATATTGTGACCACTTAGGGTTTCGCGCCCATGTGTATTGGTATGAGTGGCTAGGGATATCGCAGGTGCATCCTGGGTAACGATTTGCCAGCCAGCAACCGCCGATTTCTGAGCCCTTCTCATAGACCTGGAAATCGACATTCTCAAGGAGTCGTTCCGCCTTGTAGGCAATCTGGAGACCAGCAGCACCGGCACCGACACATACGACACGGATCTGTCGCTTAGAAAACAGTGGTTGCTCGGTAATTCTGTATCCATCAAAATCTTGGTTGTACCACTCGTTCTGGTGCGGTGCATCCGAAGCTGGTATGAGCCCCGGGTCTGGGAGAACTCTTTCTTCTGTCAATTTGCCTGGCGACATGATGGACAGTCTCGGTGAGCGAAGTAAGAGATGATAAGTGGCAAAAGTATTCGAGATGTAGAAATCACTTAGCAGATACAGGAGAGTACTGTTTGTTGTTATATTTTATACTTATTCCTTCGAACTGGATCTCAATCGCCAATGTGGGCACATGCAAATCGACAATTAAAAACTACAACTCGTACGTTCTTCCGAAAAACGGCTCTTGGGGAAGATTCATGTCCAGTCCCTATCGGCAGGTGATAGCGATATTGGACCCTGATGCCATCCTCGACCCGTAATAATTCAGGTCTCCAAGGGCTGACACCTCAACTACAATATACGGTTCCCTTCTTGGATCGGTTTGAGTCTAGCCTACAAGCAAGGCAATCGGGTCGGGACATGGACAGCCGAGGACGCTGTAGCGGATCAGGATCGTCTCCAACCCTAAGCATCTCAGAAACTCTATTGAATCATCCAGCAGGGTGCGACAAGAGTTCTCCGCCGCCTCAAAGTCGTGATAAGGCTGCTAAATGTGTTTAGGCCACAGCAACTCCGAATCATATCTAGAACTGCCTTCATCTGGTCAGTTTCGCTAACGGGGTTTAAACCACGATGTCGGTGATGTTCATTGGTACAGCTAGGCATACGCGATTTTAGCTTCTTCGCTATCGACTTCCTTCATGATGATATCTCGAGACAGTGTACTATCTTAGCCCAGATCCTTCGGCCCCAAAGAGTGTCAGTGTTAACGTCTACCATTGCCGATTCGCTCGCTATTTCATACTCTCCAGCTTCATCCCCAAAGAGTGTTAGTGTTGACATCTATCATTGCCGATTCGCTCGCTATCTCATACCCTCCAGTTTCAGCCCCAAAGAGTATTAGTGTTGACGCCTATCGCATTACTCTGATTCGCTTCCTGTCTCATAACCTCTGAGCTGCCCACAATTGCATTGAGAACATTTGTCTACCTGAATCATTAACATTCTATCAACTGTGTACAGAAGCCAAGTCACGCCGATACCGGAGTTAACTCTTCACCCTACCTACTGTTTGTATATAATGAACTCGATTCGCTAATGAGCCAAGCACTAATGGGTTTGAAGGTTCTAAAGACTGACTCAACTGTGCACCCTCACTATGGCACCTGAACAGAAGAATATCATCATCACCGGCGCCGGTGGCCTCATCGGCCCGCTAATTGCCGAGCGTTTACTCTGTGACCCTGGCTACAAGGTCGTATTGACAGATCTCGTACGTGGTTATCCGTAATCTTGTTTTCTTTCCTCTTCCACAAGGACGAATTAACAACGTCTACCTCATGTTTTTAGCTAGACCCAGTGGTGCCCAAAGGTGCCAAATACCCCAAGAATGCGACGTGCATCAAGGGCGACATTACAGACCCCGAATTGGTCAAGTCGGTCATTGCGGCAGCGCAGCCATTGCATGCCATATATATCTTTCACGGCGTAATGACGGCCAAGTCCGAGGGCAACTTCGACCTATCACTCAAAGTCAACTTCGAAAGTGTACGAAACATAGTCCTGACATTGCGTGAAACGAACCCTGGTGTGCGCGTCTTCTATGCGTCCTCGCAAGCCGTTTATGGTCAACCACTACCCGCCGTTATCACTGATGATGTTACGGCCACCCCTCAAGGGACCTACGGCTCACATAAGCTGATGTGCGAAATGTTGATTAACGATATGCACCGCAAAGGCTTTATCGATGCGTTTTGTTTGCGATTTCCGACCGTTGCTATACGCCCGGGAAGTCATTTTGGCGCCGGTTCATCTTTCTTGTCCGGTATCATCCGAGAGCCTATGCATGGCCAGGAATGCATTGTGCCAATCGAGGACCGATCTTTCCGCAATTTCATGTCCTCCCCACGCCTTATGCAAGACAACCTGGTCCGACTACTTGACGTAGACTCTAAGCAACTGCCCCAAAATCTTCGCCATTTCAACTTCCCAGGGGTTTCCTGTTCTATTCAGGAGTTGATGGATGCCTTGGCCAAATATGGTGGCGAGGATAAGTTGAAGTACATCAAAGAGAAGGAAGATCCGACATATGCAGCACTCTTACGCGGCTGGCCACGCAACTTCGATGTCTCGACGGCTCTACGATTAGGATTGAAGGCGCATGAGAGCCCTGATGAACTGGTGAAGGAGTATATAGACTCTCTCTAGTAAAGAAGTATTTCTGAAAGGTTTAACTTCTCTATTCTTCTATTCCTCTTTTAAATACCTTACTACGAATAGTATACGTGAATCTTGTCGATATAATCTCTAGGACTGGATGTAATCCCCTAGAACTACAGGCTCCCTTTACCACCTATGTCTTCTTAAGAGTCAAAGAGAAAAGAAAGTCTAAGCGTGGACTTTGGATAGCGTAGCTATTTTGTCATATCAGGGTTGGAACTCGTCAGACTATCGTCTTTGGTAGTTTTAATGGCTTTGCACCGTCGAAATAAGAAAGCTGCTTTATAAAATATATTATATTACCAGGCACCCTATCTATAATAGATTGCTGGCTCAATCTTAGAAGGCTTACATTAATGGCGTTCGGTATGCGTGAAACTGCTTTACCGGTGTATATCTGGAGTACAGCTGAAGCTTACAAGACGGCAGGAAATAGCGACGGATCTAGCGATCCAAAACTTATCAGCCCTATCTAGCCAAGCCTGCGCCCTGCTGAAGCTCGATAATAATGATGTCGAGATAAGCAGTAGTCTTGACTCTCTTATGAGAATTACAATATGGATTGCCGGGGTGCTGATCTTGAACGACAAGCTGAAGCTTACAAGACGGCAAGAGATAGCGACGGCAGGAGATGGCGACGGGCCTAGCGATCTAAAACTTATCGGCATTATCTAGCCAGGCCTGAGCCCTGCCAGACCTCGATAATGACGATGTCGAGATAAGCGGTAGTCTCGAGTCTCAACTCTCTTATGAGAATTATAATATGGATTGCCCTCTCACAAGCTCGGAACAGAAAACATGCTATGCTAAGTCGCACCTATCAGGATCCACTCTGTTGATCAACACATCTCTGCACTTTGAACATTGGCTCTTTAAACATGAACCCCTCTATTACCAAGAGCCCTGACCGCAAGGACATCGATGTCACGAGCGTCAAGGCAGGTGTCATCGTTCCTGGCATTGAGTATGCCGGAGAGGAGCAGGCGCCTCAGGCGAACCAGTTGCAACGCAACTTCTCCGCTCGCCATATCCAGATGATTGGTTTGGCCAGCACTGTCGGTTCTGGCCTGTTCATCGGTACTGGAAAAGTAAGGTTGCCCCTTGTTGGTCTGTAGCCGTTCCTGACGTGGTGCACAGTCTCTCCGCTACGGCAACTGGACGGGCATGTTTATTGCTTATTCTCTGGTCTGCATCCAGCAATGGATAGAAATGCAAGTTATGTCGGAAGCTGCTATCATCTTCCCTACGTCTGGAGCTTTCATTGATCACGCGGCACGTTTCGTCGACCCCTCACTTGCCTTCGCAATCGGTAAGGCGCACTCATTATGCATCGGAACGACACAGCAATCGTGATTCAATTTCTGATTTTTGTTCTGTTAGGTGCTTGCGAATGGCTTGCCTACCACACAACACTGGCAGCAGAGGCGTCTATTTTTCGTCTTGTTATTTCTTATTGGACTGACGAACTCCCGACTGCCGCCGGCATGACCATCTTTCTCTTCATCATCTTCGTCATCCACTCACTTCCGAACCGCGTCTTCGGCGAGTTTGAATTCCTCTGTGCGATTATGAAGATCGTCGTCATGGTTATCCTGATTATCACCTGTATTGTGTTACTTGCTGGTGGCGGGCCTACAGGTTCGACTCATCATGCGACAAATTTCACACAAGCTCCAGCTTTTCCGAACGGGTTTGCTGTAAGTCGAAATTCGTATTCCCAATACCAATACCCATGGCTCGTGGCTAACAAGCATTCTTATATGTGCACAGGGTGTTGTCCAGTGCCTGCTTCAAGCTTCGTGGGCTTGTGGCGGATGCGAGTTTCTTAGCATCCTGAACGGCGAGTCCGAGAGGTCACGCTGGAACCTACCTCGAGCGATAAATAACCTTGCCGCACGTCTCTGCCTTTTTTTCGGCATGAGTGTTATATTCATCTCAATTCTGGTCCCGTACGATGACCCGCGGCTCTTGGGCCTATCCAATGCCGCTTCTTCGCCTTTTGTTATCGCTCTTCAGAACGCTAGTATAAAAGGTCTTCCGGATCTGGTCAACGTTGTTATTCTCGTTGGTCTCGTATCGGTTGGGGCAGAGGCGCTTTTTGTTACATCTCGTATTAGTACAGCGATGGCACGCATGGGTCTCTTTCCCAAGATGTTCGGTCGCGTTGATAAGCAGGGTCGGCCATACGTTTCGCTGCTCTTCTCGGCCCTTTTATCAACAGCCCTGACATACATCAATGTCTCCAGCACAGGTGGCATCATCTTCACGTGGTTCAGCTCAGTGGGTGCCACTGTCTATTGCTTGGCATATGTCACCATTGCCGTGACCAATTGGCGAATGCACGCGGCGTTCAAGGCTCAGGGCGACAACCCCCTTTCCCTCCAGTTCGCCTATAAGAACACGTTTTGGCCTCTCGGCAGTATCTTCCTCTTTACCAGCGCCCTCTTCCTCCTCGCCTCTATCTTATATATCTCGATTTACCCCATCGGACAGAAGACAAGCGCCGAAGATTTCTTCCAGACGTTTCTCTGTATTCCCCTGTTTCTCGTCCTTTGGGCCGGCTATAAGATTATCTACGGTACTAAGATCGTCGATCCTGCTAAGGCTGATCTCACCAGCGGACGACGGCCTCTGAACGAGGCTGACATAGCGTTTTTCAAGCACTATTACTCCCAACCCCTGTGGAAGCGTGCCCTCAGCTATATCAATGTTTGATTATGCCGGCCTTTTAGTTGCAAATGAGACGCATGTGAGAACCTTTTGATTCTGGACTTTTTGATAGAGCTATGAGAGTTTCGATAAGGATTGGTTTCTTTTCCTACATGTACATAACGAGATTTATTATAGTTCTCCCTCACACTTTCTCCTTTTCAATAGTGAGCTTGTTTCCATATGCATATATGAAATTGCTGCATAGGTGATCGGCCTTGACAATCTTTCTGCTCGCCGTACCAATGTGGCCGCTCACTTGCTTGCCTGAGATGGCCTGGGGCTCATGGGTGATGAACTGCAGCTCGCGGTCATCTGCAACCTTATCCGATCACATATGAACAAGCTCATAGTATTTGGTGGAAGTGTCCAACAATATCCCTGATGTGGTTGGAGAGCGGGATCGTCGAGGCCTGACTGCAGGCCTCTCGTACAATCGAGTAATTGCGCTTCTTAGTCAGAATGGTCAGGGGCTTAAGCTGGCGACACTCATAAGCAAGGATGACCCTCCCTGCTCATATCCATCATGCTCGGATCGGCGATTGGTTTCTCTGAATGGAGCCAGGTTGAGCGGCGTTGCTCCCATAAGAAGGGACAGAGGTTTCTCGGCAATGGATTTTATAACCGAAAGCTTGCCCCGGGTTGATGGCCGCAGTTTAGGTGGTAAAGGGCTTGTCGCCGAGGAGCCTCCCTCACTCGGTTGAGCAGCACGAGAACTCATAGACGCCTCTGGTTGTTTGCTCGACTTGTTGCGTCGCCTGTTATTTCTGGTGAATAGCGCATCCTTGAGGGTATCAAGTCGGAGCCTGTAGTGAGCAACCGGGACATCTTCGAGTTCTTCAACATCAACCGCCTCGATATCAACCGCCTCACGCTGCTGGGCAGCTACAGGTATGTCGCTTCCTTGTTGGGCGTTGGTGCGGCGGCTGCTTGCTGCCAGGGCCTTCCTCTCCGCAATGGCAATATAGGACGCAGTTACAAGGGTGAGTCGGCTGGTCGGGAGCATCAACGCGCTGTGCTAGGGGGACATCGCGGGCAGCGGTTGATACTGCGTCCACAATAATAAAGAACTGCTGCATTCCCAAGAAGGCGAACAGAATAAAACTGCGTAGAGTAGCTGCACAGACCGAAGGTCGAAACAATTGCTACCATGTAACGGACCACTCGGCAGAGCAAAGGACAAGACAAAGGGCAAAGCGCTTCCAAGCGCGTGCACACGCAAGCAATCAGAGCTGTCAAACAGGGAGTCAAATTGTAATGTGCAAAGTTGATGATTTCTTTGACCAAAGTGGGAACTTGCTTGTTGGCTGCTGCTTCTCCGAGACCTTTGAATTCGAGGGTCAAATTTCGCATGACCGGTTTCTCCATTGTGTCTCGCAACCATGCCCACCGCTTGGCTGGCATTCTACCACTCGCAAAATTGTTATGCTCGTACACGGCTTGACATTCAATGCGTGAAGTAGTGTCCGTGATTTCATACGTGAGCTTTCCTGTCACATTGCAGGGTTTGTCGGTGATGCCGTTAAGAAAGCGCGTGATGGATCCGGATCCTACCATCTGGTAGCAGTTCAAGTTGACGATGATAGGCGGGTTCTTGCGAAGAGAGAACCCCAACAACTTGCTCTGGGTCTTGCTTTCTACTCATGGCTCTAGCAATGAGCGCAAATCAGAGTCCACTTGCTGAAGACTTGGAGTCCGAGTCTTCACATGCGATTGTAGGCTTGATACTGTGCGGGCATCCCCGAATTCCATGGCGATCTGTCCCGCGCCTCAAGTTCACAGGTTACTTGCTGCTAGTATGAACAGTCGATGTGGAATCTTGCAGCAATTCCAACAAGAGTCGTTCTTCAACTGATCGAGCTCCATCTGTATGGCTAATGAGTCATCTCCAATCTAATAATATATCCATCCTCTATAAATGAGGAGTTGCGTTCTCGTAGGGCAGCACGATCAGGCTCGCGACCTCGGTCACACGAGAGCAAAAGGTTCCTTGGAGCCTGCTGAAGAGAACAAAACGAATATAGGGCCCATTATGACCGCAGGGAGAAAATATTGCCGATCTCACACTCAGGGGCCCAGCTGTATTGATCAAAGGCATATGCAATGAATTCTGAGTCAGATCATGGGATTGATATAATTCGTGAGGGGTCTCCGAGAGCCCATAGGTCGAAGGATCCACAGAGAGAGTAAGCTCCTCTTCGGACATTGACTCGTATTCTAGGTCTTCGTGATAGTCTCGATCCGAGTCTGGCCGCTTCACCAGTTTGCTTGGAGTCATCGTCTTGTCTGCGTAGGTGCTGTTGGGATTGTCGCCAAACGGAACGACGCGCTTGATTGCGTGAGGTCCTCCTCGGACTCCCTTGCGATCGGGATCCGAGGGTGCTGCCTCCCCAAGAGCCTTGCGTGGTGTACTCTCGAACGGACAACCAGTCGTGTTTTCGTAGTCAACCTTGGATGGCCGCAGTCTTACTCCTCTATCGCCAAAGATCTGATCGGCCAAACGAAAGGCTCTCTCAGTTGTGAACAGCCTTCCTACCGATTTAGGCCACGGCAGGTCTCAATCTGCAATATCTCTTCGTCGGAGACCTTGAGCTGTCGACGGTATTACTCCGAAACCTGAGGCTTTTGGAAATCGCACTCGGCCAAGTGTAGAGACGCATGTTATAAATTGAATCCACTGCTTCACCGCGCTCCAAACAGTGAATTCGTCCCATCGTTCACTTCCAGTGAAGCCCAAAACCACGTCGCCACGCTCTCGGCCATGTAAGGCAACTTAAGGCCGAAAGAATCAACGGCGAAACCAGAAGGGCAACATAAGCGCCATCTTAGGCCTGTATTCGAATCACCAACCCAACCATGGAGCGTCTTCGCCTGTCAAAGATGAACCTCTTCATCTGCCAGAATAAGTTTGGCCGAAAGAAGAGCACCAGCTGTGGGTTTGCCGTGGAAGTTGACCTTGAATAGAGTGAGTGTGTATATAGTGTACCACATGCTTGAGGGCGACCCTATGCCAAGCTGGTACTTCAAAGGTGAAGCGAAGCAACCCGCGCAGCGCTGTCGTCGATCCTTAGAAAGCCAGCCTGGCTCCAATCCGGAGGGTATTTATGTAGCGACTAAATGGATTCTCGGGAGTTCATGAGTCTTTTCATAATTAATCCAGAGAACGCAAAGGAGTTTGGCACAAATGTCGCATTTGACATCGGCCCTGGTTGTCGACTGATATATTCTGGGAACCCTCTCTGGCCATTGATGTCTGCCATCTTGATAATGTGAAGCTTCCCACTGTATTAGTGCCCCTAAGTTTGGAGTCAAATGATGTTCCTGGTGGAGGGTGCATTCTTTTAAGATGTTTTCTTAGTCCGTCCTTGTTCGAGAAAGAACTGGGACAGCCGGCGACATTGCACTGGAAAGGCTTTGGCTTTATCACCTTGACTCCTTTGACGGACTTGGCTGCTTTGACGGCCTTGACTGGCTAAGATGGGCCAGATGTCCGCGTCTTCTTCGTCGGCCTTTCACTGGGTTCGCTATCGGTATTCGGCCTTTTCTATGGCATCGTGGTGGTTTCTTCGTTGCGTCTTTTTGGTCTAGGACTGGAAACAGGAAATGGACAAGAATTCTCCAGAAAGTCACCAGGTCTCGCGATTGTCGAGAGGATAAGTTATAAATAACAGTCCCAGGCAAAGATGTAGTGGAGGGCTCGCCATCAGAGTCTCTGTCGCATATAATTTTTCCAAGAGACCCGCATCAAATCGGCGTCGCGTAAAATACGGAGGCGGCCAAGTTCTCACATGGCACGCATCGGGGAGATGTGCCATGATAATATACGTCGAAGCCAAACCCCAGCAGTCAGTGGCTCGAACATTGCGATTCAATGATGTCCAGCTTTCGAGAAAGTGCGTACCAATATCGAAGGAAGCTGAGTTCATCCTAGATTTGCCAGTGCCCCATTTCGTGATGCTCGGTATGTGCAGCCCAGTAGGGGTGTATTCCGATTCCCTGTCGTGGAGATCTGCCATGATGATGTACACTGAAGTATATCACGCCTGCGCTGGCAGTCCTGGTGTGCGCATGGACTATTCTGGATTCTGTGTCCTGCGGCCATATTCCTTCTTAGCACACGAACAAGCATCATGGCGGTCTCGTACGCCCCAGCGGGAACGTGTATATATTAGCCGAGACTGAGCTCATCCAGTTTGATACGCTCTTGAGAGCTTTTCTAGAAGCTCTTGGTCACTCCCCATCTCCCCCAGAAGTGTCCCGTAACGAGCAAAGCATCGAACACGAGCAATTCTTTAGGATAATCGCATCTCGCGCTGGCTACCAACAGGTCTACCTCCTGGGCGTTGGCGGCGAAGTGGATTCAGTGGATTCCATATGTCCACTGGGGAGCATGGGGTGTGTAAGAGTGACCAGACCGACGGTGCCTAGGGCTGCTGAGGATCGATCACCATGATAGAGCTTGTTGCATACATCTATCAAGAGCAGTCATATAGAGGGCTCCATACGAGCATTGATAGTCTCTCGATGTTGAGAACTAGCCCATCCTGATTCACTACCCAGGTGTGCGAATTAAACGGCTGTCTTCAGCGCGTTTTGATGACTTGAAGTCGTAATTCCGCGGTTGCTTCCCCCAACCACCGCAAATCTCTCTTTCTCAGCGTTCTGATGCCATCTGAAGACCTTGGATTGGGATTTCTGTTGCACTCAGCATATTGTGAAGCGCAGTGGGCGGACCGGGTGGAATCGCGCGATGACCAGGGCAACGACGAATAGGACGATGAGCGTCCTCAAAAAAGTCGGACTCGAAGAGTCGACGGAAGCACTATTCTCTTACTCCATATCTCTTATATTGAAAAAGCGTTTATAAAGTTGGTAGAAAGGATGACAGCGGCACCAAAAGCACCAAAGGGGGCATTCTTTGATAGTAGAGATAGGTAGTTTGCTTGGTTTAGTTTCTGGGGCAAAACGGCCCAGGAAGGGAATGGCGGTTTCCAGCGCGAGGCGAAAGTTTAGTTCCTTTCGGGGGTTGCCATCTGAGCATATATATAATTTTTGTAATATATGAGCCGTTGAATGCAGGCAATGCGGAGCATATGCAAAGGAGACGCCACAAAAGGAACAGTTGACTAGATTCTCGCACGGCCGAAGCAGCAACGTACCACAACCACCAGACAAGAGGTCCAGTGAGCGCAAGTTTTCTTAGTTGCCATGAAGGTTGACCCCGAACGCGGCGCAATGTATACATAAGAGCAGGCGCACTAGATCTGTGACGAGACAATTGTGCTATCGAGGCAAGAGTTTGAGTTCGCCATAGTGAATGTCACATCCCAGGACTGGACAACCAATTCGTGACCTTTGCATATGAGAGCTGCAGGAGAAAGTATATCCGGGTTCCGTTTCGTCGACGTAGAGCGATGGAAGAGGCTTGCTTGGATTCGTGAAGGTGGCGGTGTCCCCGGTCGTTGACGTGACTACTATATATTGAAGTGGAAGTGACCGTGTCACAGGAAAGCCCGCCATCCTCCTCATTTTCTGTTTTGGCGACCATGGCTGCAAGCCAGCCCGCTTCAGAGAAGACGGGCAACATGAAAGTGGTAAACTCCAGTGCGTATACTCGTATAAATATAAAAGGGCATCAAAGTGCTGGATGTTCCAAGCTTGCAAGGTTCCCTGCCTCCAGGCTGACGCAGTGCCGTGCCACAACCACCAGGAGGATTTTGTCGAAGTTTGTTCCTCAGGCATTGTGTTAATCTGACACCAGAGTCCCTGGATGTATATAAGAATGATCGAAGATAAACTCTGGGTGTGCCGAGAGTGCCCCAGTTGACTGCCCGTTTCATCGGAGCAGTGGTAGCTTTCGGTTATTGAACACGCAAACGAGAAAGTCTTCTCTCGGTCAGTCGACTTCCAAGAGAGACCTCATCGTGGCAGGAGTGTCATCGAACATCTGTGGGATCCACATGAATCGGCACTTCAACTGTCATATACGGACGTTGACGATGAAATAGACGACATCCCAGGAAACGCGAGTGGATGTTCAGTCTTCCTGATAGAAGGCGTAGCTGCGAGCTATCCCAGACGACGGAGTCATACTTGTCGTGGAAGGTGTCATTTATATATGATGTTTCGAAGGCTAGATGACCTCTGCAAGGTTCCAAGTTCAAAATCTACATTGAGGGAGCAGCGCAATTTATAGATGTTGAGAGCAGTGATTTGTAAGACGGCCGAATGTGTGTTGTTTCCCCTCAGCATGCTGCTTGTGGTGGTTTGGAGCGCCCCAGCGATGTTTTCCGCAAATAGTTGCTAAAAACATCAATGCTTTCCTGCACGTCGCCTCATATTTCCCCTGTTGTCTCGCATAGCTGCATCGTGGCGATGAAAGCCTCCCCATGTTACTCGCCAGCTTACCGACAGGTTTGGCAAAACCCGGCGGCCCGGCTTCCCCGACCTAGCAATTAAGCAAACATCAAGCTTAAATGGCACGAGCTTTGCATGCAAACCACAGCCGCTTCCAGCGCTGAGGCTGTGCCCTGGACTCGCTGAGAGTTGTCCCGACGCTAAACCCAGAAGGGATGCATGGAGCGCTGGGATAGTGGCCAAGGCCAACGGATGATGACGGTATGGTGGAGGGGCTGGTCGGTGATGGCGAGCGAGGATGGTGTATAAAGGTTGAAGCATCCGGCGATTTGAAGAACGTCATTCTCAAGGCTCAACGACATCTCCAAGACAACAGCTCTAATACAACATCTTCATTGCCCACTTAGACACCTGCTTTAGCCCAAGAGGTATCACAACACCATCGTCAACAACTCTTTACAACACCACAGACACGCTCTTTTTGATCGATCTCCATCCTACAGTCTCAGGCATAACCGATCTGTATATCCCAACCTCATCCACACCTACAACACCATACTCCCACACATAATAACCCTGCCCCCATCCCTCACAATGGGCCACGCAGAATCCAAAGCCTCCCGCACGCCTCCCACACTCCCACCCTCGCTCGCGAAATCCGGCCTCCCCCACCGCTTCACCATCGCCTACAAGAAATCCCTAACCAAGCTCGCCCTCCTCCTCGCCGAGCCCTCCCAAGACCCCTCCTTCATGGTCACCGTCGCAGGTGCCGGCTACGGCGCCATGGTGCTCCACGCCGGGCCTTCAGCTGATGCTGCGCCGCTCGCGCATGTACATCCCGCGGGCAAGTTTGCGCAGGACTTTACTATGACGCTGCCGCTAGTTGAAGGGGGCACGCAGGAGCAGATCTTGCGGTATCGCGCCAGGAGGAGTGAGCAGTATTGGTTTGCGATGCAGGTTCCCGGCGGGGGAGTTGAGCGCTTCGAGTGGCGTCGGAGTCATGGATCGGAGGTGCGCAGCATGGGACAAAGCCGTTGGGGATGGAAGCTCGTGCGGACCAGCGCTGATGATTCCGGCTCTGATACCGACAAGCCGGACCGGGAGGATGGGCGCACAAGCGATGGGAAGGAGATCGTGGCTGTTTGGGCGTCGGCCTCGAAGAGCTTGACTAAGGTCGGCGAGTTTGAGTTCCGCGGGTCGGGTGCAGGGGGCGAGTTGGGACAGGCGTGGGCGATAATGGCGGTGTTGAGTTGTTTGTGTATTTGGCAGAAGGAGTATCAGACCATGTTGACGACGGCGGCTGTGGCGTGAGCCAGCTGAAGGTGTTGATACGATATGAGCGGGATTGTAAAGTATTGACGGATAGAATGGGAGGCGTCTTTGATGATGACTGGAGTTTAGATACCATTGGAGTTGGGTTACTTTAAACAGAACGATACTCATACACATACATACATTAACCTCACATATGCTTTCAATTATGATCCAATGCGAAAAGTGAGTGCATGTCCAAACACAAGAGCGTCAACACCGTTCCTTCGTGCAATTTCATTTTGAGTATGTACGAAACAGTCCGCTGATGACAGCAACCTCCCTGATGATTTTCCACCTCAGTCCTCAAGCCCCGGCCTCGACCGCATCTCATTGCGCAGCCGAGCCTCGTACACATCATCCAACCGACGCGATCAAAACGTAACTCTCTCCAAACTTTTTGTGTTTTTTTTATGATCCTCGTGCATAGATCTGCTGTCCGGCAAAAACAGTTGGAAAACTCCGTCACGAAATTGAGGAAGTAAACAGAAAACATGGGGTAATATGTTGGTATAGATGGTTTTGCGGGATGCTTGCGAGAAGGCCGCGCGTTTAGCCGTGGAGGCCGCTGGTGCGCTCACGCATCAGGTCACGTCGCTTCTTGTCCTTCTCTGTATAAATAGTTAGCATCAATTCAAGTCATAAGTGAAGTATGAGTGAAACTTACCTCCGTCGAAGAGGAGGAACTCGTGTAGAGCGGATCCTGCAGGGACCATGGGCAGGACGGGCACCTTCTTGTCGGTAATGACCTCCAGGAGGGCGGGGCCGTCTGTGTTGATGAGCCACTTGAGGGCATCCACGACGTCGTCGGGTTTTGACACACGTCGGTGCTGGATGCGCATAGCGTCGGCGAGCTTCATGAAGTCGGGGTTTTGCTGGTGAGTGTGCGAGTATCGGTCCTCATAGAAGAGGTTCTGCCACTGGGTCACCATGCCTTGCTCCTCGTTGTTCAAGACGATGACCTTGACGCCAATGTTGAACTGAGCGGCAGTGGCGAGCTCATTCATAGTCATGCTGAAGGAGGCATCGCCATCGATGTCAATGACGAGGGCATCAGGCTTGGCAACCTTGGCGCCGATGGCGGCAGGGAGACCGAAGCCCATGGTACCCAGACCACCAGATGTGATCATGGTTCGCGGATGCCTCCATCGGAAGTGCTGAGCAGTCCACATCTGGTGCTGGCCAACACCGGTAGTGATGTAAGTCTTCTCCTTTCGGTCGGCGACGACGTTACTAAGTTCCTCGATGACCGTCTGGGGCTTGATAAGGCCGTTTCGCTCAGCTCGCTCGTAGTGAGACAGGGGCCACTTCTCCTTCCACTCGTTGATCATGGTGAACCACTCCTTTCGGTCAGCCATGGATCGCGTCTCGAGATGGGGCATCAGGCCGCGCAGGTTAGTGGTAACGTCGCCCTCAATGGCCTCGGTAGCCTGGACAACCTTGTTGATGTTCTTTGGCATGATCTCAAACTGCACAATGCCTCCGCGGCCCTCAGCAGCAGCAGCCTTGGCGCCAGGACCGAACGCAGAGATTTTTAGAGTCACACGGTCGTCGAAGCGGGCACCCAGAGCAATGATGAGGTCAGCGGTCTGCATGGCCATGTTGGCATAGGCAGAGCCGTGCATGCCCAGCATATGCAGAGACTTCTCGTCCAGCTCGTCGAAAGCGCCCAGACCCTGGAGAGTGGTGGTCACAGGGATAGAGCACTTGTCAGCGAGCTCCCTCAGAATCTCGGGACCACCCTCAGACAGGATAACACCCTGGCCGGCGTAGATGACGGGCTTCTTGGCCATGTTGATGAGGTCTCCCACGCGCTTGAGAGAAGCGTTCATCTGTTTCCGGGTCACCTCCATAGCCGCACGCGAAGCAGCGCTGGGGAACGAAGGCAGGGCGGTCTCGGTGGGAATAGCGCGTCGCAGAACACCGGCAGTAACATCCTTGGGCAGGTCGACAAGGACAGGGCCGGGTCGTCCGCTGGTGGCAATCTCAAAGGCCTCGTTGATGCGCCGGGGCAGCTCAGCAACGCTCTTAACCATGACATTCCACTTGGTGCAGGCACGGGAGATACCAACAACGTCGGCCTCCTGGAAGCCGTCGCTGCCAATGGCAGTGGTGGGCACCTGACCGGTGAAGACAACCATGGGAGTACCGTCAGAGAGAGCATCCTGCATCGGGGTGATGACATTGGTGGCACCGGGGCCAGAGGTGACGATGACGACGCCAGGCTTGCCAGAAGCACGGGCGTAACCCTCGGCCATGTGACCGGCGCCCTGCTCATGCCGGGGCAGGACGAAGTCGAAGTGTTTTGAGTTGTAGATGGCATCGAAGACGGGCAGAATAGCTCCACCGGGGTATCCAACTGTGCACAGTGAGTGAGTCATGGAGTCTTGGTGTTTTGCAAGGAGTCACGTACAGATGTGTTTGACGCCCTGACGCAGCATCATTTCGTGGAAGATTTCACCACCAGTCTTGCCGATGAACCTGTACATTCGTTGGTGAGCACTGGGTGGTCTCGGCGCATTTCCTTGTCAATGTGGGAGCACGTACGACTCGTCCATGTCGGTTTTCCGCGGGTCAACGAGGGGCTGGACATGGCTCTGGTCCTTCTCAACGTTGAAAGCTGGGCTGGGGATATCGCGCTGGACACTGCATTGAGGCTGTTAGCGAGTCGTTCATTTTCTGTTGGAGTGGCGGTGATGGTGGTGATCTCTGCGCAGGCACGCGAGAGGGTTTTCCGCCCCTCGGCCACCCATCGCCACAACACCAAATATCGGGAGCACTCACGGAGCAGCAGACGTCGTCTGTTTCCGCAGCTGAGCAGCGATGATCTTCCGCGGCGGCTGCACGGCGGCCGGGGCAGCTGTGGTGGTGAAGGCGCGCGCCTGCGAGGCGGCCTTGAAGGCCTTGCTGGCCTGGCGAGTTCGGAGCATTACGGGCGACAAACCAGCCCTAACTCGAGCGGCAATTCGCAGGGAATCAGTCAATTGAATTGACGGGCGGCGATGGCGGTTTGGAGGATTGAGGAGAAAGAGTCACGAGCTGGCCAGGCCAAAGGCAAAGGGCGTGTCGGGGAAGAAAAGAAGAATATCGTCCAGGCCCCGGTCGCCGGCCATCTACCCCACACGGACTGAGGTACGTACCTTTTCTCCCACAACGGTGACTCTTTTTTTCTACGTTGATCAGAGGGAAGGCGCACGGGCCAAGTGCCTGGGCCAATCTCAGGTCCAGATCTAGCCCGCTCCAGCCAATCAGCGACGCGGCGAATGGCCGATATCGCCACTAGCACGAACGTGTGGTTGGCGGAGACGCTGGGCCAAGGGAATGGCTTCTTTCTTGTCTCTTGCCATCTCTGGCTGGCAATTGATTGGGTGACTCAATGCCAACACAGTAAGATCTCCAGTCACACAGAGGCCATCACCGGTCAAGCCGGATGCAACTTCATTTATTTTGATAGAGCCCTCACGTACAAAGACGGGGTAGCGTTGCAGCAGTTGAGGTGCGGGGCAACGGGATTGGATGTTTTTGTTGGTGTTGAGGAGGTCTGGAGTCGTCAGCAGTGACTGAGCTCCGAAACAGGAGTCCTGATGCATATCGACCATCATCTCTCCCTCTTGAAGTATTATCTTGTGACATATTATACTCTTTGGAACCATATTTAGAAGGCAATTAAGAGCAAAAGATGTCTATGCTCCTGCAGTTCGTCCTCCGGGAGTTGTCCGACATGGCCAGGCCCACTACGGGGGAAAACGGGCAGGGGGCGACAGCATTCCATTCGCCCCGGAGATAGAACTGAAGTCCGGCTCAGTGACTCTATCCTCGACCTATATCGGCCATCCAAGTACGGAGTAGAAAATGCGGGTTGAGTCAGGACTTACATAGAAATGGGTGAGTATATGAATTGAAGCTACATACGCAAGAGAAGTCGTTACTATCCTAGAAGACATAAATGTATTTTCAATTTCCGTCCTTAGTGTATGCCCACAGCTGCGACTCTGTATTGTAGATGCGTATCGCCCCAGGGTTCAACTCAAAGCGTCCGTCTGCCAGTCCGAGAGAGGCATTCTCGCAGCCTCCTCGCGAGGGACTTTCACGTGTTTGATCCCATGCACCTTTTTCGAGGTGTAGGTAGGATTGAAAGTGTAAGGAACTAGAGACCCAGGGGGGGGTGGGGGGTAGGAATGATCCATTCAGCTTCTAATAACATCTGAACGAAATGTTATTCTATAGATGTGGGCGGGGACGTAAGTATTTCTTTCCATTTGCCGCCATCAACGAATTTGTCGGGCAAATGAGTCGCCAGAAGAGGATGGCAAGCTCGCCATGAGTAGCGACCTCCCCTCGTATGAACATGTGAAAATGAACATGTGAAAATGATCGCCTGGCCGAACGGCATCTTCCCATTTCCCTTTCGACAATGGCCGTCTTGTGTCAACCTTGCTGATCATATACATGCCACTGCGAACTCGGTTATATTCAGGTTTATCTCTGAAAAGAAGCTTGATAAGATCTCTGAAAGTCGACCATTCTTGGCATAGCTGAAGCGGTAAAGCTAGCGTGTCTCCCAGGGCGGTGGTGAGCCGGATTACTTGCGGACAAACTCGTGGAGATACTTGACCCTCTATGCGCGCAAGCGTTGCTTGTAAGGAGAGAAACAGTTCCATCAAGCGGCCCATCGTGGCGCGAACATCCCCAGCAAATGTAACGCAAAGTTGGAGCAGCGTAGCCAGATTCTGCTGCAGCTCACGGAGCCGTGCGACTCCAGACGTGATAACGGTGAGTATTGAGGTCACAGTGCCAAGGATGGATTGTGTTTCTTGCTTGATGTATATGGCTGTTTGTTGTATCTCGTGTGCTCTGGTTTCTTGACTGGTTACTCGTTCGAGGGTTCGATCCGCTTTCATGGCCAGCCCATCAAGGGCAGAGGTTTGATCTTGCAGTTGAGTCTCGATCTGCTCCTGTTGCGAGCGCGAGCTTTCTATAGCAGCGTGAACATTCTGGAGAAGCATTCGATCAACTGCCATGTCCTTCTTCAGCGCAGTTTGGAAACAATTTCTGTCGTTTTCGGCAGCTGAGATCGACGCGACTGTCTGTGTCAAGAGAAGAAGATTTATGGTAGCAACATGGCCAGACAAAACCGATCTCAACGCCTTGACATCTTCTCGAAACATGACTCTGAACTGCATCCGCCGCGGAAGGCCTTTCCATTTGTTGCTGCTGGCGGTGAATGATCCGAGGCGCTTCTCGAATTTCGAGACTTTTTGCAGGAACTCCTCCAACGGTATTTTACAGGCTACCGCGGTAGCCCTGATGGCTGTAAGTTGGAAAACTTCATTTTTGGCCGGTTTGAGAGCTTGGAGTTGATGTAGTGCACGGTCGAGGGCCTCCAACTCGATCAGAAGGTGCTGGTATTCGGGTGCAGCTTCGCCATTCTGGGATCATGGTCATTCTTAGCATGCGACGGGAAAATCGGTAATAGGCGTGATCTTACCTTGCGAAGCTCAGTAGCGACTTGCGAAATAAGCTGTCCTAAGGCCAAAAAATCGCCAACAGAGAAGCCGAAGGACGCCATCCTGATGCGGGTAGATCGTGAGCACAGGACTCAAAAGACTCGCTTAGTTTCAGGATGAGGATTAATGCTGACAGGATTGATTATGTTGGGGCTGCATTCGCAAGGCGTAATTCTCGTAAGGCTGCTGAGGCTTGGGTGACCACAGCCCCTTCACGCGCACTTCAGCCACGCATAAATGGCCCCCAAATCAGACCGCTTGGATCCATCCAGTGAGGAGGGCGACAACTTTGCCACCCATTTCTGCTCAAAATTTTGCCTTTTGAGAACTTGAAATCAAGGAAATCTACGGAGTATCAAGAGGATAGAAGAAGAAGGAAGCAACGATGGTGATTTCTCAAGTGTTCTCGGATCAGAAAGTCTCGAGTCGAAACTTATCGGCTCCAGTGTGTTGGTCTGATGAGGTCGATTTACTAGCGCAGGTGCACTGCAAAAGTCAGACGGTAGTCGGTCTTCCTTCATGCAGTCAGCACTCATCAACTTTAATGAGGCGCGGCTCTCCCTCCATCATCATCAGCGAATGAGCTCGGCAGGCCATGTAAGAAAAAGGGTGTCGGGCCGGCCGTCCTGAATGGCCGACAAATAAATTCCCAGGGATCAGGGGCTCACCAGGCCGAGGCGGGGCAAGGCGGAAGCGAAAGGCATGGGATGGTCTCAGGGATCTTCCCCCGCGGGCGGGTGGCCGAAAGCAGAGCGGAGAGGATGAAGTGCATCCTTTTGGCGCTGACGATGGTTGTAGCCGAAGGCGCCAAGGGAGGTAATTGTCGCGGAAGTCTCTCTCCGCCCTCTGCGGCGCATAAAGGGGTGAAAGCTTGGCCGGAAAGACTCTGACGGAGACAGTCTTATACTACATTTCTTGTCCGGACCAGATAAAGGGGTGAGGTCTCTGTTTGAGGACTGGCACGCGGGACGGGACCTCGCTCCTTGAGGCACCGACGATCCGACGAGAAGTTGGGCTTCCCAGCATGCGGCCCAATCTTTTAAGGCAACGCGCGAGGCGTTACACTGACAATCGAAGCCCTCGAGAATCGAAAATAGGCCGGGCTTACGCCAAGACCAACCCCAGTCGACTTAGGCGAACTGGGATCTTAATATCGAAGAATTACACATGGTCCAAGGCGAACTGGGCCAAAGCGCAACTTCGACGAGACTTGATTGATTTTCGATGTCTTACGATCCCATCGGTGAATACTGGCAGCGTCATTTGTCGCAGCCAGTTGAAATCCAAGACATGGCTTTATGATCAACTGGGAGAGTGGGCACGTGAGGCTCTGATGCGAGGACAGAATAGACTTAAATTCTTAAGCGCCATTTAATACGAGAAGGATAAAACACAGGAATAAGCAGTGGCATGGTGACTCAAAGGGGTAAGTAGCACTCCCTTAGGCTTAGCGGATGCACACGTGTCCCAGCTGATGCGGCTGGCAATATTACCCACCAGACTACGCTCACTTGGGTAAGCAATATTGAGTGCCCTACGACATGCCAAGACGCCAAAAGCACCGGTAATGCTAGAGGGTTGAAAAAATGAAATAAAACAGGGGGGTGCATTGTGCTCGAGTCTGCTTCAGGGGCCTCGAGTGCTGTGAATGCTGCGACTTTCCATTATTCTGTGTTGGCAAGAGCGACGCTGGCGAGGGCTTCGATCACGTGGACAGCGTTGGAGGGAAAGAGGCAGGTGGCATGTATCAGACACTCGCTCCAAATTCTCCCCCTACATCCCCCTCCAGACACAACATGGAATCCAAAGATCCCTAGGGCCTGCCCGCGTCCCGCTGATTCCAGCCTAGTGGCATGGGGAATGTGTGAGATAAGCTGTGGATGCCGGACGCCCTCCTCCCGTCTCTGGCATGCTTGACAGGCACTCGGGCGGAAGCAATGCGCCAAGGCCATTCGCCGGACGCCTCTGTTTGGTCCCTTCGGAGCAGACGCCACGCATGCAATAACGGCTCAGGTCCAGCGATGCCTCCCCCAGGCCCGCTGGCCCCTGAATTAGCGACGCGACAGTGAGCAGCTAGCTCCCGGGCAGGCATCCAGAGCGACCTTCACTGCGTGGCAGCCAGCCTTGGCCCGTTCGGCTCGTCGCTCCTCCAGCAAGCATCTGGGGGTGAGCCGCGAGTGAGATGGATGGTCCAGGGGCCGCGCATTGCATTTCATTGGATTGAAGGGAGAGGGGCGTTCAGAAAAACGGCTAGGGGCATCAAATACCGTTCGTTGCGCTGCTCACTCATATTGTCCAAGCCTCGTCTTGGCCCTTTGCTCGCCTGTGCTCTCCTCGTTTTTCCTTTTCTTCTGCTGCTGCTTCTTACTTGCTCTGCTTTCGCTTCGCATTACAGGTTCTCACTCTCGCTTCTTGTCCCGGGTGATGTCGCAATAGTCGACCATCATGGCGAACTTCCTGCCGACGGCCCATCGGCCCTTAAGCATGTCAGCCCTGCTGCTGTTCTGCTTGTACACTCTCTTTACTGCTTCGCATGTCGCTGCCGACGTACCGTTCATTCACGACCAACAAGGCTACCAGGATGGCAAATACGGCCGGAAGCCTACCCAGGGCTTTCACTCAGCACCACACATCAGGGCGCCCATCTGGCAGGTCAACAAGTTCGACTATGCAAAGACCGACAAGACGCCCTACATCCTCACCACCGGAAACATAGGCGGCACTGGCAGCGGGCCCAGCATGATGTCGTCCAAGGACCTGAGCCTGGTTTGGTCCGACGAGACCTTCTCGACAGCCCGAGCCGCCCTGACCTACATGTACAAGGGCGAGCGCGTGCTGATGCTCAACGTCCACGGAAACTGCGCCATCTTCAACCAGAAATACGAGAAGATCGCCGAGGTTGGCCCCAAGAGCGACGAGCCCGGCCTGAAGACCGACTTCCACGATTGCTTCCTGTCCGACGACGACACCATCCTGCTCATCTACTGCCGCAACAAGCCCACGGATCTGACACCTATTGGCGGCCCCAAGACTGGCGACGGTGTGCGAGACTGCTACCTCCAGGAGGTCGACGCCGAGACCAACGAGGTGATGTTCGAGTTCTCCATGTTCGACCACTACCCCATTGAGACGACGCTGTGGCCGTACCGCGGCGAGGGTCTGTTCCACATGGGCAATGGGCCTCACGATTACTGCCACATGAACAGTGTGCAAAAGGTAATTAAAACTCGTATTCCTAAATTTCGCTCGCAAAAGATCCAGCGAGTGAGTGGAAGACTCTGGCTAACAATGTTAGTACGATGGCGACTACCTCATCAGTCTGCGACACTTCAGCTCTCTAGTCTGCGTCGATGGCAAGACGGGCTATGTCAAGTGGACGCTTGGCGGTCGTCGCAACCAGTTCCGTGACATTACGGAGAATGGCTCCGCCATGTTCGCTTACCAGCACCACGCGCGCTTCATCGCCCCTAATCGCATCACGCTCTTCGACAACGCGGTGCTTTGGAACGGCTTTGCTGACCCTGATTCGCGAACTACCCGTGGTCTTGAACTCGAGATCAATCCCGAGGCCCGCACCGTCCGTGTTGTTAACGAGTGGCATCACCCGCAGGGCATCATCTCGGCGTCTCGAGGCGGCGTAACCCGTCTACCTAACGGCGGGACTATCATTGCCTGGGGCCAGAATCCCATGTACACTGAGTACACTGCCGACAACGAATTGGTCTTGGACATTCAGCGTGGCGGTGTTATTATGCACGACCACGGATTCGTCGACTCGCTGGCCTATCGTGTCTCTAAGACAGAGTGGGAGGGTCAGCCAACCTGGGGTCCCAACATCTCCGCAGCCATCCCCCATGGCTCTCCTGACGACGCCCCAAAGCAGATCTTTGTCTCCTGGAACGGAGCGACGAAGGTGGAAAAATGGGTTCTGGTATGTTTTGAATGAAAGGGCTTACAGACATCTGATACTAACTCTTATAGCTTCTCTCTCAATCGGAAATGGACCTCAACGGTGCGGACAAGGTGGCCACCGAGATCCAGCGCCTGGGCTTCGAGACGCCCATCGAGATTTCCCATCCAGCTGCGTTTGCCCGAGTTGCTGCCATCAGCGCTGAGGGCAGCATCATCGGCTCGACTCCCGTCGTGAACATTGCGACGGGTGCCCTAATCGACGTGGACTACCAGATCACCGACGTCGGCTCCAGCGCAACCGCTCCTCCCCCTCCTCCTCAAAATACCCCGGCGGCGTCACCTTCCGACGCTCCAGCACCACCAGTGGCCTCCCCGCGGTTCATTCGCCGCAGAAGTGAGATCGTTGAAAAGCCTGTGGGCAACTCATCCGAGGGCTCAACTTCATCTCACATGAAGTTCTGCCATATGGCAATTGAAGTTGCCTTGAGACCAGTCTACCTTGCAGCTAGTCTCACTCTGGGCGTTGCCTTGTAAGTCACCTCTCTTCAACAATAGTTTAACGGACCGTTCCTAACTGCCTACAGGTGTCTTATTTATGGTCTCCGAAGGAGAACTCAACAATACCTCCCTATTTCACAGAAAGTATGATGACGGATTTGACTGAGCGCACGAATGAAAAGTCTAGAGCGGCATGGACACCCACAAAGCGCAACGAAAGGCTGCCCAAATCATATAAAGGGCAAAGTGTATGATCAATCCGGCGACGGCGTACAGGTATCTGGCGATTTTACGGTTGGCTCCTAGCATTGGGTTGCACGTTTTTACAACAATCTTTATATAATATCTATTACCCCTGGAAGCGAAACAATAAGAAAGCAAACAGAAAGCATTCAAAAAGCTCTTATCGCCTTCATAGGTGACCCGGTACAGTGAAAATGTTCGCTAACATATCTTTATCGGCATCCTGTCTCGCTCGGAACCGCTATCGATCAACTGTTAACTTGAACATATAACTACTACTTCCGCCATAAGCACCTCCCCTCTACGTCAAAACCGTTAGCCCCTGAACCACGGAATTCTTCAGCTGTGGGTGTGGGCCAGGACTTTTGAGATGAAGATCCGCCGCTAAAGTCCCCTGTAGGGACGCTTGTTGGTCACAGGGCATTTTCGATGAACAGGCATTGCTGACCAACAATCTTGCGGAAACCCCTGCACCTGAGTTGCAAAGGGTCCAGGACCCCTTTTGAGTGTGCGATAGGCGCACCGGGGATCATCGTAAGGTTAAATGACTTTTGCAGTTCTGGGGAGGGTGACCCCGGACGTTGGATCTTTTGGGTACGAGTTTGGGTTTGCTCTCCAGGAACGGTTCGTCCCGATGTCTTGGCTTTACCATGGATTGCTTCAAGCCACAGTGTTAGTTGCTCAAATCGGAGGGGGCTGAGACTCACAGGGCTGACTGTTGGTAATGGCTAGTTCACTAATCCGTGGCTGTATAATCCTTCGCGGCAATGCACAGGAAATAACGATGAGATGTCGCATTTTAGTCACAGGTGGTCAGTTAATTTCAACGACTCTTCGATGCCTTAGTAATGAGTGATAGCATCGTAACATGGACAACCGCTAAGCCGAATTCAGCCACCACTCTACAGAGAAGAGGTCAATTTTCCTGCCGAAAGGTTAGGTAGGGTTCGGGTTAGAGGCTGTTAATATCCAGGTTATAGAAGCATCTCTGTGAGTGGAAGCTGGTGCACGCTGAAGTAAGCTTGCTTTCCTGCTCCTTAATCGAAGAAGCGGCTCCGCTTTGAGCTTCGCCAACTTCAAGATGACATGCAAGTAAGCGCTTAAGCATGTTCGTTCTCTTCGACCTTCAGCGGACTATAAATATAAACTTCTCACGGTGGCCCATCGTCTTTGGATACAAGCTCAAGACCATTATGAGGGTGACTCAGCCATCGAGGCATGTCGCTCTCTCAGCCCATTCCTCTTAGGGCCAATGCTTCCAAACCGTCTCGACGATTACATCCATGTTGGGTTCTGTAACCGAGGACACTGCGCCGCAGCCCATTGACTGGTCGAAGGATCGCCCCAGACTTGGCAAACAGGAGTAAGGATTTTCAGAGGGCCTCTAAGGGGGCCAGAAACCCAGAAAATAAGCCCATTGTGGAACTTGGATCAATATATCCTCTTGGGACTTAATGGGACTTCTGCTCGGGGATCATGATCCCATTGGCTGCTACAGCAGAATAGGGACTAGCCAAAGTTCAAACGAGAAATCTTGTTTCGCAATGCCGATGGCGAGCTGAAGCTGCTCTCCCCGTGAAGCTCGCCTCGGGACCGAGAGTCAACCCTATCGTGGTAGTGTCCTGGTCGCCTCGATCCAAGTGCCTGCACCAGCCCCCAGACACATAACACTCCAGTTTCACGCCAGCGAAAGGCCCAGGGACGGACTGAGCCCTTTTATATCCTTCCAGACGGCTCCAGGTGCCGAATCTGACCTCCGCAGCGGCTATCCGGTCGTATATAATTAGAATCTGTCCCGGCCGTGTCCACCCAGCCAGCACGGCAACAACAGGGGCCAGGATGCTGACCTCGCCACTGCGCTTCTCGTCTTAACCTTCCCACCCTGAGATTCTCTCTCTTCTTTCCTCATACAGATCTCTTACAATCCCACGATGCTGCCCCAAGGAATGCGGCGGCTGTTCCTCGCTGCGGTGGTTCTCGCAGCGCGCGCCCACGCACTATGCTACACGCCCGATGGCACGCTCTCCGACGATGTAGCTTGCAATCCTGATGCTGAGAATAGTGTGTGCTGCACAGCTGGATTCTTGTGCATGTCAAATGGATTGTGTCAAACGCCGGAGATGTGGGCGGAGCATTCAGATCAATTCATCCGGGGGACCTGCACGGACGAGACATGGAAAGCTGGCGCGTGCGGTGGTTTCTGCGTGAGCGGTAGGCCTTCCCAACGCTTGATGCTTAGGGAGAGTGTGCTAATATGAGGGTAGAAAATCCGGCGGGAGGAGAATGGGTGATGCGCTGCGCTAATGCCACGGCTTCGCATTCCGACTCGTGGTGCTGCTCCGATACAAACTGCTGCAACACCGACTCGACCAAGCTCAGCATCGGGAACGCAAACGTGACCGCAACTGCCGGCCAAGCAGTAACCAGCACCGCCGCCGCCTCGTCCTCGAGCACAGCATCAAGCCTCGCGACTTCGACAGCCACCTCCTCGACATCAGCTTCCACAGCCTCGGCATCCGCATCCGCAAGCTCTTCAGCCTCCAGCAGCAGTGGTGGCAGTAGCAACAAAACGACAGCCATTGGCGCCGGCGTTGGCGTTGGACTCGGCGTCGCCCTGGTTGGCATATCCGGTCTGTGGTTCTGGTGTCGCCGCCGCAAACACGCCCCGTTACCAGGGACGATGCCGGGCTCGCCCCAGGAGAACACCACGATGATGGCAGCAGGGTCGAGTGAGGTGCCCTCGCAGGCGCCCACGCCGTTCTACAAGTACCAAGACAATATACATGAGACGCCGCCGGCACCACCACCGATGTTCGAGATGCCGGCGCCGGAGTATCATGCTGAGTTGGCGTCCGAGGTGAGGCCTGTGGAATTGCCAGTGGAATATGCGGCAGACAATCAGGGGAATCAACGGTGAGAGTAGAGATGAAAGTTGGACGATCCGGAAGTGTATTGGAGCATGGAGTTTAAGATGATGCTTGATCTCGAAGGGCATCAACTTGGGCAGGACAAGGCACGAAATTAACGATTGTTTCTCATTCAATTCAACTTGACGTGTTTAAGAGTACCCTTGAGACGAAGTCTTCTCTTCGTGGCCTGTGAGGACAGTAGAGATATTCCCCTTACTCACGTATAACTCTACGGGTCGTGTTTCCGCAAGAATTGGAGAACATATATCAAGCCTCTCACTATCATCACATGCATGATCACACCATCTCACAAGTAGAGTCAAGATGCTCAAAATTGAGTTACTTATTACCCCATCCAGTCCCCAGGGTATCCTACCCATCAATGTATGTACACTGGGTATATATATCACCGCCTCCCATTCCCGGCAGGTATATATTGTCCTCCAAATCCTACCGCCCATCCTGACACTCAAACTAACAGCAAAGAAAAAAATCAAGCATCGCAACACCGTGGTATCTCAACAATAGAAAAAGGAGGAGGTCTAACTAGGACTGGTTGGTGGCATCCGCGAAACAACAGCAAAAGACAAAGAAAAACAATTCATCAATGAGAGAGAGACAGTATCCCGGCTTTTCCGTCGTCATGCGTTTTTTCCCCCGCAGGCAGGCGTATTAGTACAAGTAATAAACAACGCTCATATGTGCAACGAATCGAATAACGTCCCCTCTTCAGGCCGCGCCTACAGCCTGATATCCGCATCGTCCAGGTAGAACGTCGTGGGCGAGCCATGCATCTGCATCTGCTGCTGTTGCTGCTGCTGCTGCTGCATGAAGGTCGCCTGGTTGAAGCCCACGGGGTGACTGCTCATCCGCATGGGCAGGTCATAGCCATGCGCCGAGACAGGCACCGACGTGGGAATCTCGCCCGAGTACATCGGCGGTACGGGCGGTACGGCATCGGTGTCTGAGGCCGGGCTGCCGTACACGCTCGTCTTCTTCTTTGGCCGCAAGTTCTCCAAGCTGAGTCGCTTGCCCCAGGAGACAGGCCGCTTGGAGGGGATGGGCGTGGCTGGCCGCTGCTGCTGCTGCTGTGGTGGTTGCGGCTGCGGAGTCATGTATACGTTGCTCATGACTTCGTCCTGAGAGTATTGAACTGGAGTGGCCATGTCCGTCCATTGCGGCGGGAGCTCCTGGCCAGGCAGGATGTATGTCATCTGCGCGTCGGCAAAGGTAGTCATCTGATCGGGCATGCCGTCAGGGGCAAACTTAGGCGCGTCGACGGGCCAGACATGCTCGTTGGGAATAGGGAAGGGCGTGCCGGGATGAGGCCCGGCAGTGAGATCGTCGCGGATCATCGGGTCGGGCATCACATCCGCAGGAGTTGTCGGCCTCGTCTCCTGCTTGATACGTCGGGCCGGGAGAGCTGGCGCCGGCGGTGTCTGAGGCTGTTGCTGCTTAGACACCGTGACAGTCGGGGTGCTCTCCGCAGGCTGAGGATGATGTCCGCCGTCAGCATGTCCAACCGTGTCCATGAGACACTCGTTCCGCACCGGCAGCGGGAACTGCAGATCAATCTCGCTCGGTGGCGGCGTGTTGGCATTGGTAAAGGGGGAGGTGCCCAAGATAAAGGCGAGCCGCACCAACGTCGAGATATCCTCGCCAAGGTGCCGCGCCTCCAGCATGCGCTTTAGATCGCCAGAGCTGCGCGGCCGCCATGTCAATTGCTGGCGGCGCTCCTTGGGCCAGATACACGTCTTCCAGATGCTCTTCACCTTGGACTGGCGCATCAGGTTGTGCAGCTGCACGTGGTACTCCCAGTCGTTGACATCAAAGCCATCCTCAAAGTGCTTCGCGATGTGCTCGAAATATTTGTCGCGGCTGTTGCTCGCCTGCTCACTGTTGGCCGACTCGAAGATGCGGTCCTTGCAGTTGGAGAAGCCGCACGCGAAGACAACCTGCGGGCACAGCTCAGTCCTTGCTGAGCTGTTCGGCAGGGCATCCATGCGGTGCGTCTCCTTAGCATGCGTGCTGTAGGCGCGCTCCGTCGCAAACGAGAGGTGGCAACCCTTGGTACGGCACAGCCACACCACATCAGCACCGTGGAAGTTGTATAGGTGCTTCTTGAAGTCGCTCTTGCGGCCGAAGCCCACGGGGTTGTGGTCGAGGAAGCACATCGGGCACTGGTACTTCTTGGACGTCGGCACCACGTGGCGCGGGCTGGGGTTGGATGTAATATCGCCCGAGTTGCTGGTGCTGTTCAGGGGCGACTGCATCATGCCGGGCGAGTCCAACCACGTGCGGTCCTGCAGCTTGCCCATGTCGACGTCGGCGATGGACGGCACCTCGCCGGCGTTCTCCTGCCAGGTGGACTGCGTGCGTATCGAGGCAGCGTCGGACCGCCCGTGTGAGGCCTCGGAGCTGCTCCAGGCCAGCGAGGGGGCACTGGTGTTGCTGAGGAGCGTCGTCGCCGAGAAGGTCGATGCCCGGGCTGCGAGTCCGTGTTAGTTCCCGTCACAAGAACACTGCGCTTTCACCGTCTACTCACATGAGGCTCCCAGGCCGCTCAATGCGACCATGAGACTCTGGACGCCGTAGCGACGGGCGAGGCCGAACAGCACCTGCTGGTCCTCCTCCGCCAGAGGCCTAACGCCTTGGTCGTCTTGCATGGTGTACGGGAACATGATTACGGCCCGTCCGTACGGCACGGATCAGGGCTGGGGAGAATGCGAGCGCTCAGCGCTGAGGGGGGGGAAGAGAGGGGGGTTCTCCCGTGCGATCCTCGCGGGCGAGAGTGAGGGGCCCGTCTCGGGAGGTCAGTCGAGATGAGAGGCTGTCGTCGAGAGTACCGGCATGTGGTCTCGTCGAGTCGAGGGGGCGGTGAGTCGTCGATGAGTCCTGGTGAGTCTCGCTATCAGAGTCCGGGGGGGCGGTTGAGCAGAGAGCGAAATATTCGACGCTGATTGAGCGGTTCGCGGCGGTTCGTCTCCCACACGATCGCTCGTCGTCCAAGATCCGCAAAATAGGGGCTCCTCGAAATCCAGCCGTGGTGTTGAAGGAATGTGTGAGAGTGTTAAGTCGTGTCCGCGAGCGAGGGGGGGGCAGCGTGAAAAGTCTCGTGCGGGATTCGTCCTGTGAGTGGTAATAGCAGAAGCAAAAGCAAAAAGTCGGCGAGAGAGACAGCGAGACGGCCTTCTAGCCCTTCTAGAAGGCTTCGACGAATTCTGGGCCCGTCGAGGGACATTATAACAAACGGGCTTGCCGGAGGGGATCGCTCGTCGTCGGCCCACGCTGGGCCTCCCTCCCCTGGCTAGCTCGCCCGCTTGCGCCCCTGGCCGTGAGAGGCTTCATGGATCCCTGGTCGACGGCCAACGCGGTTTCAGGGACATCATTTGCAGGTCGCGGATGGTCTGAAACTCTCGACGGGCTGGTTCCACCGAAGAGTGTCTGTCTGCCCCCAAGTCAAGTCTGCTGCTCTCCCCGCAGGCGTTGATGGGTGAGTGTCAGACGGGAGGACATGACTCTCGCACGCGTCCGGAGTACGTACCGTACTGAGAGAGAAGAGAGCGCGTGTGAGCGTGTGCATGGCATGCTTCCTTCCATCCATCCATCCCCCTGCGTCTCTTCTGCTGCGGCGGCCGCAAGTGAGCATCCCCCCTGCGTCAGCCGCCGTCTGAATGGCGGTGTTGCTTCTGCCGGCCTTCTAGAAGCACTGCTGCGGTCGCTGCGCGCAGAGGGTTGGCTGGCTGAGAGAACACGCTGAAGATGATCGCCCGCCGCCAGCCAACCTCGTCCCGGCAACGACATTGCAACGCTTCACGGTGTCTCGGATGCGAACCACAACCTAAGGCTCTCGCCCGGACCAGTGGTGCCTGTCCTGTCATCATCGTCATCCTCCATCACAGACACGAGGATTCGTCCCCGCCAGCAGCGACAAGACTCGCAACGTAAAAAGGGCGCACGACACGGACGGCCGCTTAGCGTGCTTTTTGCCCTCTTCCGTTCTCCTCTTGTTCGCTCTCTCACTTCCCCGACTGGTCTGGTCGAGAGGGGGCATTCGGGGGATTCTGGCTTAATCCGCTTCTGTCGGGTGCCAGAGACTGCCCTGCCCTGCCCTGCCCTGCCCTGGGTTGGATTGACTTGTGAGGAGCAGCATCCATCCTCTTCCTCCTGCCTATCCGTACCCGAACCCCGTTCAGGTTGCGTCGCTGTCGATCCGTCGCTTCTTAACCCTCCTCCTGTCTGCGTCTGTGTGTTGCTGGTGTCCGTGACTCGAACGAACTCTGGGCCTCAGCAGACTCTAGACTCTTGTTGGAACCCTGGACGGGCCAGCAGTGAGGCTTTGGTCAAATTCAGAGCGGCCCACCCATCCATTCCATCCCCATGTCCCCTGCTATGCCCTCTGTGCCTTAACACTTCCCCCGCTGTGGCCGCCGTCGCCGACAGAACACACTGAGAGAGCCCTGTCTGTGAAATGACCATCGGCCAATCTCAGGCGCCTCTCCTCTTCCCGACGGGGCCATTGCAAATCACACAAACGGCGTCGACGCTGCCGAGCCTTCACTGCGGAGCAAAAACCCAGCCGACGTTATTGGTCTGACATGACAAGTGGTTCGTGTGGCGGGACATGCAAACAAACACTCTCTTTCCGCCCGCGAGAACTCATTACAATCAAGGATTCCGGGCACTAGGCGTAGGTTCTGTGGTTAGATCCGTGGCTGTTGGCCGGCGCAGAGCCAGAGTTGGGGTTGCTGGTCTGCTGAGGAGTTGGAGATTTCGCCCAGCAGCGGAGGCCAGGGCAGGGAGATGCCTCTTTGGGACTGGCAGGCCTCGCAGGCCCTGGGGATCACGCGATAAAAGATCCGAACGCACGTTTCTTTTTGCTCTTCCTTCTGGCTATTAGCCCAGAATCCTAGCCTGAAGAACAAGTCCAGCAATGTGTCATGCATTGCTCGTCGCGGGGCCTCCATTTGCTGTTGCAGCAGTGCACTCCGCTGTTTTTTTGCTTTTGCTGCTGCAAATCTCTAATCTGTGTCATTATTGAGCAGGAAGTAAAGTAAATTGACATGCACGTTGGAGATTGGGCCATGTAACTGTGCATCGCCCTGCTTATGGCATCCCGGCCCTGGTCTGCAGAGATCTTCGGCTCGCTCTCGTCTCCAATTCGGGATGGCCTGGTCTGGTATTATTACACGTTTTATTGCCAACCCAGCGTGCTCAGCTGAGCCACCTTCTGGCTACGTACATCGGGGCCCAAAGCAATTATGAATACGAGTGCGTGCAGTATTGAGTCCTCATACAGTGCGGCAGTCGAGCTGAGAGAAGCTGATCCTGGGACTTTGGGTCCCTGTTGGTCGGGTTACTCCGAATCATTACTCCAAAGGGCTTCCCGCTGACCCTCCGCGTATTTTTATTTGCAATTGTCAGCGCCAGCGCGCGTGTTAGAGATGAACTTGAAACGTTCTCGAGATCGCTGTCTGACCTACACCATCCGGCTCATCTCATCTGCACGCATGACACTCTCTTACAGGGCAAAATCACAGGCCGATCAAAGGTCCCCATGTCGACTCTGCTTCCCCTCACTCCCAATACGTCCATATCACAACTCTCGAAGTTCCATGGCCTGGAGTCCAGCCTATCACGCCGCCGCTCAACCACACCTCCCAGTGACATGCCGCAACACCTTTTGACGCCTCTCGCTCCTCCACGACGCTCTCACAAGCCTCTCTCCAGCCCGTTCTCCTCCCCGGACCGGATCCGCCCCCCTCCTCGCCACGTGGCCCCCCAGGTTCCTGCTCCCCTCAAACTGCCCTCCTCCTCCGTCCTGCCTCCCCCCTTTTATATCATCATCACGAAGATCCCATCCTTCATCCCCCTCCTCCCAGATGTCTTCGCCCTCATCCAGCCTGTCACCAAACACCACAGTCACATAAGCCCCCGTCCCACGTGTCGAGGCATGCAGGTCCCCGGACGGGTCCTCCGCCTATTGACCTGCCCCTTTCTACCAAGCACCTCCGCACCGGTCCTGGCTAACACACTGATTGCCCGCCCCGGTCTCCTTATCGGCGAGGCCTCTAGTCAGGACCGGGCCTGCTTCGCCCAGCCAATTAAGCCAGCCGGCTCATCCGCTGTGGCAGCCCTCGCCGTGCCCGACCACTGTGCCGTGCCTTGCCTTGTCTTGTCTTGCCTTGGTCTGCTTGGCCCGTATCAACCGCTAACTGGATCCAAGCGAGTTGGACCTATCCCGTCGTCGGCCCAGATGATGTAAAGCCTCAAAACCCGAGGCCTCCTTGCGACTCCATGCCTGATGCAACACCCCCAGAACGCACGAGCACACACACGACACTCACTAATACCACCGCGACGCAACGCACAAACCGCTTCTTCTCATCCCCGCAACCCTTCCTCCCTCCCTCCCGTGTGACCCAAGCCTAGAGATAGGCCCTATTATTCCCCGTCCGCACCATCAAACGGCTGATCCCTCCTTGGCCCTCGACAAATGCCGCTTCGTGGGGAGACTGTGGCTAGAAACTAATGATAAGGGCACAGCACATATCTGCTTCCCGAACGACTCCCGAACGGCTCCGCGATGGAGAACCTACCCTAAAGACACGCAACTCATCTCATCCGCTCCCGCCTTGACCCTTATGCTTATCGTAGAGACGCCTATTTGCAAGGTTGTAATGATGGGCGTGCGACGTGAATCTTGTCCTACTCTGATTTGACGTGCCAGATTCTTACATCATCGGGCGTTTTGACAGACAGGGTCTCATGTCATGTCTGCATCTCGTATCACAAGACAATGCAAACGGCCAACGTCCTAATCCTGCAAACGTGCAACCTCGGGAACTTGCTATCATATATCAGTGGAGCAAAGATTGACAGATACACAGTCACCGAGATATGAGCGAGCAAAATCACGGTCGCCAAACAAGTCTCTTCTCGCGGGCTTGGGGGTATCAATACTACCAGAAACGCTTCTATCCTCCATCGTATGCACAGCTTTCCTCCGGCATGGACAAAACCCTTCCATCCTAGAAAAACGATATCCTCCTTTTTTTTTTGTGTCCTCCAAAAAATCCATGCAATTGGGGGCTGGAAACCCTTTCCAAACCCTGTCCTGCACTCCGATTCCCATGCCTCAACCATACCGCTATCGTGTCTTGATCCGCAGTATTGCAATATATAAAAGTAGACAAACAAGGAAAAAGTGTAGCTTCCGCGGCATTGCCGACATATAGCATTTGTAGATGTCCGTGTATATGAGGAAATATATAGCAAGAAAATGTTGTGGCACATGCTGGCCTTGTCGTTATCTCCCGGTGATTGGCGAGATCGTCTGCGAGCTCAAGGCTTCGCAAAAAAGTCTATCAGGTTGTAGTAATACAGGTGTCGTCGAAGCAGAATCCGCATTCGGCGTCCAGATCCAGGAAATAGACAGAAGTCATCGATCAAACCCAGGTCTAGTAGGCGTGAGCAGAATCATACGCTGCAAAAGGCATATTCTGCTCTATTGTCGTCGTTGGCGTCAGGCACTGCCCATCGGGAGCAGGGCTCGGGATACCTGTTGCCCCGTACGGTCCAGAAAAGTCGTGCTGGTGCATATATGGGCCATCCATCTGGGCGTCGCCCATTTCGATATCCTGCTCAGAGCTGTTGCTTGTTGCCATGGACCGTAGACTCCTTAGGTCCTCAGCAATAATACCTCCGCTTGATTGCGACATCATGGCAAACTGTTGTTGCTGTTGCTGGTGGTGATGTTGCTGTTGATCGTACATTGGCGACGTCGGCGAGTTGGCATAACGGTACTGAGCTGGCATAGGATTCGAAGGGGGCGTCGCGGCCGGCATTGTTCTCCTAGGAGGACGAGCGGACCGTCCGGCTCGAACTGGGCCTGGATTGGGCACGTAGACACGGCGTTGAGACGCAAGGTAGGCGGCGAGTCCGGGATTGGTGTTTCTCGAGATGCGAAACTGGTAGGGATCCGCCTCAGGGGCTGGCTGTGCTTGCGGCAGTCGACCACGGTTCTTATGGCCTTGAATTGACTGCCGACACTCATCCTTGATAGGAATGATGAAATCTTCCCGGTACCCCTGGATCGTTGAGGGATCCGAGCCCAGGGCAATTGCGTACTGGACCAGCATGGCAAGGTCGCCAAGATGCCTCGTCTCCAGTCGCTTCCGGAGGATCCCACTGGACTGCGGATGCCACCGCAACCGGTTGCGCTCCGCCTCTGGCCATGACGAGTTGGTCCAGGCTCTTATCACACCGGACTGCCGTAGCAGGTTGCGCATCCTCGCAGAGTAAGTCCATTCTCCACTGCTGGATCCCTCGTCGAAGTGCTTCACAATGTGGCTCACATACTCCTTGAAAACAGAATCGGCCTCGTCGTCACTGGGCGCTTCAAAGACCTGGATACAGTTCTCAAAGCCGCAGGCGAAAACTGTCTGCGGACAGAGGCTGACCTTTGCGTCGTCGAGCGTCGCACGGGCACCACTGTGGGCTTGCTTCAGATGAGTCTTGTAAGCCGTCTGCCAGTCGAAGACCATGCCACAGCCCCGATTTCGACAATACCACTGGGCATTCATGTTATGGAAATCCTCCATGTGGCGCTTGAGATCGTTCTTGCGGGTGCACGTCTTCTGGATGTCTTCCTCCTTGCAGAAGCCGCACGTAAAGGAGCCTTTTTGCTTGGACGCATTCGCGGCGGCGGCGGCAGATTCGGTCGAGGAGTTGTTGTCGAGCTGTACGGACTGCTTGGCAGCAGGTGCAGGGCTGGACTGGCTCTTTCGACTGAGGAACTTGGCGGTGCGCGCTGACATGTTGGAGATGATGCTGCCAGTGACGGACGAGGCGTCGGAGGAGAAGGTGCGAATACTAGCGGCATCGAAGACGCTGGGAGCATCTTCCGATTTGACGGATGAGTATGTGCTGGACGAAATGATGGAGGCCCGGTCGTTGACTGCAGAGAAGAGGCAAGCATGCCTGGTCAGTGACAACGTCGCAACGACACGAGCCAGTAGAAGAATCCCGGTCATTTTGCCCAGAGGGAACAGTAACACACACTCATACACTGACATAGACACAGACACATATATTCTCATACATGCACATGTGAAAGCCATGCAAGCAAACAAGCACTCAAAGACATCTCATACAGATGCAGAGAAGAGGAGACAGAAATTTACTCACATGACAATCCTGATGACCCTGCCTCTTCGTCCATGAGCTGAGTGATGCCGTCGCGGCCATAGCGACGCATCAGATGGCGCAGCAGCTGGCGGTCCAGTGAGTCGTCCTGTTGAGCCATGGTTGAGGCCGCAGACTGCTGCTGCTGTTGCTGAAGTTGCGGTTGCTGCTGGAGTTGATTCTGCTGCTGTTGGTCCTGCGGTAGGCCGTCGGCTTCGGCCCACGAGTCCGGAGCCATGGTCGAGAGTGGGTTTCTCTTTGTGTATCTTTGGGGATTTATGGGATTGGGGGGTTTGGTGGAGACCCAGGAAAAGAACCCCGAAGCCCTCTTTTTTCCTGGGGGGAGGCCCTGACTATTGGGAGGCCAGGTTGGAAGAAATCAACGGACGGGCCGTCGAGCGTGGTTGGTTGTGAAATGATAGAAGAGAGAAGTGAGTGAGTGAGGCGAAAGGATGGCAGTAGTGGAGGGTGTCTCGAATAAGTGTGGCTGACTTAGCACGAGGCGAAAAAGGAATGGACCAAGGGCAGCGAGTCTTGGCAGGAGGGCAGAGAAGGAAAGGAAAAGGAATGGGAGGGGAGGGGGAGAGAGGCGGAGGCAGAGGGAAAAGACGCCTTGGCTGCGCCGGCGAGTTGAGGATTGATTCGGATTGCGATTGGATTCCAATTGCAAATGACAAGCCGGAGCAGGGGGGCTGATATGGGAGATAGCGGGACGCGACGCGAGAGGAGGACTGCTGGAGCACTCTGGGGTAGAGATACGAGAGTGGGCAGCCGCGTGAGACAGCGACCACTAGAGACGAGACGGTTTTGGTAGGGTAAGACGAAAGGGGACCGTCCGTAGCTTGCAAGGCACGGCGTGGGCGATAAGGCGAGGCGAGGCGAGGCGATGCTGGCGGGCTTCTGAAGCGGACGGGCCACGGCGCCGGGGAGTCTGCGGCGGGAGCGAACCAGGGCGAGCCAGAGACAGGCCAGCGGCCAGGCGGCGGAGGAGGAATGGACTGGGCAATAGGGCCCGGGTCGAGAAGCGTGGTGGTGCTGGAGCTGGTGCTGACTGAAGCATTGACTAAGTGAAAGTCAAGATCATGGAAGATGGATGGATGCATGTCCAAGCGGACGGACTTCCACTTTGCCTCCTGGCAAGCACGTGGCCTGGCCCTCTCCCGGCGTGCGTGGTGGGAGGGAAGGTGCAAGTCGTGATGCATCGCGGTTGCCGTGGCTGAGGTGCTGCTGCCCTGCCTGGGGCCTCGCGCACAACTCCATACTTTACATCCTCACCATCACCGTCACCATCTCTGTTCCTGAGCACCACTCACAGGGACCTGCATCTGGCGGTTCGCTGCCGAGACGGGATCTCCACTAGTGCGGGCGTCTCGTTGCTATTCACAAGAAGATCTTGAGATGCTCTTCCCGGGAACCTGAACCTCGCGGTGGTTGAGCTGCCTGCCCTGTCTGCCCCCGGCCCAAAGATCGAGCAGAGGGCTGTGCTCTCAATCGGGCATCCACACATATCCCGGCCCGCTAGTGGCTCTCCAGGCCCTGTTCGCAGTGACAGATTAGCGGCACAGAGTGACCGAGATATCGCTGGATGGCTTGCGCTGACTCTCCGTAGATGACGCTCTAGAACGATGACGACCTGACGGATGCAACGCGCTCCGAGCACTACAAGAAACTCTGATAGGACGACACGGGAGGCTCAGCGTCTCTCGATGGCTTCCTTCACCGTGACCTAGCCTGGATCTCACCTCGCTCCGATTCCAGCCCAGCCCGGCGCACGCCACATACGCTGAGGACTCGTTAGTTGCCTATAGCCACCTGCTGCACGCAAACCAAGACGCCAACCAGAGAGACAAGGATCAAGATGTTCCAGCAAAACCCGATCCCGGGACCGGGTCCATCTATCAGCAGCCAAAAGCAAATATCAATTACCCTGTCCATCACCTTGCAGACCAAACCTTGCATTCGAAGAAGAAAAATCTGCACCACTTGTCCGTTCTTCCGAACGTCGTCCCGCGATGCACAACGAACCGTTGATCCTCAGAGCCTCCGTCCCGGTGGAGCGCCTGGGCCACCGCTGGCTTCGTGGATGATCCCCCGGCGCAAAAGGGGGGTTAGCGCTGAGAGCACCTACACTGAAGGGTTTCTTAGGTGAAAGCATCTCGTGATGCAAAATGCTCCCCCGCTGCCAAATTGGTCGAGACTCGCGAGACACACCTGCTAGGGAAGAGCCGTCGGGACCACCATGATGGGTTCTCCATGATGCCATCTGAAGATGGACGTGGACGAGTTCCCGTCTGGAGAAAGATGGAGCGGAGTGGTGGAGTGAGGCGAACGAAGAACGCTGCTGGTGGTGATGACGCGACAGGGACTCTCAGACCCCTCTGCAGGGACGGTTCCGAGGTGAGACCTGGCCTGACTGACCCAAGCTTTGGTGATGCTGTTTTTCGCCCGTGGGGGGCCTGCCGACGCCTCGTTCATCTCGGCCGTTTTCGATATCAGTGTCCCTGCTGATCCTCTTCATTATCCAGAGTCAAAATCCGTTCAACATCATACATGATCAACGCCCTACACCCGGCTCCGACCTCCCTATATCAGTCACAAGCAATATATCGCCATGGCACTTAATCAAGACGTGCAGCAGCACGCACGAAAACACGAGACATGGCTACCCAATCAGCCCTACCCCCGCCCCATTAATCACTTCCGTTGATAAGAGGCCCATCTGTATCTTTCTGGTCCAGTCCCAGAACTACGGAAACGGCGCGTTATCGCCTGCGCCGCCGCCATTGGCTGCTGGGGGTGAGCCGGCGTGAACCCTGTTCGCTGCAGCTGTGATGACTGCGTGCGCTGACACATGAATGAGACGTCGCGGCGATCTCGTTGTTCATGACTGCACAGAGATTTCTCTGCTCGGTCTGCTGACTGCTTGAAGGGCTCGTGCTGGCGGGCAGCAGTTCTTGTATCTGCGCTTCAGTCTGGGGAAGAGCATCGTCACAAAGACGACCCATCGGTGGCATCATGGAGCCGAGGTCATCTCATCTCACCCGCTCCAATAGCTCCGTAGCCCGCAACCTTATCATGCCCTCATCGCCACGTCTACGGAGGAGCTATGAGGAGGGAACGCATGCACAGCCCGACCCCTGAACGGCGGACAGAGCCAATGGTCTCCTCGCAGAGATGCACATTGGCAGGCTCTCGAAAGGGAATCGGCAGCAGAGCACCCTGGCCTTTGGGCTCCTGCAATTGACGCACCTGTCGTCTGCATGGTGTATTGCTATTACGTAGGGACAATTACCAGAACCTCGCAGGCCAACAATTGCACCATCACTGTCAGGAATCGCTGAATAATTCGCGAAAAGTCGTGCAATAGCCAGTGTCTTGCTTCAATGCGGCTGCGAACCATCATCAATCTGACCCAGGTAGTTTCGTTGCGCCCGCAAGCAGCTTCCACAGCGCTTCCATGCAGGGCTTGGGGTTCCCTTCCCGCGCGCAGTCTTCCAGAAGGGCTACGGAAGCTCTTGTTGGCGAGTCAGGCACACCGTACCCCTGGCGTGTGACGACGTCAAGCTCGTGAATCTGTCTGTCCTAGTTGCAGGTGATGACAGAGCTCTGGACTACGTCTCAACTTGCATCCTTGCGTTCTTGAAGCAATGATTTTCGTGAAGCGCCGGAATATTCGGGCCAAGAAACCCCTGCGTCGGAATATCGCGAGGAAGTGTCACCATCAAAGCTGAAGGCACCCATTTGCCCAAAACCCCTTTTTCATTTCATATGGCTTACACCCATTTGCAACGCCTGGTCAAAAGTCCTTCCTCACTCAAAATCTAGACAGGAAACTCGGCCCCTGATTATTGTTCCCCGACGTCCGCCTTGGCCAAGACTTACCGGACCCCGTCCTTGACAAAGTACGTTGCACTCCCTGTTGCCGGCCGACTCACCACCACAGCATGTTCCTTCTGCTCCTCCGTCAACGCCATCCCCTTGTAGTATTCCTTCTCCAGCGCCTCCTTCACCGCCGCCACGCGATCCGCAGGGACCAAGTGCACGCTGCATCCGCCCCAGCCGGCGCCCGTCACGCGCGAGCCGTATGCCCCCGCGGCGCGTGCAATGCGGCAGATCTCGTCGAGCTCTGGGCAGCTGCACTCGTAAAGGTCGCGGCATGAGTCCTGCGTGGCATTGAGCAGGTCGCCCAGTTGTGTGTTGAAGGCCGTTGTGTCCGTGGCCCCCGTGTGCACTGGTTGTTCAAGGAGCGTGAGGAAGCGCAGCACGCGCAGGGCCTCGGCGAAGACGTGCAGGCAGCGTTGGCGCAGCTTGAAGCGCTCGGCACGCACGGGGAGGCGAGACATGAAGCGTGCCTCGAGTTCCGGGACAGTGATGTTGAGCACCTTGGCGACCTCCTCGCGCGTGTAGCCCTCCTCCTGTGTAAGTGTGTTCTTGACGACCTCCAGCAACTTCTCCAGCTCCTCCTCCTTGGTGACGCTCTTGGCGGCTGAGTAGTCGGTGCCGCTGAGATGGTAGAAGTACGTCTCGTGGAAGCCCTGCAGACTGATGCCCAGAGGTCCGGCGTCGGTGGGCAGCTCAGTTCCCGGCGGGTTCAGCACGGCGTTGAGGTAGGCGGCGGCCATGCTGCACTCAACTACTCGGAGGTTGTAGTGGATGGGCCCGGTGACCTGCTTGTTCGAGGTGACGAACGACTGGGCAATGACGAAGCAGAGCTCGGGATGGGTTGGAGGGAACTTCACGGGCCGGGCTGCCAGCGTTGGGCTGAAGGAGACGAAGAGAGCGGCACCGTTCTCCGAGAAGACTGAAGCTGCCTGGTCCATGCTGTGAAGATGTCAGTTGCTGAATGTCATATCTGGGAATGGTGTTCTTACCCGCCCGAGTTGACTCCCACAGCTCGCTCACTTACGATGGCGAGCTCAGTCAACTCCTTCTTGTCCACCGCCTCCTCGCCGTTCGCAACCATAACCGCCAACGAGCTCGCACTCACCACAGCCGCGCTGGAGCTCAAGCCTCCTCCCACGGGCACATTCCCGTCCATGAGCAGCTCCATATTGCACGCCCTGAAGCCCTCGCCATGCTTCTCCCTCAACAGCTTCAACACGCCCCGCAGCCCGCTCTTGAAGTAATTCGTCCACTCAAACTTGGTCGCATCGATGTCCACATCGCCTCCAATCGGGATATCAAACTCGCCCGGCGCGAACTTGTCGCCCTCGACGTTGGCGATGCGGATCTTGAACGTCGTGGCATCGGCGCTCACGGGCGAAGCGCAGACTGCGAGGAGCGCGTCCGCCGTGATGGCCATGGGCAGCACCGAGTATAGCGAGTAGTCGATGTGCTCGCCGATGATGTTGACGCGGCCGGGCGAGCGCGCGACGAAGGTGGCCGGGTGGCCGTATGTGGCTTCGAAGGTGGTGAGCAGGTGATTCCATCGCGGGGCTTCGGATGCGAGCGCGGCGGACGGGTAGATGTCGGCGAGGGCGCTCGCGACGGGGACGGGGCCGGACATGGCGAGTTGAGTTGAGTTGAGTTGACTCTGTAGATGTTATGTTTCTGGTGTTTTGAGCTCTGGCAACTGTTGAAGATAATAATACCCCGCAGTTGCCCCTCGTGGATCCAATTCCAGGGTCTCGGGAGAATGACGTCTGATGCTGTTCTGTGACGTCTGGCTGCGTCTCTCACATGCGTCTGGATGTATATCCAGGTGTTGAACTTGCAAAGCGTCCAGCAACCAATATAAGTCAAGAAGAGAGAATTCCTCCCTCCAGAAAGCCCGACCTCGTGTCCTTTCCCTCATCCTTCCCGCCCCCTCCTCACCTGTATTTGACGTCCAATCTCCCCACCAGGTTTAATCCTGATCTCGTGCTTTGCCGCCGTCATGAGAATCGGGCGGTCGGCGATTCTGTGGAGAGGCTGTTTAGCCGCACGAGTCGCTGCTCGACATTCGGCGGTGCCGGGGGGATGAGAAACCCACTTGGGGGGGTTTTGGCTTGTTCAGCTGCCGCTTCGGGGGTTCCGCTCGGCGCCGAAGAGTGGTGAGCTTTGAGGGACGGTTTGGCGGTGATTTCGTGTTGTTGAGAGTTGCTAACAAGCTGCTTTACTGCTTGGAGGGGCTTGTTTCGATGGTTGTCTAACTGGTTTGTTTTCTCAACAACTTCAATGCCAAACTTGAGCTCAGTGCAATCGTGATGCCATCTGACTCACTCCAGACATTCTATGCAAACACCCTCCCGACGTCTATTTAAATCAGCTCTTGAGAATCTTCTCCTGGAAATTTCTTGTTTCATCAACATCTCAATTATATACAGTACTGACATAGTCAGTATAGAGGTCCTTGACAAAAATCGGAAGATCCTCGAAAGCGTGGTCCAGTCTCAGATGTCTGGTTCGAACATACATCCCTTCGTAGTCTGGATGGCGTCGCGAAAGCTACTGCGATTTACTTGGACACTGCATACACGTCATCTTGACTAGGTAGCAAGTCCTGGAGAGAACTCATGGTTTGTTCTCCTCTTGGCTCTGGCGCTCGGGCTGGTTCGAGATACAACCTCAACCCGCAAGCCAGGAATCGGCACGCCGTGGGCACCTTGTCATCCAGACCTTTCTCCTTTTACATCTTCATTTATATACGCATATAACGGCTCGCTAAAAGTTTGACGATTCCCCAAGCCATGACTCCTCGGTTCTCTTTTATTACGACAATAACCCGACCACTTCGCGTCTTTCTACTTCGGGCTTGTAGCGTTGCAGCTCTAGCACCAGACTCGGAATACCTTGTATCTCTGAGGAAGCATACAGAAACCGTTCAGACTTGGCTTGGTGTTGGCTCTATTCCGTGCAATCCAATCAATGCCTTGACTTCTGTATAGAGATTTGGAGCAGCTTCGTCCTCGTCTGGACGATTCGATCACAATTGATCCCAATCGATCCCAATCAGATGGGCGATATATGGGGACCTACGGCGCTTAAGACTGTGGCTCGAAATGCCCCTCGATCTATTGAAACACAAAGGGGAAATAATATTTCCGGAAGGGTGTCAGAATCACTGACTATAATGTTCCTTTTGAGGCTGAGGAACTGACATCCGCCGCTATGAAGCAACCAGGGCGTCTTTGCTACCCGAAACTTTCGTCGGCCTCCGACTGAATGGCCTGGGTCAAAATAAACCATACAGAGCATTATCTGTCATATGATAACACTCACACTAATGACTTTGCTCTCCGTGGCGACGAAATTGGGACCAGAGCGAAGAATGCATGTACCATGTTGAAGAACATTGACTCGTATAAGTCATGTCGATCGCCACCAATTCTCGCTATAGGCGGCGACCAAAGACTACTGACCTTTGTGTTTTGAATGAAGAGAGGAGCAGAAAGCATGGACCTAATTGCTTCTCATCTATCAGAACACCCATGGCGCGTCCCCGATATGTCTTTCCCAGAGGGCATGGACCTGAGTGGAACTTTATATATATACTCATTTGAACTAGATGTGGGAGGACTACTATGTTCTGATGTTACGAAGGCATCGGCGATGAATGGGCGTCCTCGTCGTCTCCGATCCGTCGGGTCTTGAATTTTTATAATCTAGCGCTACTGTTCTCGGGGCGGAGAGGTCACAACCAGTCAACCCGCTCGAGTTGAAGCTAGGGTTCACTGTTCCAAGGCCAATTTTCATCCTTTTACATCACCTCGTTCCTTTCCCAGACGGTCGGACTCCCTCTTCGTGACCGCGCGTATAAGATTATTACTTTCTGCCCATTTCCTTCCTGCATTGCAGCGTCCCACTCCCAGCTGCCGCGGTTCACAATGTCGTCCCCAGCGGCGTCTAGGGCCGTAACAACGGTGATTCCTGTCATGTTCAGCATTGGAGGATTTGTTACCTCTGTGATAGGTCCAGTATACTTGTCGAGCCTCGGCGCGCGGCACACGACTTCGATGGTCCATTGCGTCACGACGCACTGCACACTCGTCACGAGGAAAGCTCAATTGAGCCCTACAGATATCACTACATATTTTCTAGCCCTGCCAAAATATGAATATATTTAACCAGCAGAATCACTGGAATACTGCGTGGCATCCATGCCTTCAGTGTGACTTGGCTGGCGCATCCCGGCTTGCGATACACAGTACCGCTCTGTTTTTTCCTCCCGCAACATCGTTTTCTTTTGCAGGATGTCGATTTCACTGTCCCTTGCTTTGCTCTTGGGGCTCGCAAGAGCCGAGAAAGATGACGCGAACTCGCCCTAACAACGCTGGCAATCTCGTCGAGGTTCTCGGCAAGCCTGGTGTCTCTCATGTTGGCTTCGTTGACTGGGTCAGGGGCTGGATCGATGTGCCAACCTACGAAGTCCTACTGAGGACTCATATATAGAGCGCCATCAGTGTATGTTCCCGACCTCGCGACTATATACGAAAGCAATGCTTCAGATGATACTTTTCTGGGCTGGCGGACTGTGCATCCGTCCTTAGATCACCGTTGCAGCTACACTTATAGGCGACACGGAAGCTCGTTGAGCTGATGAGACAGCTCACTGTGAAGAATGACTGGAAAGTATACACAGTGCTTTCCCTTAATTGATGTTCGCTCTCCCGGTCGTCTCTTTTGAAGGAGCGTTGCCAAGACCTTATCATGTATTATCCGCTCTTCACCAAACTTGGAAGAGATAGGTCATCGAAAAAGATGCGAATATCCAGACCATGTGTCCGTCGGCGTTAATTTGCACAAATGCTGCAGCAAGGGCATCTTCCTGAACTGGCATCTGACCGCTAAATCGATGCTCCAGATGATCGGACGACTGTCGACTTGGACAGGAGGGCGCTGTCACTTTCCATCTGGTTAAGGTCGCAAACAGCTACCATGACAATATCGAGCGACTCAATATAGACCTCCACCTTCAGATGGACCGACTTCAGAAAAGGCTCTGGAGAAGTTTTATGAAGGAGGATATGTTCGTAAGTCGATGCGGTTCTCAACAAGTAAATTGCCGGGGAACTCTCTGCCATCTCAACGCCAAACCGGACTTACTTCCACAGAGCCCGGGATGAAGCACCGAGCCGGGGTGTTTCAGGAAGGCTCTCTGCGACTAGCACCACTATTGCGAACACACCAGCAGTCTCCCACCACCCGCGAAGTAAAACGACTTGTTCATGGTAGTAATTGCGATTCTGATGTCTACACAGAATACAATCATCCCATAAGTATCTTTTCCGGAGGCTCAGGTAATGCCGAGACCTCGCGAGATGAGGACGAATCGAGCGTCATCTCGAACGCGTCAACCGACCAGTACACGATCTACAATCCGACCAACTCAATTTGGTGACTCTGAGTTCTGCATACGCGCTCATTGGGCTATGGAGGGGGAGAAGAAGGGTGAAAGTCCGAAGTCCGATTGGTTTAGGGGCCAGGTGCAGATATATGCGGTGAACGCTATGAGTGAAGAGGGTAGGAAAGTCTTTCAGTTCCATCCTTTCACTGTGCGCCCTTTGACATCGCGCCACCCAATAACTGCTGTCTTCTCGCCCTGCCCCAACGATAACTCCGGTTCAGATCAAGCGTTCACTATATTGGAAGAAAATTGGCGTGTTATTTCTCATGGATACCATGAGGTTTTCTATATAGTCACTTAATGTGTGGCGACTGCTCTTGGGTAAACTCCCACGTACCCGGGTGCCGTTATCGACTCGGCAAGTACGAATGAAGCCAGGCTGATTGGGGCCACTCGACTAGCTACTGGCTGTAGTGCCAAGCGCATGCAGATATAGACCCATTGGCTGATCGTGTTGACTTCGCGCAAGGTCTCAATGGCTCACTGGGATTTTATCCTCCGTCGATCATTCCTAGCCGTTCTGGAGCGCAACAGCCATTTACAAACGATTCGGGGGATCAACTGAGACAACTATATATTAGTAGAGCTTTGTGGAAGCGCGGGGCCCAGAGTCGAATGCCTTCTTTTCCTCATCCGACTCCTCCTATTAATGGTTGTCCCGTCTGGTGCATATGATGCGAGTGCCGCCTATTGCATCGCTATTTCAAGATGAGAAATTTTCACGCTCGGAGCTACTGCTGACTCCGGTTTTGAGTATGAAGATGCCATGTTGGCTTCTTGGAGCAGGTCATGCGCTGGGCATACACAGCCAGGCCTGTGGGTTGTCCACTTCTAGCGCCATACTGTCTGCGCCCAGATTCTTCTAAAGGGCCATTCATGATAGCAAGATTAGAACGCTGTCAATATCCCAAATTTTTGAATCCTCCGGAGCCTTTTTTATATATTCTGCCGCGGGTGCATCTCAGCAGTCGGGGTAAGCATGCTCAAATGACGACACAACATTATATCTACGCCTCACGGCGTGGCATAGTTCAGGCAAACCTGCTAACCTGACATACGGATACGCTGATGATGTATGTACATGAGAAGCTCTTGACGACTGTCATAAAGCCCTTTTCAGGCTACATTGACAATTCGTGAGAGGAGCTTAGGTCCGCGGTTGGACTGTCTTCCAACCCCAACCCCATCTGTATTCCTCTCTTGTGCTGATGACAAGAAGCTTCTGTGTTGTGAATTTGTGAAGCTATCATGCTATATATATGAAACGATACCCATCGATGACTTGTCAGACCAGCGTCAGGATTCTGACAGGCCAACAATTGGCGCACTGGTTGGGGAGGGTGAAACTCGGGATCATCCACACTCTTCCCACACGTACTGGAGATGTTGAACGGGTCCTTTGAGGAAAAGCCGATGGATTGCGACAGACCAACTCTGTGGGACTGCACCTGTGGTCCTTGAACGGAAGGTTGATCGTTGTATCCCATCAACCCAACTTTGGACTGGAACGTACTTCTGCCATTGGCTATCCTTGGTGTCGTGTTGGCCCCTTGGCTGGCTTGAGCCTGTGTCTCAATTGAAGCTGTGTCTAAATTGAAGAACAAATATATCATACTCAAACACTACCGGAATCCCTCGGTGATCAAGGGCTTCAACTGGAAATCCTCTAGGGAGGTACTGAACACACATTCATCATCTACAACCGTCTTTGTAGAGATGCCCAATGGCACTCGATGTCCTGGGCTTGAAGTGAGGACAGTGGAGCTAGAACCCTCTTCGGGCGCTCGACGCTTCCTCTACATCCATATCTTTCTGCTGCAAGACAAACTGATGTCGACTGTCATGCCGGAGCTTCTGAGCGACAGCCAGACGTATTCAAGTGCATGATACTAAGCAGCGCCATCTATCGCTGGCCATATAAAGACAGGAATTACACTTCCTGTGGCAAGGCGGGCATGAAAGACACCATATTCCGTGGTTCACACAGTAGGAGCTCGCATAAAGAACCAACGACCTACGCGCAATTCCCTTTTGATGTATACCAGGGATATAAAACGACGTCCTCCGTCGATGTTCTTGCCATCCATTATATCCCATATTATTTTCCGTCGGAGCGCGATGGACCTTTCTGCAGCATCTGAAGATGCTAGGGCAATGTTTCGAAATAGATGACGACTCGGTGGGTTTCGGTGCCCGTCATTGAATGGTTCGGTTTCTGCAGCGACTCGGCGATGGAAAGATTATGTGTTCACATGCTGGCAAAAAAGAGAACTTGCCCTCAAATTCGTACGAGCAACCCTGTGGACTGTTGCTGGCGCTGTCAGGGGACCGGCTATATTTTGGTCAGTACGGGGATTTGATTGGGTCGCGCGCATACTTGCTCATAACAACAATATATACAAGTTCTTGCCAGTACATTATTAATATGCTCCTACTACTCACATGCTCAATACTTGGCTTTGAAGACAGCCTGGCATGGCTTATTTAAAGTCCCCCCCATTATGTCTACAATGCCTGCTTGCCTCTGGGATCAACAAAAATGCGAAGTTCAATGTCTCGCTCGGCAGATGCTACAAATGGACCACAGTACAGAATGAGAGCGACATTCTGAAACTATACCACAGTCAATGAAACAAAATTGCACAGTGTACGTGCCTTATTATAGCACGTCCTGCGCTGTCATGTGGCACACTGACCTTACCTAAGGCCTAAAGTTGCCGCTAACACAAAGGGAAGGAGTGGAGGAGGGGATTGGAGGGGATTTAAAAGATGCCGCCCCTCCTTCTGAACTCTCCTCTCTCTCTCCACTCATCACACTCAGATTACTGCTTCACTTCAACAACTCATCGAACAAAGATCTATTCATCTACTAAACCAACAACAACTACTCTCATCATAATCATCATGGGTGACTGCGGATGCTCCTCTTCTGGCTCCTGCGGCTGCGGCTCTGGCTGCACCTGTTCCGGCTGCCCTGTAAGTCTTGGCCTATGACGTCGAGTTGGGACGACAAACTGACTGTTGGCGACAGCACAAATAAGCCTCTTCGATGGAAGATTTGACAACTCGGGGAGGTCTATGGTGTCTCGGGGATGAAATGAATGATGTTAACGATGGAAACGAGAAACGCTCTTTAAGTCTGTAGAGGGGGCGCAGGCTGACTTAGTCAATCGAGTCTATTGGTGTTGAGAGTTGACCACGGGTTACGCTGTGATGTCCATGTCCATGTTGTAAACTCCCCAGCGATGCATTCTCTATCTATCGATTCCACCGTATGCCTCCTCACACGAGATCTTCCGAGGGGAAAAAGGCCAATACCGGACTTAGAGACTGGCTGTACCAATCCTTTCGCGCGATATGCCCAACTCCGGCCTCCGTATCTTCCATCCCTCTCTTCTCCATCATGTTATCGTCTTTATCTCCATTCCGAGAGCACAGAGCTATACCCATCTCCAGTGCCACCCTCCCAACGTACACCCCAACTGCCAGCACCGAGATCACCAGACACGAACAACAGTATTCTCTCGCCCGGTCGCCGCCTATGTCACAGTTGGAAGCCGAATGATCGCTCACGTGGATCGAGTTAGAGATGTCGCTCGAGGTCTGTCCTGCAAGGTTGATAGTCCACAGCGTCGCGAGGAGGAGGTCGTACAGCACGCTGGCGGAGCGGGGGAGGTAAGCGAGTCGGGCGGCGAGGATGCGAACGAGGACGGTGACTAGGGAGAGGATCGCGAGGGCGAAGTTCGAGTCTGTCAGTCTGTAGCTTCCAAGTCAGAGACGGAAGGCAACGAGGAAGGATGGGTGAGAGCGTACTGTTTCGTCCAGATCAGAGGGATCTCTGCGTGATCCTGATGGTCTGCACGGGCAGAACTCTTTGGCTGGGGGATCGTATCGCAGTCTTGGGCACCGTCATAACTCCAGAGGCTCGCCCGGCAGTTGTCCAGATATGCGAGTGCAAAGAGGGCGAAGCCAGTGGCTGCAATGGCGAACTCTAGAGCCAGGAAAGCGTTGTAGACACGTGCAAGACGAGCCATTATCTTGGGAAAGAGGGAGACACAGAAGAACAGGATGGTGCCTTGGGGGCTATTGGAGCCATCTTGATACTTCGGGGCTGCATGTTACGACTTTCAAGAGCCAGCGCAACGTGAGAACGGGTGATGCAGGAATTCAATTTGCGGTCGATCATGGCTTAGGCGAAACTTGCTCATACTGCCTCAGGGGGTCAAAGAGTGCATAGAAGCGCATTATGATTACTTCAGTACCACCTTAGGGTGCTCCTGACCTAGCACTGTATGCGTACGGCATATAGATTCGAGAATGATGGTTGGATTGTATTGTCATGATGATGATTGCCTAGCAACTACCGGCATATCATTAAGGTTTGATGGGAATTGAGCACCTATGAGCTCCCGAGGTGATACTTGCCCGCCCGAGAATAAATAAACTGGATAACATCAAAATTATGGAGATACAAAAGTCGGTCATGTCATCGATACCATCCTAAACGCACACAAATCCAGATGTAAGTTGAAGGTCGGCCGAATTAAATACTTGAAGCTGTAGGGTAAGCTGATTTGCTTGAGGGTGAGGTTTTGGAACAGTTTCGTCTGCATTTGTCTTCCAGCTGATGAACAAAGAACCCGGAAACTTGGGCCTATAATGTTACAGAGTTGAGTTATACCCTATGGATAAGTCTGACTTACCTACAAATACTTGATTCACACATAACGAGGCTGAATACTTGGTAACTCAGTGATTCACGAATCGGGCAGCGGGAGGACCAGATGATTGGCTGCTCACCTTGCTATCTCTCGGTGAGCCCCACCGAGCTGATGATGTAACCCCGGGCCGTGGTCTCTCCACTCCAGTTAGCTTGGGCAGCTTCTCATCCGCATCCAGAGCCTCGTGCACCTAACCGAGGCACCTTTGCTCGCTCGTCGCCTCGCTTCACTCACATCTCCCGACCCTTCTTGCTCTTAAGATGACCCTCAAGTGAACGAGACACTTCAACGCTTTACCTCCGCATCCCGCCGAAACCATGAGTTCGGCGAGCACGGCGCCGCAGCCGCCGGTCGAACCGACCGATCCCCCCCCGCAAACCGTGGAAGGCCGACGACGATGCTTCATCTGCCTCACCGATGAGGACCCAAGCGATCCCGCTGGAACATGGGTCGATCCTTGCCCCTGCACGCTGGAGGCTCACCAGGACTGCATGCTGTCGTGGGTGACGGACTGCGAGCGCTCCAACAAGCCCCTCCTGTGCCCGGTGTGCAAGTCGCAGATCAAGCTCGAGGGCGTCTGGGATCCGGTTGTTGCGCTCACCGAGGGCGTGGCGCGCCGCTTCACCAGGTTGAGCCCCTACATACTGGGAACCTCGTTGGTGGCGGGCGTGGAGGTCAGTCTGCAGACGTATGGGCTGGTGGCTATGTGGATGTTTGCTGGGCGCAATGCTGTGATGGATTATGTGCTGGGCCCAGAGTCGCCGCGATATGGACGCATGGGTCTGCCACCGGGCACTGCGATTACCAACGCCTTGGTTCTGACGAACGTTGCGCCGGTTCTGCTCCTGGGACAGTTGCTGCCGTGGTTGGGCAACACCTTCTACATGCCTATAGCCGGCTTTGTAAGTACACCTTAGTGCTATGAACATCAGACTGCTGACGATATGCCACAGTACGGCGCCTACCACATGATGCACGACGACAAGTTCCTCAGCTGGCCACCCTCTCCCCGTCTGGTCATGGCCGTGTTCCCCTACATCCGCCACACCTACTTCAGCCTGTGGCGCGAGTTCGTTTTCCCCCGCGAGGTGAATCTTAATCGGAAACTCATGGGGCTGCCACCTTTGGAGCCGCAGGCTGAGGGCCGAGCGAACAATAGACGGAACGGCAACAACAACAGAAGGAATGCCAATGGTGGTGCTCTTTTGGGATTCCTTGAGGGTCTATTGCAGATCCTGGAGCAGCAGGAGGCCGACCTTGCGGAAGCCGACGGCGAGCGAGGCGTTGTGGGCCGCGCTGAGTTGCAGGACGACGATGGAAATATGATGGTCGAGCTCGTCATCGAGGAAGTGAACGACGGCGACGAGACGGACGAGGAGTTCCTGGAGCATGACATGGGAGAAGGCTTTGGTGAAGAGGATCAACTCGAACTGGACCCAGTAGATGTACCAGAGGCGGTACCAGAGGCGGTACCAGAGGCAGTACCAGAGGCGGTACCGGAGGCAATACCGGAGGCTGTACCGGAGGCGGTACGGGAAGCAGAAGGAGAAGCACTGATTGATGCGTTCCTCAATAATGCGCCTGCTGACGAAGCTGAAGGCCAAGAGCAACAGCAGCAAGAAGGACACAACCATGAGGTTCCGCAGGCGCCCGCCCGCCGCCCGACACTCACGAGTATCCTGTCTAGCATGTCCAACACCATCGTCAACGCCCTCATCATGCCGGGCATCTCCTTCGCCATGGGCGAGCTGCTACGCCTCGCCCTGCCCCGCGACTGGACAAGAACACCGCTGTTCCGACGTCCCGGCCTGCTACAGCAACAATGGGGACGCAGCCTGATCGGAGGCTGCCTCTACGTGGTGATGAAGGACACGCTGCGGTTCTACACCAAGTACCGCAAGGCGTGGGCGATGGAGAACCGCCGGGTCAAGAATGTCGAGCGCCGCCGGAACCGCAAGTGAGAGACGACCAACAAACATTTAAAGATAGCGAGCGAGCGAGCGGCATAGACGGGAGTTTTTGGGAGAGATGGATGAATGAATGGCCTGGATTGAGGGACTTGGGGCCCCTTGCTTGTACAAGTATTCGCTATTATTATTACTTTTTGCACAGCGAGGGACGTTTACAGGATAGGGAGACAGACAGACAGACAGACTCTGGAACATGAGCTACGAACAATGGGAATGGAATCTCTTTTTCACGGGTTAAATCGGTTAAGCTACGCCTCCCCGCTTGTCAAATATCGGGCTGGGCTGCCCCACGTGGAATCTTCCAGCCCGACGCCGCCTCACCGCGGGGCAGCCTCACCGTTGGGGAAAAGAGAGAAAGACATCGAAGAAGCCGCGCAGAAGCGAAGAGACCACGTCTTCCCCTCGCCACTCCGCCATACCCTGCTGTCCTTCCTTATATTCCAGACTCCCGGCCACAGCTACTCGTCCCCAACGCTGCATTCCCTCAAATCGCAGCCATGGTACGTCCCCTCCCGCTCTCCGCGACCGCTCCCTCAATTGGGCCTCCTCCTCCAAGGCTGAGGCTGCGAAGCACACACATGCGATCCCATAACATCCATCCATCGCTGACTCCCTCCAGGCCGCCCAGTCCTCCAAGCAGCGCCTCGCGCTCGCCATCTGCGACTTCCTGACCACCTGCACCACCGACGGCAGCCTCACCGCCGACGACAAAGACTCCATCGACGTCGCCATCAACTGCATCGCCGAGTCCTTCAAGATCGACCCCAGCGCCGCCCCCGCGCCCGGCTCGCAGCCGCTCCTCCAGATCTACTCGGTCTACGAACAGCTGAAGGGCGGCAACAACAACACCGCTGCTGAAGCTCAACCCTCTGCCTCCGCCGCCGCGCCCTCCGACGAGCAGAAGAAGCAGGCCGAGGCCCTCAAGTCGCGCGGCAACGCCGCCATGGCCCAGAAGGACTACACCTCCGCCATCGACCTCTACACGCAGGCCCTAGCCCTCAACCCCAGCAACGCCGTCTTCCTCTCCAACCGCGCGGCCGCCCACTCCGCCAACAAGGACCATACGTCGGCCAAATCCGACGCCGAAGCCGCCGTGGCCATCGACCCGGCCTACACCAAGGCCTGGAGCCGTCTCGGCCTCGCGCGCTTTGCCCTCGGCGACGCCAAGGGCGCCATGGACGCCTACGCCAAGGGCATCGAGTACGAGGGCAGCGGCGGCAGCGACGCCATGAAGAAGGGCTACGAGACGGCGCGCCGCCGCGTCGAGGAGATGGAGGCCGAGGAGGAATCCCTGCCGCGCTCGTCGCCGGGGGGCAGCGCCGGCGGGATGCCCGACTTCGGCAGCCTGGCGTCTATGCTCGGCGGCGGCGGCGCGGGCGGTGCTCCCGGCGGTGGTGGTGCGGGCGGGATGCCGGATCTCGGCGCCATCATGAACAACCCCATGTTCGCGAGCATGGCCCAGAGCCTGATGAGCAACCCCGACATGATGAACAACCTCATGAACAACCCGCGGTTGCGAGAGATGGCCGACCGCTTTAGCAGTGGCGGTGGCATGCCCGATCTTAACAGCCTGATGTCGGACCCCAACATTGCCGAGATGTGAGTCTCTTTGTCTAAGGCATCTTCTGTGTATAACAAATAGCTGACCTCTCATACAGGGCCCGGAACATGATGGGCGGCCCCGGCGGCGCTCCTGGTGCCAACCCCCCTGGCGGCAACCAAGGGCAATAGAAGGAAATTATCTGATATGATACCAGTATTGATTGGGATGGCATGGCACGAAACGAAAGACGAGCGATACAGTTTTGTTGTATACACGCAAGCAAGCAAGCAAGCACCACCGGGCGTAGACGGGGTTCTCCCATGACCAGAGTTGGTAGAGCTACAAATCAATCATATTCCCCTTCCTGTTCGTCAATCTGCAATCTTCAGTCTGCTCCTCTAACCACGCTGCGTGTGCTCGTGCTAGCCATCCCATATGCTCCCCGTCTTCTCTATCTATGATACATGGCGTTCCTTCGCCCCCCCTTGTTTTATCTAGCCATATGTAGTATAAGACATCAGAAAGAACTGTAATCATCGCTTTTACCTGCCCATGCAATTTTTTTCTCCTACTCCCCTTTTGCTCCGTTAATGAAATCATGTCGGCAATAATCTTCATGTCTCGACACTCAGCAAACTAATCCTGTTAAAAATGCCCCCAAAAAGATGTGAACCAGTTGGTCCTTCTTTAATCCGTATTTCGTCCCCTCGGGATTTACGAATGCGTCAAGATTGTTGCTGCGCCGGCGTTGATTGAGCGGTGCTTTGGTTCGCTCCTCGGGTCCGGCGTCCGCGATACCATGGATGTCTACCTCGCCTGCCCCCACGACCGCCACGTCGTGGACCTGAAGGCGCTGACTCGATGATTTGCTGATTCGTCTCATCTCCATTGCATGAACCATTACTTTTGTTGCAGACGCTCGCCGTCGTTGGAATTTCTAAGCCGGACTCGGTCTCCGGTTTGGCAGTTTTTGAGGAAATGCCAGTAATAATATTCCCTCGCCCACCAGATTGGTTCACAGCACTAGAAGAAGAAGCCCTCTGACTTGAGGACTGCGATGCATTGTTGCTGGCAATTTCCGAGATTTTCGACTCATTGTTCGAGGAGATGCCTTTCATCACAGGCGCAGACACATGGCGATGAGTCTTTTCTTCGCAAGTTGAAGGCTGGGAACTCGAAGCATCTCCTGCTACCACGGACTCCTCGAGCACGTCCGGTAGATGCTCTAGCTCATCACCCGCCGTGTCTGACTCCTGTGAAGTATGCGAAGGCTCGCTCTTGGACTGTACTCGTCGAGAGTAACGAGGTGTCCGGAGCATATTCGTGGGTTCCGCGCCTGCATCACCCTTCGCTGCCTTCGTACCCTGTGACGACTCCTACGCGTCACGGGATTCATCTGCGGTAGTTAGCACTGGTTTCACCCGTATCATATTTCTGCCTTGCTACTCACTTTCTTCTGTTCCATCATCATCCTCATGTCGGTGACCATTCTTGAGCGCTCGGCCGACGGCCTCAGTGAAGGCTTTCTGTCGGTCAATTTTCTTGCTGCCGTTTTCTTTGAGCTGCTCTTCAGCTTGTTCGGTGATGCTTGCGTTGTCTGGGCAGTGTGTTTCTCCTGCTTCTTCAGCAGCGACCTCGTCAGACCACTGGCGGCTCGTTTGCGGAGTTGTGGCCTTTGTCGTGTCGTTGCTTGTGGGTTCATCCGAATCGGTAGACATGTCTATGGTTGGTCGTTGCCTCGGCTTGCCTAGAGATCGAGGGGTGAAGGTGGCTGCAACAGGGTTCAATTTAGTTGCCCCCTGAGGTTGTGTTAGCTTGAGCTATCTCACAAAGCATCTTCACCGACCTCGCTCTGTTTGGCATTAGAGGAACTCGCAGGCCTATGCCCGTTCGGCTTCGAACCGTTCACCTTTGTCCCATTTTCTTGAGACTCAGTGTTCTCCGGCTCCTTGGTTGTCGACGTCGGCTTGACCTTGGATAACTCGGTTCTGGTCTGCTCAGATGACAAGTCATTAACAATGCCTGCCTGGCCAGCTGAATCCTCTGTCGTCTTGGTATCGTCGTTGGGCCGAACGAAGACCTGCTTTGACCACAAGTCCGCATATCTTCCGCTAGCTCCAATGAGCTCATTGTGGCTCCCCTGTTCAATGATCTGACCATTCTCTACGACAATGATGCGATCCGCGTTCATGATGGTCGATAGTCGGTGGCTTAGAATACAGTCAGCTTATGAGCCAGAGGAGGCGAACGTGATGACCCACGCTACGATGAAGGTTGTGCGGCCTTGGCAAAGTCTGCGGAAAGAAACCTGGATCTGCTGCTCCGTGTCGGTGTCGACTGCGCTGGTGGCTTCATCCAGAAGCACGATGTCGGGTTTCTTCAGCATTGCCCGAGCAATTGCGATTCGTTGTAGCTCGCCACCAGAAAGTTTCCTATAGTAGATTAAGCATGTTGAGCACGACGAAAAAGGATTCTAGGTCTTACACTCCGCGTTCCCCGACTCGGGTTTTGTAGCCTGCTGGATATTAGCGGAAGGATCGTGTAGTTCGTTCTGAGAACTGACCGTGAGTGAAGCCTTTGATCTTATCATGGATACAGGCCGCCTCGCAAGCTTCAAACACTTCCTCATCGGTAGCCGTGATTCTGCCGTATCTCACGTTGTTCATGATGGTGTCATCGAAAAGGATAGGATTCTGGGGGACTACGCCGATACGGTCACGTAAGCTGTAGAATGTTAGCATTAATTGCCGGCCTTTTTCGTTCACAATTACCTGAAGAGATCGACGTCTCGGATGTCTTGATCGTCTATGCGAATACATCCCTTTGAAACGTCGTAGAATCGGTCGAGGAGCTTCAACAGAGTCGATTTGCCAGCGCCAGTCGCGCCCACGAAGGCGACGGTTTGTCCGGCAGGAACCCTGAAACTGACATCTTTGATGATACCCTTCTGCTTGTCGTAGCTGAAACATACAGTGTCGAACTCAACCTCGCCAGCGACAAACTTCAAAGGTCGTGCACCCTTCTGGTTTTCCACAGAGGGTTTGGTTCTCATGATGTCCAGTAATCGCTCCGCATCGATGAAGTCGTCACTGATATTCTTTCCAAGCTTGGCAAAGAACTGAAGCGGCGAGGTCAGCTGAGCCCAGTACATCAGAAGCATGGCGAATTGTCCGGCCGTAGCATGACCAGTACGAATGCGATAAACGGCAAGGAATGCGCTCGCTAACAACCCCGAGGTCAAGACCAAAGTCTGAAAGCCGATCGAAATGTACCAGCCCAGTGCATACTGTTGCTCTCTAAGCCAACGGTTTGTGACAGCATTTGCATGCCGGTTGTCTTCATAACCGATCTGATTGAAGGCGCTGACGGTTTGCCATCCGAGGAACCCGGACTGACGAACGTAGTGTTCCTCGTAAAGGGCGTTGACACGGTTCCTGCTGGCAGACTTAGAGTTCGCAACCATTCTGCTAGCAATGAGAAGGAAGAACACGCCTGTAGCTACCGTGATCAGGCCTTCGTATGGTCCAAACGTTATGGACAGGTAGACCACGGCGACGCCCATGTCAATAAGCATTGGTACCGCATAAAGCAGAACATTCTCGATGACGTTGGAGACGGCACTGCCTCCATAGATAGCCATCATCATGTCGGAAGAGCTTTTGGAGTCATGAAAGTCTGCGGAAAGGTGCATCATATGGGAATAAGCGGCACGCGTAAGGGCATCGTGTGAGTAGTACTTGACTGGGATCCAGAGCCACTGACGGACGAGCTCAATTCCTGAATCTGACGCTGCCAAGCGGAGAGCAGCGAAAATTATGACCGCAACCCAAGGATTGCTGTGGTTCAGACCGCCAAGACTATCCATGATGATACCGGTTTGACGTGGGATGAGTAGGTGGAGTGCGTTGGAGCCGAACAGGCATAGACAGACAGCGGCAGCGCGCAGCTGCAGACCAACATTCCCGACAGGCCAAACATAGGGGAACAGGATCTATACAATCATTAGCCAGCTGTTCCTGTTTCGTATCGCAAGCCGATCGTGCTGGCGCCGATGGACCCCAAGGTATCGGAAGACATAAACATACCTTGAACCCCTTGGCATACTCAAACCAGTTGCCTCCTTCTTCGAGTCTCTTCTTCATGGCCTCCTTGGCTTCCCTTTCGCGCCGCTCCCAATTATACTCGGGCTCTTCCTCGGTGGCTTCCTCTGTATTCTGATCTGAGGAATCGGCCGTTTGGGTAGTCGACCCATACCCTTCACCATTCTCAGCGTGATTTGCTGTACCGTTAGTTTTGGGCAAGAGGGTCTGGCGCTCTTCGTCGGTTGCTTCTTTGTCTGTCGACGTGAAGGAGACCTTGAAAAGAACAACAAGGGCCACCAGGATGAGACAACGCAGAGCAACTAACACCACATCGATGATCTCATATGTGCGGTACTCCTGGAAGGATGATAGGGCAGCAGACAGACCGACGATGGTGGACTCAAAGACAAAAGCAATAGCCCAAGAACCCACGAAGGGATAGGTAGTCAGGTACTTTGCATCAAGCAGGTGACTAAGCTGGATGCCGAAGACCAGAATGCATGAAAGATGACCAATGACAACATGGTCCGGAAGAGGCCAATCTCGAGACAGACTCCAGCGTGTGGCGACGGCAACGAGTTGAGCCACGTAAGAGGCAAGGAAGAGACCGAAGAGGACAAGCAACGCTTTGGAGTTGGGCCGCTTGAGGTCTTGCTTGGAGGCCTTCCTGATGGCTTCGAGGTTACAAGCCGAGAAGAGGCACGCGGCCAGATAGTAAAGGAACACAAGGGCCGGATAGGTGTAGTGCAGGACCACCAGGGCGTAGGCGGAAGAGGAAGCCATAGCGACGATCTAGCGAGATGCGCCAGAGTCCAGACGGCCGGGCCTCCTTGCGGGAGGATGAAAGAGGCAGGGAGTCTTGTTCTGAAGCAAGAAAGGCGTCTTCTTGGGCGCGGGCAGAGCTGAGTTGATGGCGAAGTTGTTGGGTCAGGCCGGGAGGTGGTGATGTGGAAGGGGGAGAAAATTCTCAGCGTTTGCTTCCGGGTCGTGACCGGCTTTGTGCAGGTGATGCAAGAAGCTGAGAGGTTCCCTCGCCTGCAGGTCTTGCCTGCCGAAAAAAAGTCTCTCCGGGGAGATCACAGTAGGACGTGGTGGAACCTGTTCAGGGCTGCACCTGCCTTCCACTCAACAGCTGGAGGACGCGAGACTGGGAGGCTGACAGCCTTGGGATGGAAGGCGCAGATCGCAAATCAGGAGTGCAGCTGCCGTACGAGTTGAGCAAGCGAGCGGCGGCCCAACAGGACACGGCAGAGCGGAAAGGGCGCGAGAAAAAAACTTCGCCTTCGACACAATTGCGCCGGATCTCTCTCTCGCTCTCTCCAGCTCCGTGTCGATTGAGGCTGCCGCAAGTTGCCGCGGACGGTGCGGCGCGGGTCGAAGCTGACGAAGATTTGAGGCCACGACTCTCAGGTGGGATTCCGGCTGTTCCTGGGGTTTGCAGGCGATGCTGACGGCTGTTAGGCGTGCGATTGTCTCGACTAGGTCTCCAAAGATCGAGAGTGCCCGCCCGAGATTCTCTTTTGCCCTCAAACGAAGTTCTACAACCAGAGAATCGCCCTCGCGAAGTTCCCACGACGCAGTCAACAAGGTTGGATATTCAAAAATTCGGACAGGTGAGGACTTGACCGTGGGGTTTCATTGGTGCGGGAGCTAACATTGAATCTCCTTTACTGTTCCGAATTTAGCCTTCAAGGATCAATTGCCGAGGAAACGTCCAACCGAACACTCAACCGCCATCAATTGATGTCTGGGAAGCAGCTTGCGGGCAGACGCAGGTTCAAATACAGCTCTCTCAGTGACCTCCTTTCGACCTGCCTGTGGGTGATACTCTCCAAACACTGGACCAGGGTCTTGGATGCGAGTTGATATCCACTTGCACCCGGGTCACACGCTCAAAAGCCAAAAATGAGGCTGATTGGCGCAGGGGCCCAGCTCCCAACGCTGTGGATTGCCTCAACATGCCCCTGAAGGCTGCTGCCGGGCGGACAACGTCTCAGTCGCTTCCACCCTCTGTTAGTGCACGAGAGCCTGCCGCATTCCTGCAAGGACATCGCGGGGACCCGAAGCTGCTGGGCGAGGATTTGTAGGATATGACATCTCGGATCGGTCATTTTCCTAGTTCCCACGTTCGGGACGATAAATATGACGGGAGAGGGCCGAACCCGAGGCTATATCATCATAGCTTGCTCCGTACCGGAGCTACAAGAGATTCGGACGGCCGAGTCAGTCACCCTCCGCTCCCTGACTAGTAGGGACGGAAGAGATTTGACGTCAACAGGAAGCTGGCAGAATCAGTTCGACTCTCCCTGCTCGAATTTTTTTCCCCCACGAACTATCTCCCTAACTGTCGAAATTTGTCTCGTTGTTCGTCAAGTTTCAACCTGATCATGGCTTAACATTGCCTCGAATCGCGAAGTCGAGAACACGTACCAAGATGCGGACCACTTTCAACATGCATGTACAGGCCGCCCTGCACGAATAGGATCAAGTCACGCGCACCGAGCATTTCATGTCTCCCTACCCAACGCCAGACGCCAGCAGGGAAAAAAGCAATCATCAATGCAGGTGTCGCATCATCAACTTCGAGCCGAGATGATGGCAAGCCGCTAAGGATTGGAGCCGGGTTCAGTACGGGAATCAGTCACCGCTCTTGATTGCTAAACTCAAGTCTTCTGATGGCCAAAAAATCCGAGAGTCTGGCAACAACATCATGATTAACCTCCGCATTCTGGTGCCGGACCCGATCCCATCTGACACATGCATTGCCCACGCGGCAGTCGCCCTGCAAGTTGAGGGCGTCTAGCGACAGCCCCATATCGGAGCCAGCAATCCCGGGGTGCGCAGCATTCACCGACTTTCGCAATTTCAATTCGACATAGGCCAATTCCGAAAGGAGCGGTGAATCTCGGCCTGTGCCGTCAAGTCTAGATTCGGGATCGGTCCATGATGTTGCTGTTAGACGAGAAGGTCCCTTGCAGGTGCTCCACGGAGGCTAGGCCCATTCGCTCACCGCAATCATGCAACAATTTGAATGGCCGCCCAGGGGTTGAGGCTCGTTTCCTCTGACTATAGTGGACGAAACTGGATTCGATCACATGGATTTACAGAAAGAGAGTACCGGTACGTACTTATCATTGTTGGCGAGTAAGTTGGGTGCAGAAGGACTGATAAGACTAGTAGGAGCTGGGCCTATGACCGCTTCGCTTCAGCTACCCGGTACGAGCAGGGAAACCCCCACCATGGTTGACCCCCATTCGGAGATTTTGGAGGGCTGGAATGCCTTCAACCAGCGACACATGAATGGAAGATCCAGGAGTTCGCCACAGTGTCGCCATCGATTCACGATTAGAACTTCTTCGTGTCGTCACTGCAAACTCCAGCCTTTACGCTGCACCCGATTGTTCAACTATAATCTCGACTCCTCGAAGAACCCATCACGATCGTGCATGCACCGGATTTGGACACATTGAATTAAGCTCTCGGCCGACTCGACTCGATATGATGGGGCTCGCCGGTCTTCCGACAGCCACAAGCAAGTCTCCTTTTCAATGTGGAGGCTTCAGACGCATGGCCGCCCTCAACCAGTCATCATTCGTTTGAGGTTGATACAACAGCCAATGAGGATAGCACAATGGCTCTCGTTACGGCATCAGAAAAAAGTGCATATTCAGATTACCTAGCGTACGTAAATGGCCATGGAAGCAGACAACGGCTGGCGAGGCGCGTCTCCAACTTCAGCCTCCATGATAAGTATACGAATAGGCCCTAATTGTTGGCCTTGACCGAGATCTTTGACAGAAAGGATGACAAGGAACACCGCGCTACAACGTTTTCCGACTTTCATTTCTCGTTTCTCGTCCCATCGTTTCTGCCCCTCTTTCCAGCAGCACTCATCCGCCATCCCGACGTCATCGAATCTCCCAATGGGGTTCCCATGTATGTTCATGAGGATGGTGTTCCTGCAAACCCATGTTCATATAAAGATTGGGATTACACCCGACAAGGGACATGTCCGGCACTGAATGAACAGAGACCATGGAGTCGCGGTGCATCGGGACTTTCTGGAATGGGTCCAAACCCATGTCGAACACGTCGTCATGAACCTCGGAACCACGATGACCCTGCTGAAAAGGGTTGGTCCAGGTGGGCGGGATGCCATCTGCTTCCGGGCTTTGGAGGTTCAAAGACTCAGCAGTACTGGCGCTGCTGGAGCTTCTATACTCGGGACTCATCGATCCACCATAAGGAGCGAACGTCGACGAGCATGAAAGAAGGCCATCAACGGACTTCTTTGCTTCATTGGCGATGTATTTCTGAATCAGAACACAGTTGCAGTCGGTATGCTTCAAGAGCTCTGTCTTGAGGTGGTATATCTCGGCTGTCAATGAGTCAAAGCAGCTTGAAAGATAGCGGTTCTGGTCCTCCATGGCCTGCTCTCGAGAGGCCAGAGCAGAAGCTTCGTCGCGTTTTCGAAGACGACATTTGGTAGCCGCGATCCGATTCCGTTCGAGTATCCGACGTCGACGAGGGTCCGATGGGAGATCATCTTCCTCATCGAGATCACCGTCTTTCCCAGACGTCTTGGACTCTTTGGGCTGCTTCTTGGGTTTGCGGCCTCGCTTCCTGGGCTTTGGTGACGCAGGACCATTCAAAGGGGCGCTTGATTCTGAGGAGACAGAACTGCTCTGGGATTGCTGGTATTGCCGTCGGGTACGCGACCGGCGGCTAGGCTTTTTGTCGTTCTCTTGGGGGAGCATCATTTCTGACGACACAATCCGTTCCTGTGGGATGGACTCCGATGGCTGGGCTGGCGACTGCATATAAGAACTGCCGAAGCCAATGTCGACGGACACCGGAGTAGTGTCCATTGCTTCCTCAAAAAAAGAGTTGCCAGCTGCCTGACTTGGCGATGGTTGATATAGCATGTTGCTTCGCGATATGGGTGACGCGGTGTTCAGACGACTGGATGGGGGTATCATCAGGTACGGCGTGTTGGCCATGGCCTCCATGTGAGAGCCGAAGAGTAGGTCCCCCGGCTGGTGGGAGAAGGGATGAACGAAGGCTGACATTTGTGATTAGACTGGTGGTGGGACTTGATGAAGAAGCAGCCACGGAGACTCTGCGTCCTAATTGCACCACTTGGCCTTGTGTTGTTGCAAATGAGATGTTACAACCACAGGCCACGACAAACGGAATGCTTCCACTCTTGTCAAAGTGTCGAGCTATGCATGGAGCTGGCGAGACACGACTCAAGTTGAAGGATGAGATGAAAAACAGAGGGGGACTCTCGAGTTTGTTATGGTATGTGAGACAACGGAAGGAAAAGGCGGGAGAACGTGGGTGCTTTTCAACAAGAGGATATCAGAGCAGTAGTTCTGCGGCACAGACAGGCGAGGGACATGGGAGGATCAAATATCTTGACCAGCAAGCCACCTACTGACCGGAATGCGGTACAAGGTGCAGGACCCAGAAAGCTTGGCCACACGCCTGGGGGCAAGCCAGCACATCGAACTGCGACCAGCCTGGGCGAGATTGGCCCGTGAGAAGAAAATAGACTTTTCCCAGAAGAGCGGGACGTTCAAATGCACATCTTCGAATGCGGAGGGGTCAGCAATCCGGGCCCCTCGCCTGGAGATGATGACTTGCCAGAGGGTGATTGGCCACACCACGGGAAACTTCCCGGCTTCCGGCGATTAGTTATCAGTGTTTGTGGTGTGCAGGTCGCAGGAGGGATGTGGACAGTCAAGCTTGCTCACAGGCTACAACAAAGCCGGCATCGAGGAAGAGGAGGGACGTTTGAGTTCTCAGTTGCAGTGGTTGGACGGGGCCCAACAAGGGTTGCAAGGGAGGGGGAGCGGCTTGCGAAGACGTGGGTGTGCTTGGACCACGGACCTTGGACCTTGGACTTGGACCCTGCGACGCCTCAGGGTGATCGCACGCAAGTCCACTGGGGCTTTGCATTTGCAGTCCCCAGCTGTTTGTCCACAGTACAATCCCCAGGTGTTGGAACGGTGGCGTCTGCATTCTCCTCGAGGAGGGGTGGCTGCCACACGGAGGACGAGACTCGGGACGAGCTCCCCGCAGGCTGGTTTGCTTGCCAGCCACACACCCAACTCAGGCTCATGTCCTGCTCAGTGCTTTTTGGACCTCAATTTTCAACCCAACCCGTCGTTACATGGGATGTGCCCGAGTGGCGAACCCGTGCCGTTGGGTTGGGTCCTCCTGCTCATTTGCTCACTATTCAATGCGGAAGATCCAGGGCACCGTCATTTCCTTCGAACAACCTGGCGAATATCGATGCTGCCACTGCGCCATCATATTGCATCTCTCGCTCATACTGTTTGGCATACCAGGCGTTGCAGGCCTGATGTGGCCCTCCCAACAGCAGCGGAGAATTAGCATGCCGTACCAACCGACTTTGCCGGCCTCTGTCGACGCAGCACATCAAAGACAGGTCTCAGTGCGTCTCGGCCGAGGCAGCGGGATGGATTCCAGCGGGTCCCCCGGGAAGGTACCTAACCGTTGAGACGATTGCAGCGCCGGGGGACGGCGGTCCTTCAGCCGGTCTATCTTTCTTTTTACTTTACTGTGCTAGCCTGGGCGGGATCACTTCTTGCGACTGGTTGCGGCGTCCAGACTAGCTTTCTTCCGAGCCACCAGGAACTCGACTGCCCCATGCCATTGGCTGCTGATCTAGTTCCTCGCTAGCTCTCTGCACTGCCATGAAGGCGGTGCGATCAGCAGACTGGCATCCCTACAAGCAAGTTTGGTACGAACGCGAAGCTTACCTGGTCGCGAAACGCGCATCATGGCTTGCAGCAGACGGTCGTCGTGGTCTCACTTCCCACGTTTTTGGGCCTGAGCCCAGACCGTAATATCGGGATGGAAAGTTCCTTTTGAATCACTAATCAACTGCAGGGCCACTGGTGCGAGGATCCTTAATCTCACTTCTGATACGACTGCAGGCAAACATCTTCGAGACCGGACTAGCGTTCTCAACAGACAAAACAACCGAAAAAGGCCCTTCTCAAAAGCCCTCTTTATCAAGATGCCGGACCGAGGAGGTTGCGATACGGTGTTGCTGTCGCAAACCAGTGGGCGAATGTGCCCTGAAAATTCGCCGGCCAGAATTCGCCGGCACCAGCGCAAGCGAGGGACCCCTCGCGCCGATCTGATCGCTCCTCTTGCAACAAATACGGGAACATCGATGCCAGTGGCTTGTGTACGTATACTGTACTCGTACGTACTTTCCAAGCTTTGCTCTGACCAGTGATATCAGCCGGAGGAGGAGATTGGTCTCGACCATGATCGACTACCGAACATTGCGTAGGCCCAATATAAGGTTTGGCCGGGCCCCTGGCGGGTGGCTGTTTCGCCTCCGGCACCCATACCAACACCCTGGATCTTGAGCTTCAGGTCCAGTAGGATGTTTGATCCAGGAGGGCACGGGGCAAGGGCTCTCTCTCAATGCAAAGGCTGACGGGGGGCTCCTTGAACGAGATGGCTGCACCGTTCTTCCAGGCCCGGCAGTTGTGTGCTGGGTTCAGGCGGTGGGATGTGAAGGGAGGGAGAGACGGGATGTGCGATACCAGTCTACGAGAGGGTGCGTCGAGACATCTTAGGCCTAGGCCATTGGAAGACGAGAGCACTCAAGCTTTCGGCTCGCTTATTAAGGGTGAGGTTCTCACGATCGACAAGCCGTCGCCCGCGCGGCGTCGACCTGGGGGAAAACAAGCCGCAAACCTAGGCCCAAACCCCCAACCCCCATCCAACCCGCCTGCCCAGATCGACTGGCGCCCGCCCTTCGCCTTGATACAGTACAAGTACACACATCGCGTTCGCGCCCGGGGAGTCGACGTTGGAGTTTACTGGGTCACCTCCGCTGTGGAGTATTTCTCCGGGGGAGACCGAGTTGACGATTAAACGGAGGGCGCCGATGGAGGTGGCTGAGCTGAGTTTCTGGCCCCGGGGGTTTTCCTCCAGGGTTTGGGACTTGACCAGAGGAATGCTGGCTCGCCAAAGACAAATCGGCACTTTCTTAGCTTGAGCCTCGAGAAGAGACATGTGCCCGTGATACGGCATAGCTCGACCACGGGCGGGGTCTAGCTCTCATAGCTATACTTGTTGAAGACAATACTCGACGGTTTGCAACGAACCTTGAGCTCGTCCAGGGGCAGTCTGGATGCCAAGGTCTCACCCGAATCCATCTGGTTCTTCACCAATTGAACTCTGGACTTGGCTTGGCACTTCCATAGGGCTGGGCTGCGTGGCGGACCTCAAGCTTGAAGGGGTAATAAATGAACCACAACGTGGGTAACTTCGCGCACGAGAGTGGAAGGAGGGCTTTCTCGCAACCGAGGGGGCTTGCTCGTGGCTTACCCCAGGGTCAAGCCATCGGGGAGAGATCTTTGCGTGGCGGAAGAAAACCTGCCCCTTTGCCAGCCACTGTCTTAGCCACCTAGCTGGGGACTCGCCCACGCAGCTGTGATGGACATGTGGAAAAGGGGCAACTTACTCTGGCAAGGATGCGATCTCGAGCACCCTGGATGATGATTGCCGTCAAGCACTGTGACGATTGTAAGTAACTTCAGGCTATCTGTTTTGTTGGAGGGTCAACTAACCCCAGCAACGTAGCTCGACTGGTTCTCAGCTGACCATCCACCCCTCACAGAAGGCGTACCAGTTCTACCATGTGGTGGACCAACCGCACCCTTTCCCATGCAGCCAACCATGCTAGCCTTATCCCAACACTGGAATCTGGAGGGTGCGCGCGCGTCTGGGTGTGGCGACCGCCCCCTCATCTCAAGGTTTCGACCATCTGCTGGTGGACAAAGAAGCGCCCCGTTGGCTCGACTGGCACCTGTCAATTCTCGCCGCCTCGATCTCTTGACACCACACACACTTGTTGTTCGAGCCGCCTGCGGCGTCAACCAAGTAGCGTGCGCATCGGTGGCCTGATGCTCAGCGATTGGCGACTCGAGAATTTGGAGAATACGGGGGATCGCCGTGTCGTGCGGTTTCAATCGGCAGCTGTTGAGGATCGATTGAGATCAACGTCGATCCTCTTAGCCGCATACAACGCTGCGGGTAATACTGCACTTTGTCAAAATTTTCCTGCCCCTAGCCAATTGACAGGTGGTCATTGCACTGAAGCCCAGCTCTTGTCGAGCCAATTGATCCTTGTAAGTGACCGTCCCATGAAGCTGAGCCAAATGCTCGGCCTGTGACGGTTGCCCTCGATTTACTGACCTCTGCCTAGCATGCTTGTGTAGTGAGGGGAACAGTTGCGCCGGTAGGTCTACTATCCGAGGAAGGAAAAGCGACACTCCCTATCGGCGTTCACAACCGTCATTCCGCTTCCTCCTCGTATCTACTCCTTATGCAAGGCAACAATGAGTTCTCGGTGAAATGAATTACAGGGGTGTCTCAACACATTGGTGTCCCAGACACTGGCCAGAACGCAGGGATGGCATTACCCCTGAGTCCCAGGCAGACATTATTGGGATAGAGATACCTAATCCCTCGACCTGCGACCAAGTTTCTGGCCCTTCGATATCATCACAATTCTGAGATATCACCAAGATACGAACCGACCCATTTGCCGTACTCAGCCGCCACCATATCAGGTGAAAACGGCTAGCCAAATTTCCGAGGCGTCTCTCCAGAAAGCCTAGGCTGTCGCTGGTAGTGGGAAGGCTTGGGATCGAGAACCGGGACTAAGGCCGCGAGTTGAATGCATGGCACGCGAAATCCACACCTCTTTTCGCACCAGCACGTTTTATCATGAGCCCTGCCAGGCTGGGTCGTCACGCACCATATTGGCGCCAAGGAGCAATAGGAATCGACCTCGTCCACACCCGGCATTAGGTCGATGCTTGGCCTCAGTCCGCGCCAAAATCAAAGATCTGTGTACCGGCCGATAGACGAAAGCCGAGCTGAGTCCCAGCACTCGCATGGTGTGATTTCAAGGGAGGCTGCAGCTTCGGCATCGACGACTGGCCTGGACCAGATGCAGGGGGGATATCTCTTGGCGGCTGAAATGCAGGTGTGTCGTCTTCACCACATCAGCGAGCATTCGCCACTTGCTTGATGAGCACATCGTTCGGGATAAATTTCTCCAAAATGACGTTTACTGGCTAGGAAGTACCTTCAAAACGCGGGGCCAGGCTTGTTTTCTCTTGTCTCACGATGTTACCCTCCTACTAAGCGAGCTGACTGCAGCAGACAAGTCACGAGTATAAGCACATGCTTGGAAACAACAACCGCTAAATTCCGCGCATATGCGCAGCCGACAATCACGATGGGTTGCTAGGAGTCGGCTCCGATTCCGACTTCGGGACCGGCTTCTGACTGCTTTTCTTTAGCTGGGGACGGGTGTTCCCCGCGCTCCTAAATTCAAGTCACCGCAGTAGCGCGGCCTAGCTCTCGCGACTCGCCTTGAGACGCTCAAAAGACGAAGCAAAGAGGCTCTAGTGACAGCTAGTAGCTGGGCACGTAGTCATGCAATGTCGCTCTCCCCGGTGGAGTATTTGGCACAGAAGACCCCCAAAGAGCCCCCCAAAGTTGGGTAGTTGACTTCCCCAGGTTCTGCTGCAAGTTGCCGCGACCGTCCGAGTCAGGAATCAGCATTTGAAGACTTCGGTTCCGCTACCGAGTTACCGCGGTTCCTTGGCGGGTAAGCAGCATGCATGCATCTCGCCTGACAGGTTGTCACTGGGCGTCTAGATTGTCTACTATGTGGGGAGAGGTGGTGGAGTATAGAGACATATCCCATGAGATATGAACAAGAAGGGAAGAAGTCCGAGAGACCTTGCTCTCACCTTCTATGAGGTAGCGTGTACCGAAGGCCATGAACGGGGGTGGAAGTCCGCACCATCGGGGCCTTGGGCAACATCAGATATGGCAAAGATGAGTTGCAAGTTGACAGGATAGCCTTTTCGGCTTTAGAGCAGAATTTGACATCGCTATGGTTCAAAGATCGACATGTACTCGGTACTGCCCGTGAAGTTAAGCTTGGACTTTCGACTAGTGTTGACAAGCTGGAAAGCCGTGTGCGGCGAAGGTGCGGCGCAGGTGCGGCGAAGAGATTTCATGGCCGTTGTCAGTATTCAATACTTCCCAGCCCCAAGAGCCACCAGGATCTGTCACTTCTTTTTTCCAAGTCAGTATCGGCAGCCATGTCTCTGTCAACTGATTCATGATGTGATCCCATTTCTGAAAAGCCCCTATCTGACCCCCAACATTGCATCCCACTTCTCATTTCATATCTCCGCCTTGGCCTCTCCACAAACAACATCACAAACTATCTTTAGTTGCCGATCTACCGGGGAACCGGCTTTCTGACATCAAAGCGTACCGCCAACAAGACGCCGTAGAAAGCTGCGGAGACATGCACCGTCGCCGCCGCGTGACTAGGGACATTGGGGCTTATGCACGGCGTGTGAGACTGGCAGGCCGGGATTGGAGAGCCTCAGGGACCTACGATAACACTGCTCGTCTAGGCTGCAAGATTCCGGGGTGCTAAGACTCGATTGAACTGCTAGATGCGGAAATAGATTTGGCAACAGCATGAGGGAGCTCCGTCGGACTCAGAGGTTGAGATTGATGAGGCCTAGTTGGTGGGTTCTTCCGAGGGGAATGTGATGCATCGGGATCGAGCTCTTGCACGAGTCGAATGACACTCTTAGCTCCTCGGCTGTCGCTTGCGTATCGAGGCTCTTGTACAATGACCTCTCTGCTTAATAATAAGAAATATGCATTACTCTACTTCAGCGATGAATGTGGCGATGTATGACCATGTCGACGTTGCGAAGGGAGACCTTTTCCGTCGGAACCGCAAGTGGCCACCCCGTCGGATATCATACCTAGACGTCAGAGGCTCAAAGGAGGCTCTTTGATATCGGACTTCTCTGATTCGTGACAGTTGCCGCGGCATTCCAAAAGTGTGTCAACCCTCAGCGACCCCTGATATCAACATTTACGGGATCATCGGCATCTAAGATTGTGGTGTTGCTGGCGAATGGGGCTGTTTCTTTCCGAAACGTAAGAGCTTTGGCAGTCGTCTAATCAAATCCCTCATCTCAACGGAAATGTCGCAACGCCGACAAATCGGCAAGGATACCGACACAATGGAGGGTGGTAATTACTGTGGCTCTACGAACAACCTTCACTCACATTCTTATCCGGTGACAAATGGAACTCACGATAGTGGCAAGGTTGAGGGTCGTGGCCCATCGAGGATGGTAGGGTCGCAGACCGCACTGATCCACCACAGGCGTCTCCTGAAGCCGTCTTTGTCGGCTATTCGCTTATTGATACATCTGGGCGGGTACGGCTCCCCCCAGAGCATTGCTGATCCTTGTAAAGAACACTTGGGCGTTTGTGCCGAGTCATCGAGATGTTGGGATAGTCCCCGCACTGACTCTGGAGAGTGGCCTCATGGTTTTTCACCTCTGGTCCACACAAGCTTCAAATAGCTGCGAAACCCCTGAGTGTTTTGATAAATATACTCCATCGAGCTTCTCTCCCAAGTGTCCTTGGGTGATAGGGGCTTGTTACTTGTGCTGGGAGGGCGCTTAGTGTGGATAGACGCCAGTGACACTCCTGTCCAGCCTTGTGGATGCTTTATCTTCTCTGGAGGGAAGGTTATCCCAAGCTTCAGAGTCTCCGGACCCATTTCCTGCCCTTGTTTGGACAGCCGGATCTCGGCTATCGATTGCTTCGCGTGAAGCCTCGCGGAGTACCCATTCCACTCCCGCATGCCATCGGGAGGGGTTTCGTCGTGATTTCTCGGGTGTCACCCGTGCTTCCCCGTCCCATGCAGGGCCCAGAAGAATCCCGTCTCGAGGGCACGGGCGTTTGTTTGCTCCCCCGTGAAGGTCTTGGCCCGCAGACTCAATACACTCCACTGCCTTGGCCAGGCAGGACTCCATGTCTCGGACTTGGTGGCCGTCTCCGGGTGTGTACAGGGCTTGCGGCCTCGGTTTCCGATGTCAGTGCTCCACCGAACGATGATACCAACCCTTGCCAAGGGGACGCTGTGATCACTGTTGACGCCGGATTCATGATAGGCACTTCTCCCAGAGACGCCCACGGAGGTCGAGACCCGTGAGGGGTAAGTATCATGCATGTTCTAATCACACCAGATGGTCTGGAAACATTCATTGGATGTTGGTTCGAGCTATGGTATGGGTCCGTGACCTCCTGATCAGCCATAGTGGCTTTCGGAATGCCGGGGTTTGAGGCTTGTGATCTACATGGGTAGCCGGAATCACATGGATCAACCCCTCAGTAGTCGTCTTTCCGGTAGAGGCCATAATGGAGCAGATGTTACTCGTCACAAACGCTGTAAGTTGTGGAAAGGGGTCAAGTGTTAGGGAGGTATGTTGGGCGACCCCGGTCATGCATGGCTCCATAACAGAAGCATACCAATACGGTTGAGACGTGCACAACGGAGCACGTTCATCAACAGAGGTCGGTCGTCTTTTCACTTGAGGAGGGCTCGCTCGACGCTTCAATCGCGAGGAACGCCGGGTGTGCCGCGTTTCTTGTGTGCCGCGTTTCTTGTGTGCCGCGTTTCTTGTGAAACTCTCCATTTCATACAGCGATTCAAATGATTCATCTAAATTTACTTCTTGGTTCAAGGAGAAAGTAACCAGCAAACTCCAGAATCTATATTGAAAACGGCCACTCATGTTTCTCTTAGTGCCGGCTTCTCTTTTGCAAGAGTACACAGGTGAGAAGCTCTTTATCTCTATAGGCTTCACAGGAAATAAAATCTCTCACTTCCAGTCTTTATGCTGGTATCTCCACTATGGACAACTCTTAGAGTCGTCTTTTCGGCATTTTCCCTGTTCCCCTGTGATAAAACCAGAGACCCGCTACTGGAAAGAACCCCTTTTAGTATGGATAATTCAGGATTATGGTATTGAGAGTTACTAGGATTTGGTTCTGGTAATGAGCCCCTCTGGGCTTGTTCACCTATTGAGTGCGTGGAAAGAGAGGCTGTCTGGAGCCTCAAAAATGGGCTATCACTGGTTGGCAATTATCCTGTGATACTTCAAGGTGTACCCCATAATCCTTTACACCGATGTGAATTTTTCACCGTTCTTGAGGGCATCCCGCTGTCGCAGAGACTCCTCTATCCAGTGAGTGGTGGCGGAGAATCATCACGTTTGAACTTCGGGGTTTTCAAGCTAAGGCGCGCGCCGCTTTTTGCAAGATAATAAAGCCAGAAGAAAAAGAGTTCCTGAGGCATAACACTCGGTAGTTTGTCTCTTTCTTCGTCTAAATTTTCAAGTTCGAAATAGTAGGATAGGCTCAAATAAAAAAGACATCATCAAACTGTGACTCAAGCTCTGGTGTGAACATTTCCCCAAACATACAGCCATGTACGTATGAGTCGCCCATTAAAATGAACTCTGACTTGACTTCGTTGGCAGAACGAAGGATGAAGGGAACTCGACCATCGCTTATCAGCCAGACCTGGTCGCCAGGTTCAATGGATTTTGGGCCAATGCCACCATACTCGGAGAGAGACGAAACTAAAGCACACCAAAACCCATTTCCGTTACTAGAACTGAGCTTCTGCCGCTCTAAGCTGAGCTGGTGCTGAGCTCGGCTGAACACCCCGAAGTTCAGGCTGAGGCGGGCTGAGGCGGGCTGAGCACGGGCTGAGGTCCCTGAGCGGGTCCACCTGCGTGGGCCAGATATAGGCACATCCTTGTTTTGGGCACTGGTTATGATCGAAGGGTTGTAGTAATTCGGGTTCTTGTGTCATTTTATGGAATTCCAAATCAATGAGGCGAACGTTTCATATATATCTCGTTGTGCTATATTCAGAATATAAGAAGGGCACATCCTAACCTATAATCACGATATCGTCGACATCACCTGGTTGCCCACATTGTGTCAGGCTCGTATATGTCTACCTAAGTCACGCGTCGATGTGTGTAGATGACCAAAGAGAACTAAATCAAAGACAAGTCATCTCCCAATTAAATCCCGCTATGCTAGAAGATCAGTAGTTGTGTATTCTACATTAAGGTACATTTCATTACTCATGACAATATGGTGATATGCGGCGCATGACCGCCGCTCAAGTCACCTCAAATATCTTCGATTTTGCTTGGGTCTTACGGGGCTTGGTGAGTTGGTGAAGGCTGTGCAGCCGAAATGTATGTAAAGTGCAACTCACATAGCCCCTTTGTTCTCATTGGCTGGCTACCCAAACATTTACGCATCAATGACAAGCGGATAATTACTTATTGATTGCCATAAGGAGAAAGCTGTCCACAGTCACAGAGCCAACATAAAAAAAAGCAACAAGATCCGCACCTGAATCCAAAAAATGTACAATAACTCGGCACCAGAAGAAAAGGCTTCCCAATGCACAGCTGTATCCTCATATTATGGGCCTGGTTCCCTCAGCAGCTGGTATCTCATCATCCTCTCGGTCGTTGTTACCTGGCGCTACAGCACGAAAACCGGTTTCAGGGCCCGTAGCCTTGCTATTACCAACGACTTCATCGCCGCCATGCTCTACCCACTCCTCAGTACCTTCCATCTTCTATACCTTTTTTTTAAATGTTCTCTGACCGAGGATGTCCTTGAGTCAATATGGCTTCCGTCTCGATTCGAAGATACAGACTCGAGCATCATGGAAGACGAGGTTCAATCAACCATTCATAACGGATCTGCAAATCTTGTATCTGCATTGAAAGTATTCCAGCTTTTTACGATACTGGTGATATGCGGATTGGTCTCGACTCTGCATCATGAACTGGACGCACGGTCGACGTCGCCCACCACCTTCACACTACTCTTCGCCATTTCATGGTCAACCTGCATTTGGACTGTACTCATCTACAAGTCCTGGCAGCATCATGCCCTCCGTTATATACCGCTACGTTTATTTTTATTAGGAGGTGAATATATGAGCCTGTATTTCCTACCAGGGACATTACGCATGATAACATCACTACTTATATGGCTCTTCCAACAAGCCATAAATGTATACACGCATTTCTATGGCTGGCTGGTTGAAGCCTACCAAAACCCATCTTCCCTTCTACGACAATATTTCCGCAGGATCATACAATGTCTCTATAATAACGGACCGATGTTTATAATAATTCCTATTGCGTGCGGGGGGGCTATTCTCCCCTTAATAGGGACGCCTACATGGGACTTTTCAGAGAGCTATATTTTTATTATTATGGGTGACGTTTTCTTTCCTAGCTCGGGGATTGGCGTTTTTGAGTTGGATCAAGTAGCAGGGATAATAGGTGGCACTTTAACCTTGCTTGTTAGTATATATGACGTTGGGAAAGATATGAACATTATTGGAAATACTTTTAGGCGGTGGTCACTCTATTGGAAGTTGCATTTAGTGGCATGGTTTCAAGGTAGAATCCTACCTTAATTATTATTAGGGTTCTTCTAATTATTCCTTATAATAAGATCCTTATAATAAATTCTTTCTAGCTTAAAGACAGGAAATCTTTTGTCATAATTCTTAGAGGTATTAGGTATTATGTAGGAAGTAAAGTGTAATGATCTCGCTTCCTAACTATAGGGTAAGTACGATACATTGTAGGGTGCCTTGTTAGGCAGTAGGATAGGCATGTAGATCTGAGTATTAATAGTGGTTATTATATCTAATGATGCATAATGTAGATTGTGGTAACTAAGTTATATTGATAGCTGGCTAGTGTCACGACCTGGTCCTTCCTGAGGGCTCTATATACAGCTGCATGCATCACTGTAATTGCTACGATAGCGATTATAGCCCAGTCTTTTGGCCCTGTGGCGTAGTGGTTAGGTGCAAGTTTACAACTAGAGGGGTAATCAGAACTAATGCGGGCTGATGCGAAGCTGGACGAGGTTGACCTAGCGGGCGAGGAAGCCATAAAAGCGGTGATATTGGTGCGTCACGTGTCGCTTGAGTATCGTCTCAGGATACCAACGTATCCGCTTGATGTGCTGAATATCGCACTGTCCCCTGTCATGATCAAGCCAAGCCTCACAGCGTATTGGGAGCTTTGGTGCCAGATTTTGTTGTCCATTGAAGTCATTTCATCGGATTCATTGGATGCTGCTATTTCTGAGACGAAATCCTTGGTGAAGAATATGTTGGCTACTTCTGGGTCCTTTTCAGTCAGCCGTCCTAAAATTTCCGTAAACCTCTCGCATACTGGTGACCCTCCCTCTGATAAACACTTGGCCAACGTCAGGAAAACCCAACAGTTGAAGGCTTCCATTATTTCTTAAGGCGGAAACATAGAATTTATCTTATGTCGTTCGCTGGGAGAAGGGATCTGTTCTTCAGTCAAGCGAGCCATCGGCCCGTACTGCCCTAAGATGAGGGTCTTTGCGAGAGACACGAGGATATGGTCTTGGTAGGGTTCGAAGGCGTTGGTTCGAAGGCAAAGGTCGAATAGCCGCTCAATTAATGGCGAAGATCCAAACTCCATGACAGTCTCTTTGATGACGTCAAGACAGACGCCTTTCAACTTCAGAGTTGAGCCTAGTAAGACTCTTTCGCGCGAAGAAGGTTTCGTGGTTGGTGATGCATTCCAGAAATTTTCGTGACAAAAGAAAATATTCAAAAGCGATCGAAATTCGAAGTTCGGAACCCAGGAAGGTAATTGAAGATCGTTTCGGTGAGATCTGTCCTCAACGCATGAAAGTATGACTAGTTGAGGGAGATTTTCAATTAGATAGAATGTCGTCTGTAGGTAAACCTCTTCTGCTGAGAGTTTGTAATTAGGTTTCAGTGTGCTTTCGACTTCGCCCCCTAATATCTTGAGGAGGCCAAAAACGGCGTAGATCTTGTCTTGTGGCATGCTAGCCTCGGACGAGCGAATAACTTGGAGAGCATACAGGAAGAAAGCCAGGAGCTGTTCTTTTCTGTTCTCCTGGCGAAACCCGCCAAACATGGCCAGTATTCGACGGGAAACGGGTTCGTAGGGACCGTTGATGATCATACGGAACGTTTGAAGGCGATTGATCTCTTCTCCTGGGAATAGTGCTTCCCCGGTTGTAACTTGGGGCCGAAAAAGTGTCAACTTGATCCCATGCCATTTTCGCAAATGAGATATGCCAAATCGGACATTCTGAGCCATGAAAGATAGATTCGGCCACAAATCACGACGATGTTCCGAGCGAGGGCAATTTCTTGAGCGATCCAGGCCCTATGGAACCAGCAGTTTTGGTCCAAAAACTCGACCCATGCCTTCCATTTCTCTTGTAGTATTTCGATTGAGAATCCCAATCTCTCCGATGCGATGAGAAAATTCCAATCAGGTTGTAAGACTTTATGAAGACCGTGTTCGATAATCCATTTCACGTGCGCCGGGTAATAGGCTTCATTAACCCACGAAACACCGTCTAGGTGTGTTTCATATTTCCCAAGCCAGACAATAACTGCTTCTGCACCGGAGTAGATGGCTCCCATCAATGGAACTTGTGCAGACCTTTCGTCATTATCCGTCTGGTTGATACATATGGCATCAATCCACCAGTATTCGGTTGCGAGGCGCTCGTAATGGTTGAGTTGACAAAGAAACTCTGATAAATTCCGTCCAATGGGCAGCAGCTTTTGTCCCTGACTCGTTCGTAGGGTGATACTTCTGCTGTCTGCTCTAGCGTAGTCGTCATCACACCCAGTCTTCAGTGGCGGACCCCAAGTATAAGAAATGGCCGAGTACTTAGGATGGTCGTTGGTATGGAATGTTCTGAGCTCGTACACCCATCCATTGTCTAAGTGAGATATGTGCAACAGACGAAAGCTCGTGGGATCCGAAAGGCTGTCGTCGTAGGTATATAATGGTGGTTGCGTAGCCATCAAGTCATTTGTGTCCTCTTATCAGTAACAGAGGGGAAATGTGATGGCTTCTCAAATACTGGCAGCCTTCAATCTGGGCGTCGACCAACGTTTCGCCGATGCTGAAATGAGAAGAAGTGCGTCCTAGTGCTTGCGTGTTGAGCTGCTTATGTAGTCTTCTTCTTCTTCTTCCTTTTTTTCTTTTGCTACACTGTTTATTTCAAGGAAGGCATACCGGCGCTATCAACTACGCCTCGGGGGCTTGCGGATGCACCTCTCGTATTGGTTGCGATGTCCCGCCTAATTAATCACCAGACACGAAAGCGCAGTGTGGCTTGCAATAGTTCTCACCGACGCGCGTGTGACCGGTACGTGTCAGGATTTAACTGGCTGTCCTATCAGCAGAGCCTTCATAGGTACTTGATGTCCTATTCCTAATCAGGAACCTTTGAATTTAGCATTATTCCATTTCGTGAGGTTGAGGTGCAATTAGACTTAAGGAGGGTCAGGCGACATTCACATACGCAGTTAGGATCTAGCGGAATCAATTTAAGTCTCTCTTTATGTTAATTCTTATTCAAGTCATTCATCCTTCGTTCTGGGTTGCTGCATAGTTATGCAAGCTCCCAGTCCCTCTCCAATACTGGACTCCCTTCTTGGAGACGCCATTTGTCTTAGGTCCCTCTTCGACTTTGCTACCCCAAGCACCTCCGCCTGGCGTATGCACGTAGAGCTGTTCGCCCGCCTTCAACTTGATGATACCCTTCCCACCGACATTGACCCAACGCTTCATGGGGCCCTCCTCTGTCTCTAGATGCAGCAGGGCAAGATTTCGGCCAGACTTTCCTGGGCCTCCGCCATTTGCACCGTACGGCCGATGAGTTCGGCGCTCTGAGCTGAGGGAGAATGTCATGGGAGCTCGCGCCTCGAAGGCACGGATGGCTCCTTCGCCGCCGGGATGGGCGCCCTCGCCACCAGAACCGTGGCGGATCGAGAACTGCTTTACCAGAATAGGGTATCTCTTCTCGAGAATTTCGAGATCGCTGACTCGGGTATTGGTCATGTTCTAAAGAGCAAAGTTAGTTAGCCGTCTCATTATTACGAATAGCTTGAGGTACTCACGGTATGAACTGCTGAGACTCCGTTCCATGTCGGTCCAGCTCCGCTTCCTCCACAAATCGTTTCGCCATACATAAAGGTGAAGCCCTGGAAAGGCTCTCCTGGCTTGGCCTTCTCACCACCATACATTTGGACGCTGTTCATGCATCCTTGGCTGGCGGCGCAAGCATTGAATGCCTTGAACACCACATCTGTGACACGCTGACTTGTCAGGGAATTTCCGGTGTAGACAGCAGCGCCCGATGACGGCGAAAGAACCGTGTTCCTCGGGATAATAATCTTGGTGGGGTTGAGGCATCCTTGGTTGAGAGGAATGTCCTCGTTGATCATGGCTCGCAGAGCGTAAATGATGGCAGAATAGACCAGACTTTGAGGGGCGTTTCGGTTTCCGTAAGTCTCAGGGTCCGTTCCTGTGAAGTCAAAATCGGCGCTTCCAGTTGCAGGGTCGATTCGAACTTCAAGGTGGATTTCAGTTCCGTCATCAAGAAAGTCAATCGACTTCAATGGCTCTGGATGCAGTTCCGCGACACGCTTGAGGTATTCCCTAACAGCAGTCTCGGCAGTCTCTTGAATGGCCTCCATATATCGCTGGACATTTCGGGTGCCGTACTCGGCAAACAATTCTTGAATGAGCAATGAGCCACGCTGGTTGGCCGCGATTTGCGCCTTGAGGTCTGAGAGGTTGTCCTGGATACTGTTGGAGCCGACGCAGCCCTCGTACTGGGCGGGATCCTCACAGAGAATCTTCGTGATGCCTATTGAAGTCAGCATTTCTGTGAGGAGAATAAAGGCATAGCTGCTTACCTTCTTGGTTGAAGAGACCACCAGAGGCTAGCTTGAACGACTTGATCAGCGCTCCCTCTTGTTCCAGCGAGGTACAGTTAGGATTTCCAGAAATGCCACCAAGACCACCAATGTCTCGATGATGTCCTCGCGAAGCAGTGTAAAAGATGATCTCCTTTCCTTCGTCGTCGAACACCGGAGTGACAACGGTGATATCGGGCAAGTGTGTGCCTCCGGCTTCTGGGTGGTTCGTCACGAGGACATCGCCGGGAACAAGTTTACCAAGGTTGACTTCATGCTGGTATTTGACAGCATTCTGCATCGAACCAAGATGCACTGGAACGTGAGGGGCTGGAATAAGAGTCAGAAACCATTCCCTGAGTATTCTCTTCATTGCTCTTACCATTTGCCACAAGGCCACCATCTGGGCCGAAAATCGCACAGCTGAAGTCGAGTCGCTCCTTGATGTTCAGACTGACGCTAGTCTTTTGCAATGTCCGACCCATTTGCTCGGCAATGCTCATGAATCGGTGACCGAAGACTGAGAGCTGTACGGGATCAACGGAGGTAATAAGGCTGGTAGACTTGGGGGCATTTCCGCCGACTTCGATGACGACGTTGTCTTGCAGGATGTGAGCTGTAGCGCGAGGCACAACGATGATGGTTTGCGTCGCATCCAGAATGCTTGCCGGACCAGGGATGACGGTGTTCACTGGTAGCGACTTGAGGTCGAAGACTGGTGCCTCAACCCGTCCTGTGTCAGAGAAGTACACAGAGGCCATCGCCATAGGCGCGGGTGCGGCAGTAACATTTGCTTTGGCCTCAAGGATCTGCTCAGACAGCGACCGAGGCTCTTCAATCTTACCGTCCAGGGCCATTCCTCGTACGCGGATGTTATCGACGAGGATTGTCCTGCCAGGCATCGTGAAGCTGAATTCTGTAAGATGTCTGGCAAGGAAAGTTTCCTCGAAATTGCCGTCCTCAGGCTCGAGGATCATAAGGGATGTATCGGTGCCTGAATACCTCATATCGAGGTATCGTTCATGGCGAAGGTTCTTGGTTTCAAAGCCTTGACCGAGCAGCTCCTTCGTTACGGTTTCTTGAAGAGCCGACAGTCGATTCCGCAACTCAGGCAATGTTTCTTGGGAGTAGGAGACAGAGCTGGGCTCCAATGCCTCATGCACAACCTCGGCCAGAGCCATACCGTAGGCAGAGAGGATGGAGGAGTACTTATGGATGACAACGGTGCTGATTCGAAGGTTTCTCGCAATTGAACAAGCGTGCTGTCCTCCTGCGCCGCCGAAGACTGCAAGCCGATGGTTTCGGGCATCATAGCCTCGTCCTTCGGTCAATGAGCGGATAGGTCGGCACATGCCCTCATTGGCGACATTGAGGAAGCTGAAAAAGCGTTAGCAGCGTTCGCCAGAGCATGCATTCTATGTTGACTTACCCGATCGCAACATCCTCTGGTGTTTTGACTGCGTCCGACTCCGCATTAATCTTAGCCGTCAGTTCCTCAAACTTCTGTCGAACTATTTCCAGATCAAGCGGCTGATCTTCAGACGGGCCAAAGATTTTAGGGAAATACTCGGGTAAGAGGCGCCCGAGGAACAAGTTTGCGTCAGTGATGGTCAGAGGACCTCCTTTTCGGTAACAGGCTGGGCCGGGATGCGCGCCCGCACTCTCAGGGCCAACTACAAAAAGACCGTTCTTCCAGAACAGGATAGAACCACCTCCTGCAGCAACTGTGTTGATATCCAGCTGAGGGGACTGAATGGTGACTCCTGCTGTGGTGGTCTCAAAGACATGTTCGAGTCTGCCAGCGTATCGAGATACATCGGTACTCGTGCCGCCCATATCAAAACCGATGACGGGCATTTTATCCTTAGGATCGAACGCGGTCTCAGCATAGCCTACCACACCTCCAGCCGGCCCTGAAAGAATCGCGCGAAGGCCTGAGAATCGGCTAAAGTCAACCAAGCCTCCATCAGACTGCATGAACTGACACCGGACGTCCTTGGAGTTTTCCAAGCCACCCTTGAAACCCTCTCTGAAGCCGTCAATGTATCGCTTGACGGTAGGAGTTAGGTATGCGTCCGCGGTAGCAGACATGCCTCGAGGCACCAGCTTGACCATGGGGGTCAATTGCGACGACAGCGAAATGTGCGTAAAGCCCATGCCACTCGCAATCTCAGCAACCCGAAGCTCATGCTGGGGAAACGTATAGGAATGTGCAAGACAAACAGCAACGGATCGGTAGTTATCCTCCCACAGCTGTCGAAGAGCTTCCGTCACTTCGGCCTCGTCCAGCGGCTTGAGAATCCGGATGGTGTCGCCGCTGAGACCTCGAACCGTGGTCCCGATGTGCTTGTCTTCTGCCAGGGGCACATCGACGGTGACTCGCTCGTCAATCTCTATGCATTTTGAGTAGAGCACATCGGCCTTCTTAATATCGAGGTCGAAGAGGTGAGGGCGTGTCTGATGTCCGATCTTCATGAGCTCGCCGAAGCCCTTGGTGATAAGGAGCGCGCTTCGCTCGCCTTTCCGTTCGAGTAGGGCATTGGTGGCTACAGTTGTTCCCATCCGAATCGAAGCTAAATTGAGAGTCCTCTGTTAGTGTTATGTTTTAGAACCGTAGGTGGACGGTTGTCGCTTACAAAGATTTGAAGTATCCAACTTCGTTCCGCGGGGAATCGAAGTCTTTGTGGCGATCTCAAGGATACGCCTGATGCCCTCGGTGGGCGCATCATCGTAGTTGGTGGGATCAACTGAGAGCAGCTTGATCACAATGTCTGGCTGACCAGGTACAATTCCGATACAATCGGTGAACGTGCCACCCCGGTCTGAATAGCTTATCAGCGGGTGAGGCCATAGATTTACCTAGACAATTGAGACTGACCGATGTAGACCTTGACCTTCTCGCTTGTGCCCGGCATGGCGTGTGATGTTTCTTCGATTAACATTGCTTCGGGAAGCGAGCGAACTCAAGCTGGGTGGTTTCGATACCTGCGATATGGAAGTTGCGCAAGAATCTTATCTTTATACATCCCGCGGATACAGGTCAATTGAGTGCGTTGCCCTCCAATACAGAGGTATTTTCGCTGATGCCCGACACTTGATGTCACAACCATCGTCTTTCAGCAATTATCCATCGGACTGAGCCCCGACAGAGGAGCTGATCTATCTAGCGCTGTATCTCAGTGTTCTTGAGTTGCCGGCGCACGCCGATCATAACTGGGCAACTCGACAGCTTAGTCTGTTTCGTACCCCTCCCCAAACGGACGACGCCGATGATACTACTCTAGCTTATCAACTCCTATCTATTACAAGGAACTTAGTTCATAGCGTTCGGGACCTAATCCCGGAACTGGGGAGATATGGCGAAGGTCTTACTCTAAGCTGTTCTCGTGGGGATAAATAGCTTGGGGCAATGGCCAAACCGCTGCGCGACTCGTTCACCCTCAGCAACTTCTCTGCCCCCTCATCTCCGGTCAGTTCTTTGCAATGACAGACACCGTGGAGAAGACCAATGGGTCCAATGACGGCAACGAGGTCCGGAAGGTCCCGTCCGTTGGTGCTGGCCACATGGCTGACGACAGCGCCGATGTGGCTGCTCGCATCTTGGCCGAGGCGCAGGATCGGTCTCCCATTTCAGAGGAGGAGATGATTGCGGTTCGCCGCAAGATCGATTGGCATATGGTTCCTATGCTCTTTGTGTGTCTCCAACTCAGTGGCTGGGACAAGGTCGTGTGAGTAGCTACGACTCCCCAATGCCAACCTTACAAGGCGCTGACCGCGTTTCTTAACAGCATTGGAACGGCAGCTGTTTACGGCCTTCGAGAGGATCTGGGTCTTAGTGGTAACCAGTATAGCTGGACTGGTTCCATCATGTACATTGCGTTCCTCTTCTGGATCTTCCCAACTCTCTTCCTCCTCCAGCGATTCCCCACTGGCAAGTACCTCGCCGTCAACATCATGATGTGGGGAGTTGTCGAGCTTTGCCATGCTGCTTGCACGAACGCTGCCGGTCTATTGGCTTGTCGATTCCTGCTCGGCATGTTCCAGTGCTGCGATCTGCCTGCCATGATCATCATTGCCAGTGAGCAACCCACTACAATACCATCTTCCTATCAAAGTGATACTGACCATAGCTAGCTATGTGGTGGAAGAAATCAGAGCAGCCGGTTCGTAACTCTATGATCTGTGCCGTCACTTCTTCCATCGGCAATGGCTTGATCTCATACGGCTTTGGACACCTCGAACACTCTGCCTTGCCGAAGTGGAAGTATATCTTTCTTGCCCTTGGAAGCTTCACAGTTCTCTATGGCTGTTTGATGTTTTTCATCCTTCCTGACAGCCCTGTCGATGCTAAGTGGCTGTCTGAGAGAGAGAAGGTCGTTGCAGTTGAGAGACTGCGAGACGACAAGCTCGGTATGGAGAACAAGCACTGGAAATGGGAGCAGGTCCAGGAAGCTGTGCTTGACAAGAAGAATTGGATTCTCTGGTTCTACTTCATCTGTGTCAATATTCCTAACGGGGGTCTGATTTCGGTAAGAACTTGTGCTTGTAATCTGGCATTCCTCTTGGCTAACATCCACAATCTATAGTTCACCACCATTGTTATTCAGGGGCTGGGGTTCAGCTCGCTCAACTCCTCTCTCATGACCATTCCCACCGGTGTGGTTTCAACTTCAGCCGGAATTCTGTTCAGCTTCATGCTCGGCAAGACTCGCCAATTCCGTTCAATTGTCACGGCTATCTCTTTGATACCTTGTCTGGTCGGCACGATCGTGATGTACAGTAAGTGCAAAGTTCACCAATATCTCTGTTCTCCTTGCTGATTTAATGCAGCCACGGATAGATCGAACACTCCTGCACAGCTTGTCGGTCTTTACCTAGCATATGTGTACTGGGCACCTTATGTTTGTGGTCTTGCCATGTTCCAAGCCAATACAGCTGGGCACAGTAAGAAGACCGCCGTCAATGCCATGGACTACATCGCATACGCAGTCGGAAATATTATTGGGCCCCAGACCTTCATCGCGAAGCAGGCACCACAGTATACCGGAGCCGTGATTGCCATGTTGCTTTGCTATGCACTGAGTATTGTTCTGGCTCTTTCTTACGGCCTTGTGTGTCGCTGGGAGAATGCTCAGAGAGACAAGCTTGCTGTTGAAGATAATGTTGATGAGCATGCGGCGGACTTCTTAGATCTGACTGACAAGCAGAATGCTAGCTTTAGATATACTACGTAGAATCTTATGGAGCAAAAAACTGGTGCTTCTGCAATGCAACTTGTCTATGCTTTGGGGGATCTGACTTGTTGTTAACTTTGACAAATATTTACGTTCGCAAAACATGATTTACCTTGAAACTTGACAGTACGCCAAGTATGGTGTATCAATAGAATCACTATATTGTCCTCCTAAAGCTGATTGGTGCGATTTCAAGTGCACTTATTGGGTATCTACTCAGGTTTCCTTGCTTTTAAATGGTGTAGTCATTCATATGAGAGCGGCCATCTCTTATTTCATACATATAATCTGTTTCATTGAACACAGCATGTCTAAAGCTTGCTGCTTGCTGTAAACTTCCAGTCCGCCTCGGTTGCCATCTTGGACTTGGCCATGACTCTCGGACCGCTTTCACCCTCTTCCAAACCATTCCTCTTTGCCGCAGTCGATATTCTCCATTTCCACATCTTGCCGTACACGGTTTCGTTGCCTTTGCCTTCAAGAATCTTGACAACTTCCCTACCCAAGATCGGGAGAAATTTGAAACCATGCCCACTGCCACCAGAGCATACAACTAGGCCAGAGCGGCCCGGCACGTAGTCAACAACGAAGGAATTGTCAATACTATCCGTATACCAGCAGAGCTTTGTTTCAGAAATCCCGAACTCGATGAGTTCAGGAAAGTTGAGGGAGATGAATTCTGAATTATCAGCATGTTTTAATGAAGTTCTCAGAAAACCTGCATCTTACCCTTAGTGGCATTGAGTGCCTTCAGAGGAATACGTTTCTCTTTCTTCTCGGTAACGTGAGCTGTCTTTGGAGAAGAAATACGTCTCCCATTAACATCGTCAAAATTGGTATACCTGAATTAAATTAGCAGCCTTATCCTCAACCTCTTCAAGTTGCAGTCGAACGAACTTTGTAGCCCGATATCCAATCTTAATGATCCCATCCTCAGTTCGGGGAAAGCTGTATACACCTTTGCCCTCCTTCATTCCCCAGGTTACCACGGGCATGTTTTCGGGCGAAAATCGTTCCATCAGATCGGCCCGATCTTTAGGAATTTGTATCAAACAAACAGAGCCTGCGGTTGCCTCTAAAGTCGAAGAGACGTCTGGGATTAGGCTTGGAGTCCAAGCACCCCCTGTGGTTGAGCCGTTAGCATTGGATCCTCGGTCATGTTAAGAAATTGCATACCTGCTACTACAACGAAATCTGCGGCATGCGAGATCCCATCCGCAGTCTGGACCAATTGACCCCCGTTGGCTCCATCTACAATAGATGTGGCCTTTCCGGCCAAAGGTCCAAGAATGAACTTCACTCCTTGCTGTCTTGCCAGATATTGGGCCCACGCGCAACTTCGGTATGCTACCACAAAACCAGCTGTGGTGTCAAGAACTGCTTTATGGATGCCAAACCTCTCCTGTCGTTTGCATGGATCCAGTTTACGGTACCAGCCATTTGCTTTCGCACGCTCAACATCTACAATGGCGTCAACGACTGCTAAAAACCAGGCATTAAGAGCCCACGCACCAGAAGGAACATCGCTCTTCAGCTGAGTCTGCCTAATACCGTCTTTGGTCATGTTCTCGAGCGTTCGAAGCTCAAACTCACCGAACTCCGCCGTCGCACTCATTCTGAGCGATCCAGAGTTATACCAAAGCTTTCTTTCGCCATGTTTCAAGCCCTTGGGAAGCTCATCTTCTGATGCGTTGGCAAGTTTCTCGTTCCATTCATTCCAAAGCACTGCCGCTTCGGAAGCAAGGCGCTGGTACTCGATCTCGGTGCCATAGCTGAATCGGATAATTTTATTGAGGTCTGCAGAAGCGGAATCAATGCCTTTCCTGGGATCATATAGTGATGATTCAGTGTCTTGCATGTCCAGCACTGTGACATCTCGATAACCTGACTTTCCAAGCCATAGCGCTGTCGACAGGCCAAAGACACCAGACCCGACGATAATGATTTTGGAAGAAGGGGATAAAGAAGATGCCATGGTTGTGTCCTGACTCAGTCGCCACAGCACGGACGTCTAGCCCCATGGGTTTAGGACAACTTATCAAGCATCCGTCAACTCGTCTGACCATTTCCGTCGTCATCCCCCGACTTTCGGGTAGGGATACCTCAACTTGCGAGAGCAGGGGAGGAGTTCCGATAGTGGGGTCTGGTGTCGGCGTCGTCCGAAGGCTATGCTAGATTGGCCTGGCATATCTCATCCTTTGGTGCAGCCAACTCGGAAAGGATTCACCCAGCGATACGCATTTCCCCATAATCTACGTACCGTCGTGCATCTCCGACATTTGTAATTGCTTGTCTGAGATTCATCGTCTGATTCTCCACCCCGGGGTAACCCCTCTCGGCTCACAGCCAACCGGCCCAGCCAACATTCCCCTCCAGTAGCCCAGGGGAAATGCTCAGATCGCCGAGGACGTCTGGACCCTGATCCATCGTCGGCCATGCGCCGAGATCCAGACTGTCTTGGACTTGCGCCATAGTTGTCAGTTGCATCGCCGCCTGGACAGCCCCTGAGTGGCTTGCCGTAGAGTGTGCATCTATTACTTCCTCGGATAAGGCATCTAAGGCTGCAGACGATATTGAATCGAAAGCATCCCTTTTGCCCTTGGCACTAGGGAACCTCTCAGCCATGGCCCATAGTACCGCTGAGCAGTCATGAATTTTTGTGTGTAGCATCCGAAACGACATTCTCCGCCTAACTTCCTCCGAGAAGTTGTAGCAGTGGATGAGAGCAGTTCCGGCACAAAATAGATAGTGCACTGCCTGCCAAAGTAGTCGAAGCTTATTCTCCTTGTACAAGCGCCGATATAGTTGGATAAGATGTGTTGAGGACTCGGCCAGAATGAGCATTCCAGCGTCGGACGTAGCAGGTAACTGCGGGGATGGCCGATAGAGCATTACCAGGGCGTGATGATATGAAAGCTCCAGAGCTTCTACTGGCGCTATGTTGGTTGATGATGCGTTCGAGGGTTGCCTGTACAGCCACTGGTTGATACGAGCCTGCATGTCTTGCTGCCAAGCCCCGTATGCAAAGCCTTGAGAGCTCGGATACGGCTTCTCGTAGAGCGTAACGTATATCTCAGACAGCAGCTTTCGATAACGGAAGTATTGAAGGCTGAAAGCTTTCCTACCCACAGTTCCATTTGAAGCTATGCCGTCTCGCGTAATGCACTCATCTTGTACCTCGCTAGGGAACTCTGTTCGAATGGCCCCGTCTGATATTGCAAAGGGGCGCTGTAATATTATCCCAATGATTCGATCCATACTGTAGGCGACCCAAAATACTCGTCTCCTCGTATCTAGGGCCAGCGCATCGAATCTTCCCGGTTCAGGTTCCAGATGTAAGCCGAGCTCAACGGCTAACCGAACAGCCATGTCAACAGCGTTTCGGGGGTTGAATGTTTGAGGATGAACATAGGAGTAGAAAGCAATCAGCAGTAAGGCCTGGACGCCTTCAATACAGTTGAGAAACTTTCCCCACGAGAGGCATCGTAGTGCAGAAGAGAAGTATCTCTCGCATAAGGTGGTTGATACCCTTGCCGATCCATGTTTCTGGAGCGTCAAAAGAGCAATAGCGAAGACGATATGTGCGAAGAATTTTTGTTGAGGACTAGGTGACTCTTCGTGGAGGACCGACTCGAGTTGATTCCGGAATGTCGGTTCGTGTAATATTGGATTGCTGAAGTTCGCCAGCTCGAAGAAAACCGTAACCAACTGTTCGATTTCTTCTGGGCCAGGGTTTCCTACGGGCTGCGTCTCGTCATCGGAGGTGAGGAAGAAGGAATTTTGTTCCGAAAGTGCAGGTTCCCTGGCTCTGGGAGTCTCAATGTCGTAGAGTTCCTGAAGAAGTACTTCGGTGTATGATTGTTTCGAGTACGACTCCACTCCAAGAGTATCGGCATGTTCTTTCAACATAGATCTAGCGCTTTCTCTACGCTCAAGATCCCGAGAAACTGCCCCAGTGGTTTGTGATAGGCAGATTGAGGGCGTGCTGACCGACTCCCGCTGCGGTGTGATAGGAGCAATCTCAGCTGCGGCATCGGTGTCCAGGTTTGTGAATCCTTGACGCTGTAACTGAGTCTCAAGAAAAGCGACTCGCTCTTCTAGGCTATGCACATAGCTAAAGTGAAGTATATCAGTGTTATAATTGTGGCTCTGGAGTTTTGAGGGTATTGCTGATAACTCACCTCCGAGGAATCGCTCTTTTTGTGACGGCATCGGTGCCGACGCATTCAACGCCAGCTTTTTCACATGATCGACATGTCTGCGACAGATATTAGTGGTCATAAAAGAGACTCAGAATGAATCATCAAAAGAGACGGTGTTTGGGTGTTTACCGGTAAGCGCTGGTCACACTTCTGTTTCCGCTTCCGACATCGATTACAGGCCGTGATGTTGGATCGCGGTAAAATGGAACTGGACATAGCAGGGATTATGGTCGCGCCCTATATAAGAACGAGGGACTCGGGGAGCATCATTTGCTTCTTTGGTCTGGTAGCATGTTGTCTCAAGCAGGACGCCGAAATCCGATAAGGCGATGGAGGAGTGACCCCTCAGCATCACGTGCGGGCGTTTATCTCCAACTTTCCCCTTCCAGGGAGTCACCAACTAAACGATCTACCTACTAAAACAATTCGAATGCATACAATTGAACTTACCGTTTTAACATTTTGATGTAAAATTCTCTTCATTCTATTAGTTAGAAAGACCCAATTGTGGAGACAATCACACTTATTCGAGGGCAATCCTCGGCATTGCAGCCATCACGTTTGACATCAGGCACATTCATGTTTGTCGAAGAAACTCTACAATAAATCATTAGTGCTTTTATTTACAATTAACTACGTATCACATCATGCAGTTCCTTGGGCTCGCCGTCCATCCGCGGAGCATTATAATCACTGCCCTCGGATCCCTTGCTGAAAGCCCATTTCTTCGTTAACTCCTCCGACAACTTCCCCTCAATAGAATCAACAACCAAGTCACCAATGATTGGAAGGAATTTCCATGCGTGAGCAGCACCGCCAGTAGCCATATGTATACCAGCAATTCGTGGATGGGGTGCTACCAAGAAGTCTGCAGTTGGTGTTGCGCAGACCCTTCAGATACGTTAGCTTGTTTATGCGATGCCAGATGTTCTGGGTACATACCAGCATAATTTAGTATCAGCAAATGGCCTCTCACATAAGGAGGGCATAATTTCCCGCAGATCATTGCGGAGTGATGTTTCGGCCTCGAGCGGAATACTGTCTCCCGGGTTGCTGACCTTTGTTCGAGGGTATGAAATCTGCATCATCTTTGATCTATCCTCCGGGTTCTCGACCTGAATTGTATTCTTATACCCAGTCGAGCGCCTTAGGATCTTGATTTCTCCATTGTAAGGTGGAAACATATTAAAACCAGTGCTGAGATTGGTGGTAATGGACATATTCTTCCACCGTTTCTCTTCTTCTGGTGTCACCTTAATCCATGCGACCTCAATTGCAATGGGATTGATCCTGCGTCCTAGGTCGACTAAACGACTGGACCAGGCACCAGCAGCAACCAGAACAAGGCCAGCATGTAGAGTGGTCCCATTCTCGAGGAGGACTCCGGTGGCAACACCGTTTTCTACGCAGATTCGATCAACGGCGGAGCCACACTGGAAGTTTATGGAAGGTCTCTGTAGACAACGCTCATAGAAGACCTGGATACATGCACGAGCGTCAATGAAGGCGTCCTGAAGATTGCAATACGCAACATTCCATCTTGACTTCCCATCAAGGAGACTGGAAGTAGGAGCCGGATCAGCAGTATCTCCGTGAATCCTACGGAAGACCGCGGCACGATCAACCATGTCCACTATATCGGCAGCATCATGGGCTGATTTGGCCGCCTTTTCTTGAGTCTTCCACAGCTCTGTGAAACGGCTCGGCGCGCCATCAGAGGCAAAAGTCATTCCTTGCTGGAACATGAACTTGCTCAAGTCTGGATCATCTTGCAACATGTCCTGGGCAGTTTTTGCCAGCTTGGCATACACAGGGTCCGCATAGTCTAACTCCCCATTTCGTCAGCTGGATGAAGATTCAGCTTTTGGAGGGTAACCGACCGGCACGTATGCAGCGTGTTGTATCAACACTGCTACCGTCTTCAACAGGCGGTGTCAGTCTATCGACAATCGTGACTGTGCTTGACGGAAACCGATTGGAAATAGCCAGCGCTGTGGAAAGTCCGAAGACCCCGGCTCCGATGATTATGATGTTATCGGGTAGAGAATCCTTGATGGCCATGGTGAGAGAAGTATATCGGCTGTCAGATAACGCACAGTGTGTCCCGAAAAGAGATGAATGATACCCAGATCAACATACGTATCTATACACGGATGATCATGCCGACGGGCTGGAGTCAAGGCGAAGTCCGACGAGCGAAAGATAAGCGCTCGTGGCCCGCTCGGACGACGCCGATCCTGGCCTCACAGCGGCATTTCCAACTGAATGCTTATCATTGTGGATAATTTAAATATCACAGTAAACCCTCAGAATCTATCACTTAGATCGCTGTTATTCTCTGTATTGAAAGATCCAGATCTCAAGAGAATCTAAATCTAGAAATCCTTGGATAATTCCTCAGCCGTGGGGTTCGTGTCTTCAGCCTAATTAATGTCCTGCGGGGGAGGGAATTTGCGGGGATTGTAGGATGTCATTTTTTGTAATATGTGTGCGGACGGCGGGCAATCTCGCGGCAGAAAGCCCGCAACATGGTCTGACCAACAATGTCTTAATTATTGCTGAGACAGACGTTACTGTTACCTGGTAAATGTGAGGTTTCCATGTTGTGAAGACGCGGTACAAGATAGAGTCCCGACGTTCAGAATTAGGCTAAATGGTCGCTTAAAAGAAAAAAAGAGTTGTCTATCATTGATCACACTCCAAATCCTCTATCAGATTCTCAATGTAAGAAAGGTCCAGCCCCTTAAGTGAGATTGCCCCATTGATGTTTTATACGGGCTCTCTGACAGCTGTCTCAATCACCATGCGGAAGCCGTTATCATTATTATTATTATTTATCTTCTTGAGATTCAGAAATATGGTTTTAAGTGAGTAGGTTGAATTATCTATCAATGGCTTCTAACCTCTTGCTCCAAGATTAGCATGGAGACAGATCACCCGAGTTGTAGGTCGTAACAATACGCAATACCAAAGTTCTCAACGCTATCCTATAAGACCAGTAGAAATATCCGGCTGGCACTTCTTTAGGCTGGAATCGGATCAGTTTTAGGCTAAAGTGAATAAACTCACTTGTACCGGTATGCAACCCGAGCATTACTCCGGCCCCCGGGAAACATGTTGGTGGACAGAAGGCTGGGGAAATGCTTGACGCATCAATAAACAATGCATGAGAAAGACATAAAATCACAGAATCATCCTGGCAGAAAAGAAGAGACACAGCATATCACTACTTGCCGTTTCTCTATTTCTCAGCTTACACTATGGCGGATACTATTGAGCAAGCCAAAGGACCAGCCCTGGACACAAGACATGATGAATTCCCCTTGAGCGAAAAGGCTATTAACGCGGGAGCCCGCGAGGCTACGGTAGCTGAGCACAGTCTTGGCGTCTGGACAGCACTTAAAGCTTACAGGAAGGCCGCTCTGTGGTCTATATGTAGGTCTCCGAGTTTGACAACCCTATAGAGAGCAATATCTCATGACATTTTCGGACAGTGATCTCAACTGCCGTCATCATGGAAGGATACGACAACCACTTCCTTGGAAACTTCATTGGATACCCGGCGTTCCGCAAGAAGTATGGAAAATATGTCAATGAGGAAAGCGGTTATCAGATCTCTTCGAAATGGCAGGCCGGGTTGACCGATATCGGCTCAGTCGGAAACATCTTCGGTGCCCTGATCAATGGGTATCTGACGCCCAAGTATGGGCCGCGCAAAGTCTTGATGGGCTCTCTGGCCGCATTAGCCGGATTTATCTTCATCACTTTCTTCGCGCCGAGGATCGAAGTAATACTAGTCGGTCAATTCCTGTGCAGCATTCCGTGGGGGATCTTCGCAACCACTGCTCCCGCATATGCCGCAGAAGTTTCGCCATTAGCGCTTCGAGGGTATCTCACTGCCTATGTTAACTTGTGCTTCTGCGCTGGACAGTTGATATCTGCGGGAGTACTCAAAGGCCTTGTCAATAACTCTACGCAATGGGGTTATCGAATCCCTTTCGCGACTCAGTGGGTTTGGCCCATACCTTTGTTTGTCGGGGCGCTTCTTGCTCCTGAGTCTCCCTGGTTTTTGGTGCGTGCGGGCAGACTTGACGAAGCTAAGAGGTCTCTGAAGAGATTATCTAGCAACAATGCTGCGGATTACGATGCTGCCATTTCGCTGATGGTTCAAACAAACAATATCGAAATTGCTGAGAGGGAGGGCGTGACATACTGGGACGCCTTTCGAGGGACGAACCTGCGACGGACTGAAATTGCATGCGTTGTCTATCTGTCGCAAATTACCAGTGGTTCGGTCCTATGTTATAGCGGCACCTTCTTTTACGAGCAAACAGGAATGTCGGCATCCACATCCTATGCACTTGGTCTGGCCGGAACTGGCGTGTCTCTGGTTTGTTCCGTCATTACCTGGTTTTATATCACCAAATGGGGTCGCCGTGATATTTGGCTGGGTGGCTTCTATCTGTCAGCGACAATTCTTCTGATCATTGGGACTCTCGCTTGTGTCCCACAGTCCAAATCCATCTCTTGGGCGCAAGGACTGCTTTGTCTGGTTTGGCTTGCAGTCTATTCTATGTCTGTTGGTCCCATCGTCTTCACGTTGGTGGCTGAAATAGGCTCCAGTAGGTTACGAACACAGACAATTGTGCTTGGCCGTAGTATCTATTACGTCGGCAATATCGTGGGTGGTGTCTTGGAACCGTACTTCATGTCGCCAACGGCCTGGGATGCTGCTGGAAAGACCGTAAGTACTTAGTCCCATGAAGAAGGCGGCTGCACCCTTCCACCAAGGTTCTAAGCTGATGAGACGTATTTAGGCATTTTTCTGGGGTGGCCTTGCCTTGCTCACTGCTCTTTGGGGATTCTTCCGTCTTCCGGAAACGAAAGGGCGTACTTTTGCTGAGATGGATATTATGTTTCGGAAGGGTGTTCCAGCTCGCAAGTTCTCAGCATACGAGCTTGACCCTGAAGAAGATTTCATGTCTTGATGCTATGATAACTGTCGGTCGTTTACTCACGCGGGTTGTTAGGATCGTGTGACTTTCTATGAGCAGAGAGGAGAGGCACGTGAAAGTTCAACATTCTGCACAAAGCACAAAACGAACGGAAAGCCAAGACGAGTATGTATTTACTTTGCTAATGTAACAAGATCCACCAAGCCAACAATCATTCTGTCTGGATTGGTGAACTCCTCGATTTCTATAAATACATTCAAGTGCAATTGGACCACCGCAGTTGCGTTTCCTCAGCTCCAACTTCATAGGCCAGCTAACCGCTTTCCATGGTCTGAAAGACAGTTTTGTGATTCGTTAGATCCGTTTTGCGGCCCCCAAATTCTGAAATGCAGCCCGGTCCTTGCAATCACAACCAACATTCTTGCATGTATACCCCATTTTATTGGTGCGTTGTCAGAATATGATCCGTCCGTTCAAATTGCGGCGTATCGCTCAGCTGAGCCCTAGGGTCCGTTCTAGACCTGCACTTCTGCGTGCGGCGCTTAGAGGATTCCACCTTGAGTCTGGCATGCCTTCTCATTGAAATAACCTTAAAGCCATCCCATATCACGCTTGTCACCTCACTCCACCATTCACTTGTCTTCCACTGTCACAAGCTATAGGCAACAATGTCTAACAGTTGGTGGGATGATTTTTCAAACAATCTTGCCACTGATCTCGCTCCTCTCGTCAGTCTCTTTGGCGAAAGTCCGACAAAACAGTATCTCAGTGAATGCCTAACAGCAGAGGACATCGTCATTTTTTCTGTCGGCCCTCTGGGAGTCCTCACTGCACTTGTGTCTGCAATCAGAGTTTGTGGGACGCCTTCGCTTAGAGCTTTCATTGGGAGGGCGCAAGAAGGGGCCGGTGCTGCTGAAGCAGAATTATGTTCATCCACGAGTCGCGATGTAAGCGAGCTATACAGCAATGGCAGCATCGCTCGTGTTTTTGGTCGCCCGAAACTACTCGAATTTGTCTATGACCCCGGGACTATCCAGGAACCAACTACCCAGCAATCGAGTGACACTATCCAGCCAAACCGCTTCTTTGATCCCGACGACGAAGGTAAACCAATATCAGGTATATAACTGTTCAAAGATTATATAAAAACAAAGAAAGGGAACGCAGAATGGATACGGCAGCCCCAGGAAGGACTCCGGAACTTCAACAAGTCTGCAGAAGCGGGCACCACTCCCCTTCCTACGGGCGCTTTTTCTTCAAGCCCGAATCTCGCTCTCAATGTCGGAATCAAACCCAAATCTAGGATCTGGTTCATTACTGCAGCTATCGTTGGAGTAATTTTGCAGTTATTTGTCTTGGTATGGGCTGTCCTCACGAGATACCACTTTCGTTGGCTTAGGAATAGCAGTGAAGGTAGGAGCCGATGAACCATGCTTAACCAGGCCGTGATATCAGTTTGTACCTAAGAAAGCTGACCTCTGTTTCGTTCAGATGACTACGCTGTTCCGTTGACAGTCATCGGCACAGTTCTACTCTGTGTGGGGGTGGGTATGTGTGCTCACCTCATCGAGAGCAAAACCGATGAACTCGTATACGCGAGATCGAATCTATCCGATCACAAACACCTATCTAATGACGGCCAGCGGTCGACTCTCTACTGGGTCCAGCCAGGGAACCAAAGCGTTGGTGACCAGATGTTTGATTCCTTCGCTTATTCCGATATTAGAGTCCCTCTTCGGAAGTACATTACGTCCTGGAAAAAGACAGGCACGGGGGATACTGACAAGGCCTTCTATCTGATTAACCCAATCTGGGCCACGGTCCTATCAACCACAACGGGATTTGTCTGCCAGTTTCTAGGCCTCAGAGCCTGCCATTCCTCGGTTGCAACCATCCAACTGGTTGTCACCCTCCTGATGAGCCTTATCCGTGCATTGCTCAGAACTCAACGCCTAAGTGAGGAAGACAATTCCATGGCGGTGGTTGATCCAGATGCCATCCAAGGACATGAACTGGACTATCTAGCTTTGATGATTGGACGGAAAGATAACTCTGAAACCGCGCCACCAAGCTTTCCACAAAGCAGCTCTCCAGAAGCCCCCAATAAATCACCCCCAAAACTTCAAATCTTAGAACGATTTGAAATTCTTGACATTTCTTCAGTCGATTCAGCTATATTGTTCAGGCTCAACTTCAAAACCCACCAGAAAAGAGGCCAGAGAAGACGCCTTAACGGGCAAATACTAGCAAATCTGGCAGAGAAGGATCTCAGCACTTGGATATCGTCGCAATACGCTGCCGAGTTTCCAGATAAGGCCGCCAGGTCCTTCTATTATAGAAGTCGTCTAGCTCGGTTGACAGGATCGAAACAATCAACTTCAAACCATACTTCGCATTGGGGCGACGACTTTGTTCGAGTACGCGAGACTAGTAATATACTAGCAAATGCCATCGAAGATACCATGAAGATCCTTTTTTCTTCAAGCGCAGGCCCACGCGAAACAATTTCGGGCTTAGAAGACAGTGCTTTTATGATAGTGTGGACTGTCCAGTGCTCTTTCGAGGACCGTTTCACACCTTTGACGAAGAGCCAGATTTTTATGTCGTTGAGAAGAGAAATCAGCGAGGACCTAACTCGAGAAAGTGACTGGACAGCTGACAGGTCTGAACTCGAAGCTGTACTTGGCCTATGGTTCTGGTCTAGGAAGCAATATTACTGGGAAGACCAGGCAAGTGAACAGCAGATAAGTCGGATCCCCTCGATCTTAGGTCCAGAAAGCGCCGCCATACGCGCAAGGGATCTCCCCGAGTGGCGATGGTGGGGGGGATTTCCAACGTTCATTATCTTGCGCTACACAACCCGTTTGGAAACCAAATGACTGACTTCCGCCCAGGCACGAAGTGTGGTATGGCGAAAAAAAAGTGCCAGATTCATCCTCCATCCCAGACGGGATTATCACCTTCCAATCAACCATCGACTCCTTAAGTGCGCCCAACTTAATTATTCAATGTTCTTGGTTAGAATCGTGCGAGCCTTCGGTGGCTTTAAGCTTCAAGGGGGAGCGCTTGATAAGATCCAAGAGTCTCTTGTGATGAGACGCTTGTGTAACCGATCAGAGGCCGTTGATTGCACCGAGAAGCCTTTGAGGGATGGCTATCTAGACGAGAGCGATGAGAGCAGCAGGACAGGAAGACCCCATCTTTAGTGAGAAAAATATATCCCTTATAATACTCCGCAAATATTGTAAGGCTGCTGTCCGTTGCAGAGAAGATCTTTATTGATATAAGTGGATATCCCTAGTGCAAACCTGTTGAGGGAAGGGCTTCATATGATTGGTCCTCTCGGTCCCACATGGTGGGGCAACGCGCGCGCTCACATCCTAGAAAAAACAAGGCTCTTTCAAAATCACTTTTGTATGCTCGTTTTGACGGGTAAACGCACTGCGTGACAAACCCATCATAGAATTCAATACAACGAGTAAAAGTGAACAGATCAAACAAGCAAAAAAATTAATTCCGACAGAACAGGGATTCGAACCCTGGCTCCCGAAGGAACGGGCTTAGCAGGCCCGCGCGTTAACCACTCCGCCATCCTGCCTGTGGGGTAAACGCTCATTAAATTCGTATTATACGCCTCTCACTCAAAACCCAACCGTGATCCGAGATTTGGGTTGCGGGAACAGAATCTCATGACTCAGAATTAATAACCTGAGAGTTTCCTCAATTATCTAATGGTTCAATAGTCATTTAGATTATGAGGTGTGATTGGTTCAGCGCTCTCAAACGAGCGCATCCTCAGTACTGACAGATGTGGATGCTGCAACAAAGCGTATCTAGAGACAGGCCTTTTGGAACCAAAACCATGAATTGTCTTTCATAGAAAACTTAAAACATTCCCAAATCCTAGAATCTATCCAAGACTTCCTAAGTAATCCCCGAGAATAACAATATCACCCGTCAATGTCTGCAAGTAAATGCTCCGGGTTATTTCAGTGGCCTTCATGGTCGCTTCGCTAACACACTATGGGCAGGCAATTTCGGTGGACAGCCGTCGATTATCCATATTTTTATCTTCCTCTTGCATTTAAACAGTGGGAAAGGAAAGAGTGCTGTTATTGGAACGGGAATGAAGACTGTCTCGTTATGGCTGGCTCACCATGGTGGTCTCTTCCCTTTTCCTAGTCATCCCTTTCCACGACATCAAGACCCGTCATCATCACGCTCATGAGTCTTTTTTCCTATTCAATACTTTCTTATATTACGAGACTGCTGCGGAAACTAACCCTTCATAAATGTCCCCTCTTCCCTTGGCGCGGCCTTATGGCCGAGTCCACCTCATGCACTCTAATGGCAGGGAAGAACACCGAACAATAACCATGAATGGGTACCAATTTAATCACTCATAGTATCCCTAACGCTCATGTGATACATTGGTATCCAATTGGGTTCGAGGAGACAATGCGCTTTTCGCCGGGTGTAACTCCATCTGACACTCGACGAGCACCAAACCTTCCGGAATTGGGGCAGTTTAAGTAATACCACGAAGGCTTTATAATGGTCTGGACTTCTCTCCGGAGTGTGTCATGTCGGATCAGAAGCCGCGATTGTGAAGCATGCTGCCGTAGCGATCTTCTATGTTGGGAAACACTTCTCGCTGCTGGAGGGTGGCGGAGGGCGGGGCAGATCCAACTTTGGCATATCACGCAGCACGGCACTTCTCATCCTAGTATTCATCTTGAGCAGATGAGTAAGGGGTGGAGGAGATTGGATGTCGTATCTATTGCGTGGGATCATGGGGGAAGGACCCTGCGTCGCGAGATGATTTGTGCGGGCCAGGATAGATGCATTCAAGCCCGACATTAAGCATCTACAGGGCCTGCACGGTCAGCAAGTTAGCGAAAGGACAGGAAAAGATGGCAATCAGAAGGGTCTGGACCGACGAGTTGCGCCTCTATTTCTCGGAAACAATTTCCACAGCTCACTGGATACTATCGATCCCGAACTATCAGCGAGTAAACAAGAGTGTTCAGCAACCTCGCGGGCAGAATTACTCCGTTCAGCGACAGAAACAGTAATGCTCTAGAACATTTCCTCAATGGCCGGAATCTCCTACCGAATCTGTCGAGCAAGGCCAAATTTTCAGGGACTCCTCTTTCCCCGGCCGCGTGACCTCATCACGTTTGCTTCCAAGATCTAAAGAGCCGCAATTGAGGCAAGTTCCGGCGGATAGACGACCGACAAGACCAACGTGTACGAAGAATGGCGCAAATGCCGGCGCCGGGATTCCCCACGAAGAGCTGTGCCGCCCGGCGGAAGCGTGGGGCCGGATGCTGTTTGAGGGCATCACCGGCGGCGCTAGAAGTATTTGGCTAGAATGGCGATCATGACGATGGGCTTTGTGGTAGGCTGCGGCGAGGCTAACCGCGACAGTCGGTCTCGAACAAGAAATCCAGCCCGAGTCGTGGCCACCAGGCCCATCTGGGGTTCCATCGCGGTGGGCAGTCAACACCATCCAGACGAATTCCCGTGAGAAATCAGCGTGTAACCGTCGTTAGAATGACGCAGATTGGCTGTGGTCTGTGTCGGATCGAAGGGAGATATTCTGGGGACATTTCAGTTTGTGGGGTACGGGAGAACGATATAAGGATGGGATTGAACTCGAGGAGATGAACTTCAGATCAGACTCAACTCGCCATCAAACACTCTCCTGACCCCTTTTCACAACAACACCAAGTATCACCAATTTTTCGACACTTGCATCTTACACAACCAACTCCTTCACAATGGCCCCCGGTGCTCTCATCGACGTCGCCGCCGACCACAAGGGCCAGGCCCTCGAGGACATGTCGGACAAGATCGACGACGTCAACGTCCAGAAGTACGACTCCAAGTCCAAGTTCGACTCCGAGAAGGACAAGGCCACCTTCCGCCAGTACGAGGACGCCTGCGACCGCGTCAAGAACTTCTACCGCGAGCAGCACGAGAAGCAGACCGTCGCCTACAACCTCGCGGCCCGCAACCGATTCTACAACGCGACCCGGCCTCGCGCCGAGATGACCATCTGGCAGGCCATGGAGAAGCTCAACACGCTGGTCGACGAGTCCGACCCCGACACCTCGCTGTCGCAGATCCAGCACCTGCTGCAGTCGGCCGAGGCCATCCGCCGCGATGGCAAGCCGCGCTGGATGCAGGTCACCGGCCTGATCCACGACCTGGGCAAGCTGATGCTCTTCTTCGAGGATCTCGGCACCCAGGGCCAGTGGGATGTCGTCGGCGACACGTTCCCCGTGGGCTGCGCCTTCGACAAGCGCATCATCTACCCCGACACCTTCGAGGGCAACCCTGACAGCCACAACCCCGACTTCAACACCAAGTTCGGCATCTACTCGCCCAACTGCGGCCTCGACAACGTCATGCTGAGCTGGGGCCACGACGAGTACCTGTACCATGTCGTCAAGGACCAGTCCACGCTGCCGGATGAGGCGCTTGCCATGATCCGCTACCACTCGTTCTACCCCTGGCACCGCGAGGGCGCCTACCGACACCTCATGTGCGACAAGGACTATGAGATGCTCAAGGCTGTGAATGCCTTCAACCCGTACGACTTGTACAGCAAGAGCGACGGTGTGCCGGATGCCCAGGAGTTGAGGCCCTACTACCAGGAGCTGATTGATGAGTTCTTCCCGCAGAAGGTTCTCAAGTGGTAAATGCTGAGTTCGGGAGGTCAAGGATGGACATGGGAAAAGATTGCGATTTTAACAGCGACGAGCGAGATTTGGAATTTGTATAGACACAAGAATGAGCGAAGTATGGGATATGTATGAGCTTGAAGATATACTCGCCAGAATCATGAATCAAGGTTGATCACCTTCGTACTTCATCCAATTTCCCTTCGTGAAGACCAGGGTCGTCGTGTGATGCATCTGTGAAGTGACCGCGCATTTAGAGATGAGCCAAGTTAAAATAATGCACTGGCAGTAGACAGAATTGAGATCGGATAACAATCAAGCATCGTATATGCGTGTGTCTTACCAACTTTGGAGATCCTCGCTCTGCGCATCGCGATATTATAGAGAGTTGAAACATTCCAAGAATGCGATAAGCGATAAGATCCAAAATATTGGGCTAGTTTTTCCGGCGGAGTACGTCTAGTCCATAAATGGCTAATTAATCCGGAGACAGCGGACAAACAAGCCAATAAGACGTTGTTCCGTGGGGCTGCTGCCCCTCAGTCCCTCTGGAAATTTTGGGAAATCTCCAAAAGTTGGATGGCAGAAAATCGTGAACATCAGCCTCCCACCTAACAATAAATCCTCAGCACGCACTTTTCGCCATGGCGGGCTCAAAAAGGAAGCGCGATCACGCCGACGAGCCTGTAATTGCTGCAGAGCCTGAAACCTCCAGCAAAGAAGCGAAGACCGGTTCAGAGACGTCTTTTGTCGACCTCGGCCTCGATCCTCGATTACTGCAGGCTATTGCGCAGCAGAAGTTCGCAAAGCCGACTCTTGTCCAGCGCAAGGCCATCCCGCTCGCTCTCAACGGCCAGGATGTGCTTGCAAAGGCCGATTGTGGTTCAGGCAAGACTGCTGCTTACGTACTGCCTGTGTTGTCCAGCATTTTGAAGCGAAAGACTGTACGTGATGGACTTGAAGATATCTTCGCTGCATACTGACTTTGTCTCAAGACCGACTCCTCCGCCTTTACGTCTGCCCTCATCCTCGTCCCGACTCGCGAACTCGCCGACCAGCTCTCCAAGGACATCGAGCAATTTGCTGCGTTCTGTGCGAAAGACATCCGGACCGCCAAGTTGACCGACAAGGTCTCGGCCGCCGTCCAACGCGCTCTGCTCTCCAACTCCCCCGACATCGTTATTTCGACACCCTCCACCGCTTGGAACAATATAAACTCCTCAGCGCTTTCTCTCGATAAGCTTACACATCTGGTCCTGGACGAGGCAGACTTGGTGCTGTCCTACGGATATAATGAGGATCTGGAGCATCTCTCGCGGTCAATCCCCAAGGGCACCCAAATCATCATGATGAGCGCGACTCTGACTGAGGAGGTGGACACCCTCAAGGGCATTTTCCGCCGTGACCCGACACTGCTGGATCTTAAGGAGAAGGAGGCAGAGGGCGAGGGCATCACTCAATTTGTTGCGAAGTAGGCCGAACTCACACATATTTTCATACCAGAAAGACTAACGAAGCACAGGTGCGGCGAAGACGAGAAGTTCCTCCTAGCATACGTCATCTTCAAATTGCGCTTAATCAAGGGCAAATGCATTATATTCGTCAGCGACATCGATCGATCCTACCGGTTGAAGCTCTTCTTCGAACAGTTCGGCATCCGAAGCTGTATTCTCAATTCGGAACTACCACTCAACTCCCGAGTACATGTGGTAGAGGAATTCAACAAGGGCGTCTACGACATTATCATCGCGGCGGACGAGAAGAATGATATGCTGGGAGACGATGGGGTCGCAGAGGCCGAGGGTGAGAAACAACATGAGGAGGCAGAAGAGGCACAAGGAGAGGACGGAAAGGCAGAGAAGCGACCAAAGAAGAAGGCAAAGACTTCAAAAGCGGATAAGGAGTATGGTGTATCACGAGGTTTGTCTCCCCCCTTCAAACCCCCATATTGCACTACTAACGTCTTGCCACCACAGGTGTTGATTTCAAGAAAGTTTCGGCTGTCATCAACTTTGATCTTCCCACCACAGCTTCATCATACACCCACCGGATAGGACGAACGGCACGCGCGGGCCAGACCGGAATGGCGCTCTCCTTTGTTGTTCCCAAGGACCTCTACCGAAAACACATCCCTACCTCTACCCCTACATCAGAGAACGACGAGAAGGTCATGGCCAAGATTGTACGGCAACAGGCGAAGCGTGGGAAGGAAGTCAAGCCATACAACTTCAATATGAAGCAGGTCGACCCCTTCCGGTACCGAATGAACGATGCCCTGCGAGCGGTGACCAAGGTGGCCATTCGAGAGGCGCGGACGAGGGAATTGAGGCAAGAGCTCCTGAAGAGTGAAAAGCTCAAACGGTGAGTCTCTCATGATACAGACTATTTCAAACCCATTCTAACAAACGTTACCAGATACTTTGAGGAGAACCCGACAGAACTCACCCACCTACGACACGACGGCGAGCTGCGGACGGCCCGACAACAGGCACATCTCAAGCACATCCCAGAGTATCTCATGCCCAAGGACGGCAAGCAGGCGCTGCAAGCAGACATTGGGTTTGTGCCGATGCGAAAAGACCGCAAAGGCAAAGGCCATAGAAAGGGCAAGGGGTTCAAGGTCGGGGCGCGGAAACGAGATCCGCTCAAAACGTTCAAAGCACGAAGGAAGACAAAATAGAGCATCATAGCAGCGACTGGCGTTTGACTATTCTGTGGATTATACCTGAATATATTTCGGCGGGGTGTTACTTCGACTCTGAGTTTCTTTTCTTGTGAGGTAGTGCCGTCCCCCTATTCCGTTTCTCCCCTTACTCTTCAAGAGGAGCAGTATCCAGATACTCACCATACGCCGGCCCCCTATCACCCGCAACATCCGCCTCATCCACCATCCTCCTCAACTCCCTCTCCTCCTCCACCGCCAAAACCACCCCCGCCGCACCACAATTCTCCTCCAAATACTTCACCCTCTTCGTCCCCGGAATCACAAACACATGCTCCCCCTGCGCCAACAACCACGCCAGCACAAGCTGCCCGGCGGTACACCCCTTCGCAGCAGCCTTCTCCTTGAACGCATCCGCCAGCACGAGGTTGTGCGCGAAGTTGTCGCCCTGGAAGCGCGCGTAGCCGCGGCGCGAGTCGTTGGGCTCGAAGTCGTCGACAGAGCGGTAGGCGCCCGTCATGAGGCCCCGGCCTAGGGGCGAGTAGCAGAAGATGGCGACGGAGAGCTCTTTGGCCGTGCGGAGGAGGTGTGTGCCTAGGGCGCGCTCGCAGTCGAGCGTCCAGGGGTTGTATTCGATTTGGACGGCGGAGATGGGGTGGATGGCGTGGGCGCGGCGGAGGGTCGTGGAGGATACTTCGGAGAGGCCGAGATACTTGACTTTGCCCTCCCTGGTGTTGTTAGTAATGACACTCCATCGCTTCTTGCGGAAGGGGTGATACTTACTCAACGAGTTTCTTCATCTCACGCACAGTCTTCTCAATCGGAATCTTGCTGTCCGCGCGGTGCATATAGTACAAATCGACATACTCAACACCCAGCCTCTGCAGGCTCGTCTCAATGCACTTGCGACAATACTCAGGCGACGAGTTCGTCGTGAGTCCATCAGGCCCAATCACAATACCAAACTTAGTCGCCAGGAAGATATCCTTGCGGCGCTCGGGGTGCAGCTTGAACCACTTCCCGACGAGCTCCTCACTATCGGCATAGCAGTCGGCCGTGTCCCAGTTCGTTTCGCCGAGCTCCCATGCGCGGTCGAGCACTTTTAGACGTTCCTCGTCGGACCTGGATGTGTGAGTTATGGTGGCAAAAGAGATGAGGGGTGGCCGTACTGTACGGTGCCGTAGCCGACGCTGAGGCCCATGAGGCCGAAGCCAACAGCTGGGATTTCGGGTCCGGAGGCGCCAACCTTGCGGAGAGGGATGAGTTGTTTTGGGGGGGCCATGTTGCGAGTTTGGGGTTATTTGGGTGAAATTGAAGTAAATTCAGGTGAAAGTTTAGTAGTGATGGTGGTGATGTTCAAAGAGAACCGTGTAAGTTGTTAAATCCGGAGATGCTTTTGAGCTCTGAACCCAACACAAACAAAGCAGCAACACTCCCCCCTTTTATACCTCCCTCTCTCTCCATAGTGAACTCATTGCAGTCTCTTGAAAACCTTCGGTCTGCTCCTATCCCCGATATCGAGGTCATCACTTACAACCTCCGAGTGCCTCCATCGTCTTTTCTCCGGGGACCTGCATAAATGACTAAGCCTTGCATGGGTGACTAATCTGACTTATACCGGAAATGGATTGGACTGAGATGCTAAGCTTAAGTTCCAATCGGTGGAGGGTGATTGGCTGGTGGGTAGGAGCGCTGGGAGAAATACCCTATAATGAGGGATTCTTCATTATTATCTATAATTCATCGTTGATATATGGTGTTATTAAATACATGCTACTAGATACTCTCTTTAGGTCAACTTTATAGTAGAATGTCTAGCTAAAGTGCTGCATACAATATTGAAGAAGATGTCTCAACGTCTACGGCATCATATCATGGCGGATCTATCAATGAATCCACGGGGTCAACTCATTCAGAGAAGTCCGGACGAAAAACGTCTTCCGAATTTTAGAGAGACAGTCATTCTTCAGGCGTGGTTTCAAGCGGCTCTGTCTTGTTGAAAAGCAGAGTTGAATAAAGTCCAATCGAGCCATTAAGTAACCGCTCGACACAACTCGCATAGATATTGAAGCACTCGAGAGAAAAGCATCTCATCGCCTGGGTCCCTCAGCTTTGCAGTCTCTAAGCAATTTGAGAAAGCATTTTCTATTGTTTAACTTGCTAGAAAGCGAGGAACTCCCGATGGAGATTAAAATCTTCATTTGATTCTGTATAGAGAGGTGTTCTCATACCCTAACTACCCAGCCCGTTAACCACAAGTATCATCCCGCCAAATCTCCAACCCCAGACTGCCGCTTCTTAACGTCACGATCACGATTCATAAGAACACACACTTCGCACCCCCTCCAACAGCCCTCGTACCAATATTGCCAAGGCTATACACGACCCTCCCCCACAACAGCCAATCCCCAAATCCTTCATCAGCTGCACCTCGTATTCACGCCCACACCACCCACCAACCAACGCCATCCCATTTCCAGCACCACCCGCGCAAACTCAATCCCAGCCGCTCGACGTTGGGCCGCAAATCTGGGGTAAGAGGCGTCAAGCATTGCGGACGGGGCGGGTTCAGGTACAGAGTTTGTACAGAATACAAGTTCTGGTGTATTTTGGTTTATCTGAAGTAGTTTTCAGTTCTATGCTGGTATGCCCGCCGTTCTATTCATAAACATACAGTGAGGTGATGACAATGGAAACGATATAAAAGAGAAAGAGACAAGAAAACACCGGTTCGAATGAACTCCCACTCCGACATTATTGATTTGACCAGCAATCAGTGGTCATCCCGTTCCCGTGCATAAACACCGGCTCCGTTGTTTCTCCTCGTGTGTTTTAAGCCGCAAAATCATTGGTTTTCCTCCATCTCTTCCTGCTCGCCGGGCAGGAAAACTTCATGTCCGCTGCCGTCGTGCATGCCCAAGGCGGTAGTGCAGCCCAGCACGGACATGATAGCAATCCCCCACCAGCCCCAGGCGACCATTCCGATGTCGAGTCCGTAGCCGTACCACCAGCCACCCACGACAGGGCCTACGGTACGGAAACCGGCCGACACGCTCTGGCCAAGGCCGTGAATCGTGCCGAGCACGCTGGGGTGCGGACTGCAGTTGTTCAACAGGATAATGCTCGCGGGCAGAGTGAATGTTCGCGCCGTGACTTGGAGAAGCAGCACCATGATGATACCAGTCCAGATGAAGCCTCCAGAAGCTGGGTCGGGTGCAGGGTCGGCCGAGGGGAGGATCGAGAGGTACGGCGCAACGAAGTAGGCGACGGGGAACAATAGGAGGAACCAGCGGAAGGATCGGATCGTGCCCAGACGAGCCTGGACGGGAGGGTAGAGGAACACCTGCAGAAGCATACCTAGGATACCTAGGAATGAAGTCGCAACGCCAACTGTCGAGGCCGGCATTCCCAATCCTCCGGTAAAGAGAAGCGGCAGCGATCGCTTGGGATTGGGATTAGGGTTGCCGCCATCCTGAGGCGCCGCGGGCGGCTGATCCGAGAGGTATCGCGGGGTGGACAGGAAGAGCGACCAGATGTTGGTGAAGCCTCCGAGCTGGAAATCGTAGAATGCACCGGTAATGAGAGTAAAGATGACGTTCCGAGTCCAAAGTCTTCTGAAGGGCAGCTTGCCCACGGGCTGGGGCTTGACGGCGACGGGCGTCTTGTTCTCAAAGGTGTCCATCTGCACATCCTCGTGCTCCCAGATAGGGACTGCGGCATATCCCTCGGTGTTCTTGCCACCAGTGAAGAAGCGCTTGATGCGCGACGCGAGATGCAGTCCGGGATCATACCTGCCCTTGCGTTCCTTAGACGTCTATTACCGGGGTTGTCAGCAAGCGGGTTTCAGGGTGGGCTCTCTGAGGGTCAAGGAGTCTCACCTCTTCCAAAAATAGGAAGATGACAATTGTGGCAATGGTCAAAAGAACAGCGTTGATGAGACTCGGCAACGCGTAGGGATAGTCGCGGAATAGCTGGAAACCAAACACGGCCTTCTCACCAAAAAGGCCGGGCAACGTCATCATAGGGTCGGCTAGCATGCCCCCCATAACTATTCGTCATCCCTCGTTAGCATGTTTCCGACATCGCTTCGAGACGCGGCAAAACGCACCTGGGCCGAGCATGCTCGCGAGGTTGAAACTCATAGGAAGAATCAGGAAGGCTCGTGATTGGTACTTCTTCTCTTTCGTGATTTCGGCGATCATGGTTCGACTGTTGTGATGCAGCACGTTAGCCAACCGTTACGAGCTGTCAAGCATGCGTACGCCGCCGCCGTCTCGCCCCTCTTCCAAATTGGTCATGATCATCCACACCAACTCTTCCGAATGGAGTTGGACACGAATCCGGGGGCTAAAAGGGAAAAGCGAGGGATGTTGCTTTGGTAACTCACATGATACCAACAGTGCCGTTGATGGCACCGCCAAAGGCTCGCCAGAAAGCGGCCCAAAAGAATGTTGTAGCAAAACCGTAACCCAAACATGATATGGCCGTTCCACCAAGGCCAATGACAAGAACCCATTTTCGTCCACACCAGCTTGCATCAGCGGCCTTGCCCCAGAGAATAGCTGTGCAGACCTGGGCGCCAGTGAAACAACCCTGAAGGAGACCGGCCTGTTGCGAGATGCGGGCGTCTGACAGCGATGTGTCCATCGACTTCAGTTGGTAAAAAACATAGGCCTGTAGTGAGGCCACCTGGAGGAAGTCGACGAAGCGGCCGACAAAGAGAATGGCGAGCTGGTCCTTTCGGGGCAGCGACATCCAGGTAACAGGACCTCCGGAGGCGGCGCCGGCGCTGGGCCGGCCATCGTGAGACTTGGCCGAGGTGCTCCGGGGCGTGAGCGGTCGAGCCGCCAGTGATTCGGTGTCGTTCTCGTCCATGACCTCCATGGCTTTGGTCATGGACCAGTCTGATTGGGACCTCATCCTCCGATGTCGTGTCGGCTCCGAAGACATGGCAATGTCGCGATCATTGCTAAACGAGCGAGTGTGCATGGTGGGAGGGAAGCGGCGCGCGGGAGCGGCGACGGGGACAATTAAATACCAAGCCAAGGATAGGAACGGTTGGGATAGGACAGGCCCCAGAACACGACTGGGCCAGGCTGAGCGCGGGTGAGCAGGAGGGCAGGGTCCTGGTACGCAGTCGGTACCTACTCGGACAGCGAGCGAACGAGCGACAAAGATAGCGACAGGCTGGCTGCAAGCGGCAGTGCAGAGTCGCAGAGGGAGCAGCAGAAACAGCGACTAGCGGCGGCAGGTAAGCAAGCTGTGGACAGCTTGGGCTTTCTCACCCACACGCAGATGCACAAGCGTACACACCCTGGTCGAGGGGGGTAGGGGTGGGCGTCAGTCGTCACTTGCAGCGTCTCCCAGCAGAGAGGGCGAGCAGAGACAACGCTAGGGGCGTCTGACTTTCCAGGCGTCCGTTCAGCCCCGGACCAGCGAGAATGGGCGTGCCGGGACAGGAATGGATAGCCCAAGATAGCACGAGGCGGGTGGCCCTGGCGGTTGCAGGACAAGGAGAGGCCGCAGGTGATAGGCCTGGTCAACGGCCTACAGAAGGGGCTGGCTCGGGGGGCGGTTCGATAGTGCGTGGGCCGGCAACGGTAAGGTAACTGTTTGCCGTTGCTCTTCCTGCACGCTGACGAACAGCCAGGCGAAGGGAATGCGAATGGGGGCGTCGTCTCGATTCGGGTAGACCCGAGGATCACAACTGGTATGTGAAGCGCAGAGGGCGACGAGGCTTACGTAGCCTGTGGTCGTGGCATCGACGGCTCCAGATATAGTGCAGCGGGGGCAGTTTGAGCAGACGAGGCCGGGGAGTGCCAATGGGATTCCCAGCTTCCAGGATGGGATGCCAGTGCAGTGCGTGCAAAGAGTCCGATCGGAGTTTGATTGTCGGTTCCCCTGGACTGCGGGATCTTTTTTTCTGGTCCTTCTGTCTCAAGAAGGCGATAGGCGGCCGATGCTGCGATTGACCTGCAGAGGCGCTTTTGAGACACACAATCCGTGGATGGTTGAGCCACGTCTGACAAGGATCTTGGCGGGTTGGCCTCCGTGCGGCAAAAGAGCGACGGGAGGGAGTAAGTGCTAGGAAATGAAGGACGAAAGCCACCGACGGGCAATAGGTAAAGACTGCAGGGAGGGTGAAGAGGGAGAGAAGATGTTGGCGAGGAGAAGGAGAGAAGAGGACAGGAATTTCAGGAGGTGAGGATCCAGGAGATGAGATGAGGTCGGTCCTAGATCCCGCGGTTCGGTCGGTACCTGTCAGCAGCAGTCCGTCTTGGTTAGATGCGATGTACCGCGCGTCCGTCCTTCTTTCCCCTTCAGAGCAGCTGCTAGGAAAAGGAGTCGCAGGAGGAGCTGATCGGATTAGCAGGAACTGGACCAGCTGGACTGGACTGGACGGGACCGTGGAATTGGCCTGGTTTGAACCCACTGCTTCAAGAACTCCTACCCAGCAATTACCTGGCTGTGCCTGTAATTACTGCACCAGCGCCAGAGACGCAGCAGCACACACGCTGAGGAAACCCGTCGACTAGTGCGGGCTAACAGCTTCGATCCATGGCGGCTTCTGGCTGCCAAATCGAACTCTCTGCCCCCCTCCACTGGCCCCTGGCGCAGGCAATATCCCGATCCATTCCAAAACGACTCTAGCTCGTCTCTGGCCATGTACCGTCTTCTCAGACACACCCCCCGAAGTACCTGCGAGAGCCCGCGCCGCCCGGAGCGTTCAACGTGCAGGCCGGCAGGGTGTCCTCGATAGCTTATTTCTCGTGCAGGACCGAAATAGACACGTCTGGCTGCATAAGCCGGCGCCTTGCTGGGCTGCTCCCTGTCATGCGGCAGCTCAGCCATCCGACCGTCCACCCATCCTGCCGTCTCGTCGCAAACAGACGGGTTGCTGGGAGTCGACAAACGCGGACGAGGACGACGACACCGAAAGAACAAGCGAAAAAGGCGAAAATTGTCGATTCCACAATGTCGCAAACCCGCAATCCCTAGTCTCGGGGGGACCCTCAGGCGACGCAATCTCGAGCCGACGACCCATCCCCGTCTCTCACGCCCCCCGACGACCCGTGGCCCAGCCGCAAGCCTTGTGGAGGCGACGTTGATGATCCATGCAACCGTCCTGCGCTGTGAGAGTCAGCACTGTAGCTCGGTCGGGGGCCACGACCCGACAACTCTCAGCTGCGCAAATTGTCAAGGGGGCTTAGGATGGCCTCTCAACTCCGAAAGAGAAGCCACACAGTCTCGAAGCGAAATGGGTGGTAATCAGGTTGTCGTCGGCCATCAGTGTCTGCCATCGCCTGCAACCAACATCCAGATTAGCTTCGTGCAGTCTCGGGTACCTGCTGGAGGGGCTCCTTCGGGGCTGCCCCCCTCCCATCCCCTCCCCTGGATGACGGCGCATGGCTGGGCAGAGAGCTTACTTTGATGGCCCTGGCCTCTCACTGGATCCAGCCCACGCCGCCGTCGCCGTGATTCAATTTCCAGTGCCTCGCCCTCCCTGCAGCCACCAATAAGCCACGGCCGCCACCCTCTCTCTGTGCTGTGCGCCACATATTGGTTGATGGGCGCCCCTGATGAGCATGGCCTAATAGCACGCGGTGACACTCTGGTCCACGCCGCATCGCTTCGAGACCAGTTCGGCGCTTTCTGACAGCGTGTCAGGCAGAAACACTCGGACGCCTTAATAATCTCTCTTCAGTGAGCCACGTGAAGTAAGGTTATTCTCCTTCGAACATTCCCGGTCACTAGCGGCTGGCGATCCTACAGAGTAGCAGCGGTGTGAACAACGGTTTTTTCCTCGACAGCATTCGTCGTCGTCCACCTCGTCTCCCTTGTTTGAGTCGTGCTTCAGAGCAGAGTCTGCATTCTAGCCATTCGGATGTCTCTCGGGCCTTCAGGGCGATCGTCAACTAACACCCGTCTCCCTGTAACGACGCGCAAGCAATGGAGAGCAGCTGGAGCATTCGAGCCCTCAGACCGGGCGGCAAGCCCCTTGTGTTGAGGTCCGGAAAAATGGGGGTGGGTCGGCATATCAACGAGAATTGCGATGGTCCGGTGCTGGTATCCTGGGGTATCAACATCATTCGTTGTAGCCGCGGCCAACTAACACTGACCACTACCGGCCGCTATTGCGTCGTCGTTGCTTCGTCGTCTGCCCCTTGGCTAATGTCTTGTTCTCCATCCGGTCACATCCCGCTGCTGAGGCTGCAAATTTGTCTTGCATCGGCCTGAACCCTTGGTCAGGGCAGCAGCCTATCTCGAGGTGTCAGTGTCTCCTGCAGGTAGGTGATACTCCGTACTCTGTAACCGGCTTATTGCCTGCCAAGACCTTCGTGCATCGTCCAGACGGCAAGGCGCAATAGCACCGAGCCTCGCGGAAGTCGCAAGCACACCGCATTCCGTTCCCTTGGTCACTCAAGGTCCCGCTCGCTTCGTCGTCGTCCAGGGTCCATCCCACAAGAGTGTCAATAAATCCGACTAGTGCCGTAGTTTCGACGAGGTGGTTCGTCCCCATCTGAATGCCAAGCTCGCTGGGATATTATCTGAGTCGCATATGGCTGGCTGAGGCGGGGCTGATCGCGGCGGGGAGAGACGACCGTGAGGTTCTAGACGTGCCAGTTTCACTTGCTCGAGTACGGCGTATGCATAATGGATGGGCGTGAGAAGACCGGGAGGCACGCAGACAAGGCAACGAGGCGTCGATGAGGCGCTGCCTTGTCCTCGATCCGGGCTATCGAGGCCCCTTGTTGTTGCTGTTGGGCTCCTGCTGGGCATCCCGGCTCGTCGCTCAATGGTCTGGGGAAGGGAATCTCCCGCCGTCTCGTGGCCTCCGCCCTAGCCCTCTTCAAGTGCTCGGTTCCAGGGATGGAAACAGTCCAGTCCTGTCTGCCGCAGCTGGTCAGTTGATGCGTGATGCGTGGTCCTGGGTAGTAGTGGAGGATGTCTGGCCCCCATCCCCCCGGCTATGTGCCTCTTGTCAAATCACGTCCCATCCCGTCCCTAGCCTTGGGGCTCTTGGCTTCGGGTCGTCGCCATCGCAGTCGAGGCTGTCGTACGCACTCGCTCCCCTTGAGACTTACTTAATGGTGGTGGTGCCCGAGACAGTGTCTTGTTGTTAGTTGCGTTGATGTTGGTTGCACGTTGAACCTTTCATCCTATCCCGAGTCCCATTCCTTCCTCGTGCCTCCTGTTGCTCGTCCAGTGTTCCTGCCTTGCGAGTTTTCTTCCGCACAGTTTGCTTCTTTCCCTTTTAATTTCACTTTTTGTTTCCCCCCGAGGCAGCTATTGCCTCTTCCTTGCTCTTGCCTCGGTTCTTTCCAGAATGCTACTTTGATCAAGAAGGAACGACTTATACAGCATCCTTCCTTCACCTTCACTCCTCGATCTCCATCCCGATCTAGACGCCAGCCATAATCCTCGACTTTCTCTAATTCCGCAAATTTATCGTCTTCAACTTGACTCATCTTCGTTTTAACATCGTCAGAGCTGGCCTTGGTTATAACCCCGCATCGTCACCATGCGACTCTCCTCACTTGCATACGCCGCCGCCTTCAACTTCCTCTCCCTCCCACAGAGCGTTCTCTCCGAAGCTCCCCCCTATGAGAACGAGAAAGCTTTTGATAAAGGTAGCTTCGGTGCCTATCCTACTCAGGAGTACAAATCATCCGATGCCATTGCGCCTCGGTTGAATCTGCTCCAATCGAGCCCGGAATGTGACGACAAACTATACACATTCTTCTCTCCCCGAGGATACTTCGATGTGGCGCGCAACCCTCGAGCCGTCATCCTGGATTCCAAAGGCGCATTGATCTGGTCGTTTGGGCTCCCGGAGCAGAAAATCTACAACCTCCTTGCCCAGAGATACAGGGGGAATGACTACATCACTTTCTGGGCAGGCAACGATGCTGTGGGCGGCCACGGTGCTGGCTATTACTACATGGTACGCTTCCTCGAAGACTATGCATAGTACTTGCGATGGCAAAGGGCGGAACACTAACGGAAGGTATAGCTTGACCGGCATTACAACATCACATACAAGATTGGTGCCGCGAGAGGCCTTGACGGCGACTTACACGAGTTTCGTATCACCGAACGGGGAACCGCCGTGATGACGGTTTACCGAGTAACCGAACATGACTTGACATCTCTAGGAAAGACAGTTGGTCCAATCTGGGACTGCCTCATTCAGGAGGTCGACATCGAGACGGGGAATCTGGTGTTCGAGTGGAGCGCTGGCGACAACATGAATGTCGCCGACACGTACCGTCACATCGGCGGCGAAGGAAACCCTGGTGGTGCTCCTTTCGACTGGTTTCACATCAACAGCATTGACAAGGACAATGATGGCAACTACTTAGTCTCGAGCCGTTATCTCCGTTGCATCGCCAAGATCGATCACAAGACGGGCAAGGTTATCTGGATTCTCGGCGGCAAGAGCAACATGTTCAAGGATCTCTCGGGCGGCAAGGCTACAGGCTTTGCGTACCAGCACGATGCCCGTTGGGCTGCCGACTACACTGAAGTCACCATGTTCGACAACAGTGACGATGGATCGCATAAGGATCAGGCCCATCCCCGTGGCCTTCGAATCCGCATCGACCAGGTCGCAATGACGGCAGAGCTAGTCACCGAATACAACAACCCTCGCAAGTTTACGGCAGACTCACAAGGATCGATGCAAGATTTGGAGAACGGGAACGTCATCGTCGGATTTGGATACACGGGCGCCTATACCGAATTCGACCACAACGGCACGGTGCTCTGCGACACTCACTATGGTCCTCAGAGCCAGTTTGGAACTGGGGGAGTGCAGTCTTACCGCGTGCAGAAGTTTCCATGGAAAGGACTCCCCCGATCACAACCTTCAGCAGTCGTCGCGCAGGACGACTCCGGGATTTGGAGAGCGTATGTGAGCTGGAACGGAGCGACTGAGGTCAAGGAATGGATACTCCAGGGCACGAATCATCCCCTTAAGCTCGACAAATTCCCCTGGAAGCCTATTGGCATCTCGTCTCGGATGGGATTCGAAACGTCTATCCAACTCCCCGTCAACCACCCTGGCTTCCTCCGGTTCGTGGCCGTGGGCGCAAAGGCCAATGTCCTCGGCGTTTCGAACGAGATTGACGCGACAGACGCTGACGTGGTAAGTTCACAAGAAACAAACAACACCCCGCCGGTCAAGGTTGGATGTCGTCCGAACCCCGCCAAAAACCCGCCGAGACGAAACCCGCACTGTCGGGACTGTATTCTATTTCTAGGCTGAGCTGACGTATCTTGCTTTCCAGGTGTATACGATCACGGTTGATGAAGAAGAATTCGCCTACGACACGACTCCGCTGCCCTCTGACAATCTACTCCTCGAGGTTCCCAGATGGGCTGTACCCGTAGCCGGGGCGTTCGGGGTACTTCTCGTTCTGGGTATCTGCTGCCGTCCCGCGTTTCGAGCGTTTAGGTCATTGCGGCCTCGACGAGCTTCAACCAAATATGCGCGCCTTGCCGAAGATCAAGAGGCAGGAAAGTATCGACCACTAGCAGACCAAGAGCTGGGATACCAGCTAGAATCAGAGTCGGATGCAGACGAGGAGACAAAAGGCACCAAGCTTAGCTAATGACGGACGACACGAACACACTTCTACTGACTTTTTTTTTCTTTTCAAATTCTGGCCTTGAAACTTGGGGGCTACGACCACGGGGGTCGAAGAGCCGGTGCAATCTATATTTTGGGGTATGTATGAGGTATGAGCATCTTCACTGCACTGTATATATTATCAACCGGGCCTTGGATATTGGCCGTAATATCTGTTTGATTTCATCTCAAGGTGCACATGATTTCATGTCAGCAAATTGGCAAAAAGGCTATTCACAGATTGGAGAGTTAAACCACACTTGAATTTTACCGTCGCCACCTCCTGAACTTGCGGTGATGATTTACACAACTTTTCCCTCGCCCCGTTAAGGCATGGTCCTTTCGGGAGGAGTTGAGGCCTAATACAACCAGCATCAAGGAGACAGGGGTAACAAGTGCTTCCGCAGGGCGCTAACACCGTGGGTGATTAACGTTGGACTATTGATTGTGATGGGCCGGAGGCTGCAGGTAGCGTGCTGCAGCTCTCAGGCTGGCTAGACCGAGGAGCCGTTTGATGAGAGGAGCGAGAGGCGGCACAGACGGACGAGATGATGGATGGATGGGCCTTGGGGGCTGAAAGGGTCCTAGACTCAAGCTCAGCACTAGCAATGCGCGGATGGGTCGAGGACGGGGGGTTTCGGGGACATGAACAATGGCTCCGGGTCCAGCAGCGAAGCTTGCCGGCTATCGAAGAAGCGCGGGGCGCGACCTGCCGAACTAGGTAGGACTTCTTCACGATGCTGAAGACCTACGGACTTTTTTGCTCGTATTCCAGCCCTGCAGCGGCGATCAGAAGGAATGCCGTGTCTGAGATAGACGGCAGCACAGGGCTCACAGACCAACGAGCTTGCTGCCGTCAGATGGTAAGACAGGGTCACAGCGTCGACGGGTGCTGGTCCACCGGTGAGAGCACTACCGACTGTGCTGCGGATAAAGCGCAGTGTTGGTGATGGGATCAGCGCTTGAAGATATCGAGGCCCAGCCGGATAAGGCCGCAGCAGTGTTGGTTCCTCAAAAGGCTGCAGAACGGGGGCTGGGCTGCAGCTTACAAGTATTGATCGGTCAGCACCTTCAGGGGGCCTCGTCGGCCTGCCTGAAAGGGGACTGCATGCAGAGACTTTTCGTTGGTCGCCAGAATCGTCGATCGCGTTCTCGTAGGACCGTCAGCGATAAGATGAAGGGCTTGTTGCGACCCAGATCCGCTGGAGAGCTGATATGTTGTAATTGCAGGCGACAGGGGCACGCAAACCCCTGAAGGCGACCCCGGTGGCCTGGGCTGACTAGAGGGCTGGCTGGGTCAGTAAGCTGCAGATGAGGCTTTGATGCTTGATGGCGCTGCGCAGGATTAGGCTTAGGCGGGCGACAGTCCGGCGGGGGTTAGGGCGTCCGACATCCGCGGAGGGTGTCGGTGCCGGCGGCGGCCAACAGGGGGTGGTAAGCAGTGAAGCTGGTGATGGTGAGCGTTTTGCAGGAGGCACTTCAACTCGGGAGGTTTTGGCGAGCAGAGGCACGTGTTCTGGCGGCCTGACGGTCTGATGGAGAAGGAAGGATGCCTCCGTTGCTGCTCGAATGGCCGTTACGTGGTCTTCCGTCTCAACACGGACGACGTTCCATCTCGAAACGCACCGTCCCCACCGGCGAGTGCGTAAGACGCCACGTGACCTCGAAAACGGTCAGCGCCTTTGGACGCAACGCAAAAGGAGTCAGCCGCAATGATTTTGAGTTTGCTGGCCTCTGGACGGGCGAGTTCGCAACCAGACGGGACTCTTGGCCGTTACAACAGGGGGCCCTTTCGATACTCCGGATGACGCAGAAGGATGATCGATAATCTGGGAGGGATGGGATGGGATGCAACGGGCGAGAAATGACGGTTATTCTTTGCATCTCCAATTTTCTGCGACCGGGGACTTTGAGTCTTTGATTGCGGTGCACTCCGGCGTCGGCTAGATAGCCTGGCCTGTTCATCAACATCTCACGCAGTGAGAGCTAGAGTAGAGTGTCCGTCAAGCGTACTGTAAATTCCACAGCAGAGTAGAGTCCTAGCTCAGCTCAGCCTGCCCGGACTCCCCAGCGGCCACGACGACGCCTACGCAGCTCCCCTCCAAACCCAGACCATTGAATCAATTTTTCTGCTGGCTCATGAGTCCTCGCGTTCTTTTTCTCCCAGCGAGTGGATCGCCCGCCACCCCCTGTCTCCATGAGAGTCCCCGTCTTGTCTGATGGTCTGTCTGCCCCAGCCTCCACTGCGCGGCCATCCCTGCCGCCAAAACGGGGCAGGCTGACGAGGTTCCTCGCCGGGCGTGGCTCTAGTGCTGGTACTTCGAGGAATAGCGGGAGCGATAGCAGGCTTGGCTCGCCCGGGGCTGGAATTGGCATCCTGGATGGTGGCCATTCACGCCCCCCCTTGTCGCTCCGTCTGTAAGGGGAGACCAGAGCGTGCGTTTCTCATGACGGGGAGTCTGGTCTGGTCTGGGTCAGCTAGGGGAGCAGAGCAAATGATATCCATGGATGGGCGGCGGAGGCACGGGTACGTACAGAGTACAAGCTGGGCAGAAGAGGCTGATTGATTACACGTTCCCTCGCTTGAGGGATGGATGTACGGTGGAATTCCTGTCTTTCGCTGGCTTGCCTCTCCTGGATCGGATTAGCTAGCACAGACTGCCCAGGCCAGGCCTCTTCCTTCCCGTCCAGTCCTCCTTTCCTTTTAATATTTCGGACCCCCTTCGATCGTTCTTTCCTCCTTTCATTCCTGCCCCTTTCCATCCTCCCATCCCGTGCCGTCTCATTCCTCCAAAAAGGCTTTCCCTCTTCTTCCTTCTGACGCTCGCTCATCGTCTTCTTTGCTCTGCCACTCTTTCTTCTCAACCTTGCTTCTTCTTTCAAGATACCCTTTTGATCAACTTTTTCTCCGCCATCGCGAGAAATCCAGTCACAATGGCCTACTCCGCCACCTACCGACCCCGTCCCATCACGGACATCTTCACCGCCGACACCGATGTCAACCGCCGCACATGCACCCGAACCGTGCCCATGAAGGTCCTCATTCTGGGCCTGGGCCGAACTGGAACTGCCTGTAGGTTCAATTCCAGATCTCGAGCCTGCAATGCTCAATACTGACTGACATTCCCAGCCATGCGTGCCGCCATGAAGCAGCTCGGCTACGTCGACACCTACCACATGATGAACTGCTCCATCGAGAACCCCCCCGATGCCCTCATGTGGATGGACGCCCTGACCGCCAAGTACGACAAGAAGGGCGAGCCCTTCACCCGTGAGGACTGGGACCAGCTCCTCGGCAACGCCCAGGCCGTCTGCGACTGGCCTTCCATTGCCTTCGCCAAGGAGTTGATCGAGGCCTACCCCGAGGCCAAGGTCGTCCTCACCAACCGAGACGTTGACTCGTGGCACGCCTCGACCATGCGCACCGTCTACTGGCGCGTCACCGACCACGAGCTGCGCTGGCTCAGCCACTTCGACTGGGCCGCCAGCATGTACTACCCCATGCTCAAGAAGTTCTTCGACTGCTTCTTCGAGGGTGACTTCCCCAACAAGGGCAAGGACGTCTTCAAGCGCCACTACGAGGAGGTCCGCAGCCTCGTCCCCAAGGACAACCTGCTCGAGTTCCGCGTCCAGGACGGCTGGGAGCCCCTGTGCGAGTTCCTCGGCGAGCCCATCCCCAAGGGCTGCTCGTTCCCCAACGTCAACGACAACAGCGACTTCGTCAGCCGCTCGCGCCGCCGCAACCGCAACCAGATGTACAACGTTGCCCTGCGCTACGTCAGCGTCCTGGGCCTGGGTGTCCTGTCCGCCTGGAGCGCCGCCCACTTCCTGGGCTACATCTAAGCTCCTTGACGCTTTCTCCCCGCTGAGGAGCAGAAGATTCTCCTTCCCATTATTTTAATTTTTGACAACTTTCTTCTCCCGCTCTTCTGTCAGGGGCAAAACGTGACGTCGACCCCTCCAGCGCTAAGCCAGGGGGCAACGCGTCACCGCGGAAAAAAAAATCCAGGGGTCGGTCGGCCTACCAGGATTTGGAACCTTGAGATCGGCTCGCCAGTGGAGAAGTGACCACTTCTCGGAGCATTGCGAATTTAATCGCGCCGGTTCATTTGGATAATCTTTTTGTTGCTTCGTTGAAATAATCTTGGCCCAAGGAACACGGGGGAGATCAGAAAATTCCAACCTGTCGTTTTTCCTTTTTCTTATCGTTTGTTGGGTAGACATTCGCGGCTTCGCTGTCTCTTGATTGTTCGCTCTAGGGTCTTTTGGGACGCTGCAATGCACGTGCGATGCGCGATGGAAGGGATTGGGCTGATGTGCTGTGTATGTATGTCATGCTGGAGGTAGTTGGGATGCCAATAGATGCCGGACCCGGCGTTGTGAAATTAAATACGTGTGCCCTCTGTGAATGTGAAGTCTGCTGTAAAGGTGAAGGCTGGTATTGACAGACTCGCCGGGGAGACTGAGTAATGTTAGCCAGAGTCAGGACTTTGGAGGGCGGGTGGTTTGATCGTTGTAGGACTGTCAATTGACGACTGGTGGTTGAAGCTTGCATTGCGATGTCTTGAAGTCTCGCTTGAGCTTGGTGATACTCTCACAACGTGCTCCCATAGGCGACGACAACATGACCAACAGTTCCCCAAACCAACACCCATCGTCCAATCAATCCCCATCAACCGACTTCCCCATCCTAAACTCGATCCCTCCCCATGCCAATCCCCCGCCTCACAACGCGCGTCGTCCGAATAACCTCACCCACAGGCCCCGCCAGGGGGGGGGTGTCAGTGTCAGCCGGATCTGGGGTAACAATAAGACGGGAAAAAGCCATGTGCGTTTGATTCGATTGTTCGAATTGAATCGATTTGTCTTAATTTCTTGGCTGCTGACGTGCAGAGAAATGGCGTGGGCACGTCATCGACGGGGAGGGTTGCGCGAGTGGGGGAGTACGTGATTGAGGGGGGGATGGTGTGATAGGGGATAGGGGATTGGGGGTATAAGAAGGATGGGGGACGCAATTTGGGAGATTACTCTTTTGTCTTTTGAGCTTTGGAAGGTTGGAAAGTCGTCGGGTCGTCGGTTTGGTGAAGCGGAGGGTTGGAGAAATCGGGTTTGTTTCAGCGATGGGTTGATGGATCGATGGACCGAGCGTACAATCGTCGAACGAAGAGCCGAGAAGGCACGAGACCACGGATATTCGACTGAGCCTGCAGAGTGAATCGATGGCAGGACAAATATGCTGGAACGTACGAACGAACGGATCGATCGATTGCTGGTTAAATTGACTCGAGGATATATTCTAAGGATTGACCGACACTTCCATATACCCACGCTTCGACGGACGAACACTTCGACAAAATGATACTCCCACAGAAGGACGTTTCAACAGTAAGACACCGATGGAACTCCCCTGCAAGAGAGAATCTCTGGAGGAATATTTCCATGGACCGGCGCGTTAATGGGCGGGCAATTCGACGAATCGATACTTCGACGGACATGATCGGATCGAACGCGAACCTCGATGAGACCAACAAGCAATACCCACCATTTTTCGAGGTCTCTCCTAGGTTCTTGGTTCCCCCTCGAGCAGAACCATTCATTTCTGAAGGTCGTGGGAAATCGTTGGGGGCCCTTGGTTCGGCATACAACAGATCGGAACTGGAGATGTCAGTGCATCCAACCTATTTCTCGCTAGGCAGTCCGTCAGTCTGCTCCAAATCGGCCGCAGCATATGGATGTTTGCCACCTTTTTCGTTCCTATGCCGACGATTCCTCTTCATTCCGGTCAAATTGCTCGTTCACGGCTGCCAAAGTTGGTTGGTGGGAGAATCGAAATAATGGTGTCGCCTGTCCGGGTTGGAACTGTCCATCCTGGCTCGGGGAGTTAACAACCCAGCGTGGTCGAGTGGCCTATCCAAATAGTTTGTCGGGTGCAATCATATCATCTTCTCGCCAGGGGTGTCGGTTTCCTCGAGCAAGCGCTCATTTGCTTCCCTTCTCCTATCCAGCCATCGAATTTCGTCGGTTCACGTCTGTTAGGTATTGAGACCTCGATAACATAGGATGGTAATCCGGGTTTCGATGAAAGTTCTCGGCTTCGAGCATTGGCGGAGTGTCGTCGTAGGTCCCCTCATCCACCCATCTCTCCTCCCACCGGAACACTGGAAAGTCGAAGTAGTCCTTGGCTGCGAATTGCTCGTCCATTCGTCTCATCCATCCGTCGGCTTGTCGGTGCCATTGATGCCTTTTCCCATTTTCCTTGCTCATGCCGTGGTCCGAAAGTTCAAGTCGTCGTTGAGAAGCTGTGATGGCTCTTCATATGTTCTTGAGAGCTTGTCGTCCATCCGTCTGACGAGCCATCTCCCCCAAGTCGCAGCGACATTCATCCCCACGTGTTCAATGAATCCAAGAAATAAAGTAAAGAGCTAAGTTCCAACTAGGCCATTCCTCTCCTTATATCTCCCTCCTCCCTTGCTATCCACAATCGTGGCGAAGCCGGTGTCCGAAGCCCCTTGCTGCATGGAGATCCTCAAGCCGAACTCCGGATACGAGGGATCCAACCGGATTGGGGAGAGTCGCCGTTTAGGCGCTCCGTGATAACCTATTGTGCCCTCGTATTGGCCTAATTGTTGGTCGATGACGCGAAATCGGGTTCGGCACGGTGGGTTGTGGGCGTGTGTTGTCTTGTTGTCGGATGATAGGCACAGCGAAACCCTATTTGTTGGAGATTTGTTATGTATTTGCATGGAATTTGAGATAATTGAAACGTACCAAACCTTCTTCCGTCTCTGCAAATGATGCCCCGTTCTTGTATCGTGACTGAGTCTTCTCGTCCCGTCATCGAGGCTTAATTTGAAGAAAGCCATCCGAGCTCCTATCTTCGTGCTATGCTTCTTGACGCGATGACTAAATTTTGTGAACAGAAACAGTCGTTTTCATCATACACTATCGTTCTACGGAAGGGCATATCGCTCAAGTGAGTTGGCAGCTGCGTCGGATGTGCGGCATCTCAACGGGTAAGTTCCCCTGTGAGTTCCGGCTAGACACAAGACATGCACTGTAGCTTGGAAAGCAATCGCCAAGATCTGACAAAAAGCATATTAATTCCAGATGTACCTGGATGATAGAGTCCTTGACCAGGACTATAGGTATTGGCCATGACTAACGCGTGCCCAACTTTTGACTATCAAGCACCCACAACGCACTACCCGGTGAAGTTTAGGGGCTTAAGTTATACGAGGTTGGGGATTCAGATGATGAATTAAGGTTGGCTCTCTTTCTCGCGATAACTGTTCAAAATCGAGCTGCTTTAGAAAGTTGCTGTCTAGCCTAGGGTTAGGACCGCAATAGTTGGTCCCTAGATATTCGACCAAGGTGGCACGCGATCAAGGTGTAGTATGCCTTTAGGATACGAGAGAGGAGCTTCTCATGTTCTCTCAACATTCGGCTACCTAATGTTTAAACTCTCTTGTGCCTTATTCTCATAATAAGGGCCTTTCAATGATAGGCGAAACTCTACTGCCTCTCATAACCAGAGCGGCAAACTGCCAAGACTTTCAGCCGGTAGATGAGTACTCTTAGTCAACCTCTATTCTCTCATACCGATACCAACTATGACTCTACCTCGTGCATTTCGAGGCCGACTACCTGCATTCTGAGTAAGCCAGGTTGCAGTGGTCTGCCTTGTGGCGAAGCCACAGTTGATGTGCCTTGTGCGTTTTCTATTGGACTGGGCTGTGCCGCCCCCAACCAGCCTCATTTTGCCCAACATGGAGCCCAACCCTCCAAACTTCCTCTTCTCATCACTGCGCTTGGTCTTCCATCGCAGTTGAGATGAGACTCTAACTTCTACCATTCTACTTTCATTACTGCGACGCTTGGCTGAACCATCATGGATCCGGTCAACGCTGGCGCCAGTGTCATTGCATTCATCACCCTCACCTTTCAGACCGCTAAAACGGTCCACGACACGCTTTCATCCTTCAAGGGTGCGCCAAAGGTGGTCGAAGACCTGATTCAAGATATCTCTTCCTTGTCTACAGTACTGAATCGCCTATCGCAATGTGCTCCGACACATATCTCGACTACAACCTCCGCCAAGCTAAATTCGCATGTTTCTGCTTGTCTTGCCCACCTAGCGCTCGTCAATAGCCAACTCCAAAAGCTCACCGCTTCACCGTCAGCCGATCGAGCGACGCGTCTCTGGAAAACCGTCAAGGCCGTCTGGAAAGAGAAGGATATACAGCAGATTCGTGAACGCATACGCGATCAAAGCAACCAGCTCAACATCTGCCTCGGCCTCGTTCAGGTAGAGAAAGACACCAGTACTTCGCTAGCCCTCGAAAAGCGAGCAACGGATATCGAGAAACAGACAACGAACATTGAAAGGCAGACAACAAATATCGAGAAGCAGACAACGAATATTGAGGAGCAGACGACAAATATCGAAAAGCAGAATACTAATCTCGAGAAGCAGATAACAGATATCGGGAAGGTCCTTCATGAAGTCCTAGGTGGTATAACAAAACTCGATTTGCGTTCCCAGGACAACGCCGATCTAAATTCGTCCTGCGACCCTACCACTGACTCGGCTGCTCGCGCATCGAGTGTCGTCAACGAAGATGTGACCAAGACCTGTGCCGATCTCAAGGAAAGCATTTCTCGGCTCACAGAGCTCGCCAGTCATGATGGATCGATCCTGGATGCCGAAGATGCTGAGCAAATCGTCGATGATGTCGTCAAGATAATCGAGTCGGCTAAAGATCGAATATTGGCGAAGCTACCGACTGCGTTACTTCCAACTCATGAACCGAGTGACGAGCGCACCACGAAGCGCAATCTAAAGCTCATCGAAAGTCTTGTGTTCTCAGCTCCCATTCTGGCCATCAACAAGCACGGTACGGTCAAATGCTCCTCCTCTTTGACTATCCTCTTCGGCCTCACTAACAGTTGGTAGTTCCGAGATGGCCAAGGAACTTCACAAAACTTCCAAGCGGGATGATCATTTCGCAGAAACGATCCCATGAAGAAATCGACCTTGAAGATGGTACTCTCACGATTACCACCAACAAGAGGCGGAAACGAATGAGCAAAAAGCCGCCAGATGACTGCTATGGAGACTTCCACTCAGGCAGAGATATCATCGCCGACATCTTGTTCCGGCCCAGTGCATCATCCATCGCAATCAGGGTCTCAGTAACTCAAGGGCAACTCTTCGATCGTAGTATCCAGCTGATGCCGCTTATTTCTGTAAACCCCATCATATCGTGCGATTCCGAGGTATTCTACATAGTCCAGACTGACGATCTTGATAAATTTCGACGCATGCTTCAAAACGGGGAAGCTACCATTAGAGACCATGATGAGTTTGGAAGCGGACTTATTCACGTAAGTTGATGCTTGTGGGCCCGTTTCTGATTTACAGCTTTTGATATACTTCTCAGTACTTTCAAAACTCACCAAAAATCTGCGGGTTCCTCCTCAACTCTGGAGTAGATCCAGATGAGGTAGGGCCGTCAGGAAATGCTCTATGTGACACCAACCCTGAGCAAATAGATCCAGAAGTCATGATTCTCCTCCTAAATGAAATGGTAGATCCAACGATAAATCCACAGGATGATGACTATGAGTCTGTACTAAATGGAGCTTTATTCAATGGCACTACGGTAAGCGCTCATCATATCTTGGTCGTATCCTCTCTAATTTTGTGATTATTGGTTGACAAGGAGACCCTTGACTTGTTATTTCGTTATTCGTCGCCTTTCTTGGCCGACATGGGATACAATCAACTTTTCGAAATGGCCCTGAACAAACCACACATAACTACATTCTCTTACCTCTTGGAAAAAGGCGCCGATATCCGAGCTCGATACCATCTAGGCAGGACCTGTCTCCATCTGTTTTTCGACAGCTTCCAGACTGATACAGAATTAAACCCGTATAAGCGTTTCCAGGCCTTATGTTATTTGATAGAGCATGGTGCCGATATTCACGCTATTGATGATTACAAAACATCAGTCTCAATGGAGGCGTACAGTCAATGGGGCGCCACCGGTGATGTCTGGGATGCTGCGCTGGTGGCCTGTGGGCATGATATCCCCGAGTTACGACAGCAGTATCCCAGGGTAGAATATAGGGTATACAATTCGTGGTCAGCTTACACAAGATACGACTTCGAGATGATGTGGAAGGGAAGGAAGCACCTCTGTCCGTATTATAACGAGCTCTGTCCGTATTATAACGACAAGCGTCGGCCTCGTTATGATTTGCCGGTAATTCTCGAACCGGAGCCGCAGGTCTCGGACGGAACGAGTCTACCACGGAGCGCCTTACTCGACTACGAAGATTCCTGTTCTGATTACTTTGAGGATTCCTCCTCTGAAGAAGAAATTGAGGACCAATCCGAAAATGATCTTTCCAGGAATTTTGCCACTCAGAGAGACCACTCTGAACGGGTCGAAGAAGTTGGAGACGGTAGAGAGATTTCTGAACATCAACAAAAGCCTTCGCCCGAGACCCAGGGCAAGGTTAATGGGTCGTCCTCAAGTACTCCATCGACCCTGATGTCTTCAACTCCTGGATCTCAATGGCGAAGCATTGTTCTTGAGAATCCATGGGTCGACTAGTAGTGAGATGCATGCGAGCAGCAGGACGTCTAGGTACATGTATAGCATAGGATGTACGGTCATTTCGTCTCATTATTTGTTCTAGTACTGGCTATTCTTGTGTTTCTTTGGTATTGAGGATACCCAAGCAAACCTCTCGCTTCGACATTTGCGTGTCGAGCACCGCAAAGCTAAAATGCCTAACATTTCGAACACAACTTCATTCGAAGCTTCTTTTCGCGTCTCCTGTTCCTTTGCATATACTTCGTATTGGAAGAGCGTATTCAGAAAACTCACATACTTTGGAAGCTCCCTTTCCTTTTTCAGGACAGATCTCATCTTAGAATACAAGGGCGTTCTACCTCTTCAATTGGGTTACGTGATGCTGATGTTTCTTAATATGCTGAAAGGAAACTACTTCTTACTAGGACTCGTGTTTAAGCAACGAACCACGCAAAGATAAGCCACTTAATATTTGTAAATGACATGATCTCGTCTTCCTTTCGCCGGTTTACTTTAGCTTTGCTAACCTTTCGCTCTTTTAAACGGGAACCAAACATGTGTCGCAAAGCGTTATGGGAGAACTTTTCTCTCTTTTCTTGAGTATCATGCATCTCAAGTTTCTTTGGACAGTGTTCATTGAGGACAGATGCAGATGGCCATATACGCAGTTATTGCATCCCTTGCAATGTATTCGGCTTGTCGGACACAGAAAATATGTCCAGATAAATATAAATTGGCATATTTGTGTGATGGGATCCGTCCACGAACGAGTGTCATGCAAGACGCTTAGCCGATAAGTCCCGTTCTAGACAACCTTGACTATCATTGTTCCAGATCGCGTTCACTCAATCATGCAATTCGTATGAATTGGATTGATGAATCGAACTTCTCTCGGGGCGTCACTTGAGATCTTCTGCCAAAACAAAGCGAACCAACACCATACGGTTAGTACGCTTATGTGAAATGATGATTCTTCGGAATTGAGCCAGGCCACATTCAGTATTTGGACTTTGAGAAACCAACGCGAGATAGACGTTGAGAAGCACCGATCACACTAGAAAATGAGAATTAAGAGCCATGGGTTCGGACATGGGTATGAGAATCTTCTTTCATGATGAGGCCTCGGTATCACAAACGACAAATAACCTTACCATAAAGTTAGCTGTGTTTCATGGTTAAGTCTCTCATAAAAGTAATTTTGTTTTCTTTCTTTTTGTGTCCAGTTATGCGGTTTAAAGGGATCCAGAATGGAATCTGTAGTTAAGTGAAGGAATGTCCAGCTCGACTGTATCTCACGTCGAAACTCACTGAGTCGCAGTGTTTTACTTCCTAGTATCACCTCAGTGAGCGCAATGATGAGTAAGACCAGATAACACAATATCTCAACGTTAACTGGAGGTCTCCATTCTTGGTTGTGTTCTCTACGCTTCTTGACGGTACTGTTGCAAGCCAACGCTTTGCCAAATGCAAGGTAATCTCTCGAAAGCGTCACCAACAGTCGGCCAGACAAGGTCATTGTCTCCCAGCCCGTGCCGTGACGGAACCAGCGCTCTCCCGCCAATAGTCCCGACACTCAACAAGCCGAGCCAGCGCCAAGCAAGCACCGCACCTAATCACAGCACCATACGTGGCATTGTCTCAGCCATGTCTCGCGGAATGCGCACCCAGGACTTGCCAGCCCGCGTGCATCCAACAAGGTCGAGAACCGCCACAACCCCATTGTGATATTGGAGACACCTGCGGTACAGCCCTCCACCTACGTCAAGCGTCGACGTTATCGGACGGACGTCGGATGAAGGACTGCAGCTATTCGAGAGAATTGCTTCTTTCACCGTCAGCTGGTGTCTCATCACGCCTTCCGGACCCCGGAACTTTTGATGCCATGCCACGGCAGGCGAATCTGCGGTGTGGAGGACCAGCCCGTCCGTCTGCGTCTGCACGGGGTAAGCAAGGCAAAGCAAGTTGCAGCTCGGTCCGAGTGCTGGCACAACTCTCAGCCAAGCACTTGGCTGTGGCTATGAACGACATCCAGCCAAGCACCGCATGCGGTAAGTTTCCAGTTATCTTCCAGACCAGGAGTTTGACTTTGGCAGCGGCAATGCGCCGGCCGAAGTGTCCCAAGAACCTTGAGAACGTCCCAGCAGCACAGAAGCTTTCCGAGCGTACCGTCTGGGCGATGTCATGGTCGACCAAAAAGCCCATGCCCAGCCGGCATGCAGCTTTACCAAATGCCCATCACACCGCCAAGCGCCGCCGCCGTCGGAAGCCTATTAGGGGGTCACGGCGCTTTGACAGCATTCCAGTCTTCCCCAGAAGCTCCCCCCCCCCCCCCCCCATCCGTCGACCAACGGAGAGAAGCGAGCGAAAAAGCTTCCAACGAGCGCGTGGCCCCCCCTCCCCTTGATCGATCGGCATAGTCAGCAATCCAGACCCCGATGGCTTGGAGCTTCACGCGCGGGAAACTTGGCACGGCGCAGGCAGTGGTCAGGGGGAAGCCAGGCCTGCATGCCGGGGCTCCAGGCTAAAGGCCTTCCAGTAAGCCCGCCGCCGCTCTTGTCCTCGCCAGCGTCGCAATAGGAACTTGCAGTAGCGTCGTCCAGCTGGCTACGTGGCTTCGCAATCTTGGGCGCAAGGTTTCGCGTGGCATGTTCGGCCATAGACGTCAGGAATGAGGGGATGGATGGCATGGGTATCTCACCAACACTCCCGCAATCTCAGCGCAAAAAGCAAAGAGAAGAGTCGACAGCGCTAGAACTTCACGGTGGACGCTGCTAATCTCCTAGTCCCCGCGCTCGAGCACTGGAATTCGGAGCTCCTTGCAGCGGTATCAACAACAACACGCGGGAAGATGAGACATGGCGTTTCTTGCGGTGAAGGACTCGAAGGCTCAAGTATGAGCGCGAGTCTGGGGCACGCACGACTGGAGACGCAATCCCGTTGTTGGTGATGGCATCCCGCGCCTGCAGACGGCAAGTCTCCCTGCTGCCGGGCCTCAACTCACATCACAGCTTCACAACTTCACCACTACTACCAGCCATCACACACACACGGCAGCTGCATCTCGTCCGGTGACCTCACCTCCCAACCATCCCTCCCAACCATCCCTCTCATCATCGCCCCAATCATCATCGCCGGCCCTCCCCCCCTCGTCCGCCCTGCGCTATCCCGGGCCCCCTATTGGCCGCCACCGTCCGCCTCACTCTTGTCTTTCAGGCCTAGCTTCTCTTTTTTTTCTTTTTTCTGCCGCCCGAATTTAGTCCCTCATAGAGTCGCATCGCGGGCAGACTATCGGTTCGGCCGTGCAGTAGCCCGTTCTTCGCTTGCTGCTTAGCTCGCGCGGGAACTCGACGAGACAAGGTCCGCTCGGGCTAGGAGATGCTGATGCTGATGCTGGCTCCTATGCCACGAGCCAAGAGGATCCCCGAAACTCAAAGTGAGCCAACAAGTTCCTGTCAAGTCATGATATGTGATGGATGCGGGCGGTGTCCAGAGTTTGGGTCACAGCACTGCATCAACAATGCGTTATTGAGTGTCATTCATTCCTGGCCTGTTTTGTTCGGCCGGTTCAGCGTATCATTGACGGGACTAAAACAGAAGCTCCGTAAATAATCTTTCTCTAATCTTCACAGACCGCCAAAGCGGTGAAGCCCCCAGTTAAGTGCCATTTTGAGTTGTCTCATCCAAACATCCCGTCATCAAGAGAAAGTGAAAATCAACACCCAATGGGAAACAGAAACTCCAAGTGACCATTGGTATCATCGTCCTGAGTAAATTTTCCCAGCGAGCGTCTTGGTAGCCCTCCCGCGTCTAAACACACACGAAAAAAAGTCCCAAGTAAACCATCCTCGAAGGAGAAGATTAAAACGTGAAAGTTTGTCTTTTGAAATCTTTCTTTCATCTGAAAGGGGGTGAGGTGAAGTTGTGTGGTGAAGGTAGTCGTATAAGTGATTTTCCCAAGTCTCTCGAATCAGAACAACTCCAAACCAGAATCATCATCACAAGCTCCTGTTACATGAAACTCCGTTTCTTCTCTCCCGCGAGAGGTTGACAAAAATCTTCGGTACATCAAAAGCGCCTATCCCTAGGTGTACCCTGCGCCGAACTGAATGCTCTCTTGCAAGCAAGTCAAAACCGGGGTATGAAACCCTTTCCTCGTCGTCAAGACTCCTGGTATAGAAAACAAACTCCTCGCTCGTAATAATAGACATAGTAAAAGAAAGAAGGTAGGTGGGTGGTTGTGTGTAGGGGTAAAGACAAGAATCCAACAGTGAACTGAACGGTGTCATAGATACACAGAGCTAAGGTAAAAGAAGGCTGCGTTCCGTTTTTTTAAAAAGTTCGTAGGGTCGTTATCAAGTTTTTGGTGTGGCGTGCATCCTTGCACGGCTTTTATTTTTGGTAATCCAAACAAGTCCGAGGGGTTGGTGTTGTGAAAGAGATCAGGGTAGTCGTGGTGTCCATAGGTCAATAGTAATTAGAACGTGTAGTTGAGTCGTGAAAGGTCGATGAGGGATCCTCGGGTCGAAGCCAGACAAGGAATCCTGCTCCATCAGGTGGGTATCATCCAGGACAAAGGCCAACTATGAACTCGCTGCCTCAATAGACGCCCAAAGACGTCCATGATACAGTCGAGCCCTTAGTAGCAGCCTTGGAACGTAGGCATAAAGGGAACCTGTTGGTGGAAGGGAACATGGTGCTGAAGCATCGGCACCTGTTGAACGTATTTTACCATGTCCCAAAGGTGAAAGTAGGACTTGGGTTGGCACTGGGCCTGGACAGGAATAGGTGCCTGGATCGGAATCTGAACCGGGACCGGGGCTGGCACCTGTTGGCAGTTGAGGAGCGGCGGTTGAGGCTGCACAGGGACTGCAACAGGGACAGGGACGGGGCCGGTATAGCTCTGAGGCACGAATTCCTGGTTGTGGTAGCTGAGTTGGTGGTGTTCCCTAGGTTCCTCAGGGTCGAAGGTGTGCGGAGCGAACTCTGCGGGCATCTCCATTTGGGGTTGCTGCTGCTCCTGGATGAAGTCCTCGTCATCGTCGTCAATGGTCGAGGCACTCGAAGTGAGGGATCCCTCGTCGTCCGAGTTGGAGGAGGCCGGCGACAGGGGCGAGTCGTAGTCTTCGTAGTCGTCGACAATGGCGTCCTCGGGGTAAACGTATTTAGGTAGGTGGTGGTCTGGCGATGCCGGTGGTGTCGGAGGCGCGATGGTCGACATGGGCGGCACGGTGAACCTGGAGCAGGCCTGAATCCTGTTCCGGAGCTCGGCCAGCGTGATGCGGTGCTCAGGGTTGGGGTTGAAGATCCGTCCCAGGATGTCGTTCAGTTCATCCGACAGTGGGAGAATGGACTTCAAGAAGTCCTGGGAACCGGCATACGCGCGGTAGGTGGAATCCTGGTAGGAAGCCTGTTTCCAAGGGTTGCGTCCGCAGGTGAGGTTGACGAGAATGACTCCGAGGGACCAGACATCATTGGGGGCGCACATGTAGAAGGGCTTCCTGGCAGAGGGGTCCAGACATTCTGATGGGGAGAAAGAAGGAAATGTTAGTTGGGGAGCTCGTGGGAAGGAGGATAGAGAGAAAGAAGGGGGAGAGAATATACCTGGACTCATGTAGAAAGTAGAACCACAACCGTAGTCTTCGGAGCGGTCTTCAGACGTAGCAAGACCGAAGTCTGCCAGCTTGACCGTGTCTCCATGGTCTGTTACCAAAATGTTCTCCGGCTTCAGGTCCCGGTGGTAGATTCCCAAGTTGTGGCAGTGTTCAACGGCATCCAGGATCTGGAGGAAAACCTTCTTGGACAAGTCATCCTTACCAACGTACTGCCCGCGTTCGGTGATGTTCAAGAACAAATCACCTTCGGGGCAGTACTCGAGAATAACGTAGATGCAGTCGGGATCGTTTACAATCCGCAGCATCTGCACCACGTTGGCGTGGGTGGACGCCTTGTAGTGCAGAAGGATCTCGCGTTGTTGGTAGGCAACCTGTCGATGCTCCAGGGGAGTCCCGTCGGGGTTGAACTTGCTGAGACACTTGACGGCATACTGGACCCGGGTCTCGATGTCGACGGCCAGGTAGACCACGCCATAAGCACCGGTGCCCAGGATGTCCGTCAGCTGCAGCTTGCCGTCGAGCAAGCGTCCTAGCCGGTCCTCCGGAGCGAGGGGAATGTATCGCGGCCGGAAGTGTTGCTGTGGTTGTTGATGCCGGGGGACGAACTGTTGCTGCTGCTGGAAGGCGCACTTGGGATGGTCGAGACCTGGTGAGGCCGGAGGGGTTTGGTAACCAAACTGGGCATGATGCTGCATGTTATGCGGTTGTCGCGTCCACGATGGATAGATCTAGGTTGGGTTGTGGTCCGGGGAGGTTCTTGGACCGGGCCAAGGAGAGATCCAAACGGGGACTATAAGATAGGAAAGTGAAAACACACAAAAGAGTTATTTCCACAGAGGCCAAAGGAGGTATTCCGGGTCCAATCCAAAACGTATACCAGCTACGGGAGGTCGTAGAGGTAAGGGGGAGTCCTGCGGAGTGTCGTTGTTGCGGGTGGTGGGAGATGGTTGAGTTTTGGTCGTGTAAGTCCCGATGGCCGAATCAACGGGTCGAGATAGTAGCAACGCAGGAAGAGAGGATTGTCGCCGTCCGGGCCAAGAGGGAAGCAAGAGGAGAGTTGGTAGGAGGTCGTCAAGTAAAGAGGATTAAGAGGACGGAGGGCGACAGTGGACCAGCAGTCACACCTTGAGAGAGGTTTGGCGGGTGGAAAGGAGGTGGAAGGAGTGTCGTGAAGAAGTGGTGATAATAGAGGAACGCTCTCTTCTCTCGGCTCGCTTCTTGGGCTGGAGCGGGCGGAGTGAAGTAGTTAACCACCATCTCGCCCGCCTCGTCTTGGGACTGGGACGGGGCGAAGGGTCGACCAGGGCGGACCAGACCAGACCAGGGCGGTACGTACTCCCTCACTCACTCGGGCGTCTGAGCTTTCGCAGCCTTCGCTCCATCCATCGACAAGCCTCGGACTAGGATTGCGTGGAGTCAAAGTCACCCACACCAGAACCAGCGAGGGGGGTCCACAGACTCATCAGACAGACCCCCCCTGGTCTGGTTGTGATGGAGAGATTAATGGCATGGGCCCTTGTCCAAGACACAACACCAACAAACCAGCTATTCTTGTCCGTGCCCACCCACTCACCCACACCTTAAGGTTCGCCTGCCTTGGCCTTGGCCGTGGGTGTGAGCAAGTGTTGTGTCGAGGCTAGCCGGACAGGGATGGTGTCTCGGTGACGCTGCGCAATATACGAAGAGGCAAGGATAGTCTGACACACGAAATAATGTGGTTCGCTGTGTCACTGCCTCTCCTCTGCCTCTCCCAGGGCGCTCTCTCAGCACTAACGCCATCCATCGGCCCACTCCCTGGCCACGGTGCCTCGTCCTGTGAGTGGATGGTGATGGCGTTGATGGGCGTCGATGGGGGGAGTGTTGGGTGGTCGATCCATGAGACACACTCACGGGCAGCGTGGCCGCCTCCGTCCTGGAGGCCAGGCAGGGCGGCTGGCTGCTGCTGTTGGTGCTGGTACTGCTGCTGCTGTCCTGAGGCGTAGGGAACACTCAACACTCACTGGACGCTCACCCACTGTGTGTGAGCCCGCAAAGTGCCATGCTGACACCCTCTTTTCGCCTGCTGTCGGGCGAATCGTCATCCCCCAGCCGCCCCGTGACAGTCACAGTCTTTGCCTCTCCCGACCACCCTTTCGCCTCTCCTCCCGGGCGGACCATTCGTTCACCACGTCGCCCTTTCGGGCTCCAGCGTTGGACAAAAGGGTCTGGCGATGAGCACACACAAGCTTTGCGTAGAGGCAGATCCGGCGTCCACTACGGGTGTACCCAAGGCGCAACGCCTGTTTTGGCTTTCAGCCCACCACGGCTGGGCGGTACGGCATTCAATTGACGAGGAACGGACGGCAAACCTTGCTGGCTGGATTCCTCGCCCAGAGAGACCGAGCAAACCCAAACACTGGCGATTGGCGAGCAGCGTCTACGGGCTCAGACAAGCGTAGCGTCTGTGGCGCTTGGCGACGTGTTTGCAGACCGGAATGCAGCATGACTGACTGAGACTTTCTGACGGGAGAAGCGTGTGTGTGTGTACTGCACTGCACTGCACTGCAACAGCACAGCGGGCGGTCTCGTGGAGCCCTTACCAGCCCAGCCAGTCCAGCCTCCTGTTGCACCCTCTCTCCCGTCCTGTTGCAGAAGCTGCCTCGGGCAGTGTCGTCGTGCTCCGCTCCCCAGCAAGGGCTGAATGGTGAACTGGCACCACTACTGCAGCCGTAGGGGGGACCCGAGCGTCTCTGTTGGTCTTCGTGCAGATCGGTGACGGCGAAGACGCTGGCCGCTGCCCAGTGAGATCAACGGGCCCAACCAACGACGGGTCGGTAGGATGCATTTGCTCTTCGGAGCCAGCGCCTGGATGCAACACGGCAGGACACAGAATCTCCGGGCCTCACCCAATGAGCGGCGCGTCTGGCGAGTTATGCAGCACGCTCATCAAGCTGATGGGGATCGACGCTCTGGTCTGCGTTGGTCAGTCGTTGGAATCGTTCGGGCTGCCCAATTATGCAGCCAGTTATGGACGAGACCCCAAGTCCATGCCACAGTCATAAGCCGATGCATTACAGTAGTCTCCAGCCGCGAGCATGAATAGTCCCGTCCAGTTCTGCATCAACTCGGGTGCTTCGCTCGCTGTGGAAATTACCTGTCCGTATAAGCTGGGGCGCGCGAAACTAGCAGGCTGGATTCCGGGCGGCAAGGCAAGGTAAGATTTGTTGTTGTTTTTTCTGCTGCTGTTAGTGTTACACTTCTGCAGCAGTCAGTTCCAGTTGTCGAAATGTTTCCAAAATTATGTACTATCGCCAGCTAGTCTCCGTTCCTCAGACGCAAGTTGCACTGTAACTCGACGTTGGCGGCCTTGCGAGACGAGGCCTGCCACCCATATCATAAACTGGATCTTGATCGACCACCACCTCGTTTCTTCTTGGGCGACTGACGAGACCCAACGTGGACAAAGTCCGTCTTGGGGCGGTTGCAGGGCTGGCCGGGACCGGTTGGCTGCTGGACACATGGACACACCAGCGGCACAGGCACAAGGTGGCTCCGGGCAGGTCTTGGGATTGCTGAAAGTAGACGGCTGCAGCACTGCCTGTCGGTGTGATTGGGCATGATGCCGGCCAGCACACCCTCACGGACCGCTGGTGGCAGGGTGGAAGAGCCAACCCCCTGTCCAAGAGGCCCAACACCAACAGGCCCGGGGAGGCCAGCCTCGCCGTGCAGCAGCGTGCATGTGGCATTCTCGCATTTTGCGTCGTCGACAGGCCACGGCCGCTGGTTGCCGATGATCCCAGTGGTCCAGAGCGAGCGAGCGAGAGAAAAGTGAGGCTTCCCATGCAGCCCTCCCAGCAGGATTGCCGTGTGCAGGCCCAATGAGCGGCAGCGAGGGCGGCAAGGGGGGAATGCGCCCGTCGAGCGTCCACTTTGACGTCGCACTGCCAATCTCGTCTCGTCTTCTCGCTCACCATGTTGTTGTTTGTTGGTTCATGACAGACATTCCATGCTCCCTCCGCCCCCCGATCCCCCGGTGGGTTTCAAGGAACTGAGAGAGATGATGCTTGATTTCCAGGGTCCTTCCTGTCTTCGTCTCCCTCCGATGGATGCTGTTTCTGGATGTCTCGCTCGTCTCGCCCTCGCCGCCGCCCATGCCATGTCTTTCATCCCACACAGCGCTATCTCTCGCCGCCGTCTCGTGATGCGAATGTGTGTCTCCCCGCTCTGCCTGCCAGCTTTCCCGTCCCTCTCAGCCCTGGAATTGTCTTGCCTGTGCTAGTGCGTGCTCCGTGCTCCGTAGCATGTAGCGGTCGAGTGCTCGCGCTGCTTCGGTTTGAGACAAGCCCGTCATCAGAGTCGTCCAGGGCAGACATGTTTCATCAGGCTGGGCGCCGTTCGAGTTCGCCCGCGCCGCCGTCTGGAGGATGATGCGAGAAATGCATCCCTCGCGCCCTGGTCTGGCCTGGGTGGTTCCGCGTGCCGTGAGTGGCTGTTGCAAGAATGGCGGTCTGGTGAGGCCCAGCGAGCGGCATCGATGCTTCAGTGAGTGAGTGTGAGTGCCTGACGATGCATGGATCCCTCAGGCAGGGATGCAGTTCGTCAGGCAGGGATATCCCAGGCTCTGAGGCAGCGGTCACGGGCCACCGCTAAGCCCCATCGGGACTACGCTCCAGATCTTCCCATCTCCCTCGTCGACTTCGCTCCCGCTCTCTCCTAGCAGAGGCAGCAGCATCGTCAGCTTCACGGCTTCATCTCCACCGCCGCCGCAATCCTTGTTTTTCTCGCCGTGACCACCCTGGACTGTCCATGCGAGTGCCATGCGCCCAGAATCCCTGCCTCGCTCGCACAAGGAAATCGCCAGGATCCCGCAATCCCGCAGGGATGACCCCATCAGTGCGCCAGTCCAGCCCGCGCCCCGAAGGCTCTTGGGCTCACTAGGACTGGCTCCCGCAATGCCAAAGTGCCTCACCTCACCACCACTCATCAGCGAGCAAGGCCTCCTCCCGCAGTCCAAACCATCCATCTCAATCTCTCCTGCTGGGTCCGGCGATCGTACACTCTAGCTGAGGCACGGCGCTGCAACCCCCCGATGTCAGAATCTGTTCGTCACAAGGCCTCATTATGCTGCTTGGTGCTTATCAAACGGTTCCCATCCTTTCCACCGCGATGATCAGCCAAGCGGTCGATCTGGGTGTTTCGAATGTTGAACCATGTTTCCTGGGAAAATGAATCCCGTCACTCAGCGATGAGCCTTCACAGCATGAACGTTTCTACGATCCGAAAACGAGACTGAGACTCTATGAACTGCACCAGAAGACGACCTGAAGCAACCCCACCAGAGCGTTCATGGGCTGATAATGACAAGGGTGGCTCCAAAGCTCTCTTCACCTTCTTTCTATCGAGGGGCAGAGGGAGCACCAGACCGAGTCTCCTGATTCGATCGCCGTCCACCCCTGGTCCAAGCCGAACCATCCGCCGCCGTCGACGGCCGGAGCTGGGCGAGTGTCATTGGCCGTGCCGTGCATATCGGATGCTCTCACGGGAAACTTGGGGTCTAACGGCGAGGACAAGTGCAGATGCAGGCTGATGAGAGCGGGCGTGGTGATGTTGGCAGCTTTAGTTGGGATGCTCAACCTCCGAGTCCAATAGGAGACTCGGATGCTACGATGCTAACGTCTATCACAATCACCCAAGACCGCCACTTGGAGTTAGCTGAAGGCCTCGGGTGCAGCTCCTTCTCGTTTAAGCCCTCGTGCATCGAGAAAACAGTGGTGATCTCTTACAACAATGCAGGAGCTGATAACTAGGTCGGCACTGGGCGATGCAGAGCGGCACACGACGTAACGACAAGGCTCATCGATAGGTAGATCCGAGACGACAAGATGGGGACAGCTGGTCCAGAAGCACACCACCGTCCCCAACAAAGTCTTTGTCTCCGCGTGTCCCCAGACACTGATGTCAGTGATATCGTCTCGAGTCGCCAATAGAGCCTCACGGCGACGAGACATGGCTTGGAAATCGCCTGCTTCGACGTCCCCTTGCGTCGTCCCCAGGCCCGGATCAACCCATCGACGGGGGATCTCGCTACCAGAAGACGTAGTCTGAACAAAGCACGGACATGGCCGCGATCGAGGCGTTTGGGATCCCGTCCCTCCTCCTCCCCAGGCCTAGGACGGGACAATGTGATCACGAAACAGGCTCACCGTCTCTTGCGGCTTGACGCACTATGCAACGCCCCCTGGGACCTGAGGGAGTTTCTAGCCATGCCGTTCGTTGGTGATGGTCTCAACGCTCAGACGGCACATGCAGCTAATCCATTCAGCTCGGACTGTGTGGCCTAGAACCACGGCTCTCCGGCGGGTTGTGAATGGAATGATCTTGGATCGACGACGGGGCCCAGAAGCAAATCTGCAGAAGGCTGCAACTCATCGGCGACGTCGAGTTACGTTGTTAGACTCGCACGGCATGGGGACGCAAGGGAGAGCACGATGATGAAGGCACAGAGACTCCATCGACGATGGCAGCCAGCCAGCCAGCCAGCCAGCCCGCCCCTCCCCCAGCCGATGGACTAGAGAAGCCAGCTTGCTTGCCGCTTGCTGGTCATTTCCACATTCGATAGCGCTGGGCCACGCTCCAGCCATTCACCACGCCCAGCGGCGGCCGAGTCCTCCAGGGCCACATGTTCGTCGCATGGCGCCTGGCCGCCTGCTAAAGGCTTCTCGCCGTCGCCGAAGCTTAGGGCGATCGAGACCGCCTGGGCCGTTGTTGGGTCCGGTTCGCCCAGCGGGAGGGCCATCCGAGGCGCGCCAAAAAGCAACTTTGCTGGCCAAGTGTTTCGCTGCCTTTGGCGCCAATGGGCTGCCTGGCTGGGCGCTGGGGACTGGCGTCAGAGGGTCTCAGCCAGTCACTCCCAGCGCGGAGGAGGCGAGATGCTGGTGACGATGTGCCGTGGGCTTTGGCCTTCGTGGGACGATCCAAACGTCACCATGACCCGGCGAGGGGGGACGGGCGAGTCAGGCACGGCAAGCCACTGGCTTTCACTGGACTGGGGGAGGCGAGCCAAGGCCCGTGACCAAGAAGAGATTATTCAGCTCGCCTACCATTATTCATTCACGGCACGTGAGGCAAGGCAACTGCGCTCATCATTACACGCCTCTCGCGAGAATCCCCGCCCGGGGCTCCGGTCTCATGATCGGTCATCCGGCCTCCGGCGACAGACCCACCCGGAGCCTCGGCCGGGACTTACACGAGAACGACTACAATTTTAACAGTTAGTGATGACTATGAGCTTTTGAGGCTGTTGTGCGTGGCTTTTGGGCTGGTGCGGCTTTGGGCGGCGGGTTGGAGAATGGAATCGTCATCAACACAACTTGGAGGTCTCTCAAGGTTCGGGCACGGGGAGGGTCAGTGAAGACACGTAGACTTCAACTGTTGGTTTTCAAGAAGGCTTTCGTCGTTGGACGTTTCCAGGCCTGTATTTCAACGAGAATCAATTAACCATGCGTATCCTGCTCTTCGCCTTCATACTCGGCCTCGCCTTACAGGCGATGGCATTTCTAGTGCCCACCGTCCTAAACAAGGACGGGACCAAGATCGAGAAGCCGCCTTTCAAATCGAAACTGTTCAAAAGGGAAGATCCTCCCTACATCCTCCCCTGGGAATATATGCAGAAAGTCAGGACGGAGCAAAGTACGCTTCCGTGGCCATGCAAGAAAAAGAAATGGTATTGCACCGAGGTGAACTCCTGGGCCAAGCAGTGCAAGACGCCCAAATGCGCAGCCAAGGTTGACATCAAGCCGGAGCATCCCTTTGACCGGTTCCTCATCGACAGGCCTCTCATCTACTTCGCCGAAGAACAGTGCGGTCCCAATGCGCGCTTGACACAGTTCAACCCGCAGTACTTCAGCATCAACGACACGGAACAATGCGTCGAGGTCTACGACAAGCAGGCGGGGTCCATGTATCTCGCGCTGCCCTTCAACTACGTGAGAAATCGTGTCGTCGATCCCTTCGTGCCGATGGCCTGCGTCATGTATGCGGAACCTCGATGTAAGGGTGGGCAGAGTGAGATGAACATGCTTAGGCATACAGACCAGTGTATTGACGCCAGGGGAGGGAAGTTCAGCTCGGTCAAGTGTTGGCGGCCGGACTGGGTGACGGCCGACATGGCCATTCCAGAAGAGTTGAACACTTGGTTGAGGACCTACGACCAGGGCAAGCAGGGGTGATGGTCTAGAATACGCAGGCTACGATTATCAAACACGATGTTCACATACATACATCCAATGCCGTTGCCTTCGCCTCATCTCGATGGTGACATTCAACTTCCAGCATCTATCTACCCAAACTACCCTACATCAAAGCTCGGCGCAGATCCTCCGAGCAAATCAACCACCACGCCTTCAATATCGCCTCACTAACCCCCCGCCCCAACAGCCTCACTCCCAGATCCTTTTTGCCACCGCGCCGCGTCCGCTGGCTCCCGTTCGGTGAGCGATCCCCAACCCACCCGAACTCCCCGCCCGCCTCACTTTTTTTCACCGAAACATCGCCACCGCAGGTCATCACCATTATTATGTCAATTAGCCTGCCGGGACTCTCGGCGACGATCCCGCAGCACTGAGGCTCGATCTCCGTTATCAAGGGGATCTTCGGCCGAGATCGACCTGCTCATGACGTTTGGGCCTTTCTTCGCTGGGCTTCCAGATCAGCACGCCTACTCTGTACAATCATTGTTTCGCGCCGATCGGTATCATTGCGCATCATTGTGTCGCACGCTGGCTATGTCACGGGACTGCCGCAGCTTCAACGTCCATGCCCGTCCGACGTTGCGCCAGTCTCACGCCTAGACTTGCTCCTCCGTGACACGCGTCGTTCGTTCCCTGAAACGGGGGGAGCATCACCGTGTTGTTTGTGCTCTGTCCAACAAGCCACGGCATTCCTCTAGGCGCCGCATCTCGTCGAAACACCATCACACACACACCCCTTGAGTCACTTCCCCCGTGCACGGCAGCTGGCTGACGGACCGTGGCATGCAATCTCGTGGACGCCGACGAATGCTGCAAAACCCCTCGCCCATTCTAGATCATGTAAAGCCCTCCCGCATCGTAGCAGGACTAACTAAGCTGAAGCCGTCGTTCAACCTCACGATGCATCGCCTGACGGTGAGACGTAGTGGGAGGGAAAGCTCCGGCCACGACAGCCCGCCTTAAGGCCCGACCGGCGCTGAGACACCGCGCACCGAGACACCTCGAGAACACTTCTCCCGCTTCAGCGAGGCCATCACGAAACTCGACTCGAGGCCTCAATAGTCGCAAGCCACAACATGGCATCACCGATCACTGGAATTTGACGCTAGGGATATCCCGCCAGATCTCACGGTCTGGACCCTTCGTCGCCCCAGATGCTTCCAGACCTCTTCTCGCCCAAGGCTGATGACATCGTGAGACCTGTCCGGGCGGCTTCACAGGGACGTCGCGGTGCAGAAGGCCGGACCGGGGGGCGCTACGGCCTAGCGTTCGATGCTATTGTATTCTGGCTGCGGTAAATCTATATCCAAGGGTCCAAGGGTCTAGACCTCTGTCCTGTTCTCTCCCCCGCTGGCGCCAGGACGGATACCAGCCGTAAATTAAAACACAAACAAGCTTCGTTCCGCATCCCATTAGTTGCCTGCTTCCCTCCACCTCTTGACGCTCGTCGTAGAGCTAGCACCGCCGTGCCTGCATTACCGCCGAGCCGACCCCGCGCGTGATGTGAAGAAGGGATGCCGTAGCGCATCGGCCGGTTTGATCCTCTTGTCGGGATTGAGCGTTAAACAGTGTTCGAGGAGGTCGACAAAGTAGTTGAGCTCCCTTGTCTCGCCGTCGTTCATTCCACCTGAAGCACCCAAGAGCCGGGTTCGGAGATCCCGTGTTGGCTTAACCATCGGAAGCGTTCTCGCAGTTGTCTGTAAGCGCGCGCAAGGTTAGTTCTAGATCCAACAAACATCTTCTAAATCGAGGGAGGCATGGGAATCAGGTGAGGTTGGAGTCTCGAACAAGGGTCTAAGGGAGGAGCAGTGCGTTGAAGTGAATGTCAGAGGCTGAATGCAAGGGACGTTGTTGGTGATGGTGAATGATGCCAGAACGGTCGAGCTCATGCGGCCACGTAGCAACCTAGACGGGCGAGTATGCGGTCTCATCCCAGGCCAACTGTAATGACAGGGAAATGCCTGGTCCAACATGATTCTCGCTTGAGATGCTGTCTGGAACATGTTGGCTCTCACCAAGTCAATCCCCACATGTTGCTGTTGGCTTAGACGCGATCGCTGCAAGGGAGTCCATCCAAGCGCTTAAAAGCCCCAAAACACGGCCTCAGACAAGGTCCCTTGGCCCGCACAGCGCAAAAATAGAAGGCGGGCATGCATCAAGGGTCTTTTTTTGAGATTCAGGGTCTTGTGGGAACCAAGGGTCCTCTGAGACGCCATCCGGCGCTTCAGACTCACACCCAAGGGAGGGTAAACATCAGAAACAAATGAAATAAGGGAATCATAATCGTACCTTTCCAAGAACCTTGTCCCGCTCAATGCTGACAAACTGTCCCATCTCATCGAAGTGATTGCCAGACAATTGGCCGCGCTTGTAGAGCTTTGGCGTGAGTCTACCTCGGATCTCCATAATGGCCTTCAGCATCTGGTTGTTGCTGTCGCCCGTAAAGAGAATCTTGCCCGTGTACAGCTCATACAGCGTGCATCCTATGGACCACATGTCGACTCCGTAGTCGTAAGGCATACCGAGAATGATTTCGGGAGCTCGATAGAATCGACTGACCAGGTAGGGGGTAATTTCTGTGTGTGCTGTCGCCGCGTCTGACCGATCTATAGCCGTTCCCAGATCACAGATCTTGAGGACGTTACGACTCTCGTTGACCTGCCAAATGTCAGTATACCACTCTCTGTTGTCCAAGATTATAGTGAGACTTACCAAGATATTGTCAGGCTTCAAGTCAGCGTGGATGATGCTGCACTTTCGCATGTGCGCCAGAGCCACAAAGATTTGGTGTGCGTAGGTTCGAGTTGCTCCCAAGTTGATACCGACGTTGTTGCCAAACTTGCGAAGCACCTCTCGTAAGTTCAAACTCAGGTTCTCAAACGCCATGCAGAGATGCCCCTTATGATCGAAAGACCGCTCAAACTTAACGATGTGCTTACGATTCTCAGGATCCGCGTCATTGAGCTTCTGCAGAATGGCGATTTCCGTGTATCCTCCTTTTCGAAGAGCGTCGTTGTTGCGCATCATCTTGATCGCAACCAATTTTTTGTTGGTTACGTCGACGGCCCTTGCGACGCCCGAGAACATACCCTTTCCGAGATGAGCTTGAACCTGGTACCGGCCATTCAGGATTTCGCCAATGCGAATCTTGTAGTATCCGTCCTTGTCATCGCCCTCGAGAATACCGCCTTTGCCCACGGCTTGAGTTTCAGGGGCTAGGCCGTCGGCCTCAACGGGGGGGACTGCTTCTGTTGGCTTGGTGGCATACTTCTCTTCGTCGAAGTCCTCGGCGAACATGTCGAAATCGTCGTTGTCATCGTCATCGTCGCCATCTCCAGCTGTTGACGCCGGGGGTTTTGTCTCTTCGGCTGCTTCCTGGGTCTGATTTTCCGTGGCTATGGCATGGGGCTCACCATGAAGTACAACCTGTCCATGTCGAAGCTCGTGTCGACGCTCGTCTTCTTGCATGTCGGCTGTTGGGTCATAGTCTGCAGCAGAGGGACCATCTTCGTCGTCAACCTTGGTTTTACTATTCGACTTCATGAGCTCAGTCTCGTCGAACAAGGTGGCGAGGCCCGGCGACGGCTCGTCGTGTGAGCCAGGCGATCGAGGCGAGGCGACATCTTGCAAGTTAGTTTTGAGATTTGAACCTCTGAAGAAGCCGAGTGACTTACTGGAACCGGGTGTCCGGGGAGTTGCGACTTCGGACTGTGATCTCAACGGAGTGTCTCCTTGGGTGGAAGCTGGTGATGATGCGCGAGCCTTATTAGCAGCACCAACTGCGTGAAGTAGTAGGGGAGTCGCAGAGCTAGACTTGGCAAGAATCTCTTCTCGCCGTTTGCGCCGTCGCTCAATCTCGGCTTCTTCATCCACGGGCTCTGGTACCTCGTAGTCTGTATCAGGTTCGGGCTGGGTTGAGAGTTGACTGAACACCTTAGCCGGGCTCGGAGTGGTTGCAACACTCGTAGACACTGACCTCGTTGCCTGTGACGACTTTGAAGAGTGATCACCATTCGAGATCCCTTTGCCTGGTTTAGCATCATGTTCTCGGACGCGTGAAGCCTCTCCTACAGTGGTCCTATGGGCTGCAGAACTTCCATTCCGCACACTGCGGTCATCATCATACTTGAGATCCTTGCCGTCGTCCCGCCTGTCGTCGTTGTGGCCCTGACTGACGAACCGGTCCAGCCTGCCCCTATCCGCACGCCTCGATCGCTGAGGAGAGCGACTCTGATTCCGCGGCCGCTTGCTAGAATATCGATCGTTATCCCGATCGCGGGAATAGTAGTCTCTTTCACGGCTCCGGTCGCGGTCGCGGTCGCGATTGTCGTAGTAGCCCGAACCGCGCGACGCAGGCCGGTCAAGGTCATCGTAGGTCACGCGCGACCTGCGATAATCATCGCGCCTGGAATCGTCGGGGTGACTGCGGTAGGACCTCGAATCGCGATCGCGCGATGGTCTGCTGGAGTAGAAGTCTCTGTCGTCGCGATGTCGCTTGTATCCGCGCGGCGAGATGCTCCGTCGCGAAGCATTGCTGTATCTTGATGCCGAGTCGACGTCCGGAGTCGAGAGTCTACTTCGGTTTCTGTCTTGACGGTCAACACCGCTTCCCTCAGCGTGCTGCAGTGAAGTTGCCTTCAAATCTTCAACGCCATTCTCGATGATTTCACCGTCGTCGGAACTCGACGCCATGACGGCCGCCGTGTCGTGCGCGTGATCCTTCAGCCTTGAGAAGGACAAAGCCCAGAAGTGTCAGCCAAGGGAACTGGAGATAGACAGTGTCAATAGGAAAAGAGCCCAACCGGATCAGTGGTGACTCGAACCAGGCTCAGATTTCGAGAGGGAGGCCAGGGGAGGTGGATAGATAGGGAGGAACGAGAGAGGAGAGGAGGAGGGGACTTTTGCATCCAGATAAACCTCCAGCAGAGATAGAGATGTGAATAGCGTCTTCAGCCCGACGACCCTTGCAGACAGCTCAGGCAGACAATCTGGTGACGGGTTTTCGTCTCGAGACTTTGACGTAGCGACCTGCTCAGTCAGAATGGTCAAGGCGGAGGAAATCCGACAGGCCGCTCGCTTATCGCGATTATGTCAGCCCCGCCAGATGCTTATCGGTGCACTTATCGATCCAGTCCAGACCGACGGAGGGGACCAAGTCAGCCGCCGGGCGAAGGAGCGGCAACTTTTGCACAACGATTCTTTCAGCGGTCACCAAGACTATTACAAGACTCTCTCTTCCCCTACAACGAACTTTGAACGATCATCATGGGCGGCGGTAACCGAGAAGGTTTGTTTGACTGTCCCTGCCTATTCTCGTGATCCCCGCCGTTTCAGCCGCAAGACTGACCCCTCCAAATCTAGGCGGCAAGGCCAAGCCCTTGAAGGCTCCCAAGAAGAAGGCGGCGGATCTCGACGACGATGACAAGGCTTTCCTCGAGAAGAAGCGTGCGGGTACGAACGAATCTTGACCCTTACGAGGGTTTACACTGCGGTGAAGCGTGGGTAGCAGGACTGACAGTTTCGCAGACGAGAAGGCTCGCAAGGAGATGGCGTCCAAGGCTGGCGGCAAGGGCCCTCTCAACACCGGTGCCCAGGGCATCAAGAAGAGCGGCAAGAAATAGACGGCTGGGCTTGAGACGTAGGGCGCAGCTCGACGTAGTTTCGTCTTTGAACACTAGAGACGGTGCTGTCGAGATGAGGATGGCGTGAGCGGCTTGACGATATCGAGCGTGGTGTTGTGGATGGGATATTCTTTTGCCCTGATGCATGGACGACTCTACGAGATATGAATCTATGTCGTAAAGACTTTTCTGACGCAGTCTTTTGATTTGAGTGTGACTAGATTGCCCTTGTGATTGAAACTATTTCGGCGATTTGTCTGATGTAGGGTAGGGTGTTTGTTATCAAGGGCAAGATCTTACCACATCACCAACCACACCATCTCCAGCACAGAGCAAAACTCGAGCTCTCCCCATTCACCAACAGCGGACTTTTCACTTCTTCTATAAGGCTGAACGTCTAACACAAGAAAAACACCGACGGAGAGTCCCCTGTCAACTTTTTAGTGGGCCGCTTCATAAGGCGTCTTCTAGCCTCGGGTCCGGATCCCCTGAGCATGATAATCTCATGTGCCAGTCCCAACAAATCCACTTCCGTCAACAATCGACAACCTCGACAACCAGGGATGCGTCATCAAGTTGCCTCTTAAGTAGACATAAGAGGACAAGGATATTGAATCTTGGTTGTTCTGAATCCAGACCAAAGCAACATGTTTTGAGGGTTTACATGACTTCAACCTCCAACTCAACATCACCATGTCCGCTTCATCATCCCCCTCCAGCATTCTCCGCCAACGCCGCCTCTCCGCAACCGAAACCCTCCTCTCCGGCGCCCGCAAAATAGAAAACTCCCTTCTCATCCTCTGGGACGATCTCCCTCCTTGGCGGCGCGACAACGCCTTCATCCGCAGCGGCTACCGCCAGTCCCGTGCATCCTACGCCGACTCAGCGCGCTCGCTCTTTTACCTGCACAACGAGTCCGTCAACATCTGGTCGCACCTGCTCGGCGCGGCCGTGTTTGTGCTGGGCTCTGTGTATGTGTATTGCGTTGTGCATCCGCGGTATGAGTCGGCGCGGGAGGCTGATGTGTTGGCGTTTGCGTGCTTCTTTGGCGGTGCGGTGCTGTGTTTGGGGATGAGCGCCACGTATCATGCGCTGTGTAATCATAGCGAGGCGGTTGCCAAGTGGGGGAACAAGCTGGACTACACGGGCATTGTCGCTTTGATCGTGGGCAGTTATGTGCCGGCGCTGTATTACGGCTTCTTCTGTAAGCCGCAGTTGATGACGGCGTATCTTTGGCTTGTAAGTGAACCGAGTTCAGTCAGATGTCGAACATTGCACTAATAGCATGTAGATATGTCTCCTCGGAGTCGGCTGTGGGCTTGTATCCTGGGTTGAACGCTTCAGGACCTCTAAATGGAGACCCTACCGGGCGGCAATGTTCATCAGCCTCGGACTGTCTGGTGTCATCCCGATCATCCACGGCGCCATGATATATGGCTTCCATGGCCTGGAAGATAGAATGAGCCTTAGTTGGGTTGTGCTCCATGGCATCATTTATATCGTTGGAGCTGTCCTCTATGCGGTATGTCTCGCCTCGCCTTTATCTCAAAGAGAACCAACTCACTGATATCGTCTAGGTTCGATGGCCTGAAAGGACTTCACCTGGAACATTTGATATCTGGGGAAGCTCTCACCAGATCTTCCACATGTTTGTAGTCCTCGCTGCTGCCACGCACTTCTACGGTATGGCCAAGGCTTTTGACTATCACCACACTGTCATGGGATCCCAATGCCTTGAGGGGTGAGAAGTTGGGGGCAGGTTACATTTCATTTCTTTGACAAAATTGCCTATACTGGATTATCTGGCATTTCGAGTCCCAGGTCCATGACTCTCACCAAGCCTGAGGCCATTGCTGCTGCAGCCCAGCATCCGTAATCCCCATTAGGATTCCACTCGACAACTGTAACCCGCGATAGGGGCTCATACACAACGCCTCGCGTGGGATCCCCAGTCCCAGCACCTTCGTCCTCGTCCTCACCATCGGGCCCTCCAGCCTCGTCATCCTTCTTCTTCTTTTTCTTGCCCTTCTTTGGCTGCGGCCTCACATGTGTGGTGGGGTTGACATTCTTCTCAACCATGAACCCTTGAACGATGCGAGAGGCTCCCCTCTGAGATCCCTGAGTCTCGGGTTGGAAGCGCTTCTTCGGCAGATGCTCGTGGTGGAAGAGTCTGATGCGGTCTGAGTGTTCTCCACGCTTGTGGTTGAAGATCTCGACCTGTGGATTCAATGCCCACAGGGAACCATCCAGTGACCCGATGAGGAGGTATGGGTGTGTTGATCCGACTGAAAGGCATGTGTTGAAGCTTTGACCAGTGAATATGCGACGTACGATGGGGTAATGTGCGTGATACATAAAGCCAACCAGTGTTTTGAGAGGTCCGGCGGAGGGGTATAGCGAAAAGAAACCCAGGAGGTGGTCGCTATATGCGAGGAGGTTGGGCTGTGTAGTGACGGTCAAAGCTTGTACTTCAGTCATCTCGGAGCTTGGATTCCGAAGGTCAATGAGTCGTGAGGTACCGCCGATAGGCGAGGAGGCGATGAGATACGGCATGGCAGGATATCCTGATGCCAAGTCCACCACTGCGTTATGGTGGACTGGAATGCGGGAGAGGAGCCGTTTTGGACGTATAGACCATAAAGCTATAGAACCGTCTGAGTAGCCGACAACTAGGCGATTGAAGTTGATCCATGTCAGTGCTGTTGCTGTGATGCTGTCTTCATCTGTGAAAGCGAATGTAGCAATAGGTTGCTCGATGTGTGCTGGTGGTTTGTTAGCGGAAAGTTGCCTCAAATCAAGAAGATATCTCACCGAAGCCACCCTCGCCATCGTCTCCTGGAGCGACGACACACACACTACCATCTCCGCATATGACTGCCAACATGCCACATGCCGGACTCCATTTCACTCTCCGGGCTCTTCCACGATCGAAACATAGAGTCTTGCGAAGTCTTGGGGGCTGTGAGGAGGGTCGCATATAGCCCTCCTCGGTCCGCTCACCCCTGAACTCCCACAGTTGGACAATGCCATGCTTGTGGAAGTCTGGTTTCATTGACTCTTGTTCAAAGTCAAAATACTCCTGGTCCGAGTACGGGATTATGCAGAGAGCTAGAACTTGGGGAGAGCCTGGTTGTTTCGTTCGTGCCCAGTCCATTGCAATGATAATGCCTCCTACATCGAACATCCATCCTGATGGGATCTTGGCTTCGTTTCCGTCTTGTTCCAGCGGTAATCCAGATTGCGAAATCGAATATGCCGCTCCCGTTTCGAAATCTATGTCTTGTTGTGCGTCGTGCGGGCCCATCCAGACTGGTATCGGTGCACGGCGGAGACGATACGGTGCGGCCTCCTGATCAGACAATTCCCGCCAGGCATCCTGATGCGATGGCATACTGTCTTGCACTCTCTCGTACCATTGTTCAGCGTTATACGCCTCCTGGTCAAAGAACTTGGGCGACCATGGAGCGATCCGATCCCCCTGATCGTCGTCGCTGCTCCTCGCCTTGGGTGGCAGCACACGAAACTGCATCCATCGCTCCAACAACCGGCTTGCTGTTTCGAAACCCTCTGGAAACCGTGAATACCAGGCCTCGATCAGTCCATTCCCGCGTACCGCCCGGTCAAACAGCCCACAGTAGGAGCGAACGATGCGCCCATCCGCCACAGGCTCGACCTCCAGATATCCCGTGACGCCCACCGCTCGCACGTTGAATGGCCGAATGGGCTTCACGCGTTGGCGTGAGAAGCGATCTGCCGCGTCTGGGTCGCTGACGGATGCGTCGGACTCTGGAGCTTCATCATCTAGGGCGAGGTCTTGGTCATCCTCGCTCTCGACGGCAGCGGCTGCACCGTCGAAGTTTTCATCATTGGCATCAGCGTTCTTGTCGCGTTTGGAGACTTCTTCTTCAGCTGAGCTGTCATCAAAGCTGTACTTCTTCTCCGTGTACCGCTTGGCACGATTTGATCTGCGGGTTCTCATTTTCGTTGATGATTCGAGGGATGAAGTTGACGTGTGGGTTCTGGCAAATTGTGAGCGAGAAGTCGATATAATCCCAAGAACTGCTAACAGTCGAAATTTCTTCCTAATTGCTGAGTTAGTAATTGAAGCACATCATTGAGTGTTCTTTTTCCTTTATGTTTAGAACGGATCTGACGTGCCTGTTGTGAGGGAACGCGAGATGAGCGTGGCTATTTTGACGACGAGGCCATCGTCAGAGGCTCCCTACTCGAGCATTCACAACGACTGTGTCTTTATGTTAAGCAATTTGTAAGACGCCTGCTCCGTGAAAATCTTTTCGATTAATTCGTGTGAGATGGAATTGTAGGATAAAATGTGCAAAAGAGAAGACCGATGCTGGTTCCTGCCGCAGAGGCTTGAAGGTCATCGCCGAGGATTAGCCGCAGCGCATCAGAGACCCAGCTTCATCGTTACCAGGCGCTTCATGCCTCACTATTCTGTCCATTACAACTACAGATCTCACGTCCAGAACCCGGAACCATGAGTGAGCCGCAGAGGACGTCGAGCCAGGGCCACTCACGGAATAAGTCGGCAGCGAAGGGTACGTTCAAGAACAAGTTCATGCGTCAAATTTGGGTGCTTCTTCAAGTGCTCCTCTCAAACCAACTATCCACATCTCAACATCGTCCCTTTGATAGTGGCGATCAAGACCCTAAGATTCCCGCTTCAGCTGGATCTTTAGCTAACACATCACAGCTACGAGGCCGCGGTCCTCTACTAAGGGACCTCTCGATGTCGACGAGTGAGACATCACGATCCAGCACAGCTCTCAGACTCTAACTCTCCGCAGTGACCCGCTAACATCACCCCAATCCATCACTCAACGAACTCCAGTTGTGCATCGACCAAACAGGCTCTCATCACCACACGTGCGTTCAAGCGCTGCATCTCCAGTGTCTCAGCTTGGCGAGGCACGACCAAAAGACTTCTCTTTTCTCCTTCGGCCTGAGATCTACCACCCTCTCACACCTTTAAATGTCCCGGCAGCATTTCGCAGCTCATCAAAGCAACCCAATCCTGAAGCCCCCCTTGAGGAACTTATCGCCAAGGGATACTTCAGAGCAGCCGCCATTGCCGCTGTGCAGGAGCTAATAGGGTCTGGAGCAAGTGGGAGCATTGATCCAACAGACTCGAAGCAAATCTTCGAACTGCTGTATACCCGACTAGCATGTTTGACGCTGATCGATGCTACGCCCTTGGCAGCTCAAGAGGTCAAAGCCTTGGAAGATTTGAACAATATTCGAACCTACGTCGACGAGACCACCGGCGACCATCTTGTGCCATGGGAACTCCGTGTTCTCAACGTGCGCCTCCAGGCACTGGGCTTCAGCGATCCACGACGTGCTGTGATGAGCTACCATGAACTCGCGCGAGAAGCTCGAGACCAGATTATAAAATCCGGCGCCCGACACGACAACTCGGCGAGGGAGATGTGGAAGTCACGCCTCCACGACCTTGGGATCCAAGTCGCGGGAGCCTTGATCGACATGGAGGATTTGTCGGGTGCGGCGCACCATTTGAGCACCCTGCGCGATCGCGGAGACGGCAGGATGGGCCTATCAAAAGCACTGCTATGGCTTCACCTTGGCGATGTAGACATGGCAAAGCAGTGCGCGCAGAAATGCTCTGAGAGCGATGAGAATGTCGAGAAGATCATCTTGGCTCTTTGTGATATGGCAGACGCGGACTATGCCGCTGCTTTGGAGAAGTGGAAGGAACTCAAGGAAACCGTGGAAGATGAGATGGTTGGCGTCAATATGGCTGTCTGTCTGTTGTACTTGGGACGGATGCACGAGGTAGGCGCAAAGGGTTTCCTGACATGATCAACGCTGACTTTCGTAGGGCCGTGAAAGCCTGGAAGAATTGGTGGAATCAGGCTTTTCATCGCACACGCTCCTTTTCAACTTGTCGACAATCTACGAGCTCTGCACAGATAAGAACCGCAACCTAAAGGTCAAGCTGACAGAGCGAGTTGCAGCGATGGAGCAGTCTCCTGCAGGCTGGGAGAAGACTAACATGGACTTTAAGCTGTAGTTCTGGTCCATCCTGCTCACTGTACAATGTAAATAACGATTGATGTTGGGTGACTTGGATCGAGTGGTATTATCAAGGGCGCCTTGAAGGAATTATAGACTTGTGCCTCGATGAGGACTATTTTCAAGAATATTGATTACTCAGGCCACAATTACCAATATTAGTTTCGATACACTCAACCTAGGTATATCCAAGTTGGGGGCATGAACCGAGTCCTGTATCGGCCGGCCGAGCCAACCCCGGAATCTTCCCCACACCGGACCTTGGGCCTGGAAAACCGAAGCCGCGGGGAACCTCGGCAGCAACCGTAAGCAGCCGCCAGTCGACTACTGAGATCAGGAGCTTTAAAGGCAGAGAGAGAATCGACTTGAGACTCGTGTATCCGTGCCCTGGTGTCTTGATCTGCTATAGTTTAACGAAATTCCATCACCGTCACCATGTCTAACGCCTCACAGCAGCGCATCAGCCAGATGGCTGACCACCTCGGTTCGGCTAAGAAGGGTTTGCTGGAGGGCCAGGTCGCCATCATCACGGGCAGTGGACAAGGCATTGGTGCTGAGGCTGCAAGACTATTCGCCAAAGAGGGCGCCAAGGTCGTGGTGGCCGACATTGATGAGAGTATGATATACGCCTGAGCATTCGATCAAGGAGCTTCACTAACACACCAACAGAGAAGGCCAACGGTGTTGTAAACGACATCAACCAGTCTGGCGGCCAGGCCATTGCCGTAGTTGGCGATGTCCTCTCCCAGGACTACATCAACACGCTGGTCAAGCGCGCTGCCGACTTCGGTAACGGCAAGATCAACATCCTCGTCAACAACGCCGGCTACACGTGGGACGGCGTCATCCACAAGATGACCGACAAGCAATGGGACACCATCATCGCACTTCACTGCACAGCGCCCTTCGCCCTCGTCCGCGCCGCGGCCCCCTACTTCCGGGTTCGCGATGGCGCGCCACGCTGCATCGTCAACATCTCCAGCACATCCGGCGTGCACGGCAACGCAGGCCAGCTGAACTACGCGCTGGCCAAGGCCGGCGTCACGGGCTTCACGAAAACGATTGCCAAGGAATGGGGGCCGGCCTTTGGCGTGCGCGCGAACACTGTTGCCTTTGGACACATCTTGACTCGGCTAACGGCGGCGAAGGAGGAGGGCGCGTTTGTGACGGGCCCGGATGGCGAGAAGATCAACCTGGGTATCCCGACGAAGCAGACGCAGGCGGCAGGCGACCAGCTGTATGCGGATATTGCGCTGCGGCGGCCGGGCACGGCGACGGAGGCGGCGAGCAGCATCTTGGCCGTGGCCAGCCCCCTGTTTGCGTATGTGACGGGGCAGACCATCATGGTGACAGGCGGAAGGAATATGTAAGTGAGGCTCTGTAAAGAAACAAGTTTAGTATAATGTGAAAGGACATGACCTGGTATGATATCGAGCCGGCGCTCGTCGATGCTGTAGAAAACATGGTATTAGATTATATAGATACGGTACTTGACTTGCCGCCGTAACGCCCCAGTTCACACGCATGTTGCAATCCCTTTTGTTCATACACATCTCTCTGCCCGCCCTAGACCTTGAGCCACAGCGACAGCACGCCCTTGGCGTACTCGACAATCTCGTCCCCGCCCAGCTTGCTCTCGCCATACAGCCGGTCCACGAACGAGATGGGCACCTCGGCCACGGAGCAGCCCATGGCCTTGGCGCGCACCATCATCTCCATCTGGAACGTGTAGCCCTTGCTCTCGGTGCTGGAGATGACCTTCTCCAACACGCTCTTCTTGTAGAGGCGGAACGAGCCCGTCAGGTCGCTCACGCCGGGGCGCAGCACCGTGTCGGCGAACAGGTTGGCGCCGCGGCTGACGAACTTGCGCTTGAGGTCCCAGCCGAAGACGCCGCCGTCGCCGGCATATCGCGTGCCCGTGACAATGTCGTAGTTGCCGCGCTCCTGCACCGCCACCATCTGCGGGATGAACTTGGGGTGGTGGCTGAAGTCGGCGTCCATGATGATGACGAAGTTGCCCGTGACGAACTGCAGGCCGTGGACGTAGGCCGTGCCGAGGCCCAGCTTGCCGGCGCGCGGCTTGAGGACGACGTGCGGTGCGTAGGCTTTGACGAGTTGGTTCGCGACCTCCTGCGTGCCGTCCGGGGATCCGTCGTCGACGATGATGAGTTCCCAGTCGAGGTTGCTGCGAGACGAAGAGGTGAGCATGGCGCAAAGATGCATGAAAGTGTGTCCTTACTTCTCGGTGAAGGTGCGGTTCAGCAGCCAGGTAATAATGGGGAGGTTCTTGCGCTCATTGTACGTCGGCAGAATCACCGAGTACTTGTTGGCGGAGGCGCCCTTGGCCATCGTGAAAGCAAGTCGGGCGGAAGACAAGGATAAGTGGTTATTTGAAGAAGAAGGACTCCTCGAGGGGGGTTCCGTAGTAGAGTACAAGGTTAAAGCGGTAAAGGAACGTCGGCAAGTTGGCTGGCGGCGTCGAATCGTCAAGACGCGGGATCGTGAAGCCGCCTGCAAGGACACATAAGGTGTTGAAGCTCGCGCCAGCTTCGGGTGACTAAGCCGAGTCCAGCCAAGATCACCCCCTGAATTGGAGGTGCGGCGGTGCACGCTAAGGTACAGGTGTGGCTAGTGGATGTGGCTGCACTTCTCCACGAATTATCCGGATGGGCCTTCGCATCACCATCGCTTCTCTTCGCAACACCGCCGAAGGACCCTCCCCTCGCCTTTCCTGTTTGGAGATGACGCGCATCGATGCTCCAGCTTTCTCCAAGGATTCCCCTTGGCCCGAAATGTCCTCGTTTCCCTGACGAGCGGCTTTTTCAGCGCTCTCAGAGCCTGGAAGCGATACAAAATGAAGAGCCCAGATCAGTGGCACTCATCCTCGTCTCTGGATGACACTCCCCTCTGCGGCGCAACACAAGCACGCCGCCGCAGCAGCACAGGATGTATGCACAAACGCATGTATTTGCAGCGGGGACCAAACGCAAGCAGCAAGCAAGTCAGCAAGCATCAGCAGCACATCATCGGCGCCTCTCGATCCGGCGTCTCCTCCACCCTCCTGGATCGGTGGCTGGCCGGCTGGCAAACTGGACTGGCACTGGCTCTGGACTTCCCGGCCCACGCAAACCAACCCGTGGTCTTCCCCGCAACCTGGAAAACGGGGTTATGCACCTATTACGCCGCAACCTGAATCCTCCCTCTTGCTCGCTCCGTCCCGATCGCCGCAACTCACACCGTCAGCCGCGCCTGGGAACGCGCCTCGTCTCACAGTCCACGGCACTTGGCGCTGCCCGCCCGCGATCCGCGCCGGCACTGTGCCAGGAACCAAGCAGACACCGACGGGTTAAGCCTGAAGCAGTAATTGGCTGCTCCGGGGAGTACTCTGTAGAGCACCTCGTTCTGGGACAGCACCTATTGGGGTTAAGGCAATTGTGCCACCCCGATGGATCGGAGCGAGCTGATGACTTGCTGCAGCTGAAAGGAAGGGCAGGACTTCTCCTGTTCCAAAGGTAAATCCCATCCGTCCCATCGTAGCTGCTCAGTCGGGTTCGTTCAGTGGAACCGCCTCGCCTGGTCGTGACCTCGTGCCGTGCCAGCCCAGCCAAACCTCACTCCGTCCGCCTTCGTCGCCTGCCACCTCCGCATCTCTCCTCCTCCATCGCACATCTCGCATCGATTTGGCATCTCACACCCGGAGAATCCTTACTGTAGCATCGCCTCTGTGTCGAGCGCACTTCGACTTGCGCCTCACCCTCGCGCGCAAAGCATCACAGCCGCCCATCCCCAGCTCTTACGTCATCGCCATGTCCGACGGCATTGCTCCCGCCATCGACAAAGGTATCTTCCTGCGACAATCCCTCCGCTATTCGCATCCTGCTGTTTGATAGAGCATCGGCGCATCCAATTGACGCATCATGGATGGCCCAGACGTTCCCTCCCTCCATATGCGCCCATCCAGCACCCCCAGATGCCCGCGAGCCTCGTCATGGAACCTTCGCTAACAGCATCCTCTCCAGTCGGCGCGCCTGCTCCCGGCGCTCCTGAGGCTCAGGCCGGCGCTCCCACGATGGACACGGTCACTCCCGTCGTTGCGCCTCCTCCGGCCGAGGAACCCGCCAAGACGGAGGAGCAGAAGATCGAGGAGGGCGCAGGGCCGGCTCCCGCGCCGCCCAAGCCCGTAGAGGTCATGTCGGTCCCCGAGACGCCCATTAACAACCGCACTCCTGCGGGCGGCACGCCTCGGCCGGAGCTGAAGCTGGATGAGGAGCCCAAGCCGGCGCCCAGCGAGACCAACAACGTCGTCATCGAGCCCGTTAATGGCGCGGCAGTTCCTCCGCCTGAGAAGGAGACCAACGGCGCCACTGAAGACGTCGAGATGACTTCTGGCAGCGGCGCAGCCAAGCGGAAGCTCGAGGAGGAGAAGCCTGCGGTCGCAGAAACATCAAACGGCAGCAGCGCGACAGATTCGGATGCGCGCTCGGAGAAGAAGGCCAAGGTGGACGAGGCCTCGAGCGGGAAGCCGGCGACTAATGGAAAGGTCGGCCGACCCAAGAAGAAGGATCGCCCAGCGCAGCCTGGCAAGACGGCGCGGAAGACGCGAAGTCAGGGGCCGGTGGAAGTCTAGGAGCTTTAAAGCTGGCCGACTGTGCGTGTTAGTGAGGGGGAAGCACACGATGGGACGAAATGAAATAAGGATCAAATCGCATGTAGGTTGTTTCCTTGTTGGATGCCCGGAGTGGTGAAAAAGGCGAGATAGGACTCTGGAAAGGGTTATGAAATGAATGAATGGGTTTGGGTGCGAGGAGGGTTGGGCCTTTCATAGGGTATTGCTGAATTTTGACTTCATTGACCATGATTCGTCGTTTACCAAGTTGTAAGACCGTGTTGGAGTGCTTTACTTGGTGAATCAGGCTAATCGGGGGAAATGCTGATGAGGTTTCAGTCCATACTGAGAGCAACAATTACTATCATATTCTCCTTGTGAGGTAAGCTGAATTATAGCTTATGTTGGTGTGAGGTCAGATTCAGAAGCGCCATTAATGAAAGCACCAACACATCAACGACATAGCTTTATGCCGTGGTATATGATGACTTATTAACTCACTTATATGAGGCTTATAAGATGAGCTTGTGATCGGATGTCTGGCAAGTGAGCAGGCCACACAGATTTCCACTTGGAACTCTAGGGTAGGCTACAATAGTGGAAGGGTGTCGCAGATTCCCCAGACTGTAAGGATACTCTCGAATTAACATCGGATGAATGACAAAAAGAAAAAGTTGGCATGTCGGGACTAGAAATGAGTGAAAATAAGCATGCGCTCTCTCATCTGCGCCTTTAACGAGTCGTCAACGTGGCGATCTGATAGCCATTGAATATGCAGATAGATCTGCGGTGATAAAGGGTTCCTATTCCCTCTCTCCGTAAAGTCTCATGGTCTTGATGTTCCTTTGCTTCACTTGACGCAAACAAGGCAGTGAAGTCAACGAAACCCACAAGTTTCCTAATTAATTCAAGTTTACGAAACAAAATCCTCAGCGTCGTGACGCTGTCTCACACCTAGCATGCCATCCGCCCTCGGAGGCCGCTCATGGCACCGAAGACTCGGTTGACAACCCCCCCTGGACTAGGCCGCCGAAGCTCCCGGGCCTTGGCATAAAGGATAAAGCGACGACAACCAATTGCTGCGCCGTTGGCGACTTACAAGGAACTAAAGAACTAAATAGGGCAGCACAGCCACGCCGTTCTCGTGGGGGATGGGGAGAGCATTGCTTGCTTGCATTGACACTGAGCTCGAGGAATTTTTGTCTCTCGTATATCTGTGCCGATCGATGGAAAGGGTCGCACCCCTGACGTCAAGGGGAGCCACGTTCCAAGATCGGTTGTGCTCCGTTAGAGGATTGGCATTGCATGGCATCGCACTATCGCGACGTAGTTCAACAAGACGTGCATTTCATGTGTTCCATGCCAAGGAAAGAGTTTGCAGTGCTTTTGCCACAGGGCCTTGGAAGACTCACAGGTAGACTCAAGCTCCACCACCGCAGTGCGTAGAAACACGCGTTCCTGTTGACGAAACTAGACGCCATTCCAGAGGCGTGGCCTGGACGAGCGAATCTGATACAGTAGCGGCGCGCCGATGACGAACAGACGGCCACTGAATGGCCGCTAGACACACAAGTGGAGAGGCACGACTTACGTTGCTGGCAACCCAGAACATCTGAACTGACGAATTTGTTTCTGCTCTGTTATCTTGCACTTCTACGATCGCGATTGCGCGTGTTGGGGCCGGGCTTCGAGATCTGGGCGAGATTGCCGGTGGCGAGAAAAAATAGAAGGAAGAGAAAATCCCACCCTCTGGTGGGTAAGCGAGTCCCCCGAAAGACATGCCTGCATTTAGGGCAGCGCAGGGGACTTGGGCGGAAGAATAGAAGCATAAGATTGCGGTTGCTGACTGGCATGGATCCGAGTGAGCGTGAGAGAGGGCGCGCGTGAGCCGTGAGCCCCCTTTCCATTGTTGATTCGCGATGGAGGGCTGGAATGCAGAGGACCGCGCGTATAAGTCACCCGACCGGGGAGAGACAAAGAGGTCCAGAGACAGTCTCTCTTGGACTGCAGCCCTCACGCACTGCATCCCAACTTCTAGAACCAGTCTGCCCGTCTTGGCTGGTCTCACCGCGCTGTTTGTGTCCCGTCCATTTCTGAGTCTTGTTTCATGCCCTCTGCTCGCCTCGTATTCCTGCTGAGTGGATGGCCCTTCAGGGGACGACGCAGGGGTTTAGCCCGTGCTGCCAGCGCTGACGGGGAGGCAGCGGGGCAGGGGCGTCAAAAATAGCACATTGGGCGGTCCCGGTCCGGGGAGCGGGCCAGAGTTCACGCCCAGGGGAAAACCGCAGCAGGAGAGCCAATCACGGGCTGCCCCAACGGTTTACTCGGCGGCGTCTTGTCCTGTCAGGGGTTAGAGGGCAAGCCCGTCCGCTACAGTGGCTCCAGCGTGCTGCAACTGCGTGTTCAGTGGGCTCTTCCCCTGTGGCGTGGCGCATGGCATGGACTGGTCCAAAATTTTCTTTGTCTAGGCCTTGCTGGCGGTTGATCTCCAGGCCAGGACTGGACAGGACTGGGCAGGTACGAACGGAGCGAAGCACCTTCCGTCCACCGTCCGTTACAGAGTCGATATCCATGTAGCTTAGAGACTGACTGACTGACACCATCCCCTCGTTTATCCATCCCTCTCTCCATCTCCATCTCCATCTCTTTGTCCCTCGTTCTCACCACTCTCTTTCTTCCTCTCTTCCTCCTCCACCCCCCATCTCTTTATCAGAATCCCGCCCTCCTCTCGTTCGTTCCGAGGCCTGGGATCCCTTTCTCTCGCTACTCCTCGTCGACGGCCGACCCCCCCCCTGCGTCCCTTCGACCTGGTCCTTCGTTTCATCTTCTCACGATTTTCCTTTCGGTCAGCATTGGGCTGGTTCAGCGACTCTCGGGAACGGCGTTTCTCCTGATTTCAGTCCTTTCTTTGCCCTCCGAGCCGGCGTGTGTCTTTTGCGACTTCCATCCCTCTCGACGTCGAAAACGACTGCTCCCGGTCTTCCCTGCTTGAGATCAACGTCACCGGCGCGATTCGCTCCCTATCCGATCCGATCGACGTTCTCGACCCATAATAAGGCTTGGGGATCGAGAGACTCAACATTGCAACCTCCTCACGCTCTCTCTCTTTTCTAGCTGGGCATAATATACATCGAGTCTCGAAACTTCGCCGTTGGCGGAGTGGCTTCCAATCATGGACGTAGCCAGCATTGTGTTCCGTCTGCTGCGTCGCGACGACGACGATGATGACAGCAATGATGAGGATGCCGGTCACAAAATCCTCGACCTCCTCCAGAACCCTTTTGCAGACTCGGTAGGCTATGAATATATTCCCCGGGCTGTTGATTGATATACTTATGCGACTGCTACAGCTCTCCTCAACCTCAATCTTCTCCGCCTTGGGCATTTCGCTCGGGTTCACTGCCTTTATAGCCATCTTCTTCTCCCTCCTCCGCCCCTACAACCAGGCCATCTATGCGCCCAAGCTGAAGCACGCCGACGAGAAACACGCACCGCCGCCTATAGGAAAGCAGCCGTGGTCATGGGTCACGGCGCTGTGGCGGACCAAGGAGGAGCAGTTGATTCATCTCATTGGCATGGACGCCACCGTTTTCCTGCGCTTCACCCGCATGTGCCGTAACATGTTTCTCTGCCTTTCCGTCACGGGCTTGGGAATCCTCGTTCCGGTCCACGTCTCCCACCACGGCTCCTTCGGTGACGGCACCACTGATGGCTGGGTTTCCGTTGTCACACCCCTGAATGTCTGGGGTTCCCCGATTTGGGCTCAGGTGGTGGTCGCGTGGCTCTTCAATATCATTGTGGCAGGATTTCTCTGGTGGAACTATAGGAAAATCACGGCTCTCAGGAGACTGTATTTTGAGAGCGAAGAGTACCAGAACAGTCTTCATGCGCGGACTTTGATGGTAGGCTTCAAGTCAACTTTTTCTGTCTTTTTCTTTCAACTAACTTGCGACTTCTAGCTTTTCAATCTCCCGAAGAAGAGTCGATCCGACGAAGGAATTGCGCGAATCATTGACGAAGTGGTGCCCAATTCTTCCTTTGCTCGAACCGCCGTCGCCCGAAACGTCAAGGAGCTCCCCGAACTCATCGAGCAGCACAACAAAGCAGTCCGCAAATTGGAGGAGATCCTGGCCAAATACCTCAAGAACCCGGGCCACCTTCCTGCGGCTCGTCCGACTTGCAAGCCTTCTAAGAAGGACCGATCGTTTGATACATACCCCAAGGGCCAGAAATTGGACGCCATCGAATACTACACTCAGCGGATCCGTGATCTTGAGGTCGAGATCAAGGAGGTTCGGGCCAGCGTCGATAAGCGAGGTTCCATGCCGTACGGATTCGCCAGTTACTCGGACATTGCTGAGGCGCACAACATTGCGTATGCGTGCCGCAAGAAGAAGCCTGCTGGTGCATCTATCGTGCTGGCTCCTCAACCAAACGACATTATCTGGGACAACATGCCGCTCACCAATGCCTCTCGAAGCCGCAAGCGATGGTGGATGAACCTTTGGATCGTTGTCTTGACCTTCATCTGGATCGGACCCAACGCCATGATTGCCATTTTCCTTGTCAGTTTGGGTAACTTGGGATCTGTCTGGCCCGCCTTTGAGAAGACGCTCGAGGCCGACACGGCCTTCTGGGGTATCGTTCAGGGTATCATCTCACCCCTTGTCACGTCCTTGGTATATCTCGTGCTGCCGATAATCTTCCGACGTATGGCTATCAAGTCTGGTGATCAGACGAAGACGGGACGAGAGCGACATGTTATGGCCAAGCTCTATGCCTTCTTCGTCTTCAATAACTTGATCGTCTTCTCCATCTTTAGCACCATCTGGAAGTTTGTGGCGAGCGTCATCGAGGATACAAATAACGGCACCAACGCTTGGAAGGCTATCGTCAAGGAGAACATCGCGGCCGCTTTGTTCACGGCTCTCTGCACCAATAGCGCTTTCTGGGTCACTTATCTACTGCAGCGCCAGCTCGGTGCGGCAGTTGATCTTGCTCAGCTGTGGCCCTTGGTCCAGGCCTTTTTCCTCAAGAAATTCTTCAGCCCGACCCCACGAGAACTGATTGAACTGACGGCACCACCGCCCTTCGACTATGCCAACTACTACAACTATTTCCTTTTCTACGCTACAGTTACGATGTGTTTTGCTGGTATCCAGCCTCTCTGCCTGCCCGCGACGGCCTTGTACTTCTTCATCGACTCTTATCTGAAGAAGTATCTGCTTCTTTACCGTTTCGTCACGAAGACTGAATCTGGTGGCATGTTCTGGAGATCTGTTTTCAACCGCTTCATTTTTGCTACCATGTTCTCGAACCTCCTGGTGCTCCTGACCTGCTGGGTGCGTGGTGACGGCACACATTACCAGTTCTACTGCGTCGCGCCACTGCCATTCTTGATGTTTGGATTCAAATTTTACTGCCGCAGCCAATTCGACAACAAGATTCGATACTACAGCACCTTGAACGTCCGAAAGAACCCCGAAGCTGGCATCGGCAAGGAGGACCGCCTCCGGAACGAGCGACTCGCAAGTCGTTTCGGCCACCCGGCGCTCTACCGACCCCTTATCACGCCCATGGTTCATTCCAGAGCTCAGAACCTATTGCCCTCTGTATACAAAGGACGATTGACGGATGGACGCGAGGCAGGCTCCAGTGATCTCATGAGTGTCAGCGGATACTCAGATATGTACGCACTGAACCCTATGCAGGGCGGTAAGCCTGGAAAGAGTGCCAACAGCGTGCCCGGATTTGAGTACGTCTCGGACTCTCAAATGGACTTCGAGTACTTCAAGAACCGAGCGGAATTCGCGGAGGACCATGGTGGAGGTGAAATCTTTGGCCGTCCTGGAGAGATCGTACGCCCTGGAACCCCAAGCTCCATGGCCGGGGGAAGCGAGACTGGATCTCGTCCTGGAACTCCGGGCTCAGGCCGCTCGACGCCGTTCGCTCCTGGTGGTGATAAGCGAATGTTCTCTAATACTTCCGAGACGGCATATCAGCCTTGGCGACCCGGCACTCCTTCAAATCTGGGAGGAGGCTTCACTCAACAATCGACGATGGGAGGCGACATGGGCCGACGAAACCCCAGTCCGCTGTACTCTCAAGACAACGGCAGCTCCTCAGGACTTGGACTGGTCAGCAACGCGGCAGCGCCCCCAATGAGCGCGCCCTTGACTGGCTCCGGCCGATCGACGCCCGGCCCAATCTCGCCTCCTGTCAACACTCCTGGGCCTTCCATGGGCGCCCTCGGCGGTGGTCCTCGAGGATACAGCGGCCTGCGGCAGACCGAGGACCTGGATACGGACCCGACGCAGTACGATTACTTCCGTAGCGGAACGCGCTCAAGACGCAATCCCGGAGAGGGCTGGTAGATTTGATTTGGGCGGACCCTTTGTACAGGATCTTGGGCATGGCGTTTTGGATAGATTGGGATTGTACATGATTGACGGGGAGGCATCGCTGCGAGACAGTGAAGATGTGGAAAAGAAAAGCCCCATTGTGCATAGAGAGATTTTAATGAGTATATAGCACTCTTCCGATTCGGACATGAACTGATATATTATGAGTCTGACTACGTGCAAGGCAGCCTCTTGAAATGACACGGAGCCAGGTCTTTTTTTGTTGAGTAAATGTCAGCTTCGTGAGGCCCAACAGATATTGCGTGGAAATCGTGCACGCGACCAAGGTCCCGGAGATCTATGTGCATTCATGGCTTTAACTGCTTCCGAGGCGAAGAGGTTAGCCGATTGAGACACTGGCGTGGCATCTCTTCGTTGGCTGTGTTGATCGCTATGTGACAGGAGCATTGCTGGTTACTCGAGGCAGATTTCTTAACTGCGATGCTAGATGCTTCCGTGCTTACTGGTCGGGCGACCAATTAGGTAGGTCCGGGATAAATCTTCATCAGCTGTTCTGTAGTAAAGTTGCACATTCGGGATAAGAAGTGTACGTAAATGAGTTGTTCTGCAGTAAAGCCGCACATTCGAACAGGGGCATTCTGGTCACTCGAGGCAGATTTCTTGACTGTGATTCCAGATACTCCCCGGGCTTACTGGTCAGGCACCCAATCAGGTAGGACTGGGATAAATCTTCATCAGCTGTTCTGCAGTAAAGTTGCACATTCGGAATAAGAAATGTACGTAAATGACGCATGCACCTCAAGGCTTACGGTCCATGGTATCTCCGTTAGGTCGCGCGCGTGAGAAAAAAATGAGGTGCAGCCAATGTTGTCAGGATTGCCTTATTGGCACCTGAAAGTGCATTTGTACCTGGAGCTGAAGGTCTGGTCGCTGGAGGCCTCACACGGATGCCCTGAGCCTATTAAATACTGTTAGATATCGGGCCAGTGAAGGGGCCTCTCTGGTATCTGTTGCATGATCATTTAGTCTCATATCTTGGCACTGTTCATTGCGTCGCAAACACCCAAAATGCGTGAACCAAAAAAGCCACCCGAGCTCTCAACTGGCAACGAACTCCAGCCAGATTCTGCTTTTACTCCAGGAGCACTATCAAAATACGAGTATCAGCCGTTTGGGAATGACAATTCAATTCGAATTTTGACTCTTGACCCGGGGCGACCGGATGACTCGTTGCGTGGGACGCTTGAAGCCGTCGACATTGACAAGACGGGGAGCTACGAAGCAATTTCCTATGTTTGGGGGCCGCCAGGCTCTAACTATGAGATCAGACTTCGCGACTGCAATGGCGAACATATCCTAAAACTGATAGGCGAGAGTATCTTCGCAGCGTTGCATCGACTTCGTCTTCCAGACCGACCTCGTCGGGTCTGGGCCGACCAGATCTGTATCAACCAACAAGATTTAAAAGAAAGAGGTCAGCAAGTCCAGTTCATGGGAAGGATTTACAAAAATACAAGCCGCGTTCTGGTCTGGCTTGGGTTGGATGAGAAAGATGAAGCCCGTGCTGCATTCTCCTTGGTTCACAAGTTGAACGAGATCTTCAAGAATGATGCTGGGGAGGGTGGCCTAAGTATCCAGGCCAAGAAGGATTTGGAACAGCAAGTCAAGGATAGCCGAAAGGCTTTACACGATTTGACTGATCGTGTATGGGTATGTCAAGAATGCTATTGTGCACTATATATGGATGGCGGCTAACATGCATATAGTTCAGAAGAGGCTGGATTGTACAGGAGATTGGAACTAAAGCGCCTGCTGTACTGCACTGGGGCGATGAATCGATCGACTGGAACGTCCTCTATGATGTTTGCGAGAGGTTGACACATCATCACCATCTCCGGGCCGACCTGGATCTCAAGACTTCGGATATCAAATTCCTCTTCCAGCGATTTGTTGAGCCAGATCAGAAGAGCTACCACGCCAATCGCTTCAACTTCATCTACGAGCTTCACCGGGCCCGACAACTCAACTTTACGGATGACAAGGACCGTGTTTTTGCCTTCCTTGGCCACTATTCACTCCAGAAATTCCCTCCACTTATTGAACACTACAATGAAGAGCTGGCATCACTCGAAGCCAATTACGAGACTACAGTAGAGGACGTCTACACTAAAGTTGCTAAACGAGCATTGAAAGGAGGCCAAGGGGACTCAGCGTTGATTGCATTAGCCGCTGTTCAACACCTCGATGGAAGCCTTCTGCCTAGGCATGAGACAGGAGGTAAGAGATTGCCTTCTTGGGTTGCAGACTGGCGCACCTTTCAAGGCTTTATTCTATCAGAGCCAATCAACCCATATCGCGCCCATGGCGACTGGAAACCAGATCTTGCCATCAAGCAGTGCATCATGGCCGACGAGCTTGAAGTTCATGGCTCTTCTACCGAGAAGAAGAACAAGATCGATATGCTTGAGATTCAGGGCCTAGAGTTGGACACGATTGAAATGTGCTCTCGAGTGCTGAAACATAAGGAACTCCACAGCAAGAAAAGTCGTGAACATCCAATCACGACGGTTGAGTACCTCTGGCACGAGATTTGCCAGAAAGAATGCTTCAATCTTCGTGACAAGTACCGCAATGGCCAAGAAGCCTTCTTTGCATTCATGCAAACCTTGAGCAATGGTTGCGCGCAGATTGCTGGACGACTGGGCAAGCCATACAACGAGATCCCGGCCTCAAGGTGGCTTGAACATGCGGCGATGTATCTCAAGATGATCCTACAAGATACCGACATGATTTCACCCGAGCTACTATCACTGGCAAACGAAGCACAAGGCCAGGAGGAATGGAGTCGTTCAGCTAACGGCGCTTCAAAGAATCGGATCTTTGCGAGGACTAATCGAGGCTACTATGTGTTAGGCCCAGCAGTCATGGAGAAGGGCGATATCATCACTGTTCTCTCAGGTGGGAAAATGCCATTCTGTCTGCGGCAGGTTGGAGAGCGCTATTTGCTTGTCGGCGAATGTTATATCCATGGGTTAATGGAAGGGGAGGCTATAGAGATGAAGGCACGAAAGGAGATTTCTGAGAAGAAGTTTGAGATCATGTAACTAAGTATTTCTTTATTGAGTCTGGAATTGTTCAAATGCCATGAGAATTGTGTTCTCCAGATCCTTCGTCGTAAATTCCAAGTCTATCGACGCTGATCTTTTCGCCTTGACCTCGCGTTCACTAGCCCAAACGAAACGTTGGTGTTCTTCGGGATCTATTTTCACATCGAATCGGCCCTCAGCGTTAGGCTCAGCCTGTACGTTAAAATTGAACTTGGCAATTTTCTTCCCGGATCTGCTAGTGAAGAAGTGAGGGCTTCCAACTGGGCCGCCGATACGAGTCGCCTTGAGGCCAGCTTCCTCCCAGAGTTCACGTGCGACGGCGTGCAGAATGGTCTCGTCCTCGTCATCACAGCCGCCGCCTGGGATCTCCCATTTGTTGGGCATGCTGTCGCTGGCTGCGCGTTGGAGCAGGAGAATACGCGGCTCAGATGAGGCGGCGATGTCGAAGACCAGCGCACCCGTTGCGATATAACCGCATTTTGCGCTTGACTGGGTAGCGAGGTAGGCCTTCTGGGAGATTTTGAATGGAGAGGCGGCAGGGTGGATTGTGAAGTCAAAGGCTAGACGATGAACAACGGCTGATCGCGACATGACTTGATAGAGAAGAATGAGACAGGGGACAGCTCTGGCGGCCGTGGCTGACGTTAAAACGTTAGGACAGGATACAACCCTCTAGTTGGGATCCTGGAATCTGCCTATAACTGCCTGAGTGTAGAGATCGAGGTTGATACTGTACCAGTTTGACCTGGACATGCTCTGTAATGAGGCTTAACCGGAGTATAAGCGGCGAGCGGCGAGTGTCAACACGTCACAAGGTTCGATTGGATGAGCTCATGCGAGCCCTGTCATTTCAGCCGCACCGATTACGGAGTACAGTGGGGTGCAATAAGTTGTAAGGAACAGGGGAAGACAACCTTTTTTGGGGGCTGAACCGATCAAAATAGTTCATTTGAAGGTTACCAATATTAGTTGATAGCTGTGAATACTTCATTGCATTTTTGGGCAAGCCGAAATCCTATGACTGAGAAGAAGCAGCTATAAAACGCACCATACTTAGAAAGGCAGATGTAACTCTTCGACCGCCCCCATCAATTCGGAAGATGGTAACATCATTTATAAATAAAATCACTTGGTAGGCTAAGCCTCAATAATGGTTACAATATTTACTCTTGGCGCTCTTCTGTGGGCGAAGAGCGAGGGGGCTGAAATAACTGAAGATAAAGTCTGCCGACCTATTGGCGGAAACGCGAGCCTCTGTCACATCGCAAGCATTCGTGCATACGCGAGGGTGGTCAGCTGAAGAGACCTGAAGTGCGGGGTTCGATGAGTGAGTGATTAAATCCTCGAGGCAGTGTTTTCGGTGAGCGATACTTGGGGGCGGTAAATCTCCTCCCCATAAGTATATCTTGCCGTCTCGCAACGCAAGTTTCTACAGATCAGACCGGACAATATTCCCCAACACTGTATTTGCAAATCCTTACCACGCGAGCCTTACGATATTAGTATATTTGATCTATTGACTCTGTTCAGTTGCATTTATTATAGGTAAGGACTCGATACTATCCCCGCCTATTCTAAGTCGTCTTCTTTTACTGACCACGCACTAAAGAACCTATAACCAGAGGTCGTCATGTCATCACCTGGTGATAGCCATCACGAGGAGCAACCACCTGCTTGGAGAGATTTCCTCGAGGAATATAAAACTAAGCGGACGGAGTACGAAAAAGAGTCCAAGCTTGTCGAGGGTCTGATTCGCGACGTCTTGAAAGCAAAGAACATCCAAGGGATTGTGACAAGCCGAGCGAAAGACATTGATTCGCTAGACAAGAAGCTGCCCGATCGAGCGACGAAATGGGGCGACAAGGTGAAAACCAAGGAGCATGTGGAGGAGCGTATCCATGACCTCGCTGCAGCACGCATAAACCTCTACTTTCCTGATGATGTCCCTATCGTTGCATCTGAGATCGGCGGGCTCTTCGACGAGGTGCACAAACCCGTTGTAAGAACCTCTAGGATTGAGCGAGAAGATGGAAGAGGTCCCACCGGGAAGGACAAGCTTCCCCCGGAGGGATATATCGAAGGCCTCTGGCAGAGTATCTCAAAAGAGGAAGCTGGAAGCCAATATTTATGGAAGCACTATGGGTATAGAGCTGTTCATTTTATAGTCCGGCGTCGCGAAAATACGAAAGCAGAAGTTACCAAAATGGCCAATCCAGATGTGGACACTGGTCACCTTCCAGAAACGAAGAAAGACATCGAGCTCCCGGGAGGCTCAGAGAAGCCAGACCCAGGAACTTTGGAGCCCATTCGGACTGATGGCCACGGCAGACAAGACTCTAAGTTCGTCAAGGTAGAGATCCAAATCTGTACAATAGTGATGCACGCTTGGTCCGAAGTGGAACACGATCGTAAGTTTTCTACACTTTATTGCACCTCTTTGACACCCCAACAAGCACCCATTTCGCTTTGAACACCCTGTCTAGCATATTATCTGCTTCGATATGATTTTGTCAGGTTTTGCAGTAGCTGACATCCACATTACAGTCATCTACAAAAACAAGTACAGGCTACCAGACAACTTGACGATGAACAGAATGTTAGACAGCATCAACGGCCTTGCAATCACCAGCGAGACCCTGCTTCAGGAGCTCGAGTATACCTTACATGCGCTTCGGGGCGAAGCGGATGCTGATATTGGCACCAAGGCGAATCTTGAAGCATGGTTAACGCGCAACTACCTCCGAGCGGGTACTCCCTGGAGCAAGAACTTGCATTGCGTGGGAATTTTATCTGAAGTTTTGGGAGTTATCCCTGTCGATAAACTGGATGGGAGACTGTTGATGACGTTTATCGAAACACAGAAATTGGAACAGCGTGCGCGGGGGAGACCAGAAGTCTTGGATATATCTTTCGAAATCTTGATCGCGTTAAGCAATCAGTATCCATCTAACTGCAACGACCTGCCGTCTCCTACAAGAATGCTGTACGAGATACTTCTTGTGGCAAACACAATTAGCATATTTCTGACTCACTTGGATGAAAGAGTCTTGGCTACGGTGGTATTCAAATTGTTCTCTGACGAACAGATTACAAGACTCAATCAAATCTCCGAAATCCTCACCTGCCCGGGGCCTAAGCATGCCGGTCAGATAAAGGATCTCCACCAGTTTGCTCAGACTTTCCTGAACAAGCAATGGCGAGACCACGATGGCAAAGTCAAGGTGCCTTCCATCGTACCTGATAGACATGTTGGGAAATATGAAGTGGACAACGCCATCTCCAAAGCCCACGACATGGCGGTAGCCCTCAGCAGACTGTCCCTTTTTATGGGATTCGATGAAACCTGGTATGAGCGCTTAAACGCAACACCACCTTCTATCAAGGATGAAGAGGATGAAAAAGATTTCAAACGCCTCCACGACAGAGCGCTGGTGGTAACTGCTTTCGAATTTCGTAATGAAAAAGATCTGGAAGTTTTGCGAGCTGGGGATATTGAAGATTTACTTTGCAAAGAAGTCCACTTACTGCCTTTTGAACCTCTTGAACCTCTTAACATGGCAGCCCGGTACCAGTCCTTGATTTTGCCAGAGGGATGCAAAGATGGGGTAGGGTGGATTAGCATTCGGTGGTCAGAAGTTTCTGTCCCCCCTCTGCAAGCCCCTCTGCAAGGGCGTTGGATGGGACGCCATCGTTCGATTGATGATATTCGCCTTCGTAAGGTAAATAAGGAAGACATAAAAAAATACTTGGATTGGGTAGAAGGAAAAATTTGGACATGATCAAAGGATTAATGTTGCTGCTGAATATATCAACTACTGAGGTCTTTAAGTCAACGATCATTCATGTACTTGCGGTAGAAAGCTGTGAGAATCGCGTAGATGCCCTTGTCAACGTTCTTGGTCTGCTATTTTATGCAGCAGCTGCGGGAGCCTTGACCGCTGACCCCCCTTTTTGGAACAACCCTAGGTAGTAGTCAACTACTCAGGTACTTTCCTGGTATTTGGGTCTTGCTGTCGGAGGAAAGAAGAGCTCGAACAATTTTTGTGCTCTATATTACAGGCTGAGTGAGATATGTTTGACCTACATAGTATCGATGTAAATGATATCTCCTATCGTAAATACGAATGGTTTAGGAGAGTCACCATTTAACTGTGATGGCGTAATTTTCGGCCCCCCAATCTTCGTCCGATTTAACCATTAATTCGAGTCGGGTAACGCTATAAGGTATCTCAAACCTCAAACCTCCCAGTCTCATAGAACCTCCTGCACAACAGCCCCAAATCCTCCGCCAGTCCCTCCACCAACGCATCCTCATACACACCCTCATTCCACGATATCCCCGCCGTTAGCACGCCTCCCTTCACACTCGCAATATTCACGCCCACGCCCGGCCCCGCGATCATGGCCCCGTTTGTGAAAAGCACGCGGGTAATGTGTCGACTGCCCGTGCCTGGCGGAACGTCCACGCTGCCGATGCTGCTGACCTCCCATGTCCCGGGCCGCGGCTGGCCGTCCTTGCTGGCCCAGTGGTCTGCCCAGGAGGTGATGTACCGTGCGAGGCTGGTGATGTCGTTGGCGGGGAGTGAGGCGACGCGGGATTGGAGCTCGGTCTTTATGCGTCGGGCGTGGTCCCAGATTAGACTGTCGATGTCGCCAGTGGGAGCGTTGAGAGATGCTGGAGGGAAGGAATGGTCCATTGATGAGATGAGAACGCGGAACGTATCTCTCGTGGATGGGTGCACTGTGTTCTTTAGATAGGGTCGGAGACTGATGGGCGTGCTGGCGAGGAAGCCCATCTCCGGGGTTCGTTCGCTCACGCGGGCGCCGAAGGACGCGAGACACAGACCGTGGAAGAGCGCGGTGATGGATGAGCCTTCTTTGCGACATGCCTGTAACAAGCTGTTGACCACTGAGGGTGGAATATCTACGCCGATGACGCGCGTGTGGTGTGGCTGGGCATAGGAGATCGCCTTGCCGGCCCATATAGACGGCTTCGTGGGACGCAACCATGAGGGTGCGAGTTCAGCCCACAGGGTACGGGCCATCCAGATGGGGCTGTTGCGGAAAGGAATAGCGGCGTCTTGCGCCTCGGGCAGGGTTGGTGGATCGGGAAAGGAGAGCATGTAGTTTTGGGGAGGTGAAGGAGGAGGGGAGTTAAGGGCTGCCAGCAGAAGCTCGTGGAAGCGCCTCCCAGAGGTACCGTCCATGAGTGAGTGGTGAAATGCGAAGACAATGTCCTCAATTGGTTTATTGGAGGCGTTGTCAGGGGTCACAACGATGATGCGCCACGGAGGTTTGGTCTCGATGTTCTGGAAGCGCTGATCATCGCACCAGCCTTGGACGTCCGAGACCGCTTGGTCATAGTTCTCCTCGGAAATGCGTCGAAACTCGACCTGATCCCTTAGATCGACTGTAGGGATATGCGAAAACGTGGCTTTGCTTGTGTGCTGGTTCAGGATGCCGACGCGGAGCATCGGATGAGAGGAGATCAGGGATGCGAGAGCGGGGAAGATGGGATGAGAGAGGTCTTGGGGGATCGGGGAGGGGAGGGCATGGCGGGCCGTGATGGTTACGCAGCGATAGATACCGATGTGGTGACGGCTGGAGGAGAAGAGTTCTCTGGGCTTTGGTGAGTGAGTGTTCTGGTGATGGTGGGCGAGAGACTTACATGGGATCCAGGGGGCGGAGGGGTAAGGGGTCAATGGAGGTCATGATGTGAATGGTCCTAGAGTCATCTATGACGTGTTTAACTCAGACAAACACAAATGTCTAGTATCAAAAAGACTCAATGCGTTTAAGCGATATCAGCAAGGCCAATAGGCGTCAGATTCATCGTTCAGCTCAGCTCTGGTAGGTTGAGGGTGTGGAGGTCAAAACGTGAAGGGAATTCCCGCTTCACCGCCCCTCAAACCAGACCAGCCGATGTTGCTTCTCATTGGCTGATTGATCTCACCCGCATTAGCGCTCAATACCACCTCCACAATTGCATGAGCCGATGTCGATGCTGATTGGACAGGGTAATGCGTGCGAGACTGAGGCTGAGAAGTACTGGAAAGGAGTTGTGATCAGTCCGAGGAGGCTTTCACACAGAAATTTTCTATATATTTGCCAGGTGCCTCCCTCCTGTTGCGGAAGGAGTCTGCATCTTCAACCATGGATCCTCCGGAATACCACCTGAACCAAGCTGTTCGGCCTCAGGTTCAGACCGAGCAGCCAGGTTCTCAGTCACCATCTTTCACGCCGAATTACTTTGCCAACACGACGCAAGATGACGAAAATTTTTGTTCCTCAACGGAGTTTGATCCTCAGGATGTGCTCATGGATGGCACTTACGCTGAAGCATCGTTAGGCCAAGGTATGCCCTGTAATGACATTTACTTTTCCATTTACTGAGTGAAGGGCCATCAACTTGCAGACCTTCTGGTTAGCGTAAACCACCTTGATGCCTCTTCTGCATTTCGAGAACAAGATGTATCTGGATTTCTTCCCATGCTCGGAGTTGAGGAGATGGGCGCTTCACAACCTCATGAATCTCTGTTTCAAAATGATAGTAGCAACGGCTCCCTTTGGACCTCTCCCTCAAACAACATGGCCCTTAACACTAACTACAACTGGGACTTGCTGGGTACGTATTCCATGCTTTAATCGCCTATTCTTTAACAATAGCTATGTAGGTTGTGAAGGTGATCAAAACTCCACCATGCAGCTGCAACAGCAGCCAGCTTACGAGGGTGGATTCCTTCCGCACTCTGACGCCGATGTAGGTCCTTCGTATACTGAAGAGTTTCCGTTCCAACTGGGCATCGCCGGTGTAGTTAATCAAGAGGCTGTTATGGCCGGTTACTCTGTCGACCTCCAGCCGAATGCTTCGTTTCTACAGGACTTTCCAAGGCCAATGCTCGAGAACGAGTGTAACCCCTATCAAGCAAGACAATTACAAATTTTGAACGAACTGGACCATTCATTTATTCATTCGGACGCTACCCCGTCGTTACCCGTAAACCAGGGTTCTGGCTTGCAAATCACAGGTAAGTCTGGCGTGAGAGCGGCATTTTAGAGTAATGAAACATTAATGTACTGTAGGGATGCCGTCAGCCGAGCTTTTTCAGTCTCCTGAAAAATTGAATTTGTCCCGAGTCAATTATCCGGACAACTGGTCAAGTTCAGCGGGACTTACGTCTTGGACAGCTGGAAGCAATATTTCCTTTGACAACATGAGCTCTACTTCAGCCTTGGGCCTAGACCGAAATAAAAACCAGCTTTTAAATCCTTTTGTCGCCCAAGGTTCCATGGTCCACGCTCTGGTAAGCGACCCCGGATTTTATGTACATAAACACTGATATTCATGTATCTACAGAACCTCCACGAGCACCAACCAGAAGGCACCGAAGTAGCCGATGAGATACCAAGGGTCATGACACCGTCTGACGTAGACCAAAGTCCCGATACTATTAGCCAATTGCCTGTGGGACTTCCTCAGATTTCGAGGACACTGGTCGCAGCTAGAAGAGGAGGGCGACGACGTCCGTTGACTAGCGACGAATCTCGACAGCGAGATCTCGCTCGAAAAGAGGGCATTTGTATTAGATGCAAACTTACAAAAGTCAAAGTAGAAGCCCTATAATTAACTTAGAGCACTACTGATATTTCTGATAGTGTCAATGGGAGGGCCAATCCTGCCTCAACTGCAAGAAGAGTGCGAGCCCGAGATTATGGAAACAACCCTGTACGAAAGCCCAGTTCTTAGATATCATCGAATCTGCCTCTTTTTTCCCAGGTAACCTTCAACAAGGAGACTGACAAGTTTTTCTTTGATAGCTTACTTATTAGTTTAGATAAATATGCGTATCAAGCTTTAATCTTCGACCGAAGTACCTCCCAAGGACTCAAGTCAATCCTGACCGCCATGGGTCAATCGCAAAACGCGGACGCAACTGTTCGCTACAAGATTTGGGATTGGACAGTGTCAAATTCTTTCTTCTTGAATAAGAGTGGAGATTTACTGCTTCGCCTATATCTCTCCAATGATCGCGGTTTCACAGATCCAAGTTCTCTCCGCTGGACTAAGGAAGCAGAGAATATGAAGGATATGAAGTCGGCTCTCAGTATGCCGGCTCTAATGCCGGGGTTGTCTAGAAGGGACCCTGTTGCTTCAGAGGTTTGTTTCGAACCCACTAACTTTTAGATGCGAGGTACTAAGTGCACTTAGTTTGATATGTTGATACTCCGTCTCGGTGAACAGCCGACGTTTGAAGGTGACACAAGCAGCATGATCATCGGCCAGGAACGACCTGAAATGTGTGCGCAGATAATCAGACAAACTAGAGATATACTTTTATGGATTTTCTGTAGGAGGCAGGAGATTTGCTTCTTTTCTCGTCTTCAACACCTTTGTCGACGGATTCACGAGCTCGGGGAGGAGGAGTTGCAAAGCCTCATTATCAATAGTTTTAGCGTCCTATTCTTTTACCCCGCTATACCGGACCTCGAACTTCCAGATTTTGGATTGGTAAGACTCGATTTTTATATTCCTCTTCTCTAGTGATCAATGAACTAACTTGGTGGAATAGGAGATGGATGCTTCGACTCTTCAACAAGCGACGAATGACTATCTTGATCGAGTCCGTCGTCTTCGCATGGCTCTCTGGGTCTATGTCACTATTGCCATGGGCAAGTATGCGTCACTGCCCAAGGTAAACGGGGCCTTTGATAACAGGTGGACTACGTTCAATTGGATCAAGCCTTGGGGACATTTTCAAGAAAGTTTTGAAATCCTTGAGCCAAAGAGATCGCCATACTATGCTTTTTTCTTTGGTTCAATCCTTCAATTCGCGGTTTGTGTTTGGACTCCGAAGTTAAAAGGTAAGGAATCACAAGCTCCATACATGGTATACCCTTATGCTGAATTAGGATATTTTAGCTGTAGATGAGGCGACCATAAATCTCCTAGCACACTGGAAGAATGAACTAGTAAGATGTAATATCGAAGGTGCGGAGGTGCATCGTGAAATGTTGGAGGTAATGTCAATCACAGAGAGAGATGATGAAGATACTTAGTCAACCCTACTAGATCAGACTTGGGCAAAGCCGAATTAGTAGGCTTGAGCTGTGATAATATACTGATCAGTTTTTGATGTTTTAGAATCTTTTCAATAATCTCTTCAAGCTGCGTTTTCTCTTCTTCTCTTCCCTTTGTATACTAACCGATTAAGCTGACTGACGTTCAAGGATATTTAGGCCACCTGAGGTACAGCTTGCCAAACTTGGTTGAGCTGTTGATAGCGGTGCAGACGGGCAGGAGAGTCTTGTTCCCTTTGAGACTATTAAGGTGATGCACCGATAAAGTGTTAAATATAGCCCTGATAAAGGATGAGTTGAGATAAGATTTGTCCTAGGCAGCGAAGAGGGAGATACCGGAGAGATGTTGTCAACTGAATCCACGGCTTGTACCCGATAAATGGCGCCACGTCCCTCGATTATTAAAAAGAAGGAAATCAAGTTTGTTCTTTGTAACATTGGAAACTGACCCAGAAATATAAACATATCGTTTTGTATCGGAAGTATTGCGCATGTCTTCCAGTGAGGGACGAGCTACTCTCAATTCTTCAGCCACCTACTACTCCATTGTCTTTATGCTACCTTTTTATTTATTTCTTTATTTTTTTTTATAAAGCGGACAGTGTTCTAGCTCAACTGGTTAATATAGCTGCTATTTTGCACGCAGGTAGTCCCAACATTCAGTCGCAATAGTCCGAATGTTATTAGCGGTATGAGCGGAAAGCAGTATACCAGTATCGAGCTGTGGAGGTTGCATAGCAATGCCGTCGAAATGTCATCACGTCTGATCTGGAAAACCTTTTTTTCGCACCGATTTAATCAATATTTCCTAAAGTGGCTTGTCTTTGCGTCTTGTTTTGCCGGTTCCTTGCAATCAATATCTCTTGGGGAGTAGCGATAATGCTCCGGGGAACTCCGACGCCTTATCTGTGACTTTCTCGGGGCAGCTGGAGTGACTGAAATATCAGCCTATTGCGGCGGTGGGGGTTTGATATACTCGGTATCCGATAAGGCCTACGAGGCTCTTCTATGAACAGGTTTTGTTTTACCTCTGAATATGGTTTGTAACCGACCGTGTTAGGCGAGTAGTATATCTCGACGCACACGACCCAACAGTCAGTGCTTCAACATCAACATCCGACAAAACCTCAGACGAAATTGACAGGATGTATGGCCAAATTAATCTCCCTGACGTGCCCGGCTATGTCTATTTTAAGTCTGCCGACCGGGTTCAGTGTCGCAAGATCTTGACCGGTGATGATGCGAAGCCAACCTTTGATGAGATTCCGTCCATCGATGCTTCTCATATATTCTCGGAGGACTTTGGAGAACGTAAAAAGCTCGCGGAACAGATTGGCAACGCCGCGAGAGATGTGGGCTTCTTCTATCTGATTAATCCGCCGGTCTCTGGGGAGAAGATGGGTACGAGAGAAATATGATTGTCTCGCCAAGTAGTATTGCAAGAATCATGGGCTGACATCATTCCTATAGATGCTGCCTTTGCGGCGCTGGCCAAGTTCTTTGCTCTCCCAGAGGATGTCAAGGTGAGCCGATTCCCCTCAACGCGACTTGAACTCGATTGACATATGTCATGCAGATGAAGTATCATGTCAACAATAGTCCAGCAGTCAAAGGTTTTCTTCCTGTCAATCCTGAAGAAAAGAGAGCAGGTTTCGGATCAGCCCGAGAGGCATTTGCCATGGGCAACGATTACACGGAACCCGAGCAGCATACCATCAAAGTCGCTCCGCCTGGCACAGTCCCTCTTAACCAATGGCCCGACGAGGAGCTTCCTGAGTTCCGTCGAGATATTTACGCCTATTGTATGGACTTTTCTATGAAATCACGATGGCAGGAAGCTGATGATTTTCGGCAGTCACAGAAGTCTATGTCTTGGCAGAGAAGCTGGTACAGATATTCTCGCTCGCTCTCGGGCTTGAGGAGACAGCATTAGATGACTTCTTCAAGTTGCCTTTTACTGACATCACCATCAATCACTATCCGCCACAGGCCGGTGGTGACGAGTACCAACAGGTTCTATATCCTCACGCTGATTATGGTGGTGAGTACTTGCTTCCCCTACCAAGTCACGGAAATCCAGACGAGCTGACTGCCATTTTGCCAGCCTTTACGCTATTGGCTCAGAGTATGTTTAGCTGTTTCGCAAAGTGATACGTTATACTAATGTATCATCTCAGAGGAAGTCAGCGGGCTGGAAGTGTTGAACGCCAATGCAATCTGGGTGAAGGCACCTGTCATAGAACACGCCTTTGTCGTCAACACAGGGAGCTATTTTGAGTTGATATCAGGCGGTCGGTGGAAGTCGACCATCCACCGTGTCTGCGCCAGAGTAAAGAAACTATCTCGCCTACCCGTATTGTGCTCGACTGACATCTTGCAGGCCAACACGGACCGAACCTCGCTCCCATTCTTCTTCTCACCAAGTCCTACCGCCACCGTATATCCCATGGTCCCTCTCGAAGACGATAGCCTCAAGGGTCGACGTAGTGACATTGGCAGGGAGCACGTGCGAGGCATGATGGCGGATCGGCCGGATCATCCATTTGTGAAAAAGCTCAGGGCGCTTGGGCTTGGCCCAGAAGATTATACATACGACATGATTTCGCAGCCGATAGCGTGATGTATTTGAAGCATAGCAATGTACCTAATTGAACTGCATAGAAGAGAGATTGAATTGTGTAGCGAGTCAGCCGTCAACAGAATTTCCCGTCTACGTTCAATTGTTCTTGGCTGTTCCAACACACGATCATGGGCAGCGATCTTGCCAATCTATCGATTCGAGATGCTCGGCTTTCCGAAAACTCCCTCTAAGCCGAAAGAGGCTGCAATGTGCGTCGCTGAGGACTAACCCCAAGCAAGGTCTGATAAGGCCCGATAAACCAAGCCTAAGGAACAGGATCCTGCTGTATATCATATCTTCAATACGTCCTTATCTTGGCCGCCCTCGACGACTCATACATTCTGTATTAAGGCGATACCCCGCTTGGACGCCTTTCCCCAGATCACTCTGCCAACTGAAACATTATCCTTTTTCATTCTCTGATCTCCCGCTCCGTTCCTATTACTTATCGGCTGTAACTTAGATCCGTCGTAGCGGGCATCCTATCCCGGGGTATCCCCACGGAGTATCCTTGTCGGCCTGCTAATGCAGAATCCGGGCATCACCACCACAACCCGCCACGCCACGCACCCGACAGCTTGTCGCACATGTCGGCGCCGCGGCCGCAAATGTGACAAGATCCTGCCCTTGTGTCAGAGCTGCAAGGGCAGATCCGTAGTATGTGAGGGCTACGTGACCCGGTGGCCGGGTGTTGCGGCGCGTGGAAAATTACGTGGGAAGACGATTCCAATCCTCGCGGATGAAGAGGATGGTGATGGCAAATGTCTTGTGAAGAAGAATAGCCCTGTTTCCACTACTAAGGTCCAGGCTTCGTCGCAGCAGCAGCCGCGGCAGCTTCTACCGCAGTCTCAGCAGCAGCGGCATTCTCAAGAATTGTCGAGGTTCTCACCCAGCTCATCAGTTGAACGGATATTACCAGGGAGTTCTGACGACTTGGATGCATTTATCGATTATTGTGAGTCCGGCTTGCTATCGTGTATCCTAGTCTGCTGACAGCTTTCTGGATCAACAGTTACATACGACCTCAGCGGGATTCCCTACCTAGGATCCAAACCAGAGCAAAGCCCATACCTGCTCTATTACTGCCCTCTAACGAATCATGTGCCGCCACTTCGATATGCCGTCGCAGCATCAGCGGCATGCCATCTGGCAATCCGCTTTCAAAACGATTCCCTGAGAGTCAGGAGCCGCCAGTGGCAGCTCAAGGCAATGGAGCTTATGCGTCAGAGGCTCGAATCAAAGAGGTCCACGGCGGATATTGGAACAGTGTTGAGCATTCTCATGATGGCTCAAAACGATGTATGTGACATGTCTTCGACTTTCTTGGCGACCTTGGAGGTGGCTGATGATAGCTTGCAGATGTGCACCGGCTCTTGCGCCGAGTTCGACACGCATCTTCCCGCTGCTAGAGCCTTGGTCGATGAGTATGGCTCGAACATACCAGACCGAGGCTACTGTGAACAGCGACTCGCATGGTAAGAAAGCCCACCCACCTTCTCTCCAGCATCTTAGAACTAACTCCGTGTAGGCTCGACATCATCCGCTCTACAACCTCGGATCGTTTCCTGACATTCACATCCCCTGACCTCAAAAAGATCTTCAGCCGCTACCAATCCGCCTCGAGTCATGTACGTGAATGGGGCAACGAATCCTTCGCCTGCCCGATCGATCTGCTCGAATACATTGTCGACATCACTGTCCTCTATAAACTCCAGCCTCGCGGGCGGCTCTTCTCCCCGCTCACCATCGGGAAGGCATCGCTCTTCTTGGAGCGTGTTCGCGCGTGGACGCCCCGGTCAAGCTCTTACTCGGAGCAAATGGGACATGTTGTAAAGGCGTGGCATGCTGGGGTGCAGTTGTATGTTATTCGGCTGTTCCAGCTTCATCAGCACCAGACGGTTGATACTGCGGAACTTGTTGAGATGGTGCTTGCGCAGGCGAAGGCTGTGAAGAAGCCCAGTGCTTGGAGCCATGCGTCCGTGTGGCCGCTATTCCAGGCGGGACTATGGTTTGAAGGGGCAGAATATCTTGAGCATCGGGAGTGGTTAATGGATTTCTTCCAGATGATGACGCGGGCTTCGGGATGTAGACAGCTGGATGTCGCGGCCTCGACGTTAGAAACCATCTGGAAGAGCGGCGAGTACTACGACTCCATCACGGCCGGGAATTTGACGGGCGCTCTGATTCTGTAAGAGAGAGAGTGATAGCCTAAATTGATCTTTTGTCTTCTTTCTTTATTTTCCAAATTTCTCCCACACCTGGTCAATCTCTTCTGATATAGCTTTCTTTACTTCCGCCGTACTCCAACACATGTCCACTGCATTCTTGCAGACAACGACCATATCCTCGTCGCTCAGGTCGCATTTATGCTTCACGAGCAGCATATTGTTGACCTGCCAGTTGTCGTCCATATATGCCGGATCATCGCTCCCAATCGAGAACTTGACGCCCTCCTTGTACAGCAGCGCGATCTTGGAGTACATGGCCTCGACAGGATAATGGCGTAGATACGCACACGGACAGACCGTCAAGCCCAAGCCGCGTTTCTTGATCAGCTCGACCAGGGCTGGGTCGTCAGCGGCATCGAAGCCGTGGTCAATTCGGTCTGCTCCATGCCCGCCTATTTGGCAGGCCGTTTCGCGGATGTGTTCGTAGATGTCTTCTTTGGCGCCGCCGTCGCAGTGGGCCGTCAGTTTGAAATAGCCATCAGCACGGGCTCGTGACCAGACATTTTCGAATAGTGAGGGCGGCAGCTTGTACGATTCTGAATCTAGACCCAGGCCAATGATCATGTCCCGGTAGTTCAGCGCTGCTTCGTAGTGTTCCATGGCTGACTCTGGCGACTCGTCGCGGAGGATGCACATAATCCATGCCGACTTGACACCCAGCTCTTTCTCTGCCTTTTCACCAGCCTCCGTGAAGCCACTCATAAACGTCTCCCACGAGACACCTCGCTGCGTATGGCCTTGCGGGTCAAAGAATACCTCGACATAACGCACATTCATGGCCGCTGCTCTTTCGAAGTAATTCATCGCCAGATCAAAATAGTCCTGTTGCGTCAACAGCACCTTAAACCCGTCGTAGTAGGCCTCGAAGAAGGTAAATGTTTCGTAGTCGGCGGCCAACTGTTCTACATTCTCATAGGCCTGGCTGGTACGAGGGCTGACAAGCGTCAGGTTGTTGCGCTGGGCAATTTTCCACCGCAAATCCGGAACAAGTGTTCCTTCGATGTGAAGATGTAGTTCTACTTTAGGAAGGGCCAGCATGAAAGGATAATCGTCGCCTGCGGCCAGTTCTGCGCGAAGTGCTTTGCGCTCACGCAGCGGCATGAAGTTTTCGTAGGCCATCGCGATGGTGAAACCCTAGGTATGAAGAGGATGCGGAAGACCTAGAAGAGTCACCCGCTCATATATTTCCCGTAAGTACTAATAGGTAGAAATTCGGGTTCAAATACAAGCTCTTCAAAGAGATGTTCCTGCCTTGTAGTGATAAATCGCCGACATTCCGCGTCCAGTTGAGGTGCAATTTATCTTCGGGCCTTGTCAAATTCGCACAGAAAGAGCTATTCCTCCGAAATTTCAGGCGTCCGATAGCAAGCAGTGTCAGTTCTTGACAGCCTTGCGAATGTCGACGCAGATAGAAGCCTAATCTGGAATAGCCAATATCTCAGAAATCAGATAAGCCAAGATCTCAAGTCAATATCAGAATATCAGATAAGTTGCCGTTGGGGCAAATGCCAAGATAGATAGATAATCCTTCTGTTAGCTGCCGGAGCTCGCCTATGGTATGCGGTGCTGTCTTTATCGCCTCTGTATATGGATGGCTATCTTACAAGTAACTTGATCCCGAAGCCCATTAATGTAGGCGTCTAAGAAGACCTACTCTTCTCCCCCTTCCAAGGTGTTATTGTAGCGGTTCAAATTGGGCCAGTGCCGCATTCTCTTCAAGTTTACGGAGTAGTTTGTTTCAATTGTCCGATAAGACGGCCATGGAGAAATCTAAGGTCCAGGAGGACGCATCGACGACGGGTCCTCCTGCTTCGCTCGAGAATGGCGTTGTTGATGACCACCATGACACACACCTCGGTCACGGCGAGATCGAGGTTATCAAGATCCGAGAAGGGAATGTGGTGCTGCGCAAACTTCGTGAGGGAGAGCTCTGGCTCGACCGCAAGTTGAAGATCGAGGGCATGGGCGCTGAACGCATTCCCGAGAGCCAGCGACGGCCTCCGCATGTGCTGAATGTGAGTGGCCTCTATGACTTTCTAGCCTTCCTTGTTAACATTGAACAGATGATGATCTTTTGGTTCTCCCTGCTCATGTCCCCCGGCTACATCAGTCTTGGAATGCTGGGCCCCGTCTTTGGCTTGTCAGTTAGCAAATCCATTGGACTCACCGTCGTTGCAACCGCCACGGGCTCCGTTGTTCCCGCCTTCACGGCTACTTTATGCCCAGCCTTGGGATTGCGACAGATTGCCGCTTCCCGCTTTGCATTTGGTATCTGGGGATCCAAACTTTGTGGCCTTCTGAACATTGCAGTCAACATCGGGTTCGGCACCGTCAACTGCATTGTCGCGGGACAGCTGTTGGCCGCTGTCAGCGACGACTCCATCAGTGACGTTGCTGGCATCATCATCGTGATCATCATCTCGTATGCCATATCCTTCTTTGGCTTCCAAATCATCCACTGGTACGAGTCGGTAGCCTGGGTTTTAATCTTCGTCCTCCTGCTTTGTGATTACGGCCTGTCTGCCAAGTACTATGACCAACATCCAGGCCAGTCATACGTCTCCGGCCTGGACGAAACCGGATCTGCTCTGTCGTACTTTGCCATTATCTTCGGTGGCTCAGCGGCGTGGTGTTCTATGTCTGGCGATTATTACATCCACTATCCAGCCAACACCAATAAGTGGATGCTATTCTCTTTGACCTGGACTGGATTGGCGATTCCCACAATCTTCGTGACTATCCTCGGTAATCTGCTAGGGGGAGTTGTTATGAGCAACGAAGACATGGCGAATATTTACGATACTGGCGGATTTGGTGCGTTGATCGTTGCGACCCTACGGCCATCGGGTTTTGCCAAGTTTACCGGTGTTATGTACACATTATCATTTAGTAAGTTTCCGTACGATACTCTGTTCTTTTTACAGAACAATTGCTGACACGTACATATTGTAGTTGGAAATGAAGTCGCAATTCTCTACTCTTCATCGTTGTCGATCCAGCTCTGGGGCAGGCATTTCCTTGCCGTCCCTCGTATCATCTGGAACACTCTCCTTGCGGCAATCAGTCTCGGGTTGGCCTGGGGCGGTCGACACAGCCTTGAATCTATCATCAGCAACGCGCTCAGTCTTATCGGATACTGGACCATCTGTTTCGGCGTCATCCTTGCAATAGAGGCCTTCTACTTCCGCCCAAAGATTGGCTACGACGTTGAGAGTTGGCAAGACCAGAATCGTATGCCTCTCGGCATAGCAGGAGTTCTAACTCTCTTGGCGGGAATGGGCATTGCTTTTGTCGGCATGGCTCAAACTTGGGTGCGTTTACCAACCATTCTCAATACCAAATCATGCTTACTGATTGCTATCCAGTACATTGGTCCTGCCGCCAAACCAATCGGCACATATGGAGGAGATGTGGGCAACTATTGCGTGCTTGTGCTCGTGACCATACTTTACCCCTTACTTCGGTCGTTGGAGCTGAAGAAATTCGGGCGTTGAGAACCATGATTATTCACTGAACATGCTATTCGATGTGTCTTCAAAGAATACGTGCTAGGCACCGTGCTCTAATGTTTCATATGAGGTATTGTGTTAGTTCTGACAACATATAAATACGATATTATTTTATATTCCAAAAGACGGTGAGCTAGGGTCATGTCGCAGTGAAATCGCACTATACACTGCGTGACTGACACATCTCCTTGACGGCTGCGTGCTTAATGAACAATTTTCTTGTTTACATTAATGCTCTCTGGAGTTTCGACATAAAATCCATCAAAAGCATTCGAGATTACTGAATTTCACCACTGAATCCACCTCAATTTTGACAAAAAGTCCGATACATCCATGAATAACGTCCTCTCTCAGGGGTATTTCTGTACTGCTATCGGCCATATCCAGGACGTGATCGAGCAGCTCGCGAACCTAATACCCAGCCACGGCTCCAGTACATTAATCTCACCCGCGGGTACTAGTACCCGATAGAGGCTTGTCAAATGCCCAGTTTTTTAATCAAGGATTTACATAACAGTTTAAATAGAAATATAAATACCTTAAAGGTCTGCATCAGCAGTCTTGTGCATTTCTTCCTCAAGCACAAGAGTTACTCTCACACCTCCGCCTTCTGCTTCTCGAGTTTCAATATGTCTCCGTCCGTTGGATCAGATGCTGTTATAGCTCGATTGATGTATTTGGCCGCAATTTTGCACGCAAACTGCAACAATGCGGCAGTTTGGCTTGCCCTGGACCAGACATTAGCTGAATGTTTCGGCCATTCCTTATTTACAGTCCTTTCGTTCTCCGAGCAAGGAGGTGTCACAAGACTTTACAGCACGAACAAAGGCCTGCACCCGCTGGGGACAAGAAACCAGTCCCCAACTGCAGATGATAGCGTTGAAAGTTCACCACCCAGCCGCGCGGCATGGGTCCAGCAGGTCGTGGTGGACGGCACCATTTGGCGTGGTTCGGTGCGTGAGGATCTGAAGGCAGCATTTGAAGACTGGGAAAACTTGTGGCAGGCAGGATTGGGATCAGTCCTGAGTATTCCAATCCGCTTCAATGGCATCACGATAGGATCGCTCAATATCCTTGACAAGGAGCATGCGTATGACGCGGTCGATCTCAAGCTTGGTATTCTAGTAGCACAACTTGTGGCATGTTTTGTCCATCGAGTGGGTAGAGATACGGCACAAAAGAAAGCAGATGAGTAAAGATTGGGTATATAGTATTTGTGAAAATGGTGTTTCAAGAATCCTCATCTCACAGGACATGTGAAAGGTCGAATGACACCTTAAACCCAGACACACAGCAATGTAATTCATGATGTCTATCCTTGGAAATCAGCCCAAAATGAGAATACTCAAAATTATGAGCAGTCTTCATGAGCTATTAGTTAAGACTACGGTAACGTAGACCGGCTAATACGGTAGTGACTACGCAAAACATTCGCATAATTTTAATATTGAGAAGCTGTATAAATTCACGATGCCACTCCTATCTGACGCCTCTGCCTCTCATGCAGAAATGCTTAAAAGTATTACAAAGAGTAGCGAATGTGTTTATTCTCCCAATCTGTCTCGTCCAAGTCGACTTCAAGTGCATTGTCCTCGACAGCCCCTCCACTTAAACCGTACTCAGCACCCAACTCTTGATTGCGTTTCTTGTTCCAAATTGCCATCAACTGTCTCATGATCATAACGATGACAATATTCAGAACAAAGCAGGCAATCATAATGTTGAACGCAGTCTGGAAAAGGTCAGTACTTCTTTTGCCATGGAACGGCGTAAGGCATCAATACTCACCTGGTAGGTTGGTGCCTGGCGCTCCAGAAATGTCAATGGGCCGATGATGTAGCCGACGCAGAAGCCAACGAACAGCATTGCATTGACTGTGGATTTTTTAGTGTGACCAGTGATGTTGCTAGATACCAGACTGAGAATCGTGGGAAAAGCGCTGGCGTAGGCGCTGATTAACCATAATCCTCCAAGGCGACCCAACTTGTGGGATTCTGGGAGCAACTTGATCATCAAAGCTCCCGCTAGGGATATTAAGTTGAGCAGAGCAATAGAGACGCATCGTGCATTCTTGAAAGCCATTGATACAACCACGGTGAAGACGACGAAGAATAAGAGAAACGCGCCCTGTGACATGGTGAGAAGTTGGGTCTGAAAGACGCTATAGCCGAAGCTCTTCAAGACCACGCTCCCAAACTACAAAAGATGATGATTAGCATTGAATTTAGACATTTGATTACATGAAAAATTAGAAATGCCGAGGGAGCATCACATACTGCTGTCAAGCCACCACCTGGTAGAGTGGTGAAAACACAGAGTAAAAAAAGCAACCAGGAACGAGGATCCTTTAGTGCTTCCCTCATCTGCGCATGGTTCCATTTTCTGGTCTCAGCGGAATGTCTCGCGCCTTGCACCCGGGCAAAGGCCAGTTTTCTTTCCGTCTCAGTTAGAAACCAGGCGGTCTGAGGGTTGTCGGGCAAAAGCCACAGAACAACCAATCCCCAAATAAATGTGGCGGCCCCAAAGATTATGAACAAGAACTGGTACAGTAGGTCAGCTTCAGTACAGGAGCTCTACCCTTTTGCTTATAACGCAGAGGTTTACATACCTGCCAGCTTTCGACTGCACTGTGAATATGAGAGATGGCGTATGCAAGAATCCCGCCGAAGATGTAGGCCACACTGGCTCCTCCATACCATAGACCATGTCGAAGAGCATGCTCGGATGGTTTATACCACATGGATGTTATGATCGTGAAGCCAGGGTTAACTGCAGCCTCGAAAGCCCCCAACAGGATGCGCAGGGCAGCAAGACTGCCAAAGTTGTTTCCAGCGGCCATACACATTTGTATGCCCGCCCAGATCAAGCTGACGCGCAGGCAAAAACATGAGCTCTTTGAGCTGTTGATGGGTATTGGAGGTGCTTACACTGTGACAACTACCACTTTCGCGACAGAGAACTTAACCAACAAAACCGAGGCCAGGGGGCTTGCTGCGAGAAATCCCACATAGAAAAAGCTGGATACCCAGGAATATTGCGTTCCCACGAGTTTCTGGACAATGTTAACATTCGGTGTAGAGGTTGAATTTTGGGGCCAACTGACTGCATCCTGGATGATACCCATGATTGCGGTATAGCCAAGAGATGTCTTATCGAGGTATTGGAAAAGGTACAGAATAAACATCAGAGGAATCAGGCTGCTCTACCATCAGTCTCTCGAAAGTAACTTTGCCTTGTTGGGACGAGTGACAATAACTCACTGCAAGTCAATCTTTCGGACGAGCCTCTGCTCCTCAGCTGGGCTCATCATCACGTTCGACTCCGCCTCTCCTGTGCTGAACTGCCTGGTGATGTAATACTTCGAGGTCTTCGCCTCTGTCGTGATTTTGTGTTCTTCACTTGCAGCCATAGTGAACCGTGAATTGATAGAGCTTCAAGGGTAAAATGTCTTTAAGTGGCACGATTTGAAACGACATGAAGGATAACTTCTTTGAGTAGGAGTTGGCTGTCTTGATACATTACCTGGCCACGGCACAACCGATAGCAGATAGGCAGTGATGTTGAGGTTCCCAATAGATTGGAAGATGTGTATCTTGAATATTAGCTTATTACCCCATGATCTAGACCGATATAATTCTCGAGCCTCGGTTTCATTCACGGGAAGTAATTTACGGGTACGAGTACCCGCGAATATCATCTGCGAAAACCGTCTTTCTGGTGATGCAAGCTAGTCGGGAACTCGTACCCGACTAGTGAGAACCGTATTTCGCCACCACTCTACCCCAGATAACGTTTGCCACGAGTTGGGCAAGCTCAGTATAACCTCACGCTAGTTGGGTACAAGTACCCGACGCAAAAGGTTATTTCCCAGCTTTCTACTCCTATCATGGGGGTTGTAGATGATATGAATCTGAAAACCTCTAAAACCTCGCTATTTATTCAGAAGAGAATCTCAGATTTGTGTACAAATAGCAGATCTTCAACTATTATTTTCTTAATCCATTGCATCCTACAGATTCGGGGATTCGAAACCCAGTGGCCATCATGACGGCCAAGACAGTTCCCATATCGGACGATGTTACCATTCCTTGGAACCCGCCTCCACGCCCGAGATATATTTTGTCCAGGGCTAATCTTGTCGACCCCGTGAAAGGCGAAGTATTGGAGAATGCGACAATCCATCTTTACGAAGGCATCGTAAAGTCTGTCAATGGCAACTCTTGCGAGTGGGAGGGCGATTCATCTACAATAAAGATCGATCTGGAGGGAAAATATGTGTGCCCTGGCTTGATAGACTGTCACGTTCATCTAATGGCAGTTCCAGGAAAGATGGGACTCCAAGAGATGAAAAGTATGAACCCATCTGCTTCACTTTTACGCCAGCCACACGTTTGTAGGTCTATGTTGGAGAGAGGATTCACGACCGTGAGAGACTGTGGAGGTGCCTTGTCTCCTCTGAAACAGGCTATCGAGGACTATGTGCACCCGGGTCCAAGATTGTTCATTGCCGGCCACGCATTGTCACAAACAGGAGGCCACGGAGACATGCGAGGTGTACTAGATGACCATGAGTGCTGCGGCGGAACGGTTCAGGGCGTCAGCCGTGTTATAGATGGTGTGCCTGATTGCTTGAAGTATGCCCGAGAAGAACTCCGCCAAGGGGCAGATTTTATCAAGATCATGGGTGGCGGAGGTGTGGCCAGTCCGACGGATAAGATCGAGCATATTCAGTTTTCGGACGAAGAAATCAGGGCTATCGTGACGGTGGCGTCGAACGCAGGTACATACGTGACCTCACACGCCTACACGCCTCAGGCTATCCAGCAAGCAGTTAAACAAGGAGTGATGGGCATTGAGCACGGAAATCTGATTGACGAAGAGACTGCAAAGCTCATGGCAGAGACGAAAGCTTTCCTCACACCTACTCTCGTCACCTACGCAACGATGGCAAAATTCGACAATTTTCTTCCTCCAGCTTCGGCCAAAAAGAACAAAGAGGTGCTGGAGAAAGGTCTGAACGCTATCAAGATCGCTGCCGATGCTGGCGTCATCATTTGTTTTGGTACAGATCTCCTCGGCAAGCTCCATTTCGCTCAGTCACGAGAATTCGGTCTTCGGCGTCAAGTTCAAAGCTCCCTGGACGTCCTGCGAAGTGCTACAATCAATGCTGCTCGAATGCTGCGACAGGAGAACTTTCTAGGCCAGATCTCTCCAGGATTTGCAGCCGATCTACTAATCTTAAATGCGAATCCCTTGGAAGATATCACCATTCTAGATGAGCCTGAGAAACATGTGTTGGCAACGATTAAGGACGGACGCGTTCATGCGTCGAGATGGTCAAAACTTAAGACTGATTTGCATCGGACTGTCAATATCGCTTAGGAAGAAGGTTTAGCAATACATTTCTGTATGCGCAAAAAGTACCCTCACATTATATTGGAGAGTTATTGGCTTCTAAAATAAAATGTCGTTAATGAGCAAGAGTCTCCGGATGACCACTCATTAATCTTTAGCTACAGTAACGTCGTATTACCTATATCTCGAATAATATTCATCTAGATTCCTAAACTGAACTTCAGATAAGTGCCTAATTATTAGCAAAATACCTAAGCTTCAATTGCAACGAGGGTGGTGTCTGGGCATTGGTGTACGCCCTTGTCTTAGTTGAGTTCAACTTACGGTGACCTCCTAAGCTGGCGGTTAAACGCGGCTTCCCCGCTGACTAAAAGATAGCGGTTACAACCACAGAGGAATTTCAGGTCGCATCAACTCAAACTCATATCTTTTCCATTCACAATTCCATTCTCACAACGATTGGCCAGCATCAATTCTCCTCGAGATATCTAAGAAAGCGCACCCAATGCTTCACCATGATCCCTCATATCTATCTTGATACCGCACTAACTCTACCGTCATATTGACTACGTCACCAGCATCTGCCATGCCTTCGACAAGCAAAAAGAGACATCGCCCGCATGTCGCTCTAGATAAACGGAAGCGGGCTGTACGAGCATGTATATCTTGTAGAGATAGCAAGAAAAAATGCATCTTGTCCTCCGAGAATCTATGCCAAAGCTGTGCTCGCTATGGCCTGGTCTGCGTTTTCGAGCCGATCCCTAAGGATAGGAACGATACCCTCTCACAGAAACCCTTGAAATGGAGCGAGTGAGTCCGCACTCCAGCTGATTCAATCTATCAAGAGATGTCGTTGGAGAGAGCTTTCACTGATCTCTTCGCTCAAAGCCCGGCTGTTTGGGATACGATTACGAGGGACGTCTCGAAAGGCCTTCAAGAAAAGTTTCCCGGACTCAACTTGGATTCTAAGCAGTTTTCGATAGTCGCAAGGCTCTTTCAAGAAGCTATCGGAAGGAATGAACAGGGCGTAGTTTCGGAAAGTGGCAGTCCCGGCGAAGAGTCGTCAACTTCACTTCACCGGACCCCTCAAACTAATTTTAATATTGAGTCCCAACCAACTGGTCCATCGACTGCAGGGGTAATTGGTACGTATGAATGGAGAACCTTCTCATGGTCCAAAGTATCAGTTGATTAAGTGTGTAGATACTACACCCTCAACATCTCACGCCAGTTTCCTTGCTGCGGTTTCCGACACAATCTCACCAGTCCATGTAAAGGGACGGGACGTAAGTAACGTTTGCCAGCCCACGGTTTCGGACCTTTCGGTAGGAAATTTTGGCTAAACTACACGCAGAGTCCTGTACACTTGAGCAACCTTACTCAGGAAGAGGACGATTTAACGCTCCTCACTATTCTTAGTCAACTTCCGCCTCGCGGAGATGCCGAAGCCCTTGTTGACGTTTTCTTCACATTTCTTGAGTCCAATTGGTATTATTTTGACGAGCGATGGTTTCGCAATTTACTCGCAGAGGTGTATATGAACAAGGACTCTTCACCACAGCAGGTATCATGCACCACCACATGTCTTGTTCTCCTTGTATTGGCTCTCGCCAGTACTTTTGAGCATTTGTTCAAGCAAACCATTCTGCTTAATTCAGGTCAGCAGATCCCAGGTAGCACATTCTTCGTGCAAGCTATGAAGCTGATGACGAGGGTCATTGCGTCTCACTCCGTGGAGAGTGCGATGTGTTGTCTTTTGACATCTTTGTACCTTCTTGCAATGGAAGACATCTCTCACCATCATGTATACATGGGGATAGCCTTGAACCTTACAGTTGGCCTGTCGCTGCATCGAAATGGAGCGGGTAATGACGAGACACCTCAAGATCATGAGATGAAAGTCCGACTCTTCTGGACCATATATAGCATTGAACGGTATGACAAGCGATATAGCTCTCGGAATTTGCCTAAAACTAACAAGCATCTAGTCAAACATCTCTGATTATGGGTCTGCCGACCACCTTACAACTCAAGGACATTACCGTCTCCCTTCCGCAAAGGCAACAGGATCTAGATAGAAACGGCTCTCAGCGAGTAGATCGATTGATCGCATTCACCAAGCTAACAATGATAGCGGACGAGATCATCAACGCCGGGTATGTAGCGGATTCCTTCATGGTGGGTAGCATAACTGCTGACATGGAGATATAGTCCTATTGAACAAAGCTCTACGACCTATGATTGGGCTTGCTCTAAGCTAGAATCAAGCAAGCAGTTGGTACCAGCTCGCTCACTTGTTACTCAAGAGGCCTCTTTTCGGGCAAATGCCCACCTCGATATCATGTATAACATGATTTGGGTCAACATTGGTCGCGGAGCATCACTGCGGCTTGTTCGCAAACGGCTGTATCCTGCGACCGCAGACATGACGAACCAAGAACACGATGAGATATATCACCGATCTCAAAACCTCGTCGAACGATGCACAGATGCAGCCAAATTAGTCGTTGACCGGATTCATCAACTACATAGCCGCAATCTGCTCGCCAGATTCTCCTTCACGGATTTCCATACGTGCAGCTCGGCCGTCATTGTGCTGCTTCTGAATACTTTACTCCGACCCCCATACAATCAGTTGCAACCAATCTCTCTTGGTATAGACGCCTTGCGTTTTATGGCAGATGGTAGCAAGCTGGCAATGAACGCTCTGCGACTTGTTGAGCGCTTACAAGAAGGAGTTCAAAAAGCTACTGGGATGGCTCATAAGGAGGATACACTGGATCCTCAGCCACATTCCATAGTGCCTGTTAGTCGGGATCTATCGCAGAGCGGTACTGTCAATCTTGGGCCGTATACTGGTACTCTGGATAATACCACTTGCGACAATACTGGCCTTGAAATCACACCTCTCGATCTGACGTTATTCGCGGATCTGGAACCTTCGCTACTGGAATATTCTGAGCAGGATCTTACCCTATTCGGATTCGACGGTTTCGGCTCTATGTTTGACCAGGACTTCATTCTATAGCAAAAGGCAGACTGCATCCTTTAGGACGGGGAGTTGGGCTAGCATCTTGGATCTAGGCTTGGAGTAGCAATTTAGGTATAGAAATCAGGCTAGGATCAGGGGCTCGGAAATACACATCAGCAATTGTTTCAAAGTATCAAAAGGACGCTCATCTGAATATTAAAGAATGCCAGTAATCATTTCATGGAAGAGATAAGGATGTTACTTCGAATCGGATGACTAAGGATTTCTCGAGGACGGGAAGGTGCAGGGTGGAAGGTGGAGGCGGCTGCCTGTGGTGAACCGGCGGGCGCTAAATTTAGTAAGCTATCGAGCAGCTCCCCAGATCGCGCTTGGATTTGGAGTGGATGGCCTCGACGAACCGGCAACAAACATTGACAACCTCAGACTTTTTATTCTGCAATTCGACGCCACGGCTCGGGCGTATTAGGTCACTCTCAGCTTAACAGAACCAGAATCAACTTGGACCGACAGCTATTCACTGCCACTGAAGACCCGCTATCGCATCCCGCGCGGTTACACGCGCACGACAACAACAATACCTTCTGCCACCCTTTTGTCCCAGCCTCCGACTGCTATGACGCGACGACCCGGACAATGATGCATCCGCTCCCGATTCTCGACGGCTTCTGATACTTTTGATCCGCATCGACACGCGCCATGGACCGCGAACCCAAGCCCTTTGCGCCGCGCACAAACGGCCGCGCCGCGAGCCACAGCCAGCTGGTCGTCAACGAGCAGGGCCGCAAGCCGCTCTTCGGAGGCGCAGCCCGAGATAGAGTCCCGGATCGCGCACAGCCGAATACCGGACGGTTCCGCACCGGCAGCACCAGCGAGAATCCTCTTCGACGATCGACCTCGGAGCCTCTCGACGAGCGGAGGATGAACAACAGCAGCAGCAGTCTGGCGTCGCCCGCCGGGTCGCGGATCCCCATGCCCAAAGGATCGTCGTCGAGTAGGAAGCCGTTCTCGATTTTGGAGGCGTGGGAGAAGGCCGCGATGGAGGACGACGACGGCGACGAGACCGACCAGAGCCACAACCCGATGGATGCTTCGCCGAGTCCCGCGCCGAGAGTAGCGCGGGCGAAGCTCAACGAGGAACAGAAGAAGCAGATGCGCAAGATGCTGGGGGAGGATCATCTCGACAGCAAGGCTCCCGCCCGTCCGTTTTCCAGAGACTCGGTCGCGTCAGGATTGGTGGACTCTCCGGAAAAGAACGAATCTCCGAGGCGAAGGGGACTCTACGGCAAGCCCAGAGCAGGTCTTGGGACGACCCCTAGGAAGGCCTTGACGGAATCCCCAGTCAGGCTTAACGGACTGACGGCCGAGGATGAAGCGAAGGAGCTCAGACGATACCCATCGAAAGACGACTTGACGAAAGAGGGCCGCATCCCTGCGCTGGTACCTGGGATAGAACATCTCCCGTTGCCTTCGATCGAGAGCGATGTGCCGGTTGAACGCAAATCTCCCGAGAAGAGCTTCGCGTGGCAGATCGATGACGACTTCACAGCGGGAGACTTACAAGTCTCTGACAGCCCCAGAATCCGCGTTGGCTCCCGGCCATTCGCTGGCCGATTAGGGTTCGACGAGAGCAGCGACTTCGATATCAACTCGAGAAACCGGGTCAATCCGGGCTCACGCAACACCAAACTTGACGAGATTAGGTCGATGGAGCGCAAGACGGGCAGCCAAGTCCCTGTTGAGCGCATCTCACCCCCGCGATCACGAAATACGAAACTAGATGAGATTCTCAAGCGCGAAGACGAGGCAGAGCGAGACTTTCCAATCCCCGACCGCCGTCTCCCGCGGCCAAAGAACACCAAGCTGCCAGAGATCACCCAGCGCGAAATCGACGGCCTTTCGAGGCGCCAGCTTGCTACTTCCAGGTTGGCGGACATTCGAGAGCAGAACGCGATGTTTCGCTCACAGTCACCAGAAGAACCGAGGCCGAGGACGAGTCGGGGCATTAGGGAGACGACATCCGGGACCCAGCTGGAGACGGAGGAGACGGAGCCGAGGCCGAAGTCTGCATTTGAGATCGCGGGAGAGCGCATACCAGATACGCCAGTGACAGTCTACAAGTCCCGACAGGTCAAAGAGCTCGAGGCCGTCGAGTCAAAAGAACCAGGGATCGAGACCGAGGCTACAGACACCAAACGGCCAGGCGCATTGCATCAACGGTCAGACTCGAGAGACCTTCTTCGACGGCTGGCCCGGGCTGCGAGCTCTAGTCCAGCCCCTGAGACGGACGGCCGGCCACCACCACCACCTAGCCCACCTAAAGTCGACAAACCAGTGAGCGAGACATTAACTGTTAAATCTGGGATCCCACGACGGCGAACCTCCAACGCGAGCAGCCGAAGTTTAAAGACCGATAAGAAGGACGATGAACCACGCTCAAAACCTACCGTCGGGTTCACCGGTATCCCACGCAATCGATCAACTGATTCTGTCAAGAGCAAGGCCTCCAGCTTGCACTCGGAGACTGATCCCACAGATCGAATTGAAGCTGAGATGAATCTCTTTGCGCCTCATGAGAACCACTCAGAGAAGGGCTCCATTCGAGCATTATCACCGGAAGGGGAAGAAGATGAATTAAACGATGTTGATGCGACTCCAAGGCCTAAGAGGCAGGATCCGCTAACGTTACCAACGCCCAAGGTTACGGGCGCGTACATTGAGACGCCGGCTACAGTCAAGGTCGAAAAGAAGGAGACGAAGCCCGAGGTCAAGGTTGAGAAGGAAGAGCCCGTAAAACCTGCAACTTCAGCACCGGTGCAGGAAAAGAAGGCAGAGGCTTCGTCCTGGAGGCGTCGGCGCAACACTGACACAACCTCGGAGCCCGAAACCGACTCTAAATCAGCAACAACCGCCAACTCGGCTGGGCTGAGAAGGCGGCGCACTCGATCACTGCCGAGGAAACGCGAACCGCTCAAAAACACAGCCAAGCTCCCCTCGGTCAAGGACGACCTGATGGAGCTCCAGCGCGCCTACAACATTGAAGATTCTACACTGGATGATTTTGACGAAATGGTGAGGGCCCAGAAAGAGACGCGCCCCCGGTTTGAAACGCTGCAGGATTTCGCAGCGCAGGCCGAGGCTGATACAGACGACGACAGCCTCGACTTTGATCTAAGGCTTGATACGCAGATCAACACCAAGACCAACCTCCTCAACACCCATTCGTCCAACACCAGTGCGCAGTACCACTCCGACAGCGATATTCCCTCCAGCGACCGCATCAGGCGCATGAGCAAGACGCTGCAGTCAGGGCTCTTGGGCATCCACACCGTGAAGCGCGGCATCGAGCGGCTCGAGGACCAAGTCTCACAGGAGGCCAACAGCAAGGCCAACAGCAAGGCCAGCAGCGACAAGGGCGCAGAGTCAGATACACTCGACCCAGCACCCCATGTGATATACAAGACATTGCGCTCTGGCGGCCAGAAAGCGGTCGCAATCCAGATCCCCGTCCCGCGCCTCTACCACCGCCGCCCCCGTTTCCGCATCACCAGCCTCGGCATCGCATTCCTCCTCTTCATCCTCTGGTTCGTCGCCGAATCAATCATGTGCGCCAACTACTGCAAACCGCAATTCTGCACCGACACCTCCCCCTGCGTCTTCGCCCTCGACGACCCAACCTTCGGCACCGCCCTGCCCATCAAGCTCGACCAATGGACCACGCACGGCATCGGCCGCAAGGTCGCGCGCATCCTCTCCGACGGCGTCGCCGACTGGTGGGCCGACATGGAGGACCAAGTGCATGGCCGGCGCGCAGCAGATATCGACATGTCGACGCTGGACTTTGCGGAGCGGCGGCAGTTGCGAAGACGGCTTGCGCGCATGGGGCTTTTGGAGGCGAATTTGCAGAAGACGGCGGAGGCGAGGCAGCAGAAGAAGTGGGAGGCGTGGAGGAGGGCTAGGGAGGAGAAGGAGAGGGCGGAGGAGAGGGGTGAGGAGGAGGTGGTGGAGGTTGTGGGAGGGGATGAGAGGGTTTGGCCGTAGGGCTTTAAGACGAGAGAAGATGGGAAGGGGAGGTTACTCTAATGAAATGACATGAAATGGATATCCTTATGGCATGGTTTGTTAGTGGTTGCAGCGTCTGGCTTATCGTAGCTCAAGAGCGAGGCACCTAGCCCCTATACACACAACCACTCACAACGCGACCAAACTGTGCTGATGATGTGAATCCGCATTGGTATCAACCTCTATCCCAAATATCAATCCCATTTTCCGTCCCAAACGCCAATGATTCCTCCCCTCCCTCAATCCTCAATCCCTCCCCACTCCTCATCCTCCTCTTCACTCTCCTCCTCCTTATCCACCCACGGCAACCTCCCATCCTCCAAACTCTCCCCCGCGCGCTCCCTCACCGGCTTCACCGGACACCGCTTCAACTCCTCGACCCGATTCCCCAGCGCCCTGACGAACGTCTGCGCAGCAGCATCCTCCAAAGCTCCCTCGCGCTCCAGCTCGTCGATCCAGATATCCAGGACGTGCAGTCTGATCCCCACGGGCATCTTGCGCAAATCGCCCTCCTTCTCGAACGGGTACTCCCGCAACACCTCGAGGATGTCCTCGCAGTCATATCCCCTTGCCGCCGCAAAGCGCACATGCGCGGCCAGAACCCGTCGCACGAGCAGCAGAAACTTATCCAGCCGCAACACATCGATGCCCGTCGTCCACTGCGCAGCGAGCACCTCCCAGAACGCCTGGAACCACACGGCCACGCAGGCAGGCTTGAGCGATGTGTACAGGCTTGCGAGGTCGGCGGCGAGACGCTGTTGGGGGGCCGGCCGGTCGGTCATCCAGAGGGCGTAGAAGAGGCCCTTCCAGAGCTTGCGGGCGGTGGGGACGGAGAGGGAGGGGAGGGACGTGAGGTGCGTTTGGAGGGATTGGAGGGAGGCGGTGCGGAGTTTGCGGTCTGGATGGTTGTTAGCTGGGTGTGAGGATGGAGGGGAGAGGAGAGGAGAGGAGAGGACGGACCGCTGGATGCGAGGTTGCGGATAAAAGGCAGTTCTGAGGCGGTGTCGTCCATGGCGGGCGAGGTTTGGCGCGCAATTGGCGCAAGGAGACTCGTGTATGGTGCTCTGTTTGGACGGGAGATAGAACCGTGGAAGTGGTGATGGTGCTGGACAAAAGTCGATGGTGTAGAGGAAATTTTGGGTGAAGGTGCGATAAGATAAGAGAGGGGCTGTTATCCTCGGTGAGCGGCGACCGGTGAGCGAGCTTAGTGTGGCTTAAGGATGGGTGTGGCTGAACGGGTCCATGATTGACAGCGCAGACCCAGACCCAGGCCCAAGGACACGGAGCAGCCTTCGGCCCGGCGCGTCTGCGCACATCACGAGAAAAGCACACCGAATCGTCCGTTTTGATTTCGCCTCTATTAACATGTGAGATGGAGTGCTTCCCCGGACAGACAGCCATCCAGAGCTCGAAAAGCCCCTTTCTTCGCGACATGCCTCACGCTGCGCCACGGGGTTACTCGTCGCGAAGGAATCCTCTAGCGCCTATGATGTCTGAATGACCGCGTCTTATGTAACCCCTGTGCGACAAAACCCCGTCTTTTCTGCAACTGGACAGGACGCTTGCCAATAGGCATTTCTCGGCCATCTTGGCCGTTACCATGGCCCAGGAGGGTTGTCTTCAAGGCCGGGAAATGCCGGTTCGACGGGCGGTTTGTTGTCGGTTTTCAAAGGCCGGCCAGCTCATGGTTGGTTCCGTGGCAGTTCGCACCTCTTTCGCTAGCTCGCGCACCTAGCCTAGGCACAACGGGCCCTGCTAAATAGCCATAGGGCAGACGAGACGTGATCTCTGGGCCTATCCTCGGCTCGGTCTTCGCGAGGCCAGATCCTTCGCTCAAACAAAGCCTTCCGCCAACTCATCACACGTGGGGAATGGCGGAACTCGGGTCTCAAGGTTGTCATCATCGTTATTATTACCATCGCTGTCGTTATGGGCACTGGCTGGCTAGTCGAGGGCATTATGAATTATCATGAGCCTGGAGGCTGTTGACCAAAGCTCTGTAAACTGGCGGCCCTTTCCCCTCCCTCGTCCGGGGACGAACTCAATAGCAACAGGTCGGCGCTCTTGACTAGATGCAGCACGGCGAGAGGGTCGGCGTTGGCGCGGATGCGGTAGAAGATCTCCTGGGCTTCCTTCTCGGTGCGCGTGTGCATCATGCTGTACAGCTCGCGTAGCTGGTCGAGCTCGGCCTTGGCTTGTTCGTGGCTTCGCTTGGCCGCCGCCGCTTCGCTCTCTGCCTCGTCGTCGCGGTAGACGCACTCGGCACGAGCGGCAAGACAGCGGCCACAGGTTGGTCTCGCACCGTTGCACTGTGAACAGCATCATCGACTTTGTTAGGAAATCAACAATTCTCCATAAAACACGCTCATCAAAGAGCAACACACGCAGAGATAGCGCTCGGTTGGACGGAAAGGGGCAAGATGTCGGGGGTAGAGCGGAAGACTCACCCGTGTCTTCTTTCTGCGACACAACTCACACGCAGCCCTCACGCCCATCCGCGAGAATTTGACCAAGGGCGCGGTGGGCACCGAGTATTCGGCCTGGGAGCTGGAGGCATTCTCTTCCGTCGACGCGGGCGTGGCATTTGGGAGAAGAGGTCGGAGTTTGTTGCTGCCCGGCATGTGAAGCGCAAAAGGGGCAGCACCGCTGATCGTCTCTGGCGTGCTCCTCGCCAGAGAGACGCGGCTTTATGGCGTCCAGAGGGGAAAGGGCATCAGGTTCGGACTCTGAAGCTGTCAGGATATCATGAGGGTTTCGATGACCAGATTTCCCGCCGGCCATTCCATTTGTAGGCGTCGGTCGAGGGTGGTGTAAGCGTCGGCCCCCCTTCTTGTTCGGAGGTGGCTCCGGGAGTAACCACAGGACCGGCGCCGGAGGATCGCTCCGACAGATTGGACCCTGCAAGGTCTGTGTCCACGGTTGGATTTCAGCGTCGACGGCTGAAGTGCCTACCAACATGACACGCCTATGACCGGTCTAGGCACATCGATTTTGAGTATTTGGCCCCCAGATTAGGTTGCAAAGGGGCGAATGCCAGCCCATCTAGCTTAGAGTCCGTCTCCCCGGCAATACTTGTGACAGGTCGCAGCCTTACGCCGTCCGTGGAGATGTCGACTCCTGAAGCCAAGGATCGTGGCGAGGGACGGCGAAAGGGCAAGTCGACATACATAAATCTGCTGCTGGCAATCTCGATGACGAGTGAGCCCAGGCCTCGAATGGCCCAACTAGCATCCAGAAGATGTCCAATTCTGGTAGGAGGCAAACTGTGTATTATACGGGTACCGAAGCGCTGTGGCGAAGGAGACGGGAAAGCAGGCAGCGGCGTAGAAGAAGCTCCGGAGGGGTTGCTGCCCAATGCCTGACGAGAGCAGAACGACACAGTATTGGGTATCTCCCGAGGCGGCCATGGGCGATGTGTGAGGCGAATGGCAGGCAAAATGTGATGGAGGAGAAAGAATCTGGTTCTGACCCTTCCCCAGGTTCCAGGTTGCCCTGCCCTCCCATACGTAGCGGCCGAGAACTTGAGGCAAGTGCCACTGCGCCGTGAGAGGGGTGTTACCCCATTGGGCACCCAATGTACACACCATCTGCACCCACCAAAGCTACTCTGTACAGGGGCCTAATTATGGATGCCTGTATGCCTGAGGTTTGGGTGCCTACTAATTATTACCTAAGGCCTTACCTGACCTGACCTTACCTTGCTGGCCCCTCCAAACCCCCACCATCGTCATTCGGGCTGGCAACCTCCAACGCTGAACCTCCAACCTCTACGTCCTACATCGGAGCTTCCATCAAACACGGAGGCACACTGTCTGGACGCACGTGCATCTTCACGCCGCTTACGACACTTGACGAGATACTACGATACACGGTTTTTATCTTTGGTGTCGGCTGGTAGCTGATTCGATAGCTTGACAGCCTTACCAACAGCTCCTCCAGCCAGCTGACTCCTCTCCCCTGCACAACACCGCCATGTCCAGCAAACGCCTCGCCAAGGTCTGTCCACGTTTCTTTCCGCCGTAACGCTCGCTCGCTAACCTCCGCCAAGGAGTACGGTGAAGTCTCGCAGGACCCTCCCCCCGGCTGCACCATCAGCCTCCCGCCCAACTCGGCCATCCACACCTGGCTCGTCACCATCACGCCGCCCGCGCCCTCGCCCTTCGCCCCCGGCCGCTTCGGCGTCGTCCTGTCCATGCCGCCCGACTACCCCTTCAAGCCGCCCGTCGTCAAGTTCGTCACCCGCATCTACCACCCCAACGTGACCAACGACTCGCTCGGCAACGTGTGCCTGGGCCTGCTCAAGCCCGAGAACTGGAAGCCCAGCACCAAGCTGCGCGCCGTGCTCGAGGCCATCGGCAACCTGCTGGTCGAGCCCGCGCCCGACGACCCGCTGGAGGAGCGCATCGCCGAGGAGTATAAGCGGGATCGGGCGGCCTTTGAGAAGACGGCCAAGGTCATGGTTGAGAAGTATGCCATGCTGGACCCGGTCTTTCCTGCGGCGATATAGTGGGAGGGACAGGGCGGACGGCGGAGGTACTTCTGGTGGGATTCTGGTAGCCTATCAGAAGGATCCAGCAACCTGGTCAAATAGACGGAAGACTTAGTCAATCCAGCATCACCCGCGACATTGCCTTCGGAGAACAGGATGATAGGCAGCTCACGACCCGAAGTGTAGGTATGGGCGGACGAGCGGATATGACTAAAACAGACATCAATCAAGACGAAAATCCACGCCTTCTAGGCAAGACAAGAAATAAAAAAAAAAAGAGGGAAACCTCAGGCACTGAAAAACGAAGGAAACTTCACCACAAACCAAACGGGGGGAACCCCATCTCAACATTAACGAGGGAAACCTCACCACTCAAGCGGAGGAAACTCCATCACCAAACGGGGGAAACCTCACTACAACAAAAAACGAAGGGAACTTCTCAACACCAAGACAATTTTGATAACTAGCTCACATAGCACGAAGGAAACTTCAAAATAAAAAAAGACAATCATATCACATAAACACCCAATGCCTCTCAGTGATTTACCATATTGACATCATTGTCTGCTCTAGTTCTCTAGAACCGGATATCATGTACAAATAAAAGAAAACAGAGGTTTGAATGGCCATCGTACAAAGGTCGCCGTCCTCTAACAGCTAGAAGAAAAGAAAAATACCCGTGCCCCGCCCCTCTATCCAATTCTTACATGGTGTGTTGTTGTTCCATCTATCTATATAACCTCTCTTTTTTTTTTGCTGCTCCTGTCGTACCTTGTTGGTGATGGTATGGTGGCCGTAACCGTCGTCATTAAGTAAGTATGCACCCCTTTCAACAGACAAAAAAATCGGACAGAAACACATGCAATGCCTGCTCGAGAAGCACCATGCCACCCTCTGAAAATTAACAAACGCCGTGCCATGATTACACTGGGCGGTGGCGCAGCCACCCTGTTGTTGTAGTTGTTCTTATAATAATGTTGTCGGGGAGTTCCGACTTAAATCCCCGTTGCTGTACGCTTCTTCCCCGAACTGAAGAGGGTGTTCTTCCGCTTGGGTCCCTCCGTATCGGAGCCCGATGTGACGTTCCAGCTGCTTTTGCCCTGACGGAGGCGATCCAGCTGAGCCTTGTTTCGTCGCTCTTCGCGCTGTAGGTCAATCGTCTCCTGGCTGAGGTGGCCAAAACCGTTGCGGCGCTTGAAGCAGGCCTCAATCAGCCCGTTGGCGTCGATGAGTCGTCGTGGGAGTGCTTGGACAACACCAAACATCTCCATCGGGTCTGCAACGGACTTAATCTCATTCTCGCCCAGCTTGAAAATTGAGAGCGCGATCCGGAAAAGGGTCTTGGAGCCTTCGTAGAAGAAGACGTCCCAAACTCGCAGCGTCGTCTCAATGGGTAGAGTGCCAATGAAGCAGCTCATGAACCACGCCGTCATGCAGAGCGTGATGGGTGGAAGCCGTTCAGTTGAGAGTCTCGACATGTCCCTGCGTCGTCCCCGCGGCAGACGAATCGATTTGCTCGTCGTAGGCCGCATCACATGATCCGCCTCGAGCTCTCCGCCAATCTTGTCCCAGACAGCCGGCATCGTATCCCGGAGTTCAGTCATGAGGACGCCCAGGTCGACCTTAGAGCCTTCCAAGCTCATCTCATGGGTCCCGGGCAGGTAGATGCGAGTGATGACATTGAGAAGCCAGAAGCATTGCTCCTCCGTGTCCACGAATAGGAGCAACAGTCCAGCCAAGAAATTGAGACTCTGGCAGTAGCCAATCCGGGGGTTGTAAACGGAAAAAGCGTGCAAAACTCGACGCAGAGAGGTGATGATTGGGGGCTCGCCCTCGGATCCTGGGGGTGCGAAGGGACTCGGGCTCCTAGTTGAGTCCGTCATGGTAGACTGGCTCGATCGCTCACTGCTGGAAGCTGTCTGGGTTCCACTTGGAGGCTTGAACTTGACGTTGTCGGGAAACGTCCGGTGCAAGTCGCGCTCAATGGCCTCGGCGTCGACTTCCTTGGCCTCTTTGGTGGTCAATTTGTCGTATAGGCCCGAATGTTGAGCCAGAATCGCCGGTCCACCGGCATAGTAGAACCAAGCGGCTCCGCGCCAGTCCGGAGGAATTCCCTTTCGAACGAATCGCTTTGTCTTCGCATTAGGTGCCGGGAATCGGTTGGGATCGTCCGTCATGAGAGCATTGTCCTTGAGGTAGGCCACCCATTTCTTCCGTCTCCGGGCCAGGTACTCGGTATACCCTTTATTCCACGTATCATATTGTTCTCGGGTAATGTACTGATTCGCCTTTTTGAAGCCGTATCGATCTCGGGAATCGGGCTCTTCAGGCTCGGCAACGGGGATGGTAGGTGGTGAGACTGCGGGAGAAATGGGTGTAGTCGGGGCGGGCGTAGGAGGCTCTTCTTCAGAACCAGAATCGTCCTCGGGGTCGTCCACGGGGTCACTCACGGGGGTGGGTTGCCGTGAAGCTATTGAGGGTTCTGAGTCAAGGGACTTTCCAGAATCCCTCTTGTCGATGCTCTTGCGAGCGAGGTTCTCCGCAATATGCGGGACGGAGGAGGTAAAGGCAGAGCTAGTGAAGATCATCTTGGACATGCGGATTTCGGCGTCCAAGGCTGATGTGGGAGCTTTTATTGTTGCGGGTGCAAGGTCACGCTCTTCGGGGTCAAGCTCCGGCTCGGAGTCGGCCAATGGCTCTGCCGTGCTGTATCGTGGAGTAGGATATGATGCTGCCGTTCCCGGGTGGGAGTCTTTGGCGTCGTAGTAGTTTTCGTCTGCGTCCGATTCGTCGTCGTCTCCGAAGCCTTTCTCGTACATGCCCATAACATCCTCCAAGCTCGGCTCGTCAGGGTCGTCGTCGGCGGTTGCGTACAGCGAGGTGACGGAGCTGTCCTTGGTCAGGACGCTGCTCCGTTCGGTGACGGCCGTGCCAGGGGCGGTCGACTCGGTTAGCTGCGATCGGAAGCTCGACCGCAGCTCCTCGTTGTTCATCCAGGGCGCAGCAACGACGGGGCTCGGGATCGGGGAGCTGGCAGCGTTGCCGTCGATGCGATTGGGGCTGAAGCTCAGCGGCAGCCGGGACGAAGCTGGCGGCGGTGTCGCAGCAGCAGCAGCCGTGGTGGTTGTAGCCCTCGCGCGGGAGGGACGGTGCTCGAGGAAGTCGGCAGAGGGAGGAGGAGAGAGGATTGAGGTCGAGGCGAAGGTAGCAGAGGACTTGCAGGATGAAACCGAAGGGCCCCTGGGACGCGACCAGGGGGCCTGCTGAGGAGGAGGAGAACTGGAGCTGACGAGGTCCTGGTAGGGGTCCGAGGCCGGGATCAGGTTGGCGTTGGCGGTGGGATTGGCGGCGCTGTTGTTAGTGGTGGCCGCGGCCGTGGCAGCGGCACTGACAGCGGTCGAGACGGCGGTAGCGACAGCAGTAGGATTAGTATTAGCGGTGCCTGACCCTGTAGCAGTAGCGGTAGCGGCAGCGGCAGCGGGCCGGGGTTGAGGCTTCGCCGCGTCGGTGATTGGCTGACGGATGCTCTGTTTCCGGGGCCTGGAGAAGTTCTCGACGAGCGGGCTCACGGGACTCGCAGCAGCAGACGGCGAGTCGTAGGCGCGCAGGTCGGCGAGCGACGATTTGGAGGCCAGCTGAGGGAACGTCGGCGAGGCAGTCCGCGAGTCGGCAGCAGCGGCGGTATAGGGCGAATGGGGCGGCGGCTCCCTCGGGGAGGCCATCGGAGAAGCTGGATTAGACGCTGCTGCTGCGGCTGCAACGGCCGCCAACGACGACGTCTGGCTGGCGCTGGCGCTGAGGCTCGGGCTCTGGCCCTGCATCTGCAGCAGGAAGCGGGAGCCATTCGACAGCGAGTCCCAGCGGGGAGAGATGGGCAGCGGCGGCAGCTGTGACAGTTGCAGCGAGTCGTCGGACGAGGACCGCGAATGGTAGCCGGCATAGCCAGCGTAGTCGTCGGGGTGGGCTTGCTGTAGCTGCTGGTTCTGTTGCTGTCGGCCCTGCATGGATGCAGACGTAGGAAGGTTTGCAGGGATCGTATTGGCGGCATCTGATGCCTCTCGTTCTCTGATGCGGGAGGCGTAGAGGGCGAATTTCCGGTGGCCGAAGCTGGGCTTGCGCGCGACGGGGTCCGGGCCCATGGCGATGCTGTTCATATTCATGTTGAGGTCCAGCTTGGGGTTCATGCTGATGCCCGTATTGATGCTCATGTTGGCGCTGTCGCTAGCCATGTCGTCGTCGCAGCTGGGGCTCGGAAGTGCTGCGACAGGCGCCATGAACCAGCCAGCGGGAGAGCCAGTGTTGGACCTCGGGTGGCTAGCCTCGGGAAAGTCTTTGATAATCTAGAGAGCAGTGCGGGCGGATCGAGAGCTGGATGGGTTGTTGGTGGTGTGGTTGGTGGTGCGAATGTCTGGTGGTTCCTGGCGGTTCCTGGCAGTGCCTGACAGTGCCTGGTTTCCTCGCGGCAGCAGCCTCAGGCAGTGAATGGTTGAGATGAAGAACTGGAAGGAGCTCCTCAGCGGCTCTGGGCCATCAATCGGGCTGCTACCGGCGCATGGCCGGGATGGAGAGTGAAGAGAAGCCAGAGAGAGAAGAGAAAACGGCCAGAAAAGAAGCAGCTTTCGTCGCCGATCTGGTTCCGCTGCAGCGTCCGACAGGCCCTGAATTGGCGGGAGGCTTGCGGGTGGAATTGTGCGTTCCGCCGCAAATCTCCGAGACGAATGCAAGAAGCAATGACGCCAGAAGCAGCCTGTGCGAGTCGTCACAAGACTCAACACACAAAAATCCTGTGATTCACTCCTCCGCCGGAGTCCAGCAGCGCCCAAATTCCGTCGACACAAAACCGTTAGGCGTTAGGCGGGGGCGGGAGGGCGACCCAGAACCAGGATTGTGGCGCGCGCGAGCGATGATCTGCTCCTGTGCTGGGATTCGATTCGGGCTTCGGGTGCAACGCCGGCAGGATTTGGCTTGGCTTGGCTTCAGGTGAAAAAGAATTCCGCCGAATTTTCACGGGGCAGTCCGGGCTGTCGTCGAGAGATTGAGAATAGAAGGCGAGGCGAGAGAGCGAGTGGAAGCCGAAGCGAAGCCGGAGATCTTTTCCTCGTCGTGATGATTGGAAGCAAGTAGCGAAGTGAACCTGCAAGGGAAGCAGAAAAAATCGAAATAGGCGTCTTGGCGGGATCGTGACGGTCGTTTTCGTATAGGGATTTTTTTCGCTACCCCCAGTCGCTAGAACAAGAAAAAGAGGAATAGAAAAGAGAAAAAGATAGAGAGCGCGATAATGAAAGAGGAGAGAAAGTGAGTGAGTGTGTGTGTGCGACTAGAAAAACGGCAGGCAGTAGCAGTAGTTCGCCTTGAGCAGTAAGTTCAGAGCTGCAGGAAAAGGGAGCCGTCGTCGCAAATAGTCCGTCCTTCGGTTCCAAGTTTCTTTCCCCGGAGAAGCGAATGTGAGTCGATGTACGGTCCGTTATTGGCCGAGAGTCTCGAGGGGGAGGCGATCGTGAGGGGGGGCGATATCGAGAAAAGGAGAAGAGCCAAGGCAAAAGAGTGAGGCCTCTGGTGCGCAAAGCAGTATCGAAAAGAGTGTTGCTGATCGGATGTCGCCAGATCCGATCTGAGTTATAGTACGCCGTACGCGACTGAGAAACGAATGGCAGGGCAAGCTTGGCAAGGCAAGTTCTGGCAACAGAGGCCGGCGAAGAGGATGGGATAGGATAAAGAGAAGAGGGGTAGAAGAAGAAGACGAAGCCGCACGTCTCGCGAGAACACGAAAAGACGCGACGGAGACAGCGATCTCTCGGAAAGAGAAGAAAAAGAAACGAAAAAGGACGGTGTCTCTCGTCGACTCTGTGACACACTCTCTCACGAGGCAGATCTACGGCATCGCGCTCTTTTGCCTGGGCTGCCCTGCTTCCCGCAAATTGAGATTGCCCCGGCTTTTAGCTTCTCGAGCCCCAAGCGGTCCAGATGCTGAGAAGAAGAACCCGCTAATAGTCGGGTGCCTCATGGGAAACCAGTCTTGGCAACCGTGTTAAGGCTCCCGGCGGGCTTAGCATTGCAGAACAAAAGAAACAATAACATCACATCAGATGCCCATGCGGATCCAATCATAACAACTCCATCGCGATATGTATGCACCAGGACTCACAAACCACGGCACGCTTGAGACGCTGTCTCAGATGGCATCACACCGAACTTCAGCCTGAGACTCGCCCTCCCGCGTGCCTCTCTCGCTGGCCCTCAACAAAACCTATGTGAAAGAGAAAGAAAATCCCCAGTTTATTCCTCCTCTCCCTCCCAGAAATCCGGTGCCTGAACTATGCCTCTATCGGGCAGTCATCTCCCGGGACGAGCTCCGAGGCGTTTTAGCGCTGCAACGTCCCGAACTTGCACCACCACGATTGTCGTCTGTTTTGTCATTCAGTCATTCATCCAGAATGTGGCTGAGACGAAGAGCTCACTCAGGCCGGAGAAAAAGCAAGTTGTCTTGGGCTGAGAGGCTGGCGGGCGGGCGTCCAGGGGCATTGCCTCGTCGTTTCACCTCGAGATTGTTCAACAACCCCCCAGTCCTGTCCCGTTGTCTTCGTTATTAACATCTTCAGCTGCCAATGCTCGGCTTGACGTCAACAGCTCTTCGCTCTGTCAGCAGGCCTCAAATCCCCGGCCATCACAATGACGACGCATCATCTCTCCCATCCCATCCCTGCAGCTCGCAAGCCCACCGCCCAGGATGCCAGGCCCAGTCCCGCATTCCAGCTGCCAAATTGCACTGCTCGCATTGCTTCTGGAAAATCCTCTGTGGCTTCCTCCCCGCTCGGTCCAACCAAGGGGGGCGTCAGAGGCACACAGAGGGAAGACAAACGAGATGCTGTGACGTGCATGCATGTGGCCGGCGCGATGCAACCCAACAGCGCAGATGAACTCGTTGTTAACTTGCACATATGCATATGCAGTGTGAGTTCAAGTTGCAACCATCTCCAGGCTGAGACATTCGTCCGGAAGTCTGCTTGATTGCTGGCGTGTTTGCCCACCTCGTGAACCCGTGATGGCGATAACAGTCACACTCACCCATCCCGAGATTCCTTCCACCTGAGACGGCATCACAGACCGTTCGTTGGTTAAACAAACCGCCCCGTGTGACCTCGACCTTCTCCTCTCAGTCAGAGGGCCTTCCGTCCGAGAAGACTGGGGTTGGCTCCCGTCGGATAGGATCGCAGCATGTCCGCAGCCCAGAGCAAACCCCATCTCAACAGGCCCCCGGCTCGACTCCATCCCAAACTCCGTTCGCTCGTGAATACTCAAAGGCACAGCCACTGCGACGACATGCTGCACCTTACTTGCCTCGGCAGCAGTAGACTAACAATAATCTGTTGAGTCCCCCTCAGTCGCGTCTCGACGCGTCTCTCTCCGGCGATAACACCTACTTCTGCCCTTCAAAATAAAACAAACCCGAAATCAAACAAAGCCGGACAAACACCAAAAGCCATCCCGAGTGACACCGTTCCGTCCGCCGCGGTCTGACGGTCGCTCTCCTTCCCCCATTCATCCTGGTGGCCCCCATGTCGCTTTCAACTTCGCACCAGAACCCACCACGAATTCAGCCCAACGTGCTCCGCCGATGCCAATTTCCCACTTGGCTCGCTGGCGGTGGCTGTTGGCCGCTGGGGGAGGGAGAGGCGTTTCCCCGTCCCGGCCGTGCGGCGCCCTTTGTTGGCTGAGTCTGCTGGCTGTGGCTGATGCTTTGGCAGTTGGCTGTGAGAGGGGGCCATCTTGTTTGCTTGGCTGTTTCTCCCTCGCGTCGGAAGTGCCGTCCCGCTAGCCATTCGAGGCCAGAGGAGCATGTGTGAGTGGGTGCCAATTGTCGGCCTCGATGCGACGGCCACGGCAGTTGGCTGGCAGACCTGCAGCTGTCTCTTCGGCTGACTGCTTTTACGATGTTTGCTCCGTGCTGGCGGAATGGACAGACAAACAAGTTCTCTGTTGCAAAGATACCATCGTCACATGTCTTCGCAAGACTTGGTGGCGTACCAATGATCTCATTTGGCCATGGGCATATCGACATGGATGGCCCAGCTCCCAGAGAGGGCTTGACGGCCGGCTAGATGCAAGGCGACTTCGACTTGATGGGACCCCCAGCGAACTCAAGGGAGACTCAGACATGCAGCCATTGATTGCATGGCACCTGGACGGGGCTTCTTTACTTTTTCCCTTTCTGGCCTCCTCTCGCCGAAAGAGTTGTTCGTCCTATGCGTTGGCCACGTTCTAGTTCATCAAGCTATAGGGTGGCTTTTCATTAGTTCGCACAAAGTCGAAGTCGAGTCCATCTCCAGCTCCAGTCTTCAGCCAGCCCGAGTACAGCAGCTCCATTCGGTGGCATATTGAACAGAGGGGCAGCTGACGAGCGAGCTGACGGAGATTAAAGATGGAACAATAACTGTGCAAGTAAGTTGCAATATAAACAAATAAACATTGAAGCATATTGAGCGGCTTATCACCTATAGTTGACGAGGGAATGCTCTCTCCTGTGCATACCTCCCGTCACTGCGTATGAGACAGAACGTGCTCGGATGAGGGGAAACATGACGTGACAATACTCCTGGCACTCGCAGCAGGCGCCCCATCACGTGACGTGAGCCATACCAATAGCACTCCTACGGACATCGATGACGCCCGGTGGTGTCCAATAAGCGTTACGAGTCTGATGCTCTTCCAGGGGGTTGGTGGACGTTTCCTTCTGGGGCCAAAACGGAGAGGTCAAGTCCTGGGCTGTAACAGCGGAGGTCTCTCTGTTACTTCAGGGTAGCTTTCAGGGAAGCCTGCAGCGGTCCGAGCTCATCCCAGACGCAAAAGGTCGCATATTTCGACTGCGGCTTTCCGGCTTCCCGTAGCTTCTTGTTCTCATTGTTCCTCGGGGACTCGGCTCGAGTGTCCTGCTGTTCGTCTCTTGCTAGAGCTGAGGGAGCTGAGGTGCGATGGAGATCATGACCTCACAGGCTGGATCTTGTCCCTCCGATGATCCAGTCCCTCAATGGGTGACGCCGCCAGCAGACGAGAGGGGGAGGATACGTAACTCACCCGTGGAAGAACCGCCCACCCACAATGCCCAGGGCTGCTGGCGTGGCGTAGTTCCCTACTGTGAGCCTCCAACCGCCCATTTTCTCCTATCGTCCGTCTCCTTGTTAGCAGAGCTTTTGGGTACGGCAATCGGCGCAAGTCGCTTGAGCTACTGTGCTTGTACCTCGAGCGTTCTCGCCCGACCTTACCATGTGCGGCGGCTCTTTGCAGTACATCCGCGCTAACACGTGCCCCTTCCCTGGTCTTGTCTTGTCGAGGCCTTGTCTCGCCATAACATTGCCCGGTCTCTAGGGGGAGTGTTCTCCGGCCCTGGCTGCTTGCGTAAACCGGCTGGCTGGCTGACTGGCTGGGCCGGTTGACTGGTTCCTGGCGTCAGTGTGTGTGAAGCTCCAGCTGGACCGAATCCCCCGATCCAGCGAGCGGCTTACCCTACTCCGTCCTCGCCCAAAACGAGGTGGTACTTTGCCTTTGCTGATGATTCCACACAATGCCCATGTACTCTCCCGCTCGATCGTAGCTTGCTGAGTGATCAGAGAGTGACGCCGGCGCCGCAATTGGGAGCAGAGCCCCCCCAGGCAAGCTCCTCACAGCTCCCGCCGCCAGCTCCCCCGTGCTCTGGTGCTCGCCCTCTCTCGCTCGCGCGCCCGCTCCCACTCCCTCCCCTCCCTCCTCCTCTCTCTCTCTCTCTTCTTCCTTTTCCCTTCTGTTTCCCCTGGGAACTCTGCCTAAAAGTATAAAGTCTTCCATTCCCGACCAATTTTATTGCGCTTGCAATTGTCTACGAAGCCGCTTGGTCTCGATCCTAACCGCGAACCCCTCCACACATCACCATGTCTACCCGCAAGAGAAAGCAAGACGAGGAGGAAGAGCTCGTTTCCCTCCCTGAAGACGATGACGGTGAGGAGGAGGAGGAGTAAGTGATCCCAATTCTCAATCTTTCCATTTTACCTTTCGAATATTCGCGGCGGCTGCACTTGCGACACGATCGCAATTGCGACGGCTTATCATTGTCGCGACCTTATCGCCGGCTGCAACAACGCCGAGGTCGCTCGACTCGATTCGCGACGCCCATCGCCGAGTCCGAACCGTCGCACTTGTTGTATCAATTGCTCTTTCTGTTGACTGGCTGTGACACCTTATTGACAATGATTTTACACAGGTACGTCTCTACTGGAGACGAAGAAGAAGAAGAGGCAGAGAGTGAGGAAGACGAAGACGGTGAGGAGGAGGAAGATGACGAGGACGAAGACGCCAACGGTGTCAAAGGTAAGCACAGACTCGAACTCGATACCTGCCTCGCTACTAGGCGGTCGGCGTCTCCCCCATCCTTCAGTTGACCTCAGCCTCGATCCACACGGCTCTTTCATCGCCTTGTTGATCACTGAACTCTTTCAATTGGCTGGAACATGATGCTGATGCTTGTCCTGCCAGATGACCAGCCTCCTGTGAAAAAGCGCAAGACCGCCGAATCCTCCAAGGCAGAAGTCCCCAACGGCAAAGCCAAGGGCGACGAGGAGGATGAGGAGGAGGAAGAAGACGAGGAAGAAGAGCCCATCGTTGAGGAAGAGGAGGACGCCGAGGAGGAAGAGACAGCCGATGTCTCTGCTCCCGCAAAGGAAGCTGTCAAGGCGACCGAGGCGCCTGTGGCTGCCGATGCTCCTGAGCCCAAGGCTGTTGCCGCCGGTGGCGAGGAGTAACAAACCCGGCTTTCTCATAGTTGACTGGAAATCCTGCGCATTGAAGCTGCGAATCCTAACGGTGGTTGGCAAGGCATGGGACGGGTCGCGAGAGTGTATGTGCAAGGGACCCGTGGGCGATGGTCTGGCTGTCGTTTGTAGTCCGTCCGCATTTGTACTTTTATTAGATCCTCGCCCGCCTGCGACCTGAGGTACTTCAAAATGATTCGGCTTGCCAAGGTCTTTCTGACATGCGCCGTCGTGTCCAATCTTGTTCAATCGTGTGTTTTCCGTGGCACTGTCTTGGCTGAGACCTGCGTTATTGGTCTGATCGTAGAAACATGGATCGCTCCCGCACTGCGTGCCCACTTACCGATCGCCTGGAACCACGTCCACCAGGCCTGAGAGAGAGCCAGAGGCGGGAGAGAGGGGAAAGCGGCGAATGGAACCGCGAAAGTCCCCGAAGTTCATGACATCTCCCTGCTGCTGTGGTTCCTGTAGCTCCTTCTTGTCCTGACGGCTGTTCTCTATTGGCTACCAGACGTTTGGCTGTGCTGCAGCGGTGAGCTGGCGTGGCGGGTAGGGCTGATGATGCCGAAAGGCGATTTTGCGGGGTAGACTGAGAGAGGAACAGATGGAGAGAAATGGTGAGGCGGCACGTTCAAGGATCTGTGCTGTATTGGAGATGCCGAGACGAGGCGCGTGGAGGGATGCGAGAGTTGGGAATAGCCTCGCAGGTGACTAAGAAATTCTCCTGTCCTTGCCCATGTCTCTGGCTCTTTCCTGTTCCTTCCATGTCCATCTTCTCACCGTGAGTACGGTCTGCACCTTCCGATTCTGCTTCTTCCTGAGATGCCCGCCCGTGTTAACCGGCTGGAAGCAGGAGCCGCCTGCCTCATCTGTAAGCTGCTGTTTCCCGAGCAGGACTGAAAGCTCAGCTGCCTGTTGATGGCTCTTTCCCTGTAGCCTGTCCGGGGACGGGAATCGACAATTCTGAGGCAGATCAGGGCTCAGCCGCAACTTCCTCGGTTAAGGGGCTGGGAACACCTCGAGTGAGGCCATCTCTAACCTTACATGGGCTCATCACGAACGTCTCCCTTCGACCTCATTCCCGAGGCTTCGCCCACTCTCCGAGAAGCCGAGTTTCTTCCCCGACAGCTGACACAAAGCGTCCGATCCCTAACGAGAGATTCATGCGACATAGCGTTATCGACAGGGCTTCGGCGTTGGGCAGCAACGAGTGTCTTGAGGAAGGCCCTGGTCATCACCATCTGCAGGACACGACATTAAAATTTCCCCAAAATCCTGGCGTTTACCCCACCTCAGTCCTCCGCAATTCATCAGAGACCCGGATCTTTGGGTTACGAGACTCTGGAGCTGTTTGGTAAGTAAGATATGCTCCAATCTAGATTGGAACCTGGGGAAGATGAGATGTATTAGATGAATTCGCAGATAGACTCACAGACAAGTCACAGATGCTTTCATCGATATCCTGGGGCCTCGGAAAACAAGTTGCTTCTCCAATTTGAAGCAGGCAAGGATCTGCTGTCGATTCTGCACGAGACGGGCCGGCATATCGAACGCCACACGCAGGGCTATGATAGCATCCACGGCCTCAAGTGGTGGCCAAAACGAATCAACAAGACCTCGGTAGAAAGGAGGCGACTGTGCGTGCACCAATCCCTCCGGTCTATTGTCTCTCGCATTGAATCCAAACCAGCGCACTCACCAAAGCGGCGATAGCTCCCGGTTCGGCTGCCAATTCTGTTCAGAGTGGTCTCCCTCCGTGGATATCCAGTGGGAGCATTGTCCCGGAGATTGTCAGGGATGTCGGCAACTCCATGTCGTAGAGAGGTGGCCGATTTCGCGGACCTTCTCGCAACCCCAACTCCCTGTGATCCCAGAGCTGGCATCGCAGCCCTCGATGCTGTGATTTACCCTGCCACATCTCCAGAGCGGAAGAATTCCTGGTACGATGATAGTCAGGCATCGACTCATGCTACTTTTTCTGCGACAACGCAAGCCATTGTTGACAAGATGCTCACAAGTAGCACGGGGTGGGCTTTAGCAACTTTGCTTGTTGTGTCTTGGATACTTCCGACACTGGGCGCCATCAAGAGGTATGCAGGGATTCAGAAATCTCCTTCGCTTCGCAAAGACGTCTTAGCACGGTGCGACGGTTCGCAAAGTACAGCAACTGCCGAGGCTAGGCACACCTACGGAAAATGTGGCATAGCTACCAGACGCTGAACTGGCATTCGGCAAGCCCCTGATCCGCGTAGATGGGGGCAGCTGGGACCATGGAGCAACGATGAACCCATGGGCGAGCTCCTTGCGCCAGCATGGCAGCTTCCCCTCTGACAAAGATTGAATGGTGAAGCGGAACCGGAAAAGACATGTGTTGGTGTGCTAGTTCATGTGGCCATATTGAGGAGTGTGTGTACGTGGTTTAGGGAGCTTGATAGCTTGCCATGATCGGCACTCTTCCGCGGGGCATTTGGTAAGCTACATCCTCTTCAGTAAAGGGCCATTATGCTTACTCGACGGTGATCATGGGGTTTCTGAGATTTCCGGCCATGGCATTCAAAGACCTAAGATTTCTGGTTGGAATGTTCGGCTAGGGGAGACGAGACGCTTGCGACAGGGGTTCCCCGGAACGATTTCCGTGTCCCGGCCCTAGTCTACACGTGCGGAGCCGATTGCAATGGCGTGAACCGACACCTCGAGCGGAGGACTCGTCCTGCTTCAAACGGGGTACGGAAGAGTTGTCGTTGGATCTCCAAGCTCTGTTCCCAGAGCGATCCACGTCGGAGACGTCCGGTTGAATGGAACAAGACGTCCAGAAACAGACTTTCAGACACAATCCTGCGAGACACTGTCGTCTGATGAATGGGATTGTCGGTTAGGCGTTGGCCGAGACTAGCTATCACTTCTCACAATTTAGGTTCCTCAGGTATCAAGCCCTGCCGCGAGAGCCCGAGGCCATCCAGGACGCCAACTCAGCGGATGCCAGCTGGTTGCATTTTCTGGTACCCTAACACCGAAAGTGCCATGTTGTATCCACAGAATGCGATATGAGCCCCGGAGTCGTCCAGAGAGGCCGGCCACCTGGAGGCTGCACCTAACAGCGCCATCCACTGGCCGGCATCATCGCCGATCTATCACATTTCACGTCTGGACAAAGATACATGCCGTCCCACACCGCAGTCGGCCGACACCCTCGACCAACAATACAGATGGAAAGGTAGTTATTCCCGAGCTCGTTCAGCCCAAGGCCTTTCGCCCGGCCTTGCCCAGGTCGGGTTTCTCTCACGCCACACGTGCATCAGCACGCTCACGTCAACCGAGCTCTGGGAATGGCCGTCCCAACCTACTTCCCCACGGGTGTAGGTGCATCCACGAGAGTGCCTTTCTAGTCCTTGAAGAGGACAAGAATAGCGTCGCCGAGCGTCGATCTTACGTGACGCGTTCGGAGCCTCTAAGCTACAGTTACTAACAGAAATAAAGTACGCCCAGCTAAGCCGCCAAGACTGCTTGGCCATGGAGCCTGATGAGCAGCACAGTCCCTGGATTGGCCCTCCAACTCATCAGCTCCAAGAGACGGCGCCGAGAACGAAGACAAGTCCGCGAACCTTACCGGGGGGCCGGGCTCAGGCCAGCAAGGTCTGGACGAGGCGCCTGTACGCCCTCCCATGCTCCCTCGGCTACTGTCTGTGATCTGATGCTGGATCAATGGCAACATGCAACTCCTGCTGTGGCCCGTTAGTTTCCCATATCTGTATTGGACCGCGACCTAGAAGGGTCTCACGCCCAACCTTGCAGGGGCGTCATCTGATAGGTACCATTACAACTTGACTTTCTGGTTCCGTTCCATCGCAGACCCTCTTGACCATCTGTCAAGCCATACCCCCCAGCACCCCGGCCATTGTCTACCCCTCCCTGTGTTGCCCAGATGTCCTGCGTTCTCACATTTCCCTTGGCTGGGCTTGTCAGAAGCACCTATATCTAGGACTCTGGCCCCCAGACAGTTTCCTTGGCTCCCTTTTTGCTTCCTTTCATTTCCTAATTACTGAGTCCGAGTTCAACCGGATCCAACACGGACGTCGACTGGATATCCACTCCGTAATGGCTGCCGGCAGAAGAACGGGAACACACAGACACAATCGTTCAGTCTTGAGAATACAGCATTGCCGTTTATTGAATTGCACCTGAAGAGTATCTGTTGCTTGACCCGTCGCTACAATCTGGTCTACAAACTACAGTCAAAGTCTGAAGCATCAACAAGACAAAGGCCTTCAACGACGAGGTGTCATTGTCAAGGACCTAGCCTCTGGTTTCCGGCGGCCTTTTGAGAACGACGAAACCAATCGATAGTCATCGATATGAGTTCTACATATTTCGAGATTGCGAGTAGAGGTGGTGGGATCCCGCGAGGGTTCGACACGGGAAACGTTGGAGAATCTTGGATGATGGAATCCGAACGTCGGTTATCCTACGGGAGCCCGTACACGGCGCCTCGAGTACGTTATGCCAGGAGTCCATGTGATGAAGCCTGACTGATAGACTCAAAGAGTTCAATGCACTCGCACTCGCACTCTCCGGAGACGCCCAGCCTCGACCAAGTATTCCCGTCAAAACTCTCCATCAACGACTTCACAACGCCTCTTGAAGCCCTATTCCCCGACTATTCTCCTCAATCTTTCGACGAGCCATCTCTCGGCTTCTTCAACCCACCTCAAAGCAAGCGCGGATCTACGTCTCTCTCGGAGGGGTACGATCTTCCAAGCCCATCCACATACAACCAGTCCGCGCTCTGGCCCGCGACCATCTCCCATACGACTTACCTCCCCACACCGCCGACGCCAGAAGATGCCCATGCATCCTCGGACGAGGAAGCACCCAGCAAGAAGTCATCCCGCAAGGGCAAGACATCCAAGTCCAAGAAGTCACGCACGCAGCTCCGCACGGCGTCCCGAGCCCCGAAGAAGCGGAGTGCAACAACGGCCGTTCGCCCCGCCGAGACGGTCGAGGAGGTCCGGGCCCGGGCGGCGCATAATCAGGTTGAACAGCAATACCGCAAGCGGCTGAATGCCCACTTCGAGAAGCTGCTGGACGCATTGCCGGCCGTCGAGGGTTCGGCGGCGGCGACAACCAGTGGTGCGCGGGATGGCGTGGGAGAGAAACGGGTGAGCAAGGCCGAGGTGCTGGACCTCGCGATGCAGCGCATCCAGAGTCTGGAGAAGCAGAATGGGGTGCTGGAGAAAGAAAGGAGGGAGTTGAGAGGTCGAATGCATCGATTTGATGCTGGGCTGGGAAGATAGAATGCTGGAGTGCACTGAGAACATGGGATCAGGATTTGGCGGAGATGGCGTTGGGGATTTGGAGAGGACGATGCGGTTTTCTTGTCTCGCTTGGCATGACTGGACTGGTGATCTCTGAGAAGACTAGGACCAAAAGACCTCAGGGTCGATCGATGGCAGCGTCTGGGAAGGGAGGGTCAATAATATCCATCGCATAGGTTTGCGCTGCTGGAATGGGGGTTCACGATCTTTTTGGTTTGTTCGTCGGGTTTCTATTTCACTGGGATTCAACTCTCGATCAATCTCTTAGACGGAATGAATTGTGCTGTTGAATGGTATCTGACTGTGACTGAGTTTGTGAGTTGAAAATGGAATCTGGAGCTTTGGGGGCTGCAATGAGGCTATTCACAGCGATCATCTTCAGCCCCCAAACCTGTCCAGTTACGCCGCCGGATTAAGCCGCCAATGGAGAGCTCCAGGCAACTTACCCCGCCAGATTTACCCGCCCAGTTAGTTATTCCGCGCATTGCATCCATCCTTATCAGGGCTCGAGCTGTCATTCAGTACAGTAGCTTGCGCGCCGGCGGTGATTAGCAAGCGTGGGAGGGGCAGTTCGTATCGACAGCCGCACCAAACACAAGCAATCCCCGTCCGCGGCGTTTCTGTGGAAGAGATGGATGGAATTGAATTCTCGAATGTTCAGCGGCGGCGGCGGCGGCGGTGCCCTGACGATCAAGGACAAGCCCTGATTCCAGTGGTGCTGGAGCTGGAGCTGGCCAGGCGCACCAATCTGAAGCTGCGCGGGCCGAGACGCCGAGGATTCAGGATGTGCGGTGGGGGCGGGGGATTTGCAGGCGGTGCGTCATGAGGGGTAGAGGGCAGTATTTATATAGAGCTGGCGATCGAGGAAGCTGTTTTCTCGGTTGTTTGCTCTTTATCCGTAGACTGAGTGCTGTGCGTGAGTTGACCTGTGCGCGCGCATTGTGAGAAGGAGACTCAGACTCAGACTTAGTCCCAGACCCAGACTCAACACCACATCCAGCATCATGGCTTCGCAGACCTCGTAGGCGCTTCCCCTCACTTGCAACAGGCTCATTAAAACTGACAATGCGCCAGCCGCACCTTCACGCTCAACACGGGCGACAAGATCCCCGCCGTCGGCCTGGGCACCTGGCAGTCCAAGCCCAACGAGGTGGCGCTGGCCGTCGAGCACGCGCTGCGCGCCGGCTACCGCCACATCGACACGGCCTTTGCGTACGGCAACGAGGCCGAGGTCGGCGCGGGCATCAAGGCGAGCGGCGTGCCGCGCGACCAGATCTGGCTGACGACCAAGCTGGACAACCCGTGGCATAAGCGCGTGGCTGAGGCGATTGACCGCAGTCTGGCGAACCTGGGCGTCGAGTATGTCGACTTGTATCTGATGCACTGGCCCAGCTCGAGTATGCCTGAGGATCTCAAGAAGCATTATCCGGACTGGGACTTTCGTGATACGTGGCGGGAGATGCAGAAGCTGGTGGGCACGGGCAAGGTGCGCAACATTGGCGTGTCCAACTTTGGCATCCAGAACCTGGAGAAGCTGCTCAACGACCCCAGCTGCAAGGTATGTTGGATCCTCCCTCCCCTCCTGTAACTCTCGGGACTCAAGACTGACTGCGTGAAATCAGATCGTCCCCGCCGTCAACCAGATCGAGCTGCACCCCTGCAACCCCTCGCCCAAGCTCGTCGCCTACAACACCTCCAAGGGCATCCACAGCACCGGCTACTCGTGCCTGGGCTCGACCGACTCGCCGCTCTACACCAACGACACGCTCCTCAAGATGGCCGAGGCCAAGGGCAAGACGCCGCAGCAGGTGTTGCTCATGTGGGGGCTGCAGAAGGGCTGGAGCGTTATCCCCAAGAGCGTCACGCCGAAGCGCATCGACGCCAACTGGCAGCTGGACGGCTGGGAGTTGACGGATGAGGAGGTCAAGGCGCTGGATGCGTTCCCTGAGCGGTTTAAGGTGTGCGGCGATAAGTGGCTGCCCATTCGGGTGTTCTTTGGCGATGATGAGTAGAGTGTAGAATAGAGATAGGGGGGAGAGGAGAAAACTCACAATGTAGCCCGCCCGAAATAGACGTAAAATTCGACATGTTGAGGTGCCCTGTGATCCATCCATCCGTACATGGCATTGAGTCCTCACAGCTTTGCTTTGGCGTCGTCTTCCTCCTCCTCCTCCCTCAGCACCTCGGCCACACACCTCCGGAAGTCGGCCGCCAGGATCGCCGCCTCGTCATCGTCCAGCTCCTCGCGCTGCCCCCGCCCAAACATGGTGAAGCTCTCGCTGCGCCGCCCACTGGCGCGAATCTCCGGGCGCGGAATCAGGTGGTAGTGCATGTGCGGCACGACCTGTGCAGCCGCGGCGCCGTTGTTCTGCACGACGTTCCAGTCCTCGACGCCCGTTGCGCGCGCCATAGCCTGCGAGAGCACGCGCAGAGACGCGCCTAGCTGTGCGGCTTCTTGCGGCGACACGTCGCTGAGCTTGGGCCGGTGCGTGCGCGTGCAGAGCAGCAAGTGGCCCGGGCTTAGGGGCAGGATGTCCAGGAAGGCCATGAGGCTGGGCGTGGAGAGCACGATGAAGGCCGTGGGGGAGACGAGCTCGGGGTTGATCTGGGGAGAGGAGGCGTCTGGGGGATGGAGCGGGTCGTAGGGCGTGTAGGCGGAGGCGATGGTGCAGAAGGGACAGGACTCCTCGGGCGGTGGAGGAGAGGGGTCGAACATGGCTGGGGAGGGTTGTTTGTGAGGCTGGGGGTGAGATTGTGGTGAGAGGAAAGGAGGAAAATGTTGGTGTTGAGGGAGGGAGCTTCGAATCGAGATTACGGGATGTCCCAAGTGGGAGGAACCGAGGCTGGGGAAGTGTGGGGGGCTTTGATAGCGCTGTATGGCCTGGAGCTTCCTTTCTACAGTGAATGCTTTCAAGATCAGTGTCTAAATAATGCATAAATCTGTCATCGCATAGTAAAATGGACTCAGAATCTCGCTAGAATGCCTGTCGGAGACTGAGGCAAGTATGGAATTGATTTAGCCGAGTTTACAGCTTGCATTCCTGGATGATCCATGCAACCCACTTCTTTGCTCTAGGGTAGGGTCCTGGGAAACGAGAGAGAAGAACATTGCAGAATAGTTCACTGCATGCAACATGACTTAAACGGAAGGAAATGAAAGGAAATGGTGTATTGTATCTGCAATCAGGCCTTAGAAGCGTTTTGGAAAGTCGATATAATCTAGAAGATCTAAGGATTGGTTGTTCATCGTGCTGACTTGCAACCAGGTTCTCTTATGATGTGATAGAGCTTTCAAATCGATTGTGTACGTCATTATTTCGGCAGCTTCAAGTGTGACTAGACAGCCATTTCCTTTGTTTCTAGAATCTAGAAAGACTTAGAGAAGTTCATGTCAATGAGGCAGAAGAATGCAATTATAACTGCTGTGGCGTGTGCGCTCTCAAGTTGCGCCACAATTCCGTCACAGGTCGACCGTGAAGTTGCCCTTCTCAACCGTGAATTTACCACTAACACTCCAAACTCTCACGTCCCAACACCCAGCCATGGACCGCTTAAAATACCCTCTCCCGTTTCTTGAAGCCATTGAGACCCTTAAAGGTCTCAAGCGAACAGGATGGTGCCGCCAAAATGTCCCTGATCCTGAGAGCGTGAGCGATCACATGTATCGCATGACGTTTGTCTGTCTCGCTCACCCAGACGTGCGTCTCACGCCCACTCTGCCACTTTTCGTACTGACGACACCTTAGCTCGAAGGAGAAGATGAGATGAAGGCAGTGATGATGTGCCTCATACATGATGTCGGCGAGATTACTGCTGGTGACATCACGCCAAGCGACGGTGTTGCACCTGGTATTGCACACTCCAGCTCTACAACGAGCTTTCTGGCTGACAGATACAGAGAGGAAGTTTCTCGAGGAACAACTCGGAATAAAATACGTCTCATGTCTCTTAAAGCAAAGCAGCCCGGTCTGGGCCGAGAAACTTCCTCAGCTCTGGCTTGACTATGAGCGGAACGAGACGAGGGTATCTGCTATCGTTCACGACATTGACAGATTCGAGTGTCTCCATCAAGCGCTCATCTATCGCAAGAGATACCGCGGAAAGTGTGATTTGAACCAGTTTAAGTCTCTGCGACCCAAGATTACGGATCCGTGGCTCGTTAAGCAAGCGGAGCAAGTCATGGATGAGTGGGAGGCTCTCGACAACGAAGAATTGACCAAGACGGACATTGTCTTCGTTATAGGTAAATAGGACAGTAGTTTTCCCCGGATTCTTTCCATTGAACTAATCCGAAATTAATCAGGCGGCCCTGGCGTTGGAAAGGGTACCCAGTGTGCTCGCATCATCAAGGACTTCAATTTCGAGCACATGTCAGTCGGCGACCTTCTAAGGGAAGAAGAGAACAACCCCGACTCAATCTTTGGCGAGTTCATCAAAGAGAGCATTGAGAATTCTGTCATTGTGCCGCCCTCACTCACTATGATGCTCCTGAAGACGAGAATCCAGGCCATCCAGTCTCGTGGCAAGGGGGTTTTGATTGATGGCTTCCCGCGAAGTGTGGGGCAGGCGTCTGCCTTCGAACAGGAGGTATTGTATTAATTAGCAGGACATTTGAAAGTAGTTTGCTGATGGAACTAGATATCTGAGACATATCTTACAATCTGGCTTGACTGTTCTCCCGAGGACATGAAGAAACGGGTCGAGGTCCGCGCCGAATCTTCTAACCGTGCTGACGACAATGCAACTGCGATGGAAAAGAGACTCAAGACGTTCAACGACTCGAATCAAGAGGTCGTGGATTATCTCTCCAAAAATAACTTTCTTCGAAAGGTTCGTGTAGGAAAGGTAAAGATATACATAAGCTGACGATTTCTTAGGTTGATGCCTCCGGAACGGATGTAGAAGTATACGCTGTGGTAAAGGAGGTCTTGAAGGAAGTACTTCATAACAAGGACTAGTTGGAAGCCTTTTTGCTTTTTCAAAATAGTGTATTCTTTACGCCAAATGTTCTCAGTAATTTGAGGGTCGACCCTCCGCTGTACAAATCGTAAATGATTCCTCAAGTGCTATTAGGAGCACATGGCGTAACTAGAGTTCGGGTTGAAATCTGGAAGTAGGAATTTCCTCTTCCAAGATTTATCAAGAATTTTAGTATTTGAAATTTATGCATTGCCCATGCTTTTGGTTCCATCTAAATAGAATCCAAGAACCTTTTCCTTTTTATACCTCGTCTTATGATGATTATGATCAGTCCTGTCTTGCCGGGTCCAAGTCAATTTTCCCTATAATTCCTTCAATCTCCTTCATAACCTCAGGCGTGAGTTTGTCGAGAATCTGCAATGCTTGGACATTTTCCACGATCTGCTCGGGTCTTGATGCGCCAGTGATGACTGAGGACACATTGGGGTTCTTCAAGCACCAAGCGAGAGCTAGCTGTGACTGCGTTACGCCGAGCTTTTCAGCGATGGGCTAATGATGTGATAAATTAGCATATTGTGAGGTCTCAATTCCCATATACATATGAGGGCGTACTAGAGGGTGAAACATACCTTTATCTTGATGACCTTCTCAATCCACTGCTTCCACTCCTCGTTCCCATACCACGAGTTCCTCACCAAGTTGCCAAACTTATCCTTGCTCTCGGCAAAGCGGGAACCAGCGGGAGGCTCGTCGGGTGAATCGTTGTATTTGCCGCTCAACAACCCCATCTTGATAGGACTGAAGACGGTGAGGCCGAGGCCAAAACGGCTGTACAGGCGTTGGTACTCGCTCTCGACACGGCGACGTTCCAACATGTTATACTGCGGCTGCTCCACGATAGGGGCAATCAAGCCGAGCTCACGAGCGACACCACAGGCTTCAGCAATCTCGTCGGCTGACCATTCTGACGTCCCCCAGTAGAAAGCCCAGCCGCGGTCGATGACGTGGTTGAATGCGCGAACGGTCTCTTCCATGGGTGTGAGTCTGTCTGGTCGGTGTGCGTAGACAATGTCTACGTACTCGAGACCCAACCTATTCAATGAGAAACGAAGGCCCTCAACGATGTGTTTACGGGATAGCCCGTGGTTGTTGATGAGGATATCTCCATTGGCGCCACCCCAGTTGAGCTTGGTGCTCACAACTATGTCATTACGCTTCCATCCCAGCTTGGCAATGGCTTGTCCCATGATAATTTCGGAATCTCCATCGGCATAGCTGGATTTCCAGAAATGTTAGCTCTTCTGAAATGATGGTTTGCTCTCATTTTCAGTTGTACCTTTCAGCGGTGTCGAAGAAATTAATGCCACAATCGTAAGCCTGCTTCATGCAAGCAATTGTCTTGGCTTGGACTTGTTAGATTTTGAGTTGCAGCATGAGACAACAAACGTACTATTGTCCACATGTCCTCCGAACCTGGTTCATTGTTAGCAACCTAGGGTCCAAAATGAGTGGCCCGGCTTAGACATACGTGAGCCATCCACCCAAGCCTAGAACTGAGACGTGAAGGCCAGAGTTGCCCAATCGGCGATAGAGCATGCCGGTATTTCTGGGTTCAGGCCACGCCATGATGTGAGGGTTGATAGGGGATTTTTTGACAGCTTGAGGGAACCCTGGTACGGTTCGAGTGATGTTCTAATGGACGTCGGAGATCACGTCTTCCCAATGGGAGTGGCAGGGGCTTGTTCAAGAGGCTGACTTTGAAAATGAGGTTTAAATTTAGTAGGGCGTTCTAAACTGCTCTAATCCCAGTCACCGGAATACGGTACGCCGAATGATTCAATAATGACCAATTATTGGAACGGAATGTCCATGAAAGTCTCGGCGTGCTTGTCGGAACTTGCGTCGGAGAAATTCTCGGGGCTCAGTGAGGGGAAAGCTCCAGCATGCCATCGCCATGACATAACTGGCAGGCTTATCAGCTGACGAATTGCGTGGTCGATCCCAGAGAGCGGAGAAAATATCGCTTGATGACGGCGGTTGGACTTCTTCGAGGCTAGCTACTAATTGGCAATCCCTAGGGTCCTTGACGACATACGTGAACAGGACCAACTTGATTCTATCAACCAAGCCCCGTGGAACGAGTACATTTGTTTGCATCGGACGTTGCTATTCTCAGATCTCTCTTTGCAGCAAACATGTCCCCGCATCAGATTGAAGTCCCTCAGACTGTTGCGCTCCAGCCACAGCGAGCTAGTTGGAAAGAGGAATCTGTATACCAGATATGGCCAGCCTCATTCAAGGACTCGACTGGTTCGGGTACAGGAGATCTCAAAGGAGTCATCTCGAAGGTGGATTACCTTGAGAGCCTGGGGGTTGATATTGTATGGCTTTCGCCTATTTTTGAAAGCCCTCAAGTCGATATGGTCAGTTTAGGCGCCACCTGGAGCAAGCATGTGATGTACATGTGTTCGAGGATTATCTGTTTATATATCTTACTTACAACTCCCACTGACACTATCCGTGTCAGGGCTATGATATAAGCAATTATCGCGTGATTGATCCCCAGTACGGCTCAATCGAAGATGTTGATGAGCTGAGGGACAGCCTCCATTCGCGAGGCATGAAACTTGTTCTCGATCTCGTTGTGAACCACACGAGTGATCAGCATGAATGGTTCAAGAAATCTCGCAGTTCTCGTGACAATGAATATCGCGACTGGTACATCTGGAAGAAGCCGAAGTACGATGCCCAAGGCAACAGACTACCACCCAACAACTGGAAGAGCCATTTCCAAGGTGCGTCATCATTGAAGAGATAGGGAATAATTTGGTCTCTAACTTGTCACATATCATAGGCAGCGCATGGGAATATGACGAAGCTACAGGAGAATATTATCTTCATCTCTTCGACAAGGAGCAACCGGATCTCAACTGGGAGAACCCTGCCGTGCGCCGAGAAGTTCATGCCATCATGAGGTTCTGGCTTGATCGCGGCGCTGACGGTTTCCGTCTTGATGTGATCAACTTCATCAGTAAGAATCAACAGTTCCCAGACTCACCCAACAATGTTCTGGCTGGGTCCGAGTTCTATGCTGCCGGTCCCAGACTCCATGAGTATTTGCAGGAGCTGGGAGCGATTCTAAAGGAATACGACGCTTTTAGCGTCGGCGAGATGCCGTGTGTTCATGACACTAAGGAGATCATCAAGAGCGTCAGATCAGATCGTGGAGAACTTAACATGATCTTCCACTTCGAGCTGTAAGTATGAAACTCTACAAAGCTGCCTACTGCTGCATGTCTTCAGACTACTGACTTGATCAGAATGGATTTGGATCACGGTCCGGAGGGCAAGTTTTCTCCACGTGAATGGTCACTCTCTGAGTTGAAATCAACTGTGAACAAGTGGCAGCAATTCATGTATCAGAACGACGGATGGAACGCCCTATATCTTGAAAACCACGATCAGCCACGCTCTGTGAGCCGATTTGCTAATGACAGCCCTGAGTATCGCGTTCAGAGCGCGAAGATGCTGGCCATATTCTTGGGGCTGCAAGCTGGCACACCTTTCATATACCAAGGTCAGGAGCTTGGAATGCATAATATTCCTAAGGAGTGGCCTATGGAGGAGTATCAAGACATCGACTGTCTAAACCATTGGAGGTAAGTATCGAAAAATGCTGTCATTTCTCAGCCGCATTGATTTGTATAACTAATATCTCGGACAGGTTGAAAGGAGTCGGTGCCAGCCCAGAGGAGCAAGCACTCCTGAAACAGGAGTACCAAAAGAAGTCTCGCGATAACGCCAGAACCCCGGTGCAATGGAACGCTGATGCGCATGCTGGATTCACTTCCAACACTCCATGGATGACTGCAAACCCGAACTACACTTCTATCAACGCAGCAGCGCAAGTTGATGATCCGAATTCAGTCTTCAACTGCTGGCGGTCTGTTCTAAGGACAAGAAAGCTATACAAGAACATCATTGTCTACGGCCGCTTTGACTTGGTGGATGAAGAGCACGAGAAAGTTTTCGCTTATACGAGGACATCGAACGATGGCCAGATCTTGGTGGTCTGCAACTTCTCGACAGAACCTGTTTGCTGGGACGGGTCGCCTGAAAAGGTCACCGCTATATTGGATACAACTACCGGAAGGTCTCTAGAGAGCGTCGAGGGTGGGAAATTAGACTTGCAGGCTTACGAGGCATTGGCAGTTTTGTTAGGGTAATAGAGATACGACCAATGTAAGAGTCACAAACATGAAGATACAACCAATAAATCCTTCCTCCATAAATCTCGGCCTCGCTGTCTGGTATTGATAGCCACGGCTCCGAGTTCCGATAGCCCATCCCTTCAAGAGACGTTTAGAACTACCGAGTGGCAGCGAGAAGTAACAATTCATTTGCTCACTGCCAAAAATTGAGCCCCGAGGCCCCTTTAGTTGTATCGGCTCCGAGGTCCGACGTCTGGGATGCGAAAGCCGACACTATTTGAGGGTCATCAACCCCGGACTCCGCTCCCCACGAATACTACCCCGGCTGGCAGACTTCTCTGGGGTAGATCTTACTCTATATTGACTAGATTAGATCCCGTTTGCCAAATGGCAGTGGAGCTAATAATGAAACGAACTCTCCGGGATTTTACACGCCTTTTCCAGAGAGAATTAACTCATCAGTCACTACGATTATAAATGGGAAGCATGGCATATAGCAAACACTACGTCAAGCCCACCCACCCCAATTCTCGCAGACTGTAAACATGGGTCTGTCTAAAGTCTTACACTTGGCTGCTGTGATAGGATGCCTGGCCAGTGGCTCCCTGTCAGCGCCCTCGAGCCGGCCAAACATCGTCGTCATCATGAGTGACGACCAAGACCTCAAGCTAGGCTCTATAACGGCGCAGCCAACTGTTCAGCAGCTCATGAAAGAAGGGTTGACAATTCAAAATCACTTTGTGACAACCGCTCAGTGCTGTCCTAGCCGCACATCCTATCTTCGTGGACAGGCGGCACATAATACCAACATGACACATGTCATTGCGCCAGGGTAAGCCCGGATATCACGAAACTAGTGATCACGCTTCTGCTATAATATGTACTGATATAATGATGTTGTGTTGCGCAGTGGTGGCTATGAAAAGTTCACCTATAGCGGCTTGGACAAGGACTATTTACCTCACTGGCTAGGAGCGGCTGGATACGAGACGGAATGTAGGTGGATAACGGCACTGCCATTTCCGCGTACCACTTCAATACCTATGCTTAATTTTCAGCTTATGGCAGATATTGGAAAGTTTATGAATGGATACAACCTGTTTGCGTATACCCCAAAACCAAAGGGGTGGGATCATGCAGACTTCCTGGTAAGAGGAGTGCTTCTAATCCGTGCCACCACTCGAATGATCAATGTAATTGATTCAACATAGATAAACCCTTATACGTACGACTTCAACAACGTGGTCATGTCGATGAATGGCGAGACTCCCGTCTTCTACAAGGGGTTTCACCAGATTGACGTTATCCGTGCCAAAGCGTAAGTTTTATCTCCTGCTCTACATCCAATGCCGAATTGGTTCTCAGAATCTTTGGAATATTGACTACATTGCGGTTGAATATGGCTAATCATAATATTGATTTCTCAGCTTGGCGAGGCTGGACTACTTGACCTCCCTGGATAAGCCCTTTTACATTCAAATTGCTCCCTCTTGCCCACACGCACAGAGTGATGGCCCAACTGTTCCTCCGGTTCGCCACATGTGGTCCTTCAATGATGAAAAAGCCCCTAGAAACCCCAATTTCAACCCTGATAACGATCTACAGAATCAGAAAGTTTCTTGGGTCAAGACGCTTCCTTATATGAACCAATCTGTCATTGACTATGTTGATTGGCAGTATCGGAGCCGACTACAGTCGCTCAAGGGCGTGGATGAGCTAGTGGAGGATGTTCTCTCCAAGCTTAAAGAGACAGGGCAACTGGACAATACTTATGGTGAGACGAGCCTTTCAAAATATTCAAGCAGTTCAGTCTGACACTTTGACCACAGTTATCTATACTAGCGACAACGGATTTCACATGGGTACACACAGACAGATTGGCGGCAAGGGCCTTTCATTCATCGAAGATACCACAGTGCCAATGATCATTCGAGGTCCTGGAATCCCCAAAGGAAAGGTGACCAAGGTCCCGAGCACACACATCGACATGGCACCAACCTATTTGGAGATTGCCGGGGTTCCAGAGGAAAACTTTCCACCGTTCCTGGATGGCCGTAGCTTACTTAAAGAATGGAAGGGTCAGGAGAACGCCAACAAGGCAGTTGCTAAAGAAATTATTAACGTGGAGATTTGGGGCTCTATTGATAATGCTGCAAACCCCGATTACGCGCATACTCAGGCAAACAACAGCTACAAGACTCTAAGAATTGTTGGAGAGGACCAGGCTTATTTGTTCACGAGGTGGTGTGACGGCAATGCCACGGAGTTATACAACACAAATGTGAGTTGGTACCTAGAGACGTAAAAATTCAGATAATATGCTAATTCTTCACGTTGATAGGACGACCCATACGAGCTCATAAATCTTGCTATAAATCCAAACCCAGAAACCATAAGACTTATGCTCCGTCTCAACGGTTTGTTGCTTGTCACAAAGTCTTGCACTGAAAATAGTTGCCGGAAGCCATGGTCAATTCTGCAGCGAGAATCCGGCGGCCACTTCAACACTCTCACTGAGGCCATGAACGTAAAGTATGACACATACTTTGCTTCCCTTCCTCAAGTTGGGTTCCAGGAGTGTCTTTTCGTGCAATTCGCCCCTAATGAGATTCCCTTCTACCCGCCACAAGCCCAACAGGAGCTTGGGATGGAATACAGAGGCGAAACAGATGATTACCCAGTTCACAACACAAATGGGACAAAAACACCTGGTAATGGAGCTCGTATGGGGACCGCCGCTCAAAGGTACACCACTTTAGACGACGTTATGGCAACGGCGCGGAACTTGACGGAGAGCGAAATCGGATCGCCAATCTTGTGTACTGCTCCAGACTATTGCGGAATCAGTGCCTAATATTTAGGACTTGGAATGGGAGAGCAAATCCCTGCTCAAGCACCAAGAATTTGGTCAGTCTTTCCTTTTTGGAGAATTCTGGGTAGAGATAGAAGTACATTGTGTGAGAGAATTGAGCGGGCACAGCGATATGCTCTGATCAATGAAGGCACATATTGGTTTCTGTCATGCGGATACCCTCTCGATCTCAAACAAGGCACGCAGTAGTTATCATGGCGCTAAACTAATTCCTAGAATTCAGATAGAGAAACTGCCACATTAATCCATGCCTCCTCGCTTACCCCAGGAGGATCATGATATGTGGCACTGGCAATGGAGGGTTTGTTTGACCTAGTTTCACTCCTGTGATGCCATTTCCCCCTTGCAGAACACTTCGAGGACTTACAAATATACGGTCCAGTCTCATCGCCATCATGTTAGGGAGGCTATGAATGGGGGCTCAAGAGGCCATCGAGGCCTAGCTGATTTTGGCCAAGAACGTGTTCCGCGGGTTCTATGTCTTCCCCCACGTAAGAGGAGCTCGCATGCTAGGGGGTTTAGTAGGAATGGCACGTTTCAGCGGCGATGCGCTCACTGACGCCATACAGGTCATCGTTGAAAGTAAGACAGGCAGCAAAGAGACACTATTGATGGATACTTGGGAAGATTCCTACAAGAAGATGTAGGTCTCCGCGTTGCGAATCTACGTGTCTCCTACATCCATTGAAGTAACTACTGACCTTTGGAAAAACATCTGATCAATTTGTGTGTGCTATAAGGACTGCGGATACCGAGTCGCGGCTTTTGCGATCTTACCGTAGCAATAGCGAGGAAGACTGCCACGCATGCATTTGGGAGGCAGGGAGAGCTACTTCGGCAGCTTCAACCTTCTTCCCGTTAATCAGATTTGGGAACCCGACTGTCGAGCATGTCGACGGCGCCATCGCACAAAACAACGCGACACGACTTCTCATGCGCGAGATCGAGAGCGTATGAAGCTTAGGGGCTGAAATCAGACGTGTGCTCAGCCTTGTCACCGCCGCCTCCGAGCCCAAGAAGCTCAGTTCGAAGGGCCACAAGATTCTCATGGCCTGTAAGAAGCTGGCAACCAGCGCTGAGAATACTTCCCGAGAGTTCAATAAGGACATTGGGGAGAAGCTGCAGAATGAGGGCAAGAACTTCCGCTTCAACGTCGTGCAAGATCTCTAGGTCATCGGGTTGGAAGAGTGGCAGACGTTTGACGCCATGGATCGTAAGGGAGTATAGAGGGAGAACAGCTAACTTCAGAAGCTTTCAAGATATTAGCAGTTTGATTACTGTGATAACTAAAGTCTGGGAACGGCGTATAATTATGACCCAGAACGGAAACAAAATATCAAGACAATAGTCGGTGAAAGTGACATATGGCCCATTCCTTGATCCCCCTCAGTCCCAGTGGTGGGACCAAAACCAGGTATGATAGAGCCAAGAACCCCTAGGACGCAACAAAAAAAGTCCATAAAGATGGATTGTGATCCTGAATCTCAACGACATTCATCCCAAAAACGGATGAGACGTAAGACAGCGGAAGGAAGAGGTACGCCAGCTTGGTGACATACTCGACTCGCTTCGTTTGTTCGATGGATCTCTGGGCCTCCTTTGCTTGGACTGCGCTTGCGAGAAGCGTGCTGATAGTGATGAAGCTCTTTTGTAGCCTGCCGCACCGACCAAGCAGTATTGAGTGTGCATATAGTAGCGGATGATCCTTCTCACTCATCATCGAGCTCTTGATCCCAGTGGCTAAGTCATCGTCTAAGGAATGCTGGGATGCTACTACACTGCGAGACGGATGGTTTGATAGAGCTCGTCTCGTGGTTTCCTGACTCTGAACTATGTGCTCCCGAAGCCGTATGAGGAAGCAGATGTTGCAGCGGAGCTGTTCGATAGCCGCCAATGCTCTGGTGCCAGACAATTTCGAGTTTCGGTGGTCCAACATATTGAGAACCTGGGACCATGAGCTAATCGCAGCTCCAATTACTCCATAAAGTACCTGGATAGGGAATTCTGGATCTATTGGAGTGTTGCCTGGTAGGAAAATATCCCCGACCTTGTCTCTGATCTCATCCATGATGCTATCGTGCGGCGCGTTTTCGGATAGGTTGATGCTGTAACTAACCGCTGGATGGAGTGCAGCTGCACCCCTGCGTCCATTATCGAATTCGACCCATTTAGCTAGCCATCCAGATCTGTCTGTCCTGATATTGTCGGTGAGTAAAAGTGCTGTGGCGATGGTCAGTTAAGACAGCCAAACTGATTGGGAACCAGTTAAAATACCTATGCCACCTTTACCAATTGTGAATGTTACCCGGTGCTCAACGGTGAAATAACGATCGTTGTGTATGTCAAGCCTTCGCACTCTTTCAGACTGATACTGTTTCTTTACAAACAATTGTTCTTCGAGCGTCTGGATATGTGCGTCTGCCTTTGCCTGTATTTCTGCATCAGGCTTGTCTAGCCGAGCGCTTGGGAAACTTCCTAGAGTCGTGCATTGTATGTGGTATATGGTATCGTCGGCAAGCGAGACTGAGGGGAGTTCAAAAGAGGTAGGTAAATCGCTCGTAGCACGTTCTAGCTCAAGGTGGCCGATGAAAGCCTCAGGGCGTATGCCATGCTCAAGCCCAAGTCGTTCAATGGAGTCTGGGGCAATGAGGCCCGGTACATGCCTCATCCAGCAGCGGCCCTGGTTGTCTAAACCTCTGTCTGAAGCGGGTGAGAGTGGTCTTTCGAAGAAATCATCTATCCGCTGCTGGCTAGGATATTCTGGCGCTTGCTCCAGGTACGCTGTTAGAGCCCTGAGGTATAATGCTGAGCTAGGGTGTTTGTTTATCAACGAAGAAACGTAGGAGCGATAGGTGCCTGGCCAGGCCGCCGCGGTCGAATTGTTGCCGGATGTTGCCATAGTGCTTACCCTGTCAGGGCCAAGAATAATAGGGGGCAAGGCGACATTAAGTACTAGACGTCAAAGAAACCGCATGGGTGTCTCCTTGTAGAGCCGCCTTGGATTTGCCTATTCGTGAGTCTACTTTTCAGGGGTTCTTGGTGGGCGCTTCCATTAAGTATCTCTGTTATTGGGTGTTTCGTTACCTATGAGGCGCGGTTCAGTTCCGCGTACTCTCTGGCATACCTCGGCCAGTTCGAGGGCTGGACTCTTGGCGGTGGAAAGCGGTCTGGAACAATACTTGTAATACAACTACAGGGGCGACAAGGCAGCACTGTCACAAGGCAGCACTGTCACATCGACGAATTCAGAATTGTTGAAGGCAGTGAAATTGTTACTACTCCTACTCTGCCATACGGTGTGCATCAAAAGGATTGCGAAGTGTAAAATCTTCTTCTAGTAAATATCATTTAGTAAGCCGCAGAAAGCTGTAACTGTCAATGTGACAATGGTATGCTTTCTTACATTGTTTCCTCTTCATCGAAACCTCAAATAATCATGACGACCACAGTATCTTCCTGGGGCGCATGTCCATTTCGGGCGTCATCATGGACAAGGACCTGGTGACGAATGACAGGAGCCCCAGCCTCCTTGTTGGGCTTCCACCATTTCTTCCAGGGCTAGGTGACACCTGTCTGCTGCGCCTTGCCGGCGTCGCGCTGAGCATCGGAGGCCATGACACCACCTAGAACACAAGGGTCAGCGACATGAAGGAGTCGAGTGCCTGACAAGGCGATCAAGCAAGGCAGACTCAGATGTCATACAGTGATGAGGGCAAAAGCTATCAGAGCGTGGTGATATGGTGTGGCAAGAGGAATATCGGCTCACTTGGTCTGGAGTATGGAGAAGGAATTAGCCTGGGCAAGGCAGATTGGCGACTAGAGATATAATAATAAATATATTTATGAGACAGCAGACTTCCATGTGTGTACGTACTTGTACTCGTATAGGTTTTCAAAAAGAGTCTGGTGCTGCAATCCTTCGGGTCTGCAATGATCAAGGGTAGCGCCATGTGTGACTGCGCGCGATAACTTCACAGGTTATGATAGGTTTTCTCATCGAATTGTCACACGCCGCGTTACAGCCACCTGAATCGTCTCTCGCACTGTGATGCCTTGTACTCCTGGAGATGTCGGGTGACTAAGTTGCAGCCAATGAGTCGCCGCCACGGCAGCGTTGTTGATCCCCGCGAGGTGAATAGTCTGGCGAGATCCTATTGGCTCACTAAGCGAGTTTTCAGTGACTTTTTGGAGGCTCAAATAACGACGTCTGATGGAGTAACGTTCCGCTGAGACGGGCGTCACCATCGGTGAGCAATGGTGACGAGTCAATGGTTGGCATTTTCAACCAGAGTGATGTTTGGCAGCGGTCGGCCCGGTGAGGCAATAGAATGCTAACATGGTCCAACGGGAACGGCTCTCAATAAGACCGAAATTCTTTCCGTGTGTGTGTGCTCCTGGGATGAAGCCGGTCCCCTTATGTCTGCCTCCGCCTTCGAAATGCTGCTCTTCGATAGCCAAATCTTGGAAACAGTCCGGACCTTGGCTTGGTAGTGTCTGCATCTATTGTTTCTTGTATGCCATTCTCTGGCGGGGGAGACTCCGTCCTCCTGACCCCTCGAGACTGAGGGCCATGCGCGTTGTGACATCGAAGGTTCTGGCGGAAGCCTCCGGGCTTCCGACCTTTGAGTACGCACTTTTGGCATTATATCATCCTGTGCGCTTAACTAACTTGAATCTCAGTGTAGTTACTGTCGGGAGCCTCAAGAGTAACGATGACGCCATCGACCCCTATGCGTGGCTTCCTAATTTTGGACCACAGGCAGAGGCCAACTTGAAACTGATGGTGTTCAATACCGGAGAACACGTCGCAAAGATGGAAGCAAAGCAGAATTTTAGGATCGCCCAGTTAGCTGAAAGATTGTTGGAAGAGCTTTACACGGAGATTATTGACATGAACCAACAAACACAGCACGACCGGGCTGGACAAGACAATGAGACTCGTCGGATTATTTTGGTAGGCTACTCCTTTGGAGGCCATGTGATCAAAGAGGTAGGCTCTTTCACTTCAATGAAAGGATGCCCAGCATTTAATACTCATGATGAACCTAGGCTCTTCTTATATCGAAGACACATCCTATCTACTACAAGGTACTCGAAGCGGTAGATGCAGTGATGTTCCTTGGTGTAATGCACTACGGAGGACATGCCACCATACAAAAGCACATCGATTTCGCTCTTTCCAGCGAGCTCTCGAAGAACAAATCACTCTGCAACCTCACACGACATTATTTTTCCCAAGAGGAAAACTTGATCCAGTATAAAGACACATGCGATCGATTCTATGACTCCTTCGCGAATATTCAGATCATGACTTTCCACGAGACTAGTACGACTAGCATTTCTTTGTCGTTTGGTATTAAAAAGAATCTTGTCGTAAGTAGAGAGAGAAAGGCAAAATGCTTTACAAACCCAGCTAAATCGTCTCTAGATTGTGAACCACGATCTGGCCAGCCGGGTGCAACAAATTCACGAAAGGTGCCGTGTAGTCGGCGTCGAAATCGACCACTATACGATGACCTCATTCCCAACCCCAAACTCCGTATATGCAAAGAAGCTGGGGGAAGAGTTTCAGAAACTGCTTTGGGCCGTATTGAAAAACACACACCATACACCGGGCCAGTGTGTGTACGAAGTTAGGGCATCTCGGGATCGAGTCGAGTCACTTACACAGGAAAATGAGACAAGTGATAGGCCCCTCCCCAAACTCCCTGATAAGAAACCCCAAACGAAACCCCGTAAGCAGCAACGATCAGTCCGTAAGTTTCGATCCACTAAGAAAGGCCTTAGAGACTTGCACTGACCAGCCTAGCACAACCGAGAGTCGACTCACTCCCAGTGGAAATCCCTCGATCTGACTCCTTTGGAATTCCCAATGAACGATCTGTTAAGTTACCCTGCCTGATGACCTGGCCATACGAACGAAACGACAAATTCGTTGGCAGGGATGAAATAATCAGAAATATCAAGAGCGCGCTTGATCCTGATGAGGACGCTGTGAACGACACTAAGAAAGACGGCGATGGGAAGGTGAAACGCCATGCTCTTGTGGGCAAAGGAGGAGTTGGGAAAACTCAAACCGCTTTGGCCTACGTATTTGGCAGCTTTGGAAAATTCCAAGCGATCCTTTGGGCCCAGGCCGAATCATCGGCAAAGCTGGCACAGAGCTTTACAGACTTCGCACACAAGCTCGGCTTGGTCAGCAATCGAACAGACCAGCAGGAGGCAATTGCCGTAGCGAAGAGGTGGTTTTCTACCACAAGTATGCACCCCTGCGTAACTAAACCTGCACCTCTCTTAGGACCTGCTGACATATTCTAATCTAGAGGTCCCTTGGCTAGTAGTTTTCGACAACGTGGACCGTGATCGCCAGGATCCGCGGGACAACTTCAAACTTCTCCTCGAGTATTGGCCAAGCAATACGCGTGGATCCGTTCTGATCACGACGCAACACCAGAAGTGTACAGATATCTATGCTCCAGACTATCAGGAGCTGGATAGGCTGGTCGAAGAAGATGCACTGGAACTCTTATATCGCGAATTAGAAGTCCCGAGAAGTGAAGGTGCAGAGCATGAGGAAGCCAAAGAAATCGTGAGGCGCGTCGGCTGGCTTGCCTTCGCAGTGAGTCAGATTGCTTGGATCATCCGCAGCAAATCATACTCCTTCAGTGAATTTTTGCTAGTTTACGGAGAAAACAGCAGGAAGATGATACTGGATACCGAACCCGTGCCAGGCCCGACATCGCATTATTCATACAGCCTTCAAACAGTGTGGAAAATGCAGTTTGAAGACCTCCAGCCAAATGCTAAGGCATTGATGGGAATAGTCTCGTTTCTCGACCCAGATAAGATCAGTGAAGACCTACTCCTCAAAGGTCTATCACAAAGTGCTCATGGACGGCACGAATTCTTTCGTCAACCGGTCGGTTTTTTAGAGAGCAGAGGGAACCTCACCGGGAGTCCTCTTGTATCCAGGAACAAACAATTGAAGGTCATGTGGGTACATCGGCTCGTCCAGGAGATGTTCCATATGCGTATGGAACCTGAGTCTAGACAAGAGGCCTTCGAGACAACATACGAAATGATTCTCTCCGTCTGGCCGAAGATGCCCTGGCATGAAAGGAGGCAGCACAAGTTTTGGACGGAACAAGAGACTAAGATCCACCACATTGTTCGACTAGGTGAAGTCTATTATGCTTCGGTCAACCAGGACGAAAATAAGCTGCGGGCTTCGGCGAATTTTGCAGAGCTTCTATATCAAGGTGCATGGTAAGTTCTACAATCTCTACCTCAGCGACTACATGGAGTTCGTGCAAGCTGACGCAGGAGTAGGTACTATGTAGAACGTGGGTTCCTTGCCTCTGCAGAATCTCTTCTGGAGATTGCCAAAGATATCTGTGAGAATCATATCGAAGACTCCGAGCTTATCCTTGCGGATATTTACGGGGGGTATGGGGCCATTGACTCCGAGAGAAACCGATTTCAAGAGACCCGAGACGATTTCGAAAAGCAATACAAGTATTTGCTGAAAGCACTTGAAAAGGGCCTCTGGACTCGTCCCCATGCCAGAGAGGCCTTAGCCCTAGGTGGTCTTGCCCAAGGGCATGCTGGACTTAACGAGCTTGAGAAAGCCGAGGAGTATTACCACAAGTGTATCGAGGCTTGGAAAGAGTGTCCCGGGGAGCCTACAATATACCAATCACATCTAGCCACATGCTTATGCTTTCAGGGAAAGCTGGATGAAGCGGAAAGAATTCTGATAGATGTTATAGAGAAACGCGCAAAGTTGTACGGAGCATGCGATACAACATCCTACAGGTAATATCTTTTTGAAGTCCGTGTATGAATTTGCTGACGCCTTCTTAGAACTGGGCTTCTCTATTACTCCTTGGGAAACGTTTTGCGCCTTCAGACACGTTATGATGATTCTTACGAGGTCCAGAAAGCATGCTTGGAAATGTTCCGTGAGACGTGCGGAGAGGAGCACCATTGTACCGCTGATGCCTGGTACAAGGTAGCTTGGCATGTTCAATACAGGGCACGAACTACGGAAGAGTACGAAGATGCAATGTGGGTGACCTCAATTGTCCCAGATGTTGAATCATGAGGAATCGTCGGGGTCTATGCTGACAATTGTCAAAGAAAGAATCACGATGCGGCGCTGGAAATCTATAAAGACAGTGCCGAGTATGACAATGAGATAGCTAGGACGCTTTACATGCAAGGAATGGCATACCAGGAGATACATCAATTAGAAAAGGCAGGAGAGAATTTTCGGAAAGCAGAGGATCTTCGGCGAAAGATCATGGGAAGTTCGTACACGCCATCAATTGGCGAAGAGAGCTACGATAAGCTGGTCAATTTCTGGTCTCGCTGAGTCTCAGCTTGTATAATAGTACGTCGTCAACTAGATTTGACTATCATTCATTTGAAAGCTGCAACCCGGACTTCAATGCTTTCCCTGCGAGGACAATCGGAATTGGCTAACGGGTTGTTGAATGCTGTGTGAAAAGCGCCTGATAATAGAGTGAATAATTGATCTTCCTGCTTCTGGAATTTTCGGGACTTACGAGGTTGATCTCCAGTGGGAACATTAATGTTCCGCCAAACCAAGATTTCGTCCTTGCACTGATCTTTGAGATAGAACCATTGGTGACTTGGATTTGACATCAAGACTTCATCCTCACCGACATGGTTCTCATACACAATGTCGTTTTGCCGAATATCATTCTCGACGTCAAGGGATTGGAAATCACAAAAAGCTAAAGGCCAGTCCGGCGTAGTTTCGTCCTTGATCGGACGCCAGATGCTAGATTATACGGCATTAGCACGGGCCAAATGAGGCAGCCACAGACAAGGGCCATACTTGAGCATGTCCCATGAACCATCGAGAATGTTCTTGGACTGAGAGTTGCTCAATTCTCGACGTAACCTCTGAATTGCTCCTTCAAGCGAGTAATCGACATGTGCTTGAGCGAGAGGCTGTGCATCAGGCACTGAAACTCCCTTTTGGCTGGGATACATCTCACTTCGCCGACGGACCTGCAGAAGTTGCAACGAATTCCGACAATTAGCATAGACTCTAGTGGGGATTTGAGTTGAGTAGCGCTTTACCTCGTAGTCAAAGAACGCGAATGCCTTGTACTGTGAGAATGTCTGATGCAAGGCCGCTTGGAGCTCCGCGAAATACGTTGTGCGAATCTTATCGCGAGAACTGAAATCGGGGTACTCCAACGAAGTAGGGACCTTCAGGTAGGTGAAGCCCTGGATCTCTATGGAGGGCGGCTCAGGGAAATGTCGCATATTGCGAATCGTGACCGAGGACGATTCTCCTACGTGGTTGGAGACTTGAGCGCCCTCAATATCGTCGACCGGGAAGCTAATAATGTATGGCTTCTCATGCTGAAACTTGCTATCGCAGGAGAAATAAGGAATATCTGCTACGACATATGCCATTTCGAGAGATGCAGCAGTTGTTGGAGTAAGGATCGCTCGAAGAGATTCTCACAAGATCCCACGAGACATACGCACGAGAAGACACGAAGTACAGGGGAAGCTTAGCAATCATATTCCAAGCGACTCGTTCAACTGTTAGTATGTTGGGGTCCGAGGATCACACAGATGCACACAACCGAGTGTCTCACAAAGAACCTGAGCGTAGAGTCTTGGGTGTTACGTCTGGTAATGCACAGGTAGATTGTGGTAACCAAATTGTAATTGATAGCTGAAGCTATTCTAAAGGAGTGTCTTCTGAGGTACTGAACCTCAGTCTATATACTTGGGTATGTGCGGAAGTTCACATAGTTCACCCAGTGAACTTGGTGAACTTCTTTCTGGGTTCACTGGAGTTCACCGTCGAACCGCCGTGACCTTTTCATTATTGGTCGGATTCTGTGGGCCTGGTCACGTGTTTCCGAGAGGAATTAGTTGGGTTGTGACACTATAGGTTTAGGGCACTTAGGCCTTATATAATCCACCTAAACATATAGGGCATCTTATCACATGCAGCTGATCTATAGGGTAAGGTAGTGAGGGCAGGTGCGAGAGAAAGTCGGGAAGGAAGGAATGAGAGACTCGGTGAGCTGGGGGCCAAGCTCCCCCCCGAAATTCCTGAGGCGCCCCGTCTGTGCCGCTGCCCCGTGCCCGTACTGTGCGGCTGGTAACCACCGCACTGGCTCGGTCAGGTATGTCACGGCCCAACTCGGCTTCGCTTGCGAAGTTGCCTCGTTGCCTTGCTGCCTCATTCTTGCGGTACGTATCACCGTCACCGTCACCTCGGAGCCGATTCTGCCTTGTTTCTCCAAGGCGAGTTTCCTCGGACTCGAGCTCTCAGGCTTACCGCTCCTGTATCTCACCTGAGGCGTAGGTCAACTCATGCACCTTAAATATCAGCCGGCTGAGTACCTAAGACTCCCGTGCCTGTCATAGCTCTCTGTGTCACCAGTACCTCTTGAAGCACTATTGTTCCTTCCTTCCATCTACCTTAGCGAGACGGGATTAAAGTGGAAGAAGCTTTGGCCTCATCTTTTTTCCCTGTTGGCATTCTCGCCTCAACTGAGCAGCATAAGGCAGATGCGCATGAGCGCGAGCCCATCTTCAAGTTGATGAATTTCGTTCGATCCCTATTTAAAAGAGCTAGCCATTCGAAGACCGTCGCCAGAACCATTCGAAGACCGTCACCAGAACCATTCGAAGACCGTCATCAGAACCATTCGAAGACCGTCACCAGAACCATCGAGACCATGACCATTGTTGCGCCACAACTTCACCGCGCCCTAAATGGTGATTATCTTGTTCATCCTCAGGCACTGGCAAGTCATCCCAGTTGCTGCAAGCGCGGGTCAGAAAACACGAGACACTTTCTTAAGGTATGGGAATCCGCCAAAAAAACCGTCTCGTATGGGAATCCGCCAAAACCGTCTCGTGTTTTCTGTCCCCCGAAGCCCGTGCGACGCTAAAGGCTGACTGAATCACGGCTAGGGCACTGTTTTATCACCTCCTGTGAATCGCCAAGTCGTTCCCTTCGTCTTGCTGTCACCACTGCACGGCGACTTGGCCCGTTCAGATATCCTGGAGACCGTCAATCATTTCTCACGCAATGATGATGTTTTCTCAGCTGATTTCCTGACCGAATACCTAGGGATACAAAGACTTGGAACGGCCTCGAATGTTCACGCCGATGATCTCCAGGACCTGGACACGCTTGTTGGAAATTGGAATATCAATGAAATCCTTGATGTCGTGGTTGACGGAGATCCCTTACCAGCGGGGCCCTATTTTCTCCAAGGAAACACTATTCATCAGGCCTGGAAGTGCTACGCGGATGACCTAGATGCTTTCTCTGTTGCGGTCTATCCGCAAGACGTGAAATCCAGAAACACGACGTGCGTATCTACCATCGACTTGGATGATAATTCGGAGCGCTGATTCTCCCCAGGTTCTCCCCCCTTCCCTTTTTGGAGTCCGAGGGAGTGTGGAAATATGTCTCAGTCCCCAGCAAACTCTATTACTCTCCGAGTGAGGCCAAGCCCCTTGATGGTAAGCGTATAACCATCAAAGACAACTACCGCCTATCAGGGGTGAAGTCCACCATGTCAAGCCGACCCTACGAAGCAACGTACGGTGCAGACAATGTCACGGCAGACTTCGCCCAGAACCTGATCAGTCTCGGGGCCATCATTGTTGGCAAGTCGAAGATGTCTGCATTTGCCTCCGCCGAGGAACCCACGGATCAGTGGGTAGATTTCCACGCCCCATTTAACCCAAGAGGAGACGGGTATCAGACTCCGGCAGGAAGCTCCAATGGCGCCGCTGCTGCGTTGTCGGGGTATCCATGGCTCGATTTCTGTATTGGAACAGATAGTAAGTGGCGGACTACAGCTCCTTCACAGAGTTAGAGACTGATGAAATTTGTAGCTTCTGGAAGCATCCGCTATCCGGCCGCCATTTGTGGACTGTATGGCCTCAGATATTCATCTCACACGGTGTCGACGGAAGGTATCCAGCCGTGCTGCAGGTAAACAGCCTAACCCACGGGCAATGCACTGGACTGACAAGCCAGGGAATTCGATGCCATCGGCTTGCTGGGAAGAGATTTGCAATCGTTCCATGACTTCGTGGCTGTTACATCAGAAAAAGGCGTCAAAGACATCAGCAAGGTTAGTTTGTGGTGTTGATGTAGGGATAAAATGAATGCTAACTGAATCACAGTACCCCCGGAGAATTCTGTACCCCGAAGATTTCCTTCCTTACACGAAAGAACCGGTCCAAGCCATCCTAGAAGAGTTTGTACAAAAGCTCGAGCACTTCTTGGGTGTGAAACGCGAGATCGTCAACATTGCCAAAGTCTGGGAGGAGAGGCCTGCTTCCGAGGGTCAGGGCAAGACCTTGAAAGAATTCTTGAACGAGGTGACCATCCAAAATATGCTTCCCAATCCCTAGATCTGTTAATTGATAGCATTTGTGCCATAGACAGGGTATTATCCATTCTATTACGACGGCTATCAAGAGTACGAACAATTCCGTCAAGACCACCGCAAAAAGTTTGGTAAAGAGGTTTACGTTGGCCCTTACATGAGATGGAAGTGGTATGAACACCATGAGTAATTGGCAAATCTAATATATAGACTAACGCGGTGTCCTCAGGGAAGCCGGTTCCAAAGTGACTCTGCAGCAGAAGGAGCAGGGACTGAATGAGGGAAGTATTTACCGGAGCTGGTTTGCCGAGAACATCCTCAAGCAAGATCCCACGACAGGTTCGACGGCTATCCTGATAATGCCACTGAGCTGTTATGCTCCTGATTACAGAGACAACATTCACAAGTTAGTACAGCGTATCCTGCTTTCGGGTTGGGAATGCTAACCAAATCATTTCGTAGGGAGCCAGGCTCTCTGCCCGCCCACAGCGAGAACTACCTTGCATCCATCCTCCGATTTCCTCAACTAGTCATCCCGGGTATGGGTTAGCCCGCAACAAGTTAAGACGTAGGCTAATAAGCCTTTTAGTTGGCCAAGTTCCATACGAGTCCAGCGCTACAGGTCGAACTGAGCATCATCCCATCACCGTATCTTTGGTTGGGGCAGAAAGTGGGCAAAAGCCTCCTTAGGCTGCATACGTATGCTGATGAAGAAATACAGAGAGTGATCTTATGCTCATAAACCTCGCAAGAGAAACAATATCTCATGCAGGTTGGGGGGAGAAACTCCTCACTGGTAGATACACCTGGGAGTTGGGAAATGGTACGAGGAATGTGAGAGATGACTACGAATATAGGGCCGACAAGCAAGATCCGCTTCAGCAAGTCCTTGGCACTGAGCACCTTTAATGGCGGTTAGGTATCTAGTCTAGAATGAGAATCACGACACAGGTTTGATCATGATGAGGGTTAGGTAGCGGCTAAAGTATATCATTTGTTCACTGAAATCCTGCTCGAGGACTCTCAAGCAAGCACCCATCCTAAGATACATGGATCAGAAGACCAACGACACCACTTTTCCACTTTAAAGCCCCAATGCCTGCTTTCTACTCTTACTATTCAAGTCAAGGTAGGGCGCCTCACCCAGAGAGCAAACCCGGTCTCCAGCTCGAGCCTCAGCGTAGTCATATGTTGCGCAATGCCACATACTGCGATTATCCCAGATCGCCATGTCGTTCTTCCTCCACTTGAAGCGGACCTGTGCGTCGTGGTTTTGGGTCACGAGGTTGAAGAGGTAACCGAGCAGCATATCGGACTCGTCCTTGGTGACTCCGTTGATGCGCTTGGTGAAGCCCTTGTTGACGTAGACCGACTTCCATCCGGTTACCGCTGTCATGTCTGGTTAGCATTGGAAAGATTGGGGGTGTGGACAAAGCACGTACGATTTGTGCGGATGACGGGGTGGACTGATGCCAGATTTTCGCCTGTATTCAATGGCGAGCCGCGGATGCCTTTGCGAATGGGGTTTCCGAGACGTCGTGCCTCGTCGTGGAAGAAGTTCGCATCGTGCGTCGCGGTAAGACCCTCAAGGAAGGTCTGCATGTTCGGGGAGAGCCTGTCATAGATCTCATACCCAGAGGCCCACAGCTACTAAGTGTCAACACAATCTCGAGTCTTGAGCTTTAATTTGGTAAGTTGTTGTTATAGGGAAACGTACAGTATCACCTCCTGTGGCAGGAAGCGTGTGAATCTTCAGCATAGCGTAGTCTGACGGCACCGCTTCGAAGGAGATGTCGGTATGCCAGCCAGCACTGGCAAACCGGCTGACATCACTGAGCTGATGAGTGAGGCCGCCACCCTTCTTCTGCTTCTCGCTACTGATGACACTGACTTGGTCGCCGAGCTCACTACCTTCCTCAGTCAAGGGGTGGACATGGAGACCAGACGAGTCAGGCTACAAGAAACTAATTAGAAGGAGGATGGTGTAATGAGAGAGTGAAGCCTTACGCATCCGGCAACTTCTGTCAATCGAAGGCAGAAGGCCTTCATCTGTTCTGGAGTGACCTCTTGGTCACGAAGAAATACGACTCCTCGCTGAGAGACTTAGCGGCAATTGTTAGTACGGCCTTGTTTTGACAGTGTGCAAATACGACATCGGAACATACCTATGCTGGCAATGTCCTTCATCATGGTGTCGTCTGCCGCAAGCAGCTCGGTCACCTGAAGGCCTTCATACTCTCGGCCAAGGACAGGGGTCACATCTGCGTAGGTGAACCTCTCAAGGGAACCAGAATACACTAGCGGCTGAGTACATCGCGTCCTAGCGGTAGGGTTGCCACCGACGATGTTACTGTCAGTGGGCGGCTGCACGGCTGAAGGCATGGTGAAGAATGATTGAGAGAAAGATAAGAGCAGTGATAGTGGAAGATGTTGCAATTGATGCTGGATCTTAGCTGCTCAGTGTGGAGCTTGTTAGTCTCTTTGGGAGGAAGTCTGGCTGTATTTATCAACCGCCTGTCAAACGAGTTCTCGTCGGCCCGAGAAGGGAGCGTTTTAGACACACGAAGACAGTCTACGTTCCCCCGCATGACCGCGTCGGAGGCGATATTCCTTGGGTCCGGCTCTCCCGTTGGCGTATCCCCGCCCCGGAGAAAATCTCGGAGTTTGACATCGAGGTGCCCCCGAAAGACGCCGAGGCGGACTCGCGCGGTTGGATTCGCAAGACTGACCCCAGACTTGCGTGATCCGCATTGCAGAATCTGGGGTAAGGCCCCTAAACCGAGCGGTCTAAACAGGAGAGGATGCCGCTGGCGCAGCCAACCCTCGGCACATTGGTCGCCGTGTCAGACTAGCGGTCACTACATATACACACAGACGCCCTTCCGTAGCTTTTTTCTAAATATTCATACCTCTGTCGATCTGCCGTTCAAATCACACTTTCGACACACTGACCCATTCTATTTACATTTCACGATCATCTCCTCTTGGCCGCTTAGATGACGACCTCTGAAGACGTTGAGCGGCGGTTGTCCCAGGAACCTGGATCCGGCAAAGCGTCAGTTACGCATGTGTCCGTCACACGCGTCGGCCGTGAAAACCTCTCCGAAAGACTCCCTCCGGACGACTCATACGAGGGCCGCCACCGATGGGATCCCGATCTGACTTGGACTCACGAGGAGGAGAGGAAAGTGGTTAGGAAGACCGATTTGTACCTGCTCTCCTGGATTTGCGTCATGGTAAGTCTGTGTCTTATACGTTGTTGAACCTAAGTCTGACCGATTTCGAAGTTCTTTGGCCTCCAGCTTGACCGGGGTAACTTGTCAAACGCGCTCGCTGATAACCTTCTGGACGACCTCAACCTTACCAGCGACGACTACAACAATGTATGTGAATGGTCTGCCGCGTTGCTTAGTATACGATATGAGAGCAAGGTGCTAATATGTATGCTGCCTATTATAGGGTACTACGATCCAACTTCTCTGCTTCTTGGCCGCAGAATTCCCCGTCCAGATGATTACCAAGCGATACGGATTTAAATATGTCTTGCCCACCATGATGCTACTTTGGGGATGTGTTTGTAAGTTTCTTCACGGGTTAGCACTTGAGTCTTCCATACTAAACGTTTGCACAAGCCTGGGCGCAGGCTTGGATGACCGATCGAACCTCTTTCTACTTGACTCGAGCGTTCATTGGTCTCTTTGAAGGCGGATTTATTCCAGGAGTGATTCTATTTTCGACGTACTTCTACACCTCGAAAGAGCTTTCAGTGCGCCTTGCCACCTTCTGGTCAACCCTGAACGTTGCTCGTGTTATATCAGCTCTTCTCGCTGCGGCTATCTTGAAGATGAGGGGCGTCGGCGGCCACACAGGATGGTTCTGGTTGTTTCTTCTGGAAGGAGTCCTGACTTGCCTCATCGCAATTATCGTGAGTTGAACGTCCGGTATCCTCAATATGTCTGCTTTCAACCAAGCTAACTTTGGCGGAGTCATTCCTGTATCTTCCTGTCGCCCCAACCTCGACCAAGGGAATCATTTGGAGGAAGCCATGGTACACCGAGCGAGAGGAAGCAATCATGATCAATGTATGTCTCTCTCAACTTCAACATCAGAATTTTGTGTCTCACTGACTTTTCTCTTAGCGTATTCTTCGCGATGATCCCGCCAAAGGTCTCACAGCGTTGAAAGAACCCGCCACCTGGAAAGACGTCAAAGCCGCCTGGAAGGACAAGTCCATGTGGGGTCTCTACTTCATTGGATTGATTGCCTATATCCCAGCAACTCCAGTCCAGGGTTATCTCACACTCACCCTGAAACGTATCGGATTTTCGACCTTCGATTCCAACATGCTGACGGTTCCGTCTGCGGTGCTGCAAATTATCACCATGTTCGCTCTGGCCTGGAGCAGCAATTACTTCAATGACCGGGCCTTCCATTCTTTCATTGGCGAGGCGTGGGTGATGCCTCTTCTCATTGCCCTCATTACTTTACCCGATGGTGGGAGGGATTGGTCTCGTTTTACACTTGTCACGCTAATCTCCGGCTGTAAGTACGCATTCTGTTACCTTTATAACCTCTACTTACAAGCCTCCAGACCCGTATTTCCATCCTATTGTTTCTTCATGGATTTCCGAAAACAGTTTCGACGTCAAGAAGAGAGCCATCACGGCTGCCACATACAACGTCATCGTGCAAGTCGGCTCGCTGATTGGATCACAAATCTACCGAGCCTACGACGCTCCCTATTACAAGCAAGGAAACTCTGTTCTTCTGGCGATATGTGTGCTCACCCTTGTTGTCTTCATTGTCCAGCGCCAATATTTGGTTCACCTGAACAAGAAGAAGGACGCTGCGTGGAAGGCCATGACTCAGGAGGAGCAGACAGTCTACCAAGCTGATTTGACGGCTCGCGAGAAGGATGGAAACGCTCGGCTGGATTTCAGATACGCATACTAAGGTTTCTCACATGTGCAACTCGGAATGCTATTCAGGGGAGATGCTGTATAGGTCTTTGACAGTATGTAGTTAGCATCAGCAGCCTCAAACTCGGTAGCAACAGAAAGTAAAAGTATTTGGTCAGTGCAAGATAATTGGGCTTTTTTAAATACACTGCCAATGAATGACTGCCCAATAAAAGAACATTATTAAAAGTCTTGCCACCAGGCTCTGGATCAGTCGCTACAGAGCCAAGTCCGGGTTATTCCCACCTTTTGTCCGGGGATAAGGCTCCCCGACACTAGACTGGTTCAAGGATAGGCAGTGATTGCATCAACTTACATATGAATAGCGTCTTCCCCGCATTCTGCTGTCCATCCTGCGTTTCCCTGCTACTTCTCACAACCCTGCAAATCGAGATGCCGGCGCCAACCAGAAAGATAGGCAAGCGGGCTTGCGATGCCTGCAAGATCCGTAAGGTCAAGTGCTCAGGCACTGCACCTTGCGCTGGATGTGCCTCGGTTGGCGTGCCGTGCACATTCAACAAGCACCCCTTGACGCGAGGCCCCAGAAACCTGCGAGCAAAGACAATCCGTCAGATCACCGAGACTCAACAGGCGGCTGAGAATAACCAACGCACAAATTCGGAGAGCCCACAAAATAGGCGCGACGAGACCCCTATAAGGAATGGATCGGATGCACCTAGTCCGAACGATGAACCCTTTCCCCATCCCGAAGTTAGGTAGGTCGTCTTGTCCGAAGTACGGCCTTGTTGTGAAGATCAGACTAAACAGCAACAGAAGTCAATTCCGCCTAACGTCAACATCCTCGTTGGTTTTAAGGCTCTGCGTGTATCGCCTCAGATTATTCCCCGTATGGCCAATCATCGATGTCGAGGAGATCATGGGCTCCCTCCATCGAGACCCGGACAACATGGATGCATATGCCCTAGCTAATGCCGTCGGAGCCGCAACTATTGCTCAATTAAAACTTGACAGTATTGAAGATGGTGACATGGCGACGGCCGCTTCCATGGAGTCTGAATGTCGGCGGGCATTAAGTCTACTTCGCAAAGACGGTCAAGAGCCGCCAATGAATATCAACTCCCTAAGAGTGTCATTTTTCTTACATGTCTATCATGAGAACAGATCTCCAGGAGGTCCTTCATCCTTACTCTACTTGAGGGAAGCCATCTCGATGGCACAAATCATGGGTCTCCACCGGGAAGCAACGTATGCTTCATTGACAACGCGAGAGCAACAAATGAGACAGAGGATATTGTCGTTGCTGTTTGTCACGGAAAGGTGAGATTCCGAGTCACTGTCTATTTTGTTTTTGGTATGCTGATTCATTGTAGGGGCGTCGCTATGCTGCACAAATTACCTGTTGTATTAAGGTATAATATTCGCTTCATCAACCTGGATGACGCCTATGACGAGACCCACGTCCTGCCAGCCTTCAAGAAACTCGTCAATCTGTTTTGGATGTTCGACCAATCTGGTGCTTTCGACATTCTGCATAGTTCAGATGAGATACAATTCCCTCCCAACGAAAACATGCAAGCATTGAACCGTAGCTGTCTCAGCCTTCTCCAGCGACAGCTACAGGAGGTTTCGGTCCAGTCTGGACAGAGCAACGATATACAAACGGCAGACATTTGCGTTACTCGTCAGTGGATGCAGGCTGTGCTGTGGAGGGCGTCGAGAAGTCGCGGATCAACGCCTCATTCCTCACAACAGGCGACATCGCTATCACATCCGATTCAGATCGCCAAGGAATTCCTTGAAACAATCTCAAAACTGCCGAGTTCAGCCGTCGAGGCGCATGGACCGGCTATGGTCAGTTTAATTTTGAGATACATCTACTTGTCAAGTCAAATTACTTACAAATACTCACAGGAATACAAAATCTACGAGATCGCGAAAGCTGTGACAGACTCAGTTATGGCGAATCTCAATACTCAGATACTCTCCCTCGACAGTCCTACAGACATCCTCTTCCAACTTCAGAGCAAGCTAGCATCCTGTCGTGGCGGGAATAAAACTCTCTTGCCTCTTTTACACGCGCGTATTTCGGAGGCCCTGAGTGGAGGTAGGATGCTCCTCGCCATGCATCCAAGCCTCCGAGTCCAGGAACTTTCAGACAGCGACTTTTCTTCCGCGCAGCCATCGAGGGAACCCCTCCAGAGCCTAAACGACCGCCCTATGGGCTCTCAAATATCTCAGGCTCAATCAAGGTCCTCTGGAGAGCATGCGGGTCAACAAAACACGCAAGGGATGTCTGAGGATGGAAGCGATACGATATCAACGTTACTTGGAGCGACTTGGGATCACAACATACCAGACGCTCTGCTATCATCAAATCAAGATCTCTTTAACCAGGCCCAGGACTTTCAAGGATCTTTCAACCATGTTGAGTCGACGGGGACAATGGAATTATTGATGGCTAACAGTAACCTGTGGGATTCAGTAGAGAGTTGGAACTCTCAGTTTGTCGAAGAAATTGTCAGCGAAGGCGCGAGTCGTTCGCCGTGAGCTATATATGTAATCTATAAAACGATGTATCATTTAAGCGAGAAATACCATTTCTATTCAGAGAACTGACTCTCCTGATGCAGTCATAGTACTTTCTTCGAGAGGATCCGATGTGGGGGTTCCCGTCTAGAGCACCAATTCAACATACCAGATCGATGCCTAGAACTAAAGAGTGTAACGGAACTTCTTGCTGTAGGTGACCTGTTGTTCTCCCTCTTCAAATTACCTCCGGTAAGCTGGCGTCACCCAACATATGCTTATTGGCATACCAGAAGGTGAACAGTGCGACGAGCAGTAGCACGCACCCAGTACTTTGTAGAGAGATGACAGCAATAAGTCCCTTGAGGTACTTCGGCTTGTCTGAAACTCTGAAGATTTGCGTTGCGAAAGAATTGGCCGTATTTGTGAGCATAATGTAAAGAGCCGAGTTAACAGAGCGCTGGATGGGGGTGCGAGCATTGGAAGAGAGCCACACCACGCCGAGGATGTATGGGACGGTTCCCACGGCGAGTAAGGACTGATAAACACCATATCTTGTCCATGTGGAAGCGTTGCTACTCTCCATGGCGCGAAACACGCCCGTCAGAATAGGGTATGGAACGTTAAACAGGAACGTGCAGAGGCCCTGTTTACCGGTGATAGTGACGACACGACCAGCGAGGAGAATCAGTGGCAAAGCACACCAAACACCAACTGATGCCAAAGCATTAGCCTTGATAGTGCTGAAGCCCAGTTCCTTGGTGATTTGGGCGTTGTAAGTCTCGAGACAGGTAATAGGGGCAACGAGGGTAATAACGTATATGAACAAAATCCACATCCGCCAATTCAAAATGGCCAGCAGAACTTCTTTGGGCTTAATTTTGATCTTTTGGGAGTCTTTCTTGGCAGGATCGTCCATGAGCAAACGGTTTGTGAGAATATGCTCTTCGCGTCGGGTGAGCAGTCGGAATCCGGGAATCAGAGTCCGTGTATCTGAAGTTGAGCGAGGCCACCATATCAAGGCGAAGATGCCAATGAAGATAGAGATGACACCTTCAATAATGAAGAGCCACTGCCAACCATGTTTGCCGCCCACGCCATCGAGCTGGAATAAGCCGGCAGCAAAGAGAGGACTACTTGCTTTGCCGATATAACTTCCGACCCAGAAGAATGAGGCGCGAGTCGCAAAGTCCTTCTTGGTGTAGAATGTCGACATGTAGTACACTGAGCCAGGGATGAAGCCAGCTTCAGATATTCCAACAAAGATCCGACAAACGTAATAAGTAGCCTTATTCTTTATCTCCGAGTGGAGGGCGGCCACGACTCCCCAGACGACCATCTGGCAGGGAATCCAGAATTTTGCACCGATGCGTTGCAACAAGAGATTAGAAGGGAGCTCGCAGATGACGATCATAACGTAAAGCAGAGTCTGTCCGTTAGCAACGATGGCCTGGTTGATGTTGATATCCGTTAACATGGTAGAAGTAAGAGCCGGGCCGCTGATGTCTATTAGCAGATGCTCAGATGTTTCCGGCTTGTCGCGTACAGGACTTACATATTCCCACGATCGATTTGCTGAGAGAAGAAGCCTAGCATGAGAAGAGGTAGAACCAAGTAGTCAAACCTGTCGATCTAGTTAGCATCTGGCCCTGAGGGTGTTACAATAATCAGCGCTCACTTGAACTTGGCTCGGCGCTCTTCCTCGGGCGTCCAGTCAATGATGCCACCGAGAGCATGGTTGGCTGTTCCCGCATCGCCCTTGATATGGTCGACTTTGCGGTCGCCGCTGAGATTAGACAGGGACTGTCTCTCCATATTAGGCGGCTGGTAATGAGTTAGGAGGAAGAGGTTTGAAGAATTCGTGACAGGTGGTGACCCTGCTCCTTAAATGGTTGACCACCCAGGAGGGGAAAGGAAAGGATACAGTTGATATCTAGCGATTGCCTCATCCTAAGGTAAATTGGTTATCTATTGGTCCTAGATCGACGAAGGTGTACGGGGTCAGCTCCGGAGGTTGTTCCCGAAGATGTTCGGAGTTGGTATCCACCAAAGGCTGGTTGTCGGTAAGAGTTACCGAGATGCCCATCAGTCTGGATGCTGCTCAAGAGTCTCGGCAGGAAATGTAGTTAGGCTGGATCAACGCTTAAGATAAAAGCCAGTGCTGAGATAGAAACCCCCGAAAGCTGAGTTCGACTCAAGTGCTGAAGCTCAAAGACTAGCCATCGTGGTATACCCAGTTGGCATCCCAGACAGAATACCCCATCACCAAAAACCAACATGTCTCCGACTACTGCAACAGTATACATCCTGGGTAGCGGCTGTCCGGCACCCACCCCTGACCGTTTCGGTACATCATTCGCCATCAAGACTGGAAATGATCTAATCATGGTTGACTGTGGTCCTGCTGCCACTTGGAAGCTGGCCAAGGCCGGACTCAACCCGAAAGACGTCACAACAGTATACTTGTCACATCACCACTCCGACCACAATATCGATATGCCTTGTCTCATTCACACACGCTGGGACCAACGCGTAGGTGTTCTCTACCATTTGGTGCTCTCTTTAGCCAATCTTGTACTAATACATACCATAGCCCGATAGCGGAACTCCTCTGAGAGTTGTAGGCCCTCCCCCAACCGTCGATTTCTGCGACAAGCTGTCCGGACCTAACGGTGCTTTCCAACCTGACTGGAACGCCAGGTGCAACTGGGTTCGCTCGCTGGAGGTATATGAAGGAAGAGGCGGAACGCTCCCTCGCCTGCCGCCGGCAATAAATGCTACAGATATCCAACCCGGTTGGTCCTGGTTTTCCCCTGATTACAAGATTACGGCTGGGTACGCAGACCATGCACAACCCTATCTCGAATGTGTTGCATATCGCATCGACTTGCCCTCTGGTAAATCCATAGTTTTCTCTGGCGACACGGGATTGTGCGAAGAGGTTATTGAGCTAGCCACGGGAGCAGATGTGTTCTTCTGCATGTCCTCGGGGACTTCAATGAATGGAGAGAAGGATGGTAGTTTCACTATCAGCGAATGCGCCAAGGGCGCGTCCAACCCCCGGGAGGCGGGCATCATGGCTGAAAAAGCCGGGGTGAAAAGACTGGTCTTGGTTCATCAGGGACCGGGTCAAGCACTCAAAACCAATTGGTCTGTTTCTATCGATGCGGCCAAGGAGGAGTTCGCAGGAGAAGTTATTTTTGGCGAAGAATTGATGAAAATCGAGGTATAGACATATAGACTGAAATAAATTGACATCCTTCGACAACGGATCTGCGTAAAGCGCGTGCCTGTCTTTCGTGATGAAACTAAAAGATCTAGAGTCCCCATACGAGTCCGTCCTAGTCCATCACGTGAAAATTTCGGGATTGGTTCCCGAATGCCCCCCCTTATCTCGGGAGTTTCTTCCAGAAACACACTTCCCGACTGCTTCACAAGTGATTGTACCCCTGGCCACAAGTCAAGTCAGTCATGGTCTCCCCCGGAGATTGCGAAGGCGCCCCCGACACAAACCGGACGATCCGATCAAGGGCTTCTTACGCGTGCGTTAGCTCTACAATTATCATACTTGTCCTGCTCGTGATCATCCATGACTAACTAGTAAGTACAGCTGCTTGACCTGTAGGAACAAGAAGGTCAAGTGCTCGGGCACTCAGCCTTGCCGTTACTGTGCACGGCGTAGCATTCGCTGTGAATTCCCAGATACAGACCGCAGAAAACTGTATTCAGTAACGTGAGTAGCCTGAACGTATACTCTATATGCCTGGACAAACGGTTTATTGATGGCAATTCACGGAGGCAGCGCCGTTCAGGACCTCGCGGACAAGGTAAGGGCGTATGAGCAGCGCTATGGTAGAGTCCCAACGACCGATACGGACGCCAGTAATATTGCGCAGAACTCCAACCAGGTTATTGATGAGCCTGCCAATGACCGAGCTAGTCATACTACCAGTCATGACGCTCTAGATGCATCCGACGCTCAGTGTACTCCCGAGAATAGGACTTCGATAAATGGACAGCAGATTGCATGGAGATCGGAAACCTGTAAGTTCTATTTCCAAGCTGGTTTCCCTGTTGCTAAAACTCTCGGTCAAGACGAGAACTCTAGCCCTAGCCAAAGCTTTCAGTCAAGCGTACACGACCTGCTATTTCAACATGGCCACCGTCAGCCTGCTTCTCAGAGCCAAAGATCCTATGTGCGGCTACAGCAGCTAGGGCCTGCGGTTCTTCCCAATGGGCTATTGCTTCGTGGCCTCCTCCCTTCGGAAGAAGAAGCCCAGCGCCTCTTAGCGACAGCCCTTGAGTTTATCGGACAAGTCCACTACTTCTTCGATCCTAGAGAAATCTCTGACAACATCAGCATCCTCATCGAGGATCTCGCGCCCCCTCTGGAATCCGAGCTTATTCGTTCCGTGGAAGCACTCGTGATTCTAGCTATTGGAAAGCAATACAGCGTGAGACGCAATTGTCACGAGTCCGAGCCTGGAATGGATCTCTTTCGAGCGGCGATTGGAATGCTCCCTCCATTCAATGAGTTCTCCTCAACAGATGTCTCGTTGATAGCTACGCTAGGCTTAGCCGCCAGCTTCCTCCAGAATATAGACCGCCAGGATGATGCATACCTTTACGTCGGTGCTCTACAAGCTTTGATCTAGAAGCTTTTCATGGATATCTTTACTAATTACTCAGAATAGTCAAGCACCGCACTTCGACTAGCAATCATGAACAAGATGCACCAAGCCCCTCCACGCAGATTTAAGCGATTCGAGAGGACGCGGAACAATCGACTCTGGTGGTCTCTCTACGTTCTCGATAGGTATTTCCAATTTGCTAGGATTTATTAGCTAGGGCGAAAACTAATTCCGGATAACAGACGGCTCGCCACTGTCACAGAAAATCCTCCTGGGATCAACGACGACTTCATCACCGTTGACATGCCCACAGCCAGTGTTGGATTCCCTGCTCCTGAGGGCATTGCCATTAGAGTTGCCCTGACACGAATTGCGGCCGACATATCTTCCAGCGAGTAAATCCCTGGGCCACCACAGTTTGCTCCTTTCTGACATCTGAGTTCTCACAGATCTTTACAAAGACAAGATTACAGGACGCGCAGAATTCACCACTAAAGTACACCATATCATCGACTCACTGCAACATATCGCAAGTAACTTCCCAGCATGTTACTCTATAAACTTCCAAAGTCTACCGGTGCAGGTGACGAGAACCTCGGCTTCGCTGCATCTGATGCTTCACCAAGTAAGCCTTCACCCAAACTGGACATGTTGTGCATTGAAACTGATTCGAGTCACAGGCTCTGATTCATGCTACACGGCCTGCCCTTCTTCTGCTTGCGAGAATGGTTCTGAACGAGGAAGAAGCGGACGGAGAACGGCTTGAGCTGATAAAATCTCTGGCAAGAATATGTACTGAAGCCGGAAGGCGGACTCTGACCGTACTCCTGGCTTTGCAACGTCAGGATCTACTAGGTGAGATTCTTTTCTTACACTCACAGCCTATCGTGAGGCTAATGAATCGTAGCCATATTTGGCTTCTTTGACTTGGAAGCCCTCTTCTCCGCGTCTTTCACCATCATTCTTGACACCATAGTACAAGGAAAAGCAAGCAGCGGTCACGTCTCATGGTTGACCTCCGCTATCGGTCTCTTCGATGACATGGGAAAGTGTGGGAATGGAGCGGCGGCAGCTCGTCTCAGAGAAATACGCAAGATGTGCCAACACTCGCAAATTCATCTCGAAACCACAGGAAACGCCAATTCAACCCAACATACAAATGGGCTAGATACTTATTTAGTGCAAAATGCAGAGGTTGCCGACACTGACGCACTGTCGCAAGGGAATGAGCCACTATCTGAACGTCAAGTGCCTGAGCCTCGGCAATTTGAGGGGAGCTTCACTGAACAAACCCCAGGCTTACCAGCGGCAAACCAACAAACTATGTTACAATTTAGTGCAAACACTGCCTTCAATCAAGGGCCGCCGAACCAACTCAACGAGAATCTCCCCGACGACCACGATGCTGAAACATCGTTCAGTTTCATCAAGCCTCAGCAAGGCTTGGATCTAGATTTCATATATCATGATGCGGAACTCGCACTGACTGGGTCAGACCTGGCGGATTGGGAGGTTTGGCAGCAGTATGTCACTCAACAGCTGTGATGGAGATGAATTCCGATGTTTAGATGCATAGAACTGGAGCTTTGAACGAGGAGTTTACTGATGAGCATCCCCCATCAACCAGCAAGCACCTTCTTTATGCTCGGGGTCAGGATCAGGTATTGGCGTTGAGCAGTAATAAGGTAAAGATTGCATTTTGGGGCTGAGTTTAAGGAAACGGATAACATTGGGTTGAGTATAGTGTACAAGATGAAGACATCTCGGAATATCTAAGGCTCTCTGCTGAGGACAATGGTTCGTCAACCGCGATGCTCATTGTCCAATCCAACACTCTTATGGCTCCATGGAGGCTTGTTAATGCACGTTGGTCAAAAATAAGGTCAGCGTCTTAGCATCACCTAGATTCTACAAGGCTTCCTGTCGTTATCTGAGATCACCGTGGGTAAAAATTAGGTCGAGAAATATTAGCTATTAGATTGCAACCACCTATTTCAATCCATCTCTCCCCGTGACTCCTACAACTATGCCTATCAACCACGGTCGCAACAGCTTGGTAGAAGACAGTGATCCATGCGCACATGAAATCTTAAGCCATGTACATGATGTACGTTGATAAGAGGACAACAATACTCCACATGCCCTGCATACCATGACCCAAATTACTGGCATATCCCTCCACGACGGGCGTACTTGGGGAGACATTGCCTCCTGAAACAGGGTGGGAGGAAGCAGAAGACGAATTCCCATTTGACGTGACGTCCAATCCACCCTCTGCTGTTGAGCTTTCTGAGCCCTCGGCATTCTGCTGACCCTCTCCCGTCGGCTTGGCAGAGGGATGAGCGAAGGTCGTAGCTCCAGGGACTAGTATTGTACTAAATCGGGTGGTGGTTGCTTCAGGGCAGTCTTCCGGTGGAGGGGTTGACAGAACCTCAGAGGTAGTCTCGCAAGGTAGCGTCAGGGTCGTGGTAACTGGGGTAGGACCACAGACATGGCAAAGTGTCTCGGTGATAGTGAACCCAGGAGGACAAAGGGTAGGGTGAGGAGGTTTACAATCTCCGTCACACTTTTGTGTTATTGTGTATGTATGGACGCCGACGCCATTCTGTCCAATAGTTGGTAGCGCAGTTGTAAAGACCAGAGAGCCATCGCAGTTGTCAGTAGGAGCCTCAAGACCCATGGTAGGGAGAATATGAGTCATGGTAACGACGGGAAAGGTGCTCGTCCAGCATTCAGACATAGCTGGGAGCTGCCCTAGCTCAGCCGTGACATGAGCTGCCAACAGAAGAGCAGGAAAGGCTAATAAGGTCGCAGTGATCATTGTTGCTTAACGAGTGTGATTTAAAAAGAGTGACAAGCTGGGCAGCAAGAAAGGTATGAGCGAGTGAGTGGTCGAAGTTGTCACTGCTGACAGAAAGGAGCGAGTGTGAAAGGGTATTTAATATTATCCAATACGACAAGAGGTCTTGGTGCTTTCAGTACGAGACCAAGGGGGGACAAAAACAACTAATTTATCCTCGGAATGAACCCATCGTTCGGTTAGGGGCTCCGGATGCAACAGGAAAAGGAACCCCATCAGAGCCAAAATCCTGAGAACTTTTTCCGGTATGCATCCGGCCACACTGGCACCAAGGGAGGTTGATCGGGATTCTTTGAAGCCATAATACTTTTGTATACACGAGTCAAGTCTGAAGACAGTCCTATGCTTGAATGTGGTGATCCCAAAGTAAGGTACATTTGGAGGAAGGAGAGAGAGTGCACCACCTCTCCTCTGTTAACCAGGGCGCAATCGTCGTCAATGCAATGATCAAAAAGTAGGCAAGGATGAGCTTCTTGACTGCGAAGTTCACCAACTCTGGAAAGGGACAGAGATCTGCAGTGTGTAGTCTCACCCAGAACGCATGCGTTGGAACTCATTCGGGGGCTATTCGGACGACCTTTTTCTGGGCCATGTACTTCTCAAACTTCAGCTCTCTTGGCCTAGACACTCATACCTTAGACTCAGAACTTCAATGATAGGGGTAATGATCGTCTACCCACCCCTAAGTGTGAATGATAGTGCCATATCGCGTATGAGCCATCTCAAGAAACTGAGACATAAGACCGCCTTCGGGGAGGTGCAATGATATAAACACGCTCAAATATTACCTAGTTTATAAGATCTTAGTTGATCTGTTCTCAACAAGTGAGAGAGGATTCTTGCTACTGGATGATATTGATAAATAGTTAGCTGTCGAGTGGATTTTGTTTAGCAGTCATGAATCTATCATCTATTTTGTCTATGCAAGAGATTATGAGGATACATGTTACATGAGCAACTGCAGTACGGCAGCAGCAGCCAGTCCGACCTTAATAGGGGACATGGTACTGGATGAACCAGCTGCTGTCGAAGTGGCAGAGGCCGACGTGCTCGAGGCAGCAGTCGAGGTTGCCTCGGCCGAGCCCGTGGAACTTGCAGCAGCCGTAGTTTTCGTCTCCACGGAGGTGGAGGAGGCGGAAGCTGAGGTACTTCCAGATGAAGCAGATGCTGTTTTCTCTGCTGTGGAAGCTGTCGTAGCGGAACATGTTGCCTCTTGTATCGAGGTCGTGGTTACAGTTCCAGAAGGCGTATAATCTGAAGCGATAGTGCTGTATTCTTGAGCGGTTCCGGAGATGCTTGTGGGTATGGCGGTAGTAACAGTTGCATCATTTGTGATGCTTGCAACGCTCTTTGCCCATGACCCAGCAGCAGAGGCGTAGATATCGTAGTAATCCAAATGAACACTGACGTTGTAATTAGACTCCGACTGGTCCGCCGCGCAAATTGGATCCGCATGAGCACAGTATGAGTAAACAATTGAGCTATAGTCATCTATGAGTTCAAGCTGGCTGCTAGGTCGGGGAAAGTCGCCGTCGATGCCAGAGCCACTGCCAAAGTTGTACGACTGATTGGCAGTGTGTCGTTCATCGCCAAAGACAACAACAGCACTAACTAAATGATCAAACAGTTCACGATCAGTCTCACGGACAACTCAAGAATGTGTACTTCAAATCTGGAAGGGATGGACATACTTCTGTTACCTGGGAACGTGCTACGGTTAAGGGCAGGTGTTGTGGGCTGAATGCAACCATTCCAGAGAGTCCCGCCGCCTCCGCCGAGAAAGTCGGTGATGATTTGGGCGCCTTGGGAGTACCCGAGGAGAATCAGCTTGGCATCGGGACATTGACAAGCGTAATCCGAAACCTGTTTATACGCGGCCACAACGCCGTCATAACATGTCTGGCAGGACAGGTCGGTGTAGAGCGCCGAGTATATGAGATCCTCATAGCCACAGCTGCTTACATCGTCACAGATGGATTCAACCATGGCACCCTGTCTCCCGGGATAAGGCTCATTGTTGCCACGGGCGAGGAACATGTGAACATCATCACAATCTGTCGAGCGCTGGGCGAGACCGGAATCGACGGGAATTGCCGCTCTGGCGGTGGTGGCAGAGGCTGCTAGAACCGAGAGGGCAGTAAAGAACGAGCGTGCCATTTCCAAAGAGTGATTTCCCGTGGACGATGCCGGTTATGTATAAGACAATGGCCACAGCAAAATTATGAAGGAGTGTGCGTGGGCGAGGGAATAATTATGGGACGAGAAAGGGATGTTTTACGGCCGCCCCAATCACGGAGAGCCTACGTAATTCGGCACCTTATCCAGAGTATCAAGAACGCGTGTGATCCATGGTTCCATATCAGGTTCGCGTCTAAGCTAAGGACCAACAAAACTCCACACAGATTCTCGTATCAGCTATGTACAAGCCTCATATCTCAGCCGATGCCCCCACCGAAGACCGAGAAACCCGCGAAGTATGGGGATGCACTTAGTCCAGCTAGTTCTAGCGAGACGAGCTGAAGAGCTTCAGGCGTTATTATTCTTCTAATCACGGGTCTTTGTAACTTATCAGCTTCAAGTAGTATTTCAGTATGTTCAGTCAATTAAACTACCAGATAGTCTTCCGCGAACTGGTTGGAGGGTAAACTAAGTTCCCTTCTAGAGTCCAGTAAGGTGCCTAAATACGTGGCCTCCTAAGATCTACGGGGTCTCCCCCATCTCATCAATTCTACATTCAGCCTAGAGTTTTATGGCTAAGTAACACATTTTATAGATTAAAAACCAGCGAATTTATTATAGCTCTACAGAGCAAAAAGTCCACAATAGCAAAGTGTGCTATGAGAGAAATTAAATTCCCGCTACAGATGGCCGAGCTTAAACTCTAGGGCATACTAAGAGAACTCCATACAACATCTATAGCTTTCTCCACCGCCTGGCCGAGTTGCCTGTCAAGATTAAATAAGACCAAATAGTTTGTATGGTAAGGTCTCAGACAACCACACACTGGCTAAGGTTAGACGTAGATCCCTCTTAGGGAGGAGCTGTGTACTCACATCAATACCGCAAACGATCACCTTGCATACAGCATCGAGGAGATCACCGCGGCCCGTGCAGAAGTCAATGCAGGCCTTGCAGGAGCCCTTGGTCTCGCCCTCGCCGTCAGTGTCGCTGCTGGGCGTGGTAGTGCTGCTGCTGCTGCTGCTGCTACCGCCGCTGCTACCGCTGTCGGAACCGGACTCGCCGGGAACTGTAATAGAAATGTTGTTGGTGTTCTGGTTGGTGGCATTGGCGGAGGAGGATGAACCAGAGACTTCCTTGCCTGAGGGCTCGCAACCAGCACACTGTCTGGTGTCCAGAGGAGAAGCAGCAGCCAGAGCGGCAATGGCGGAGAGGATGAACAGAGAGGCCTTCATGTTGACTATTGGTTCGAACGTAAAATCGGTTAAAGGAGTGGAAGCAGCAGAGAGCCAGTGAGAAGTGAAAGAATGTAGAATTGAGTTGCTTGTTGATGAGCGTGGTTCAAATTCACTCCAGTCGGTAGGAAGCCTCCCGTTAAATACTGCTCTCTAACCAGTCCAAAGACCCTTTGCGAAGTGATTTCTACTTTCTTTCTTTCCAATGAAGCAATTCGACTTCGCATTCCAGCTAAAGTGGACTTCAAGCACGTAGAAGACGTGGTCCCCTGGGGCCCTTTGCTCCCTTCATCCCTCCTAAGCATACCATATTTGAACACTCTCGGGGCTTACTACAGTAAGGATCTGTCGCAAGCAAGCATAACCTTACAGAACGCCCCCACGATGGAAGCTGATTCATCGTCGAATCTTTTCTTGGTACATGGTTCGCGATGGATTCTGCCGAAAGTTCCTAGGTCTCCCTCCAATAACCAGGAATGCAGTATATTTGTTCCTCTGCACATCAAACACAGACATGAACGGTTCCGTGCTCTGACAACCCGGATTAGGAGAAGGCTTTGAAGCCGTCGTACGATGTCTGCGAAAGTCGACACTGCCGTACAATGCTTGAACACGGAAAAGCGATGGATGCGTATCATTTCCTATGGCATGTAACAATTTGAGGTCAGCTTTCATGGAGATCAAAGCATTCTTGAGGATGAAACCGTTCAAAGAAGCGAGTGTACCGAGCAGCAATCACCCATCTTTCACTGAGCGTATAAAGGCTCACCGTGAACTTGCGCGGGCCAATGCCCCTAACAATGCGTTGGTAAGTAATCGAGCTTTGCATGTATCCCGATCTCAACCTTCGCAATGAAAAGGCTTATTCTTCTCCTTTCTGTTCTGGGTCTGGCAACAAGCCAGGGGTTTGATCTCGCCGTTGAGATCTGTCCTGTCCCGGCTGTTCAGCAAATTGTGCTTTTCCGTCAGACCCCGTTCTTTGTCAGTACAGAGATCTTCGAGGAAACTGCCCTCATCCTAGGCGGCACAACCATCCCGGTGACTGTTGTACCAACTGTCATCGAAACAAGGTTCGAGGTCACGACCATTGTCACTTCGACTGCTACCATGTAAGTTCAACTATAAGAGTAGGCTTTTGTCCGATTTGTACTGACCAAAGACGGCAAAGTACACCAGAAGGAGACCCAAACTCCAATGGACCAAATACCAAAGTTGCCAACGTCGAAACGTCTAGCATCTCTACTTCAAGTGGCAAACTCTCCAGCGGCAGCGGATCAACAACCGTAAATGATCCTGCAACTACCGGCGACAACTTCACTCCTGAAGGGGATCCAGATGAAAGTACTGGAAATCCGACAGGAAGTCCGACAACCGCAGACAATTCGGCGAGCACAAATGGCAATCTTACTCCCCAAGGTGACCCAGACGCAAGCACTACAGCTTCAACAACAACAAATGACCCCGCAAGCACAAGCGACAACTTCACTCCCGAAGGTGATCCGGATGCAAGCACCGGAAGTTCGGAAACAGGGAATAATCCCACAAGCACCTCTCAGGGTGATCCAGCTACGAGCTCCAGTAGTTCAACCGCAGGAGACCCGTCCACAAGCACAAATGGCAACTTGACTCCCGAGGGCGACCCAGATGCAAGCACTACGACCTCGCCCTCGAGTTCTGCCGCTTCAAGCACTGCCGCTTCGAGCACAGGACCATCTAGTACTTCCGCGGAGACGACTTCGACAGAGCCGAGCAGTACATCATCATCGACTCAAAGTCCAACCAGCTCTACCTCCGAGTGCATCATCACAGCAACGCCGGTTCCTGCATGTTGCTTGAATGAGCTCCCTGGAGAATGCAAAGACCTGGGGACGACAAATGGAGTTGCCCTCAAACCTGTTATCCAGGCTTGCAAGAAGGCTTTCGGAAACTACCTTACCCCTGATATAGAACGGTGCATGCAAGGCAAAGTCACAGCTGATTCGAAAGGCCCGAACATTGCGCAATGCCTCACTTGGGAGGTGGAGGATCTCTGCATCGTTGCACTGCCGAAGGCCTGCAGCGATCTTCGGGGCGTGACGGGCGCTGCGGTTGTTGATGGTGCGGACAAGTGTCGCACTGCTCTCGGACCCTTTGTCCACGGCATTGCAACGCCCTGTTTGGACCCCGACTACATCACGGATGAGACACTTGGGAACAGTATCGTGGATTGTCTGCAAGTTGCCTATGGCTTCCGGTCTGGCCTCGTCACAATCACAGACGGATCACTTTGTCCTACTTACACGGCTACTTGGTCGTGAGATATGTGATTTAGCGGTAGTAACATCGAGAGGTTCTGTGTGAGAGACGAACAGTGGAAGAAGGGAGGCAAGAAGTACAAGCGAAAGTATGGCAGGGGATGTGCGGAGGAAGCTGAGTGTAATCGAAGGGGTCCGTCTCAAATAATGCAAGTGTAGGAAGAGGTAATGATCTCGGCCGCAGAGGGGAGCTGAAACAGAGACACGATGAATAATACCACTCCAGTATCGTTTCCTTTCTTACAGCCGATATGTAATACTTTGGATGATCTCCCCATCTGGAAAAAGAGGCAAAGCTCCTCTTGATCTGCAAAGTTCTAAACTAGCTCACTCCCGCTTCCGGAGGTAGTCGGAAATGCAAGAAATGGAGTTGAACCAAACGAGTGGGATGTGGGAGTTTCTGCAGGGTCCCATTGTGAGCCGTGTCTCAAAGACCATGGACAAGAAGTGCGACGAAAGTGAGACAAGGGCCTGAGACAGCAGCCACTGCCGTTCGGAGAAGCATTAGGCTCTCTCCCCGGTCACCAAGATTTTTCTCAAGATGCGTACCCTGTACCTAACTATTCGTTCATTTTCTACGTACTGAGGTGGTCTGTATAAGAAGTCGTACTTAATGTATGGTTGCTAATGCCTCGTTTTTCTACGTTATCTACTGTCACAATCGCTCTTGGAGTGCTGACAATTACTCGACCGTCTCATATAGCATTTACAAATCGTTCTCCAATTGAACTCCGACAGCACCACGTACAAGAAAAAGTAATTTTTGTACAGGTTAACAAGCTCAATACTCAAGGATTGTTTTTACTCCCTGAAGAGATACATCATATATCATCTTTAGGGTAATACCACTGGCGATGATCCTAACATACGTTGGGTCGGGGTTGAAACAAAGCCAATCATGCTCAAGGATTTATTGACAAAGAGTGGTTCGGTACTTGTGAGTACAGGCTGCAGAGGACCCCTGTAAGGCTGAAAGCGTCGGACCTTGCAGATCAGCTCGGAAATTTTGCAGCGCTGTCGCCTGGCGGTCATCTTCTTTCAGAAATCCATTCCAGTCACGGCAGTGCCTGAAACTTCCCCATATATGCCTAAATTTAAGCTCTCAGTTGGCAGCTTCGGACAATTCTCAACTAGTATGTCTCTCTTGGTGAGTCCCACGCAGTGTACAAGCTCATGACGTACATGAGTAGCCGGACACTGTTGGATATTGAAGGGCTTTGGCATGTTATATGATGACGACGACTTTCGATTCGTCTCAGTCTAATTGATGTAAATGTGCGACTGTGTAAGTTGCAATGGTTTTCTGTTGAAAGCAGTTCATCAGCAGGTGACAAAGAACCGGTACGTAATATTTCCAAGCAATGGGACAGCTTACGGAGTACAAATGATTAGGTCAATGCTGGTATCCTCGGTATTCTTACGCGGATCACCTCCTTCGCCTAGAAAGCTACCTTCTACTAAGGGGCAAGGACCTTGACAGAGTTCCATAAGACTCGGAGCATGTCAGCCCTCCCCGAGGGACCCTCAGAGTACAGCCACCTCATTTGTATTGAGCGAATGACGAAATTACGTGGTATTAGCGAGAAAGCTTTGTTAGCTCTCGTAGCTAGAGAATTAGGATACCTCAACTCTCGTTCCACGGTTGTTCTGAGACTTCAGGGAAAGGGAACTACATCTGAAGCTGCGTGGGGGTTAAAAGAGCCCCGAACAGAGTGAGAGTTACGTCTAAGGGAGCATCGTTTAGGAAATTTGGCCCCTGCCACTGCTGAAATTTCATTCGACCATCGTGAAGCGGCCCCTAAGCGAGCCCGTCCCTAAGGCCCCAGCGGCCTCACTACGGTGAGCCCCCTGCTCCAAGGAATTGATCGTCGGTCGGGCTGACGGGAAACGCCGTTGAACGTGCCCCGGCCCGGCGATCCTGCGCGTTGTTACAAAATTACAAAATCAAGTCAAGAGTCCGAGAGGTCGCGTGTTGTTTGACGCGCTTGCTAAATTCTGACGCACGTTTGCGGCCGGCAACTTCGCGCACAGCTGTGTCTCAAAGAGGAGGATCTGCACAACACCTCAACTGCATTAGTATAAGATCACTCAATAGACACAACGCCATGGAGCTGAATGGCGAGTCTCAGTCTACAATTGTCCCTGCTTGTTGGAATCTCGCCGAGAATCCAGCATAGAGTGTGAAGCGCTGCGATATCTTGGATGTAGGACCTGAGGCTGGCCAGAGAACGGATCCAAAATACGATCACTTTTGAAAGCAGGTAACAAGATCAAACACGGAAATTAGAGGCCATGGGTCAATTTGCTGATCAATTCAACACCAAATATGCAGTTCTAAATTGATACCTGCCACTTTAAGCATGGTCGCCACCGTAATACTTCTTACGTTCAAATTTGAGATGGTCCAACCAACAAGGCAATTTGTCATAAGCCTCATTGCATCATTACTGGAGAAACGGATCATCGATAAGTTAGGTCATTACAGGGTAGAAAGAGCTTGTTTAGAAAACAAAAATAACAAGGTTCGAACAAATGAGCAACCCATTGTGTGAACATAGGGGAATGTCAGAACCCCAAAAATCACAACTTCGAATCGGGAGTCCGAGCTCTCTTTCAAAATTTGTACCAGACGAGCGCTTATTCTAGACCAATCCTTGGGCTCAACCCAAATGACTATGTTCCTTAAGCTTCATCTCTAACCCCAGTCTATATCCATCATCTTAACGCAACCCCCCAACTTGACTAAAAGCTAAAGCAATTTTTACTCTAAAGCAAGGGTCATATGCTTAGTACCTATGGTAGGGTTTATCATATTTATTCCAATGGCATGTTTAGGGAATCTTTGGGGTTGATCTACGATGTTGGGACACGGAGTAGCGACTCCTTCAAGACCATGCCTTAATTGGGTGAGAGTAGGGCAATAAGAGTACAACGGGGATTTAAACAATAATTCAAGATCAATATAATAGAGTGCATTTTGATTCTAGCATTCGAGATGCTCCTTCTCAAGCTTTTTATCAACACTCCTGCACAGCGTGTGTCAACTCTTGATAATGGCATATAAGCTGAAGGGTTAGGCTAACTCAATTCTTGTTTAAAATGATCTAGAAATGCATTGCAGCACCGCAAATAAAAAAGAGCCAATATGATTTGAGTAATAGAAATAAAATGATTACCTGAAAGAGTTGAGTTATCTCTCGCATCACTTTTTTGTGGTTATAGAACCCGACCTACCGTCGAAGGACAAAGAAATCGAAACTCACCAGGTTGTAGTATAGGGTGAGTTCCTGCCGCGGTACGTACCTCTCACCGCCTAATTCTGCCGGAAATATTTCCCACCCCACTCACCACTCACCACCATGACCAAGCAACTTTTCTCTCCAAGAACTTCAACACCACGACCGTTCCGACCGAATTACTCTCAAGACCACCCGCCAAACACCATCGCAAGATGCCTCGCGAAGAGTACCAAGTCCCCACCGCCTCGAGCACCGCCCAGCGCGGCGCCACCCGCGACTACAACGACATCCGCACCACCATGACCTACATCTGCGGCGACTGCGGCGGCAGCGTCAGCCTGGGCAAGGACTCGCTGGTGGCATGCCCGCACTGCGCGGGACGTGTGCTGTACAAGGAGCGGACGAAGCGGTGAGTTTTTCTTCTTGGCATCTCTTTCGAGAGGTGTACTGACTTGGAGGGCAGCATGGTCCAGTTCGAGGCTCGATGAGCAAGGGTTTGGTCGGTGGCGAACGACGACGATGACAACGATGAAGAAGACGATGGGCATTTGAGTTTGTTTTGCGTCTTAGACATGGGAGTTTGGGGGCTTCTGGAATACCGTAACTTGGCTGGCGAAGATTGGGGACGAGGCGCGCATCACACGACACAAAGAACAAGATGATATCAATGCATCAAGAAATATCACTTCCTATTTTCCGCGTCCTAAGCTGCCCTCCCACCCCGGTATCTATTGTGAAATGTGAAACCAAATCAAGCCTTTGCTCCATACAAACGCCATTGTGCCGTTAATGCCAAACTTATTGCTGCCGCCCTGCCGTATGGAGATACTTCGCGAAACTGGCCTCAGCCGTGAGCGTTTCCTCGCCCTGGCCCAGCGCAGCTTGATACCGCGACTGCAGGTCCTCCTTCTGTCGTTCCTCATCAGAGCCGTCTGAGTCGTCGTCGCTGGCAACATCAACCTCATCATCATCCTCCTCAGTCTTCGGCGCCGGACCGCCCACCGACATGCCCTGCATCATCTTGTCCAGCTCCTTCTGGCGCGCCTTGCGCTTGTTTTCCTCGCGCTCGCCGCGGCGACGCTCCAGCTCTGGCAGGTAGTCGCGCAGAAACTCCTGCTTCTTCTCCTCGACGGCCTCAAAGAACTCGTCGATGCCGGTGCCCACGCGCGAGCTGACGCCGACGACGCTGAGATGTGCGTAGAACTCCTCTAGCATGAGACTCATCGAGTTGAGCAGGCTGCCCATGTATCCGCTGCCACCATGACCGCCGCCCTCCACGCCACCCGTCATATCGGCCTCCTCGTCACGCCTCAATGCCTCTTGAAAGGCCTCGAAGTCGGTCATCCACTCCTTGGCAAACTCCGCGTCCTTGACGTCGGTCTTGTTGAAGACGAGAATCATGGGGAGCTTGGTTTTGTAGAGAATAGAACAGGCGTAGAGCATGTTGGACATGAAGGTCGACGTGGATGCCGTGCGGGGGGTATCGATGATATAGGCAATAACAGTCGGGAACGAAGAGGCGAGAGACTCGAGGAGGATCGTACCCGAGGCTGACCAGACGAAGACTTCAATCTGGCCTGGGGTGTCGACGAGGATGCGGTCGATGGGTTTGCGCTCGGGCTTCTCGGGGTCTGGCTTGGCTCGCTTCTCGAGCAGGTTGACAATCTGGTCAACCTTGGTCGCGAAGAGATTTAGAGAGGTGAGAATGCCTCCGTTTGGACCCAGGTTGTACTGCTTCATGACTTCTTCGTAGTTGACCGAGTCGCGGATGTCGATGTTGGACTCGAAGGGAACGTTGAGGACGGCGGGGTCGAGGTTGATGACGTAGGGGGGCTGTTGCTTCTGATGCAAGTGAGCGTTGATCCGACGCATAAAAGTCGTCTTTCCAGATCCTGCGTCCGTGTTAGAGGAGTTATCGCATTAGACAGAAGATTCTGGGAGCTTGCCTGCCATGCCAACGCAGACGATGGCAACGGGAGGGGACGCCGGGGCGTCGCCTGTAGTAGACGAGGCCATGATGTTGCGCTGCCCTTGCCTAAGTACTGGATGCCGCTTCTTCGAACTCGACGTCGGAGGTATGGAGGCAGCAGAGGCGCGTGCTGGCGGGTCACAGGTCGCGAGATGAGGTTGACGGAGGAAGATGAAAAGAAGATCCCCAAATTTTTGGAGGGTTCCCAGTCCGTCCATTAGGTTGCAAAATGCCCCGCGCGCGGGGTCAGCCGCTGTAAGTTAGCGGCCGCCAGCTGCGTCAGTGGACGCTTAGCGCTCAAGCTTAATAAGCCTCGAGTCGAGCCTCTTACGTCGTGAGCATCGATTCTCATCAAACAATCTACACATCCAATGCCCTCAGCGACTCTAGAAAAAGGCTTGATTATAATCAGGTTTACAACAAGGTATTTTCCTCCTCTCAAGTGAACTGAGCTTTCTACGCTATGCTCTCGACCTCAGCCAATCCGTCTTCACTTTACACTGTTCCGGATAACAAAAACGACCATGCCGAATCCCCTACCCGATCCCAGATGCCCGTGACGCCTCCCCGGAGCCATCAAATCACGCTGACTTAGCCGTCGGTACCACTGCTTCTGAAAGTCGCACACAGGGCCGCGTAGTGATGCGTCAGGTCGAGCACGTTCTGCGGCAGGCTCGTGGCCTGGATGATGCTTCGGACCTTGACGGCTCCCTCGTCCTCGATCAGGGTGCGGATGGTGTGCAGGAGCTCGGGGCTGAATTCACTGTACCATCGGTACTGCCAGGTGACCAGGCGGATGACCGACGCAACCGTCTCGCGGGTGCTCTTTGTCTTCTCGAAGACGCGGAGGATGCCGGCGAGGGCCTTGGGACTGAATCGCAACGAGAGACACGCGCGGTAAGCTTCGACAGCCTCGTCCGTGTGCTGCAGACGCTCAGCGAGCGATCCCAGGATCTCCCACTCCTCAGCTGACTTCTTATACTGCATCTGCTGAGCGCGGTACTGGGCCATCTGAGTTCGCCAGATTGTGTACACGCGAAGGTCTTCGTAGAGGACCATGAACAAGCTGTCGAGCCAACGTTCGCACAGTCGCTTCGTGTTGAGTTTCGAAAGATGTTCGTCGTTCTTCGCACCCTGCATCATGTCAGTCAAGATCTCAAGCAGGTCGTTTTGGCAAACTCACGTTTTCGGGGTCCGCCTTCACTTCACTGGGGGCAATGGTGTTTGAGGGTTTCTCGACCTTCTGTCCGCCATTGGGCTCAACGACGACTGAACCCGTCTTGGACTCGTCGTCATCTGACTCGTTCTCGCCGTTAGTCGTCTGCTCGGGGCTGCCGCGCAAGCCATCGGTACTGGGGTTGCGGTTAGCCGTAGCAGACTGAACGGCCTCCTGCTTCTCGGTTCGGTATTCATCCTCCATCACGAAGACATTGCTTCGGATCTTCAGAAGCTGATCCCAGCCGATCTTCGCAGTCATCTCGGTCAGGATACTGTATGCTTGCTTGAAGGTGCCCCTGTACGTGGCTGCTCTCAGGTTTAACAGACTAGGATCAACCTGTTCCGAGTACCTCGATTCCGGCTCGCTGTCGATTTCGTCAAGCCGAGTTTCAGGCAGGGTGGGAAGATGGACCTCCTTTGGCTCAGGCATCACCGGCGTGTCCTTGTCCTGATAGGTAAACATTGGACACGAGTTCAGAATAGTGAGCGCATTGTCCCAATCTTCCATCGCAACATAGACCTGCGCCAACCGGGCCCATGTGCCAAACTCAGTAGGAGCGGCAACAGTGCTTCGATCGGCGCAACCCAAGGCCATCTTCAACCTCTCTTCTTTCACTTCCGGACTGTTGGCTTTGTTGGCCTTGTTGATCAGGAACTCAGCCTGCGTATCAAGCATGACATAGTCCATTGGTGTTTCCTCAAGCGCCGCGTGAAGCGTTCTGACACCGGAAACTTCCTCATGTCCCATGAACATCACCTTGGCTAGAAGAGAGGACACCTCCACGCTTTGGGTTCGGAGCTTCTCGAAAAGGTTGATGCCAGAGGCGTATCGGCCGGTCGTCGCAAAGTATTTCAGGAGGCCGGTAGTCAGGTGATTGGACACGTTGGTAGGGACCTGAACGACCGAGTCCGACCCGAGTTGCCATCCTGGTGCAGAGTCAGCACTATGTAACGGATCCCAGGCGAGGGCAAAATCTTACCCCTGAAGAAGAGCTGCTCGGCAGCGTAGAGGAATCGGTGCTCGGTCTCGGTATTGGTCACAGGGTTGAAGCGTCGTACGCCCATGATCTTGCGAATGGTGTCGCCGCTGCCATCGTCTGCATACGAGTATGCTCGCAAGACACTGCAGAGGTAAGTCTCCAGCCAGAGCTCCTCCGAGGCTTTCCGTTTCTCGCCGCGCTCGTCGACACAGTAGCTCTCGACGGTACCGGGAATCGAGACGTGGACTCTCATGTCCAGACGGGAAAAGGCATTGTAGCAGCTGGTTTAGGTCAGCTCGTGTGCCGGTGCATAGTGTGGACGTAGGGAACCCCATACCAGTACATTCCCTCAACGATCTTGTTCTGGGCGTTCGGGCCATGCTCCTTGTAGGTCAGGGTGTTGATGTAGGCAGCAAGACTTGCTGAGGATGAAGCGTCGACGCCGGTGACATGATGGTAGATGCCAGTCTAGAGTCGTTAACATATTGTATTGGCTGGAGTAGCCGCGCGTGCCGTACCTGCTTGGCTGGATTGCGCACGGCGTGCTTCAGCAGATGGACGAGGTCAGGAGGGCCGAGCTCTCGGAGGGAGAGGAGCGATTCGGTTCGGGCATCAATTGAGTCGTGAAGAATCTCCTCGGTGATCCTGGGTCTGCGTCAGCGCTTCCTGTCCCAGCGGTCAAGGCTCTGCGATGCTCAGGATGCTCAGCTTACTCCGGAACCGCTGGCGCGACCATTGCGACGGTGGTTGCGTTGGCCGGCTGATGTGTCTCAAGGGGCGGATCGACGCGGCTGGACAGCCAAATCCGCTCAACGAGGCGCTGCTCAGATGGCAGAACGCAGGCGCCGCGGCGGGAGGATGGTGAGGGCGGGTGCTCTGCGTGCGCGGTGTTGAGGACTGAACGTAGGTCAGTTCGTTATTAGCTGGCCCCTAAGATCTGGCTTGATAGCTGTGCTGGAGCTAGGATTGGGGGCCGTATCCTGGTCCACGCAGCCCCAGGGGGTTCAGCCTCGCGCTGCGCCACATCACACGTGTCGGTTGCCCACTGAGGTGGCGTGGCTGGTGCGCGAGGCTGAGAGGCTAGAGCTCCCGGGCCATTAAGGTGCGTCGCGTTGGGTACGCGCTCAAGCTTAATTCGGAGCTGACTCCATTCAAGCATGGTCGCCAACCAGGTGGCCTTCTTCTTCTCTCAGCAACAGCTTCATTACCAGCAGCGTCACAGCGTATTTTTCGAATGACTGGCCTGCCGCTGGCAGTGACGCGACTGCAGCCATGGTACGCATTTCGCACTCCCAAGCTGCTCTGCCTCGCTAACTTGTTGCTTTCTAGCCGGCTTTCCAAGCCATCAACCTCGAACCCGAGGAGAACATAGACGAGCAGATCGATACCACCAAGGAGCTCCATGTTCGTCGCCGCAAACCAATCTCTAGTCGCATCATTGCCCTAACCCCGGTTGCAGGTCGATGAAGCTCTTAAGAGGTTCCAGAATGCCTTGAAGCTCCATGCCCAAGGCCCTCGATCACGAGAAGCTGCCGGCGCAGCGTACGACGAGTTGTTCGAATCAGACATCTTCAAATATCGCGAAGCCAAGACCGACTATGAGCGAACCGAACAACATGCCGATGGCCAACCAGAGACCGCACCGCTCGGATCCTTCGCGGCCAGCTTGGAGGTTGACGCAGGAGGAGCAGACGGCGTTGCAGCTAGTTTATCGCAAGCCCTCTATCTTTCGTACAAGAACTTCGGTCAATTCGCCCTCGACAAACTCAAAGACAAACGAGAATCCGACCCGACTTGGAAGGACAAGCATCGAATTAGGTACAATGAGGATGATGGACGCAAGGTGCTGGACAGTTGGACGGCCGCTTTGGACCAGGACCCGTCAGATCCGGAGCTATGGCGGAGGGCAGCCAGGTTTGCAGCGTCTATGAATAGTGCTCGCTTGAAACGATACTGCCTTGAAGCTGCGGTCGAGTTGGACGACGATCCTGCTGTCACTGAGGTTGAGCCTCCGTCACTTGCGGAAGGCTTGGCGGGTGAAGAGCTGAAAGCCCAACTCCAGGTACTGGGTGACGAGATGGCTTTGTCACATCCAGGAATGAAGCCATGGGTCGACAAAGAGATGCCAGCCCTTTTGAAACGACATCTTGACCCCATTCCATTTCTCCCTGACCCTACAAGAACTCTCACTCCTCCGCCCTCGGAACCCCCAACCCCGAAGGATGAGACGATGAACGACGAAGACGGAGCGAGAGCAGAGATGGCTGAATCTCAAGCAAAATCGCACAGCCGAAAGGACTCAGTTCAGCCCATCTCGTCGTGGGCCAGTTTTGGTACGGCTCTTTTGGAATGCTTTGAAGATACTGAAGCTGCCTTCTCAACATGTAAGGCAGTTCTACCGTCAACCCCGGAAGACGTGGAAATGGACTCGCCGTCTCCGCTTGAGAAAAGCTTTGATTCGACTCAGGAGGTGTTTAAAGACGCACCTGAGTACCCTGCCGGGAAAGAAGGAGACAAAGAGAAGCCAGGAGAGAAAGAGAAACCTGAGAAGGACACAACAGCTGCAGCAACAGAAAGCCAAAAGACTTTGGAGCAGTCTCAAAAGGAACGCAGCGGATCTGTGCCGTCACGGAAAAGATCACAATCTACTGCTGGGCTTCCTGACGGCGACGACGAAAACGCTACCGAGAAAAGGAGTAAAAGAGTCCGTCGTCGAGATACGCTACACCCTGAAGAGCCAACGGATCCTAGCACATTGATTGCCACTCAACTACAACCGTACCAAGGGGCCGATCAGAACCTATTTCAAATGACCAAGAGCGTGTTGGAGAACTTTGGTGTCGAAGACGAGGGCGCTATGAGATGCATCGACGAGATACTCGACTCCTGCGCCGTCGAAAACCGACCAGCTAAGATCACGCGTTTGGCGGCGAAGGATCTCCAGAGCGTTGTGACGAAGTTCAGCGAGGAGGCAGCCAGGGCTCTTTTGAACAAGAACGAACAGCCAAGTTTGGGCTTATCATCCTTTCTCGAGCATGCAAAGTCCGGCTCGCAGGTTCAAACACCCACACGCCCTTTCGACGAGAAACAGGGCTTGAAGACCTTCGCCGAAAGAATGAACCGCTGTCACAGCTGGATGACAGGAGAAGACATCGCCTATGAATGGGTCCGCGCAATCAGCGCGAGTTACGCCGTGTCGAAATGGTCTGAAAGCATGAAAACATCTGTGGTCCAGATGTTGAATCGTGTGAACTCGATCATACATCTTCGTGTCACCGCAGAGATGGAACTGGTAGCCGGATTCCCGGAACTGCTTGCGGAGCTTGAGAATATCATTCCGATGATGCTTGAACTTCATATCGACATCTACGAAAGAATCACCAACCCTAGCAGCGTTGTTGATTACGATACTCGAATGGAGACCAAATATCGACTCAATCGCTGGCTTGATGTAGCATCGGCATACATTCAACTGCGAGATAGCCCTATGAACGATCCTCTCAATGCGAGATTTCTCTGGGCATCCGTCATGCTTTCCTCTGTTTCAGACAACCCTGTTCGAGAACATATTCTTCTGATGTGGACGTCCCTGAGAGACTTCCTAACAGAGCAGGGAATTGAGACCATATCACTGCCCAACAACGTCGTGATGCCAACCATCTCACCGGGTGCTGCAGATCGGGAGATCTCGAAGTTGACAACGATGGACTTCTTTCTCAGCTTGTTTCAGGATGACATGGAGAACCCAGTACATGTGATTGAGACTTTGGAGCCCGTGCTGAATCCAGCATCTGTGTTGGCTCCCCAAGAAACCCCTGATGCCGACAAACCTACCGAGGACTCAACCCGCAAAGAAAGCGAGAAACCTATCTCCGAGTGTGCCAGTCAAGGGCTGCGCGACTTGTGGAAGTTTCTCCAAAACAGCGGCACTGAATTGAGATTATTCCTTTGGTCACGACTGGGAGACGCATACGACGCTATTAAGTATTCCACGAAAAAGTTTTCCTGTCACCTCAGAAGCATCGAGATGATCATGTCGGACATCGAGAGCGAAACATACTCTAAGACGCCTGAGGAGTCACGCATCCTCTTATTCATGAGAACGCTCAAGTCGTTGGATGGGCTATTGGTCCAAGCCCTGTCAATGGCACTCAACGACCACACAGCTTTTGACATCATTGATGACGAACATCTCAAACAGTCCGCGGCTGCCATTGCCAAGGTGAACTGTCTTCTCCACATTGTTTCAATGTGTGAGGATGAGATTCGTGTTGGGATGACGACAGCCCCATCTCTAAGTTCGGCCAATAACACAATCTTTCAAAATTTGCGTAACAAGTTGCGAGAGATGCAGGTCCGGGCATGGTGTCTTCAGTATACTCTACTGAAAGCCGGTATCACGGAGGAGAACGCCATAATCGGGGTGGAAAACGACCTCGCCGACTACTTGGCTGCAATCCACCAAGTACTGGGCCTTCGAAAATGCTGCAAGTCATCTAACAAGATCTTCTTGAAGATGATGCGAGTAGAGCTTCTCAAACTCAAGAAGATCGAGAATTGGGAAGATTATCTGGGCCAAGTTCTGTACGACCTACACGGCCTTAAACTGGGCGCAGGCGTGTGGGATGTCCAAGACCATGGCTGCCCGCCTGAGAAACTCGAGAAACGACAGACCATGCACCTGGTTGAGCGGATCACTGTACTCGCGAATCGAATGCCTATGAAAGACCTCCTGAAATCAGACCTCAAGACCACGATTGAGCATATGCAACAGACAGTTGGGCAAACGAAATCGACGCCTCAGATGATCCACAACCTAAGAAACTTCACGGAATATTTGAAGAAACCGATCCATCCTCTTCGTCTCTATCAGGCTCTTGTTGGAGGCGTTTCTGTCGACGCTGTTTCGGTCAACACTTCAGAAACAGCACTCGCGAGACATGGCTGGTTCTTCTTGCTGGGAATGATGGCATTGACCAAGTTCAAGGGAGTTGACCTCAATCGACGTCAAACACCCGGCGCCACCGATGACCTCCGAATTGGCGCTACCTTCCTCCGACTTCAGTTACAGTTCACTGCTGACAGATGGGATGCCTGGTTCCGCCTAGCAGAATGTTTCGATTACGAACTGGACGAGGCAGTTCTATGGACTGCTGACAAGATGAACAAAGACCGGCCGGAGCTGGTCAAGTTTCAGCGAAACGCCATTCATTGCTATACCCTGGCCCTGTCGCACTCTCGCGGCGTAGAGGTAGACGTCAATGAAGAGGATCCTCTGCACGACCTATACCACAAATTTGCGATGCGACTTTACGCTTCGAGCCGCGAGCCCTTCGCCATGGAACCTTTTCAACATTCCGACCAGGAGCGGTTTTTTATTGAGAACATGGGGGCCGGTACCTTCAGGAGAATACTCCACGACCAGATGTCTGAGTACAAGGTTTGGAAATTCGCTGCCAAGCTGTTTAGGATGGCTATGGAGCGAAAGCCTGGCAACTGGAGGTAAGTGAAGTTGATCAAACTGGCAGTACTTAACGACTGACGGTGCCAAGGAACCCTTACATGCTTGCAAAATGCTACTGGAAAATGTACCAGACACCAGACGACCTTCTCGAACCAAACGATAAGCGGCACAAGATAACATCTAAGCTTGTTCTTGACACGCTCAAGAAGGCTCTTGACGTGGCCTATAGCGCACGCAAGTCTAAGAGTAGCGAGCCAATTCTGGAGCCTCACTACAAATTGGTTTCAGTTCTGCACAAGATGGTAATGCGAGGGGATATTCCATCGGCCGAAGCCGCTCAAATGCTCTCTGAGCAACCATTCGGCATACAAATTAGCGCAGACGACTACTTTGCCTCCTTCTCAGAAATCGAAGACTGGGAAGAGTATGTTATTCGGAACCTGTCGAAGCTGAGGGACAAGGATCGATCGAACTGGCACCATCGGATCATCATGCGACATGCTAGGATCTTGTTTGACGAGGGTAGTTTGGGTCAGCATAACCATCATGTAGAGGCAAGGGCAGCATTCGGTATCCTCAGGGAAAGCATGTTCACCAAGACGATGGTTATGAATGTCTGGAAATGCGACTTCGAACGACCGGGCCGCCATCACGTCTACACAGAGCAGTACGTGCGCTTCATGACAAAGCTCCTTGTGTTGATGTCAGACCGCGTGAACTTGGAGCTGCTCTTGAGGCGACTCAGGAAGAAGGGCGCCGATTTCTATCACTTCACCGACCTCTGGCAGTCTTGCTGCATCGCATATGTCAACTTGTTGCGCCAAAGTTATAAGATCCCGCAGGTGGTTGACGATGTCTTCAAGTCGATGTCGACTGAGGAATTCGAGATCATCAGCGAGCGAATTACAGAGTGGGCTGCGAGCGAAGAGTCCCAGGTTCCTGTCTTCAACTGCATGCGGGACGCCATAGAGGTGAAGAAGCTCAACGCCAATCTGACAAAAGCAGCCCCCATCGACGACCTACTCAATGACTGTTACTCGACCATCTACACTGAGATCGCCAAGACTCTACCGGGGCTTGAGCCTCGCAAGATTATCGAGGAGCGCAACCATGCGAAGGAAGCAGAAGCCCAGGCTCAAGCCCAGGCCCAAGCGGCGGCACAATCAGAGGCCAAGCCTACGAGTTCATTGAGTAGCATTCTCAACCTTCCTAATGGGCTGGAGAGTATAGCAGGCACATATACTCCGCAAGCGCAAGAGACTGAAAAATCAGAAGCTGCTGCACCGCGTGCACGACGAACCGGGGTCAGACGACCGGATGTTCTGAGGAAAGCCGAGCAAGCCGTGGTTCGATCGATGGAGGCTCCACGGACCAGTAAGAGTCGTGTTGGCAGTGTTTCCAGCGGGCGTAAGGGCAGCAACACACCAAATCCCACTGTTAGCGAAGCTGGGAGTGACGATGAAGGCCCAGATGCCCAGATACAACGGGAAGCTGCAGAAGATGTCGATGTGGAGATGAAGGATACCGAGGTGCATGGCGAAGAAGAAGAAGAGGAGGAGGAGGAGGAGCCTGCGCTGGATGACTCTAAGACAGTCGAGAAGGAAGAAGCTGAGAGCGAGCATAGCATCCATGACTCAGCAGATGACGAGAGCGAACTCAGCGATCTCAGTGATGCTCCGGAAGGGTATGATGAAGATATTCCTCCCGGATTACTCTTCCCAAACCTGCGTCGCGGAACGGAGAGCACACATTCCAGCGGTGAGGACGCTGATAGCGAAAGCGAGGGCGAGGATGAAGAGGAAGAGAACGAAGAGGGAGAGAACGAAGCAGAGGAGGCGGCCGAAGAAGAAGAAGAGGAAGGGGAGCAGCCCAATGAGGGCCACGATAATGAGGATACTGAGATGGCCGAGGCTGGCCCGGACGAAGAGGCTCAGTCCGAGGCTACAGCAGAGGCATAGAGGCCACAAACGAGACCAAGAGTCCCTCTGAGTCCTTTCGTATGGGGGCGGAGAGCATGGAAAATGCTCAGGTGGCGGCCGGATGATGGAATTTAACGTTGTCTTGCTTCGGGAGCTGTACATTACCACGGGAAAACGGAAAAGCAGACCTGCTTAAGGATTGACTTGCGATTGGACGACCGGAATGGAAAGGAACATTTTGTTTAATCTTGGAATTTAGCAAACCAGGTGTATGAGTTGGCTTTGGAGCTAAGTTTGTGTCATGAACAGAGGCATGGCCAGTCTGTTCCCGCACGTGATTGCCTGGCTGGCTGGTATTAGTAACGTCACCCATCTTAAGGAATCCTTCTTTTAGTCTTACACCACACCTGACAACCTATCAACAAAAGTCGCCATTGTATACCATGGTTAATCACGGCGTCTCTCGTGGATGCGAGACGTGTAAGAAGCGACGTAAGAAGGCAAGTTGTGTCGTTCATATGAGTATGAGGCGATACTAACATACGCAGTGCGATGAGACTCGACCAGTATGCAGAGCACCACTCTTTTACTACCTCAACCATCAACATGGTACAATTATTTATGAAGTATGCTGACGTGCTCAAAAAGGAATGCAATCGCTGTGTAAAGTCTCATCGTCGGTGTCCCGGATACAAGGATGACACGGCCCTGTTCTTCCGCAACTATACACCTCCCAAAGCTACATACAAAACAACCATCTGCTGGTGGGCGCCTGAAGTCCCAGATGAAAAGCTTGAAGAAGCCGCACTGGGCATCTTTCTCGCCGAGTTTGTCCTCGAGTCTCGCGACCGGCTGCAGTCGCGCGGATTTCTCGACGGTATGGAATCGCTGTTGACCAGCATTAGCCCAGACTCGAGCCTTGCTACTGCGGCGAGGGCCCTGGTGCTTGCGTCGGTTGGGAAGAGGACTGGGAGAGAGAGTCTTGCAGAGAGAGCGCAGTGGCAGTATGGGCAGCTTCTGAGGAGTTTTACGCAGAGCTTGTCTGAAGAGACGACGGTGGTCTCGATTGAGAGTCTCTACACAGCGGTGCTCCTCGGGATCTATGAGGTTTGGCGGATTCCAGAGACCGAGCTACTTTCTTTCTGACTTCTGGGTAGATCATAGTCAGCAGCGATTCGTCTCCCACGCAGCACAAGGCCCATGTGCAAGGAGTCTGCGCGATCTTGAAGGGCGGCGTGAAGCCTTTCGACCTCAAGAAGGGCGTGAGGGTTTACTCGCTGGGCAACCCCCTCGTGCTCCGAACTCCAGTGGTAAGTAAGCCTGTATTGGAAGTAACGGCCATTCTTTAACTCACGGTCTCTAGGCTGCCGAACACGCCGGAATGGGAGTGCTTTGCGCACCGGTCACCCAGGGCTGTCTTCAAAACCTGGACGCGATCCTAATCAAGTTTCACCCATTCAAGGAACGCGCTCTGATGCTGTTGGAAGATCCATCCACCCCCATTCAGACTCTGTCTCAGCTCCAGGACGAGGCTTCGGAATTAGATACGCAGCTTTCGAATTGGAATCTCCAGAAGCATTGTTACTGGGCTCCTCAGGTGTATGGCCGCGTGCGAAACGCAGCCGCTGAGACACCCGGAACCGCCTTTGTCGCCGAGGGAAGGGTTGATAAGTATTTTGACTGTGAGTTACAGCTGTTGACTGCTTGAGGCCTGAACTTGTGCTTATGCTTATGCTATGGAAGTTTACGTGGCCGCTGTTTGGAACACCTGGCGGAAAGCTCAATTGACCCAAGTCGACATTACACTGCGCCTTGCTAAACTCTTGGGTCCTGAGGAATCAATACCTGGGTATCAGGAGCGAGCAAGAGACCTGGTAGCCGACATGAAGGCGTCCATTCCGTTCTGCCTGGCCGAAAACTTAGACGAGTATCTTCGACTTGCAGCCACTGGCTCACCAGATATTCCGCCCAACAGACCCGTCGGTGGGCTTCTTCTTTTACACCCACTGTACACAGCAGCCGCATGCCCTGCCGTCCCGCTGGCAGATCGGAAGTACTTCATCAACACGCTGTTTTGGATTGGAGACTACATGGGGATCGGCCAGGCGACGCTGTTAGCCAAGGCCCTTGCTTCGCGTCCCGACAGTGTCGAGAAGACACAGGCCCCTCAATTGCCGTACATGGACCTCTCCGACGGGCATGTCCTCATCTGGGCGGGCATGATGCTCGAACCAGCTGCTGCTGCAGCAGTCGAAACCTCAGAAGCACTGAACAGATGAGGTTAGCGTTGCGCGCTGGGAGGATCTCAGGCCACTGTGGGCTTCAAGCAGCGGATTGCCGATCCCTGAGATGTGTGTCGGATCCATGCTCGGGCTTCAAGAGGTTAGCGTTGCGCGCTCTGCTTCACGATGGGGTCATGTCACGGCAGTCAACAGTCCTTCGGTATTGTTTAATTGTGTGTGTCGGCGGATTTAGCGGAATTTGAAGAATTGCTTGCAAATCGACCAGATTTGAAATCAGTTGCGCAACCCTATCCCTTTTCAACAAGCATCATGGACGAGGATTGTGACGATGGCAACTCTCCTGGCTACTTAAACGTCCACTTACACCCAACACAGTCTCTTTTGCCCATTGTCAACCATCCACTCTCTGATTGATCAGAAGGCATACTTCGAAACAATGGAGGTGTTTCGCGACACAGCCATAGGATGGCTGATCCGATTGACTACTGGCAACCGTTTCCTCAAGTACGCAGATGAAGAGCCTGGCTTCCAGCTTCCAGCGGATTACACACTCTCTTCGAGCAATAGTTCGACGGCCGATACCGAAAAGACCAGTCCACGACCTGAGAGCGCTGACCCGGACCTAGAGAATGCTCACCAGAGTGTCCAAGACGACACGAGTGACCGCACTCGCATCGGAGACAACATCACGATCGTAACGTGGTACTCCGCCGACGATCCGGAAAACCCACGGAACTGGTCTACGGGGAAAAAGACCTTTATCTCGATCGTTCTATTCGCATACACCTTTGCCGCATACTTAGGATCGTCTATTTACACCGCCAGTGTCACCGGCATTAGAGAGAAGTTCGGTGTCAGCCAGGATGTGGCCAACCTCGGCCTGGCGCTGTACATCTGGGGTTATGGCATTGGCCCAATGCTGTTGTCGCCCTTGACAGAGATTCCAGTCATTGGGCGCAATCCACCCTATGCAATCAGTTTCTCTCTGTTCGCTATCCTTGCGGTCCCGATGGCTCTAGTCGATAACATGGCGGGAATCTTGATACTGCGGTTCCTGCTAGGTGTTCTGTGTTCTCCTGCACTAGCCACAGTAGGAGCTTCCTACGGCGATTTCATGAAGCCGGAAATGATGGACTATGTCATTGCATTCTGGGGAGGCGGCGCGTCGCTGGCACCAGTAAGTCCCCCCCTGACGATATACTGAACCAAGTCATCTCACAAGGCCCAACAGGCCCTCGGACCTGTCATCGCGGACTACGCAGTCGCAGCCGAAAACTGGCGATGGAGCGCCTGGGAACTCCTCTGGCTCTCCGCCCCTGTTGCCGTCCTCGTCTTACTCTTCCTGCCCGAAACCTCCCCCGATACGATCCTCCTCCAAAGAGCTCGACGACTGCGCAAAATGACGGGTCGGAAGGATCTGGTGTCCCAGTCGGAGCTGCGGCAGCGTGACATGCGCGCTCGCACCGTCCTCTTCAACGCGCTCATCAAACCGTGGGAGATTAACGCTCTAGACCCTGCCGTGCTATTCTCAACGTTGTACATGGCGCTTGTGTATGGCACATATTACTCCTTCTTTGAGTCGTATCCTATCGTATTTGGTGGCGTGTACGGCTTTAGTGCTGGGTCGCAGGGGCTGGCGTTCTTGACCATGATTGTGGGCTTGATCGTTGCGATGTCCTTGCTCTATCTCAATATTCGATACATCTCGCCGAAGAGACTTGCCAAGTTTGATCCTATACCTCCGGAGGCGAGACTTTGGCCGGGACTGTTTGCAACCTTTTGGGTCCCTATTGGTCTCTTTCTGTTCGGTGAGTCTCCCTTTGTTCCTGTGCGAGGTATCAAAACTGACGAATGACCAGCCTGGACTGCACGAGCTTCGGTCCATTGGATCGTCCCTCTGATTGGCGTTGCAATCAGTGTTTGTGGCGTCCTGATAGTTACGCAGGCTGTCCTAATTTACCTCCCCTTCACCTACCCGCCTTACGCTGGCTCGTTATTTGCTGCGAATGCTCTCTCACGAGCGGGCTTTGCGGGAGCCGCCGTGTTGTTCTCGCCGCACATGTTCCGAGCTTTGGGTATATCCGGGGGAGTCAGCCTCTTGGCTGGATGCAGTGTCCTGTGCGTCCTTGGCATGTTCGGCATGTACTACTTTGGAGCAAGCTTGAGAAAGAGGAGCAAGTTTGCCGTGTAAGGTAAGAATAGGACGGGTATGGTCTCAGAACCGGAGTGAAGAAGATGGAGGGCTTGGGGGGAGTAAAAGGCTATGCCACTACAGGTGGAATGGGGCATGAGGAGGTAATATAACTTCAGAGCGTCAAGCAAGATGCAGCAAGGGTTAACAATTGTAAGAGTTATGTCATTCGCGCGGGAAATCATTCCTAGACAAATATTCACCAGTTTTAAAAGCTTTAATTTACAATAATAGATCCCTTATGTATAAATAAAGCCAGATCCCTACCCCTTCTCCAGAGCCTTGTCCCTATTGTACGCTGGATCTCTATTTCTTAGGCTTATGCACGCTCGCCTTAACCTTGAAATTGAAGAATCTCCTCTTACGTTTAAAGAAGACTTCAACTCCCACTGGGATACGTCTCCATTTAGTCAGTGAAGATATCATCCTGTGACCCATCATAGAACCCCATGCGCCAATTATAAGTCGGCGACTGGCCATTCGGAGGGTCAACATTGTTCCCGCTCGCCTCTGTAATGCTCATCAATTAAAGCCATGGATGGGAGGTAGAAAGGGTCTTCCTACGATGCCAGGCCATTATTTGCTTTGGACCTGTGACACACTGCGATAGATCGTCCTTGCACCACACAGGCGGCTTCGGTGTTCCGAGTATCTTAGACGATGTACTGCCAGTGACCTTGCAACGGTGATTCTGCATGTACATGTTGGGCTCGCCGCCTACAAAAGTCAGCATGATATATGCCCCTTATACAAGATGAGAAACTCACAGCCATCGGGGATCCAAAGCCAGGCGCAGTAACATCCTTCGTCGGGACAGGGAGGCATATCGGCGGGAACGTCGTACCAGGTCTCGCGGAAGAAGGGAGAGCTATTCTCTCTGTCAGTATCCGCCCCTTTTTAGAGTCACTTGAGACAAGCATACTAGTATCGTACTGAGAACACCACCAGGTTCTCCATCGTCACACTGCGGATATCGCTTTCATACGAGATCGCCCACGCTGTCCCACCGGTGCCCTCAATGCTAGTCGTATGCAACTCCCCTCCCCTGCCATCCGGATTGTCCACCAAGCACCCAGCAGGATTCCCCGGTCCTCGCCACGGCATGCTGCGATTTTGGCCATCCTGCCACTCGGTAGTCAGACTGCCATTATATGATAGTGTTGTGAAGGCTCGATTGTTGGCAAGTTCTGTCATGAAAGACTGGCCAGCGGGGAGCTCGAGGAATTCGCCGTCGGGTGGCGGGACGAGGTCGCAGCCGCGGTCGGCTTGCATCCACCACTGGGATTTGGGAAGCATGTAAAGAGGGTTGACGACGAGATTGGTGTTGGGATCGTCGACTTCAGAGTTGTTCCCGCCCTATATTAATATGAGAGGTGATTCACAAATGGATGAAGTTGAGAAAAGTACCCTGCAGTACATGCCCTTGTTCCAGGAGGCAATGTGCGCGCTCACAGATGCAGCAAGAGAGAGTAATGCAATGATTAGGAGCATGGTAGATCTAAAGACCTGAAATATATATAGAAAGGAAGGTGAGGGATGGAAAGGCGTAGCTAGACACAACAAGAGACGAATGAATGTTCAAACGAAATGACTTTTATTATAGTATTAAGAAGCACGGGAACTTTACTTTTATAACCTCGATTCAGTCTTAAACACATTCTCCTAAATGGATTACCAGCTTCTTATTCGCCACAAGAGGCAATTCGTGATTCACGGCGTCTCTCAACAAAGTAGAGTAAATCCCTCTCCTTCATCTCCCTAGGGTAGACAGTTTCCCGGGAGCGGCCGCTGGCGCCGACAGGGATTCATGGCCGATGTCAGCCTTGTACGCCCTGTAAGTATTGCGATGAAACAAGAAGCGGTTGCAGACACTGAAACAGCCATTCCAAGCTGACGGGAATCGTGCGAGGTCAGACATGGATAGGCTTAAATTTAAGGCTCTCCCGTGAAACTTGGTTTCGGATCATTGCAGCCCAGTCGCGTTGATTCCGGGCGGACGACTGGGCGTTTAGTTTCGTAGATCGGCGTGTCAAGTCGGTAACCATACGGGAGGTGCAGTAGTTGCGGTATTAGCGGTTTGCGGGTGCTGACGAAACACTTCTGATAGATTAAACGAAGAATATTTTGATTCGTTTTGTGACGTTCATGATCCCATTGTCGATTAGCCCTCATCCTTGTCCATGTCGTCCCGCCTCCGCTTGCCGTCTCTTCCTCGCTTCCCTCCCTTCAGAGTGCTGCCTTTCTTGCCTCGCTCGTTCGTCAAGATCTTCATCTCGTTCTTCGCATGCCTCTGAGCCTCCTCCACACGGGCCTGGAACGTCATGACCTCTTCCTTCTCGGTCGGGTACTCGCCCAGCTTCTTGCCTAGGGCCGCCTCAATGCGCAGATACGTTTCGATGTCGTACTGAGTCGTGATGGTGATGGCGACACCGGACTTTCCTGCACGAGCAGTACGACCGACACGATGGATGTAAGTCTTGGAGTCCTGAGGTAGATCGTAGTTCAGAACCACATCCACCTTTGGGATATCGAGACCTCGAGCAGCGACGTCCGTAGCCACGAGGATGTCTCGAGAACCAGAGCGGAACTTGTTTAGGGCACCGAGTCGGGAAGACTGTGAGAGTTGGCCGTGGAGCGGGATAGCGCCGAAGCCCAGGGTACGGAGGAGAATAGCGATTCGCTGGGTTTCCCAGACTGTTCGCGTGAAGATGATGGTGGATTGACCCGCATGTTCGTTGACGAGGTAGATGAGATAGGTGTCTTTTTGCGGGAAGGGAATGAAGACGTAGTGTTGCAGAAGAGTTGAGACTGTCTGGTATTTGTTGGAGCTGATGCTGACGCGGACGGGATCCCTCAGACTGGCTCGCTGAAGACTCTCGATCTTGGAGCTAAGGGTAGCCGAGAAGAGATAGGTACGGCGCTCCCGTGGAATGAACTTGAGAATTTTGTCGATGCTAGGACCAAAGTCCATATCGAGCAGTCTGTCGGCTTCGTCCATGACCAAGTACTTTAGCGTTCGCAGGGAAAAGCCCTTCGTCTTCTCCAGGTGATCGACCAGACGACCCGGTGTCGCAACAATGATGTGTGGTTTCTTTCCCAGTGCAATGGATTGAGGCACCATGTCCAAGCCACCGACAATGACGGCACATCGTAGAGAGATCAACGAACCGAGCGCTTCGAAGGCCTGACCAATCTGCGCTGCTAGTTCACGGGTTGGTGCCAGCACAAGACCGAATAGAGGCTGTGGCTTGTCGAGAAGAGCTTGGAGAATGGGAAGAGCAAAAGCTGCTGTCTTTCCACTACCAGTTTCTGCCAAACCGATGATATCACGACCTTGTAGAGCGACGGGGATGGACTTTTCTTGAATCGGTGTCGGGTACTTGTAGTTGAGAGCGGCGCAGGCTTCGCATAGAGATTCAACAATGCCCTAGAAGAGAAGATATGATTAGCAGAGGTTCTCAAGAGTGCAAAGGCCAATAGAAGTCTTACCAGGTCTGCAAAGGTCTTCGGGGTGTCTGGTGCCTCTTCCGCGGACGGGGCCTCTAGAGTGGCTGATTCCTCCTCGCTCGACTCCTCGGGGGACGCCTCACGGGGAGGCTTTTCGGCAGGAGCGGCCTTCTTCTTTGGCGGCGCATCGTGCGCGACCTTCCGCCGTTTTGTGCTGAACATTGTGACTTGGGCTGGCTTGTATGAGGAAAAGACAAAAAGTTCAACTCATCAATGATGGATTCTTCTGCGGCGACAAAAAATTTAGTGGGGTGGCTGCTTATCGCACGTGCGCTAATCTTATCGCGGATCCCCGCCAAAACTTTTTTCTTAGCATCAACTGGATGCAAGATTCGGATCTGGAGAAGCAACACCATCCGTTCAATCGACGATCTTCCAATTCACCATGGCGCGGAGAAGAACCAAGAAGAGAACCCATGTCGGGGCCAACAACCCAGAGGTCGAGTCGGCCGGCCATGCCTCTGCGCGCGACCCGAAGAGCATGGTCATCCGAATTGGCGCCGGCGAAGTCGGTTCCAGCGTCAGCCAGCTTGCGGCGGATGTGCGAAAGGTCATGGAGCCTGGCACCGCGAGTCGATTAAAGGAGCGCAGAGGTAACCGGCTGAAAGATTACGCTGTCATGTGCGGGCCATTGGGTGTCACCCATCTGCTCCTGTTCTCGCGATCTGAGACCGGCAACACCAACCTGCGAGTTGCGACGACCCCTCGCGGACCGACGCTGAACTTTCGGGTCGAGAAGTATTCGCTGTGCAAAGATGTGCAACGAGCGCAGAGGCATCCCAAGGGCGGCGGCAAGGAATTTATTACTCCCCCTCTGGTAAGACACTTCGCTTTGCAAGAGAGGTGTATCCCAGTTGCTAACCAGGCGGCAGCTCGTCATGAACAACTTCACACGCCCCGATTCCGACGCCAAATCGAAAGTCCCCAAGCACCTCGAATCTCTCGCGACGACCGTCTTCCAATCGCTCTTCCCTCCCATCAACCCCCAAGCTACCCCTCTCAAGTCGATTCGCCGAGTTCTGCTCCTAAATCGCGAGCAGTCAGAGACCGATGATGGCACCTTCATCGTCAACTTCAGACACTATGCGATCACTACCAAGTCAACGAACGTTTCGAGGCCGTTGCGAAGGCTGAATGCGGCCGAGCAATTCCTGAGCTCCAAGACCAATCGGAAAGGCAAGATGCCCAATCTCGGCAAGCTCGAGGACATCGCAGACTACATGATCGGTGGTGAGGGTGGCGACGGTTACATGACGGATGCGACTAGTGGTAGCGAGGTCGAAACCGATGCTGAGGTTGAGGTTCTGGAGAGCGCTACTCGAAAGGTCCTGTCTGCAAAGGCCCGACAAGCAGCGGCCCAGAGCGGTATTGAAGAAGAGGCTGAGGAGGAGAACGTCGAGCGCCGTGCCGTAAAGCTAGTCGAACTCGGTCCCCGAATGCGCCTACGTCTGACCAAGGTCGAGGAGGGTCTCTGCTCAGGCAAGGTCATGTGGCACGAGTACGTCCACAAGTCGAAGGAGGAACTTAAGGAGCTCGAGCAGCGCTGGGAGAAGCGAAGACAAGAAAAGGAGGCCCGACGCAAGGAGCAAAAGGCCAATGTCGAAAAGAAGAAGAAAGCGAAGGCACAGAACGGGGGCAAGTCGGGAGACGACGAGGATGAGTTTGAGTACGAAAATTACAGCGACATGGATGTGGATGACTTTGACAGTGAGGGGCTTGAGGGTGACGCCGAGTATCAGGTCAACGAGCGGATGGAGAAGAACGACGAGTGGGAGGACGAGGAGGAGGAGATTGCCAACAGCTGATCGTGTCTGTTCACAACATTCCTTTTGGCTAAGGTATCTTGGAGGGTAAAAAAATACCATCGGTTGTGCGTTTAGGCGTTTGTACTAGATATTTGAGTCTATGATGGGAAAATAAGATGTCTTCTGTCTGGAACCAACGCGACCGGGTCCAAGTCCCACGGTACAACCTTGGATTTGAGGGTACCCATGGCTGACAATATTTTATATTGGCGTGAAGTTATGATCACAATGCTGGGAGTATTTTGGGAATGTCAAGGCATTTTCAAGACCGGATATGGTGTGGAAGAATCTTGATTGTTTTAAACTAACGCCCAAATTGACAAATGCTGCTCCCGAAGAAACCAACGTCCTCAGTGTGTAGAGTAGCTGACCGTTCTATCGTAACCTCTCAGCCATCTCTCCCGAATGCATCGCCGTTTTGCCCTGTCCCGCGCCCTCGTGTGCCGTCCTCACCATATTGTCCTCAAATTATCATCCTCATCGGCGCACTTATGCTCCAGTTCGTCTGTCGTCACCCTGAGATGGTTCCTAGTGTTGTCAATCTTCCTCTGCAGTCTGCTGATGTCGTGTTCCGCGGTTTCAACGCGGAAATTGGATGCCTTAGTATATAGAGCCGACCACAGCCGTTGGAGCGTCGTGCGTGTGTCGTTGCGGAACTCGATGAAGTCATATTGCAGATTCTTGAACTTGGTGTCGTTGTCAGTCTTCTGCATGAAGCTGTTGAGTTTCTGCTTCTGGGAGTTGAGCATCTGCTGCTGGTCGTCAAGCGTTCGCTTCTGGGCCTCAAGCGTTTGCTTCTGAGTGTCAAGCATCTGCTTCTGAGCATGGAACATCTGTTCCAATTTCAACAACCTCTCCTGTGTTGTCTCAGTCTCGGTCCCGTCTACCGTTTTTCTCTTCTTGGATGGTTGCGTAGCTGCCTGGCTGGTATTAGTTCTCGTGATCACATTCCTGGCTTCGTCTGAGACGACCACCGTGTGTGCCAGGGGTGCAACCCTTTCTGAAGTCGACTCGTGGTATTCGTGATTTGTGTCCAGCAACTCCAAGAGCGGTCTCTTCTTAGCCTTGTCTTCCTCGCTCTTTGTGCGTACGTTCCCAGTCCCAGTAATGTCCTGCGGTGTTATAGCTGAAGTCTGCGCCGTGTGAGGTGTCGCTTCGGGGCTCTGCGGTGTTGGCTCGTCGCGGATATAGTTAGCTGGTGGTAGTGAGTCTGTTTCTCGCCATCCGTCCCGGCCGTTGAGGCGATGTCTCGCTCCATACACATTTGGATAGGCAGTATGTAGATCCGCTTTAGGGTATTCGGCTTGAATGCTTGCCCATAACGGTCCCTTGATATGTTCCGCGCGCATCATGATCATGAAAGCACGATGTTCAGCCCATGTCAGAGACCTTGTTCCCTTCCCCAGTGCGTTGCTCGTCGGTCTATTCGTCGAGACCGTTACGCGTAACCTACCCACTGTCTCCATCCATCGCCCCGTCCCATGTGCTGTCAGGAGGTGCCCGTAATTGATGAACTCCGTTTTGAAACGATCGTAGAACTGTCTCTGTTCAACCTCTGTGGAGCAATCCCTGCCGTTTTCCTTATAGATGAACACCGGGTAGAGAAGGCCGTGGATATAGTCCGCCATTGTGATGTCTTGCGCCGTTGCGCTTTTGTTTTGCGCCAGTGAACCGATACTTTGGGTACAGTGAAAATGAGCCCGGAATGTTGAAGAACGAAAGAGAGAAATGGTCTTCTAAAGTGTGAAATCTTTCTTTTATGCCCCGTATACCTATGTGTTCCTTCCCTTTTCACTAGACTTGATCCTTTTTCGAGTGATTCACCGCTTTACGTTTTGCGCCGGCGCTGATATGTAGGGTGCTCGGAATAGGCCCTCTGAGTGTTAAAGGATGAAGGAGAAAAATGTTTCAGAGAGTAAGGAACTATTTCTTTTGTGCCTGGTGTATGCAGTCCTTCCTTTTCTACCAGACTTGCTCCTTTTTCTACTCCCAGTTTTTCACCGCTTCATTTCAGAAAGAATTCGCGGTTAACTACTATGGCGAAGCAACTCTCGGGGAGCCTCGCATTATACTAATCGTGCGGTAATACAGTAGCGTTTCTTGCTTTCTTTATTATATATTGAGGGGGTATTTTTCGGGACTCTTGCAGTGTTAAACAATATGCCGAGTGTCTGGTATACTCTTCGAAAGCTAAGCTGCCATAACGAATCACTAATTTCTTGAACAATTTTGCCTTCGTTTTTTACATCAGCTCGAGCAAATGAGATATCTATTTCCTGGGAATAGTCGTGGACATGCAAAGTATGGATGGATGCATACATGCCGCCAAAACGAGCTAACCGTCGCAAAGCCCCCACGTAAATGCGTTACTTACTTCACCCTTGCTCTATAGCAACAAGCCTCCATGATAAAGTCCAAGCGCATGTCTCAAATTCGGTCTAATTGAAGTGCATAATTAAGACACCGAAAAACAAGCTTACCTCGAAGGCATAGCGACATGGCGGATCCCAAGAAGCCCCGGGTCGTATCCCTCGGGGTTCCCAGGTTCGTGGGCGAGGATTATCTGGAGACCTTCAAGCAGGACTTTGACTTCGCCGTGAGTCTCTCTAGTGCCTACTCAAAACAGGATTGCTTACCTTCCTAGGTCCTCGATGCGAAGAACCACGCAGAAGCTCTCCATCACCTCCCACTGATGATCGCCCGTGACGGGCCAATCGACGCCTTCATCATCCGCATGGGTCGAGGCCCTTATCACCCCTTCAACGAGGAAATGCTTAGTCCCCTGACTCCTCACTGCCGCATAATTGCCTCTGCCTCCGCGGGCTACGATGACTTTGACATCGACTGGATGACCAAGCAGGGTATCTGGTTCTGTAACTCGCGTGATGCTACGGCAGAGGCCACTGCTGACATGGCATGCTTTCTTGTACTAGCTGTTGTGCGGGACACAACTCGTGCAGAACGCTGTTGTCGCGATGGCTCATGGAAAGATCCCGTGGTTCCTAGCAAGGATCCCTCAGGCATGGTGCTGGGAATCGTGGGCATGGGTAGTGTTGGAATGTATCTCGCCAAGAAGGCGTCTGTGTTCAACATGAAGATCAAGTACTTCAACCGCCAGCGCCTTAGCCCGGATGACGAGAAACTTTACAACGCAACTTACTGCCACTCGCTGCACGATCTCCTTGCAGAGTCCGATGTCATCTCCATCAACTGCCCCCTCACGCCAGAGACTACGAATCTGATTTCCACCGCCGAGTTCGCCGCCATGAAGGATGGCGCCTTTATCGTGAACACCTCTCGCGGCCCGGTAGTTGATGAAGTGGCGCTCATCCGAGCGCTGGAGAGCGGTAAGATCGCTCGCGCTGGGCTAGACGTGTTCTGGAACGAACCCAACATCAACCCGTACTTTATGAAGAGTGAAAAGGTCGTTGTGCAGCCTCACGTTGCGGGATTGACAGAGCTGGCGTTTCAGAAAGGAGAGAGGGAGTGCTTCGAGAACATCAAGGCGCTGTTTAAGTCTGGAAGACCGGTGGCACCTATCAACGAGATACCTATAGACGGATAATGGGCATTCGGACCATCGTTCTGCCTGCCCAGATGATCAATCGATGGCTCTCGCTATCCCGTGCATTACAGAAAGTCTGGTTGAAATGGGCATGAAACTCAGAAAGTAGCCTTTGAAAAAGTCAACCCGAGTCCCTAAACTGAAAGCCCCTAAACTAAAGGTCTGAACGTAATGCCTAAACTGAATGCCTCAAACGAACTCCCAAGCCGAATACCCATACTCGATGTCTAAACTGTTCCTAGGTTCGATTCTTAAGCTCGATTCCCATTGATCCCTAAGCCAAGTCCTTGATACTGAACTATCTCAGCCAGTCTCTTGACCTTGGCGGCCGCCTCGGCGGAGCTGATGCCTCCTAGGCGCTCATGAATTCGATAAGTAACGATTCTCCGAAAGGTTCAGCGATTGCAAATAAACCGTACGGTCGGTCGTTATATTCGAGATCGGCAGTGCCACAGGGAATCGTAGCAATTGGACAATCTAATGATATCGGGTCAGCGCCGGATTCTACATGCGTGTAGATGCCATAGAATTGGAACGCACCAGTTAGAGCTGCCAGTTGAGGCATGAGGCTGTCAGAGGGACCAACGATAATGTTGACGTCCTTCTCTTCCATAATGTCAATGATGGTCTTGAGGTGGTTCTTTCTTTCACTTTGTTCGCTTCCGCCTGGAAACTGGGCTGCCTTCGTTGGGAAAGAACTCGGGAAATCTACATGTGAAAGCAGATCAGTTAGCACCAATTCTACTTCTCAGAGTAAAGTTATCGCACCTAGGTCATTCTCGATACCTGCTAGCCAGGCGTTGCGGCGTAGTATCCATTTACCAGCCTCCCCCAGTCCAAGGCCAAAATCAGCAGGACAGATATCTCGTCCTCCTGCTTCTTGCAAGCACTCCCTGAGGGTCTTCTCTATAAGACAGAGGCAGAATCCCGTCAGTGATGCCTATAATCTTACGCATGGGATGGGAAACTTACCTAGCCAGGAGTGAAGGCTTGTTGTCGATCCAGTATTGACACCAACTACCACGCACTTGGGTGCATGATCAAAGAGAATCTTGTATGCTCTAATCCAACCCCACATCTACTCTGATCGTTAGCTAGAAAGGCAGTATCTTGGCTTGTGATGGGAACTGGCCATTCGGTTTTCGATAGCCGGGTTACGCCGGCCCAGATGTGTTACCCAGTCTTCAAGGGTCAAGATGCCAACCCGAATATTGTCCCATCTCCGGGTCAGAGAGGGCACGAACCCTCCATCTGGAATATAATCAGGATCAACGATGACGTCCATCAGGTCCGCAATGTCACGGGCACTCTTGGCCATCGGGCCTTTTGTCTCCCGGAACAAATATATGGCTCCAGGATGTCCACCAAGTGTAACCCCGTTAGTCGGCTTGAGTGCGTAGAGAGCGGCTCGACATGCTGGGTTAACGAGCGATCCGGGGTCTCCTTCATGGCCAATCGCAATGGGTGCGAAGCCAGCTGCAACTGCAATGGCTGGGCCTGAGGAAGATCCAGATGGACTCTGTCCACCTGTAAGCTTCTTGTGTTTTTTAATGGGGGTTTTTCTTTCTTGCCCCGCGAGGCGAGCTGCGACGTACCCTGTGATCGAGTGGGTGTATGAGTTTTTCGTCTTTTTCCAGGCTCTCTGCCGGGACGTAGGGCGAGCGAGGGGGCTGGACAGTCTTGTCGAGCCCCCAGGAAGTGTTCCTTGGGATAGTCAGCCATCAGCACTTACTACTTCAGGGAGTTCATACCCGCCCCTCGACCACATCTTAGTATATCAGTTATTTTGTCTTCGTCAGTCCCTGTCTAAGTTGAAACGCACCGAGAACGTTGCCTTGGGTAAGATGATGGCACTAGCATCAGACAACTAAAATTTAGTCAGAAGATGAGAAGACCTCACTTGGACAAATGGCTGACCGTGTCCACGATACCTCTGTCGTAAAAGAGTTTGGCCGCGTATTTGGAGTATGACGCCAAATTCTATCAAGTAAGACCCTGGTCAGCGAAACCTTTGGCCTCGAGCTTACTAGGTAGCCTACCTCAATCAATATCGGGATGCCATGGAGAGGCCCTCGTTCCTCTCCGCGAGCCCGTTCATCGTCAAGATCCTGAGCCCGTTTGAACAAGTCTATCTCATCCGACGCCCAAGATCCGAGGCGACATTCGGCTATGGCGTTTAAATCATTGTTCCGGGTATGTATCCGTTGCATGAATATGCACGTGAGATGCATGCTGGTGATCTGTCGATTTTGAAGGAGTGATCGGATTCCCTCTGCGGTCTGATTGACCGGATCGAAGGAATCAACGACGGCTGGTTGGATACTCATAGCTTTGGATCGATGAAGGAGACTCTGTTGATGAAAGTGGACGAGGCGAAAGATGAGGAGGTTTGGGTCTTGCTTGCTCTTATAGCAAGAGCATTGGCTAAGGTAAGGGTAAGTAGCTAATGAAATGGCAGGTTCTTCGCGCCTTCTAGGATTGAATCGTATCAGAAGGGAAAGCATGCTCTCTTAGCGATGCCTCAGGCTGAAAGGCATGGATATCCAAATACCAGATCCCTTATACGAAAGGTATCCTCTGTGGCCTGAGCCCTACCCTATATGCACAGTTTGATGCCTCATCTAAACCGTGATCCCCCATACAGACTCTTACCCTAGCTTAGACCCCGTATGCCTCATCTGAACCGCTCTTTCTTATTCATATTGGGGATCCCATGCGCATAGAGAAAATATTTCGTGCGAATAGTATGACTCAGGACTGCAGTTGAGGCTGGATCGGGGTCGACGGCTAAAGCTCAGGCGGAGATTCGTGCAGGGCATTTGCACGATCTTGTGAGTTTCAGGGGAGAAGAGGATATTACGTAGCCTAATCCTACGAATAATCGCATTCCAAGGTAGTACGATGTTTGAATGAATTAAATTTGCAAAGCGGGTTGAGCGTAGTAGTTGTTTGCTGGCATAGTTCCGTTTTCTACTGGAGTCACCTCTGTGAACTGCAGCATCTCTTCGCGCCTCGTAAGTCGGTATCGTGAAAAGCCCGAAAGGGCAGGGTATTTTAGTAGGGCTCGCAGGTCGGCATTGCGGGGAGTCCGACCCCAGACTCGTAGTTCGGCGAAGCGAGAAGCCCGAGTAGGAATGAAGATTGTCGATCATCGAACAATACAACCTGACACGGCAATACAAAACCAGACTCTGTGCCGCTGCAACTCCAACAATTTTCAGTTCTCCCAACAATCTGCCCCCGCCTTATAACCAGTTGTCACTAGGGAGCGCTTCAGCAAAATGTCGCCAGCAACGGAACTCGCGCTACCGGAGGGCTCTTGGGTCGTGGTCACTGGCGCGAACGGCTTCATCTCCTCGCAGATAGTGGATGAGTTGCTCCGGCAGGGCTACAACGTCCGGGGCACTGTCCGTGCGGAAAAGGCATGGATGAAGCCATTCTTTACGGAGAAATATGGAGAAGGAAGATTCGAAACAGCGATCGTGCCCTCAATTGTCAAAGAGGATGCTTGGGACGAAGCTTTCAAGGGCGTTTCCGGTGTGGTTCATGTGGTAAGAATGGCATTTTTGACCTGTCTAACGGAAGCGTTAACCCCCGGGATAGGCATTCGATATGTCCCTGGGCCAAGCCCCGGACGTTGTGGTTTCAGGGGCTGTTGACAGTGTCATATTTGCGCTAAAAGCTGCCGCTAAGCAACCCTCCATCAAAAGATTCGTCTTGACCTCCTCCTCGGCGGCGTGCTTGTTACAGATACCAGACAAGGAGGGTATCGTCGTTGACAAGGGTAATAACCCACTCGAGTATGTTTTTAGAAGTACTCAAGCTGATTGGAAATTTTTAGACACATGGAATGATTATGCTGTTCAGGGCGCTTCAGACCCCCAAACACCGGAGCATCTGAAAATGGTTCTTACGTATATGGCTTGCAAGACCCAGGGAGAGAGAGAAGCGTGGAAGTGGCTTGAACAGAACGAGCATCAGTTTGTCTTTAACACTGTGCTCCCTAGCATGAACGTGAGTTTCACCTGCGCTTCCAAAGAACAACGCTGACTGGCCATTCAGCTGGGCCCCAGGATTCATCCCGAAATTAAATCTTCAACGATGTTCCTGACGTACATGCTGCTGCAAGGAGTTGATCAAGCTCTCAAGATGTTCCCTCCCGGTAAGATTGGAAGAACTGTGGGGAAATCAACACCCAAACTAACAAGAGTTCAGAGCACTATATCGATGTACGAGACTGCGCTAAGCTTCATGTCATTGCTCTGCTTGACCCGTCCGTCCATGATGAGAGAATCTTCGGTTTTGCGCATCCCTTCAGATGGACAGAGGTGATTGCCTATCTCAAGAAGCTGAAGCCGGACAACGACAAGCTCGTACAGGTCCCTGCGAATGAGGGCAGAGATTTGTCCGAGATCAAGCTCAAAGATCGTGCTGAGGGCTTACTCAAATCCTTCTACGGTCTGGACGGTTGGGTGGGCTTCGAGCAGAGTCTGGAAGAGGGTCTGGAGAGCTTCGAAGGATAAGACGAGAAAATGTGCACCAAGAACAAGTATTGTCTTGTTGACGAGAAGCGCAGCTCCGGGGATATCATGAAAGGACTTGGGCGATCAACATTAGGAGCGAAGTGATTTTATATAGTACAAGTATAGGCTAGTGGTCTTTGTGTCCTTGAGATTCAGAATCAGAAACTCACATTTGTCCTCCTGACCGTGTCGCTTTGTCCCACGCTTCTTCAAGGTCCGAATCAAAACGTGTCGGCCAAGCTATCATCATCAGCCGTAACCTGGCCCCTTTCCACTCCTTGACTTCTGTTGCTCGACTCCATATCGAGATCAGATGGTGGAAGCGTCGCTTAAAGACCTGCAGTATCTTTTCGGGGATATGAGAGTGTGGGCTTGATAATGATGCCAGTCCGACACAGGCTTTCCAGATCCACAGACTGGAATAACTGCTATCTTGGATGCTATTGATGGAACTTTCCAAATCCTCTAGAAGAATGTGCATGAGCCGTTGGAAGAGTGGGTGATGAATAGGTCGTCCTGTATTCCAGATTCCCACCAGTGTATGCAAGTAGAACACCAAGGCTGTGGCGATGCCACACCAGGATGTCCTAAGCTTGGAAGTGGTGTGTTTCGTATTCTCAGTGGTTGAGAGAGATGTAATGTGTGAGCTTATAACAGCGTGGAGGAGTCGTGACTCGGACCCTTCGACCCAGACAAATCCAGGATCTGTATCCATACGATGAAGGTCTGAAGACTCCGCTGATATGGTTAGAAGTCTTACGCATTCGACGATACCTGATGCGTCGATATCGTGAAAAGCCGTCGATGACGGTGGAGGCCCCATGAAAATTGGGAAAAGCCCAATGGCTTCAAGTCGCTTGTCCAGGCATCCGATAGCCTTGGTATGCCAATGATGGATGAGTGATATGAAGTCCGACACCGGGGCGGATTTCCGTTGCCCAAACAGTTCGCCTAATGCAGTGCTCCCTTTCACCCGGCTTCGGACACCAAAGATGGAGATACATGTTCTTAGTATTCTTTAGCAGGGAACACAAGCAAAGAGAGTTCGGGAGAAATACAATATGAGATAGCGGCGAATCAGTTCCTCCTCAAACCTCAAGTCAGCGTCAATTTGATTGACTGAGGGTCGTGAATCCATGATCGCTAACAGGCCATTGAAATGGGTATTTGCCACTGCTAAGTTCCCCAAGCCGCACTGCATACCAGATGGAACGGGTCAGCCGGGTTCGCCTTTTGGCGCTCGGGGATAAGGTTACCTCTATCAGACATAGGATTGCTATATGACGAATGGAGGCGGTGTACTCTATTGGTTGTCCGTTTCCAATCCAGACATTCAACGCACGCAAAGTCTGAATCTTGTGGTGCAAGATAGTCTTCTCGAATGTTCGCGGATCTCCAGCTATCCAGGCATAGTGCATACCAGCTACAAGCAGGGTATCTCGAAGCGAATCTGGGCGTTGGACTATGCAGGCCAAGCTATTTATCGGATCAGTAACGGATTGGGGACTGGCACTAGATGAGCTCCCTGAACATACGAATCTTTCCTAGTCGTTTTAGAACAGGCACTGAATGAAGTAGTTGCTTGGTTATCTAGTGGGTATCGTCAGCAAGCAGGGCTTTTGAGAGTAGCCTTTTCCAATAATTGATTTACAGTAGTGCAATAGCTCCCTTGACCTGAATGGCATCTCAACTGCAAAGGGCTCGACAGGATTGGGAATGATCCACGGGCGCTGCTCCCCCGGGAGCCACGGAGCTTTTCTGCCACGCATCGCAAGATCCGGTGAGTCGGCTTCACATAACCGGCCAGCCTGGGTACATCTCATACTGCATCCTAGTTAGCAAATCCTTATGTTGCAGCCCTGGTGGTCGGGCTAATTAGTGCGTCCTACTCACCAACAAGGTTGATTCCCGTCACACCGCACGCGCCTCCTCTTGCAAGTCAAGCAGCCAGTCCTGCTCCGAGTGTGGTGCTTTCGGACTCTCACCGGCTCCATGGCGGTTTCTTGCACCTTCATTGCATGGAATTATGGCATGTCTAATAGCCCATGATGCGCGAGATCTCAGCGAGCCATTTACAGTCAGCGCTAGAGGTCCCGTGGAATGTCATCGGTTTCGCCGCACGGGGCTAAGATGACGGCTGGCCCAGGCCGCTAAACCAGTTTCAGAATCTTAGACGAGCTGTAAGGAACAAGCAATGTTTTATAGGTAGCTTTTATACGGGGTAAGATCTCGTGAGCAGAGAAAGAAAAAGAATCGGATATCTGTCAATGCTCGCACGAAATTACCAGCGAGAGCGCGCTCTTCGTCACAGTATGTTTCGGAATCGGGGAAGAGTGGTTAAATGTCTCCGATTTTAGTATTTAAGGACTGGAAACCCGCCTCACACCGTTGACAGCCCGACCCAGAATTTTCTATCGATTTAACACAATGTCCGAGACTAAGGCAACTTTTGTTTTCGTTCCGGGAGCATGGCACGGCCCTGAGACTTGGGACCAAGTCATTTCTGTTCTCAAGGAGCAAGGTTACAAGAGTGTGGCCGTCGCCCTGCCGACAACTTCCGGAGACCCAACAAACAACTTTGTCGATGACGTTAGAGCTGTCAAAGAAGCCATCACAGCGGAGACCTCTCGAGGCCGAAATGTTGTTCTTGTAGTTCACTCATATGGCGGCGCAGTTGGTGCCAGTGCACTCAAGGGTCTGACAGAGACACAAAACGGCCCTTCTGGGCATGTTATCGGCTATTTCATGATTGCCACGGGCTTCATGGAGCGCAACATGACTTTCCTCAGTGGCTCAGGGGGCAAACCGCCACCATTCTGGGCCATCAACTCAGAGACCGGGCTCGCTGATTTGCTCGTTGACACACGAGAGCTCTTTTATCACGATCTACCAGAAGATGAAGGAAAGAAGTGGGTTGGGAGACTTCTCCCGCAGTCTACCAGGGCATTCACTGAGGGTGCTGAAGCTGCTTGGGATGGCTGGAAAGAACTGCCTGTTTGGTTTTTGGCAACAGTTGAGGACAAGGCGCTGCCGATTGAGGTGCAGAAGATGTTTGTGCAAACTGCGATCGACGCAGGCGGTGATGTTACCCTTCGGGAGATTATGACTAGCCACTCCCCGATGCTCAGCAAGCCAGAAGAGACCGCCAGCGTCATCTTGGAGGCACTTACAGAGTTTTCTAAGTAATAGTGCTTTGGGGCAATCTGGTATTCTGGAAGTGTAAAAGGACGCAGTTTATTAATCGATTGCGTGACTCATAATTTGCCTCGGAAAGCTTCGACAAACTTTGTACTCAACTTCGCGCTCAATCTTGGTATTTGCCACTTGGCAAGACTCATCGACAAATACTCACAAACAAACAAGGAGGCTCACAGGAGCCTGTAACTTACCATACCATGCCTTCGGTTCCAGGTCCTCACACTGGAATTCTGCGAGAGGAGAATATCGTATTGCGACAAATTTTCGGATATCGTCTCGATGAGTTCCACACTTCACCCGACAAACTCCCTCAGTTGGGAGGTTATCTACCAGGGACCTGCATCAGAGATGTCCTAATAGTTTGCATTAAAGTCGACGCTGTAGGAGGCTATAAGGATCTGTCTCCGGGGCAAACCTTTCGCGTTGGCATATCGCTGTTTGACACCCGTGTCCTTAAGAAGAGTCTTGAGTCCCCTCGCAATGCCATCACATCTTACCAGTTCATTAACAACACCTCAAAGCCAGCCAAGCGAGCCGCGAATAGATTCACCTTTGGGGAAACAGAATTGACGCCACTAGAAGACATTTCTAGGAGGGTTTTAACAATCACCAAGGAGCGCGATTACGTCTTGGTCGGGCACGGAATTCGCGACGAGATCAAGTTTTTCAACGATCTGAACCCTAAATTTGTCAGCGACGCCTGTTATATTATCGACACGGTGAAGGCTGCACAGTTCCCTCTACGGCTGTATTATCGGTACAGCTTAAAGAGGCTCTTGGACGAGTTGGGAGTACGCTACGCCAGACTCGACGCAGCAGGAAACGGTGCCAATTTCACACTCAAGGCTTTACTCAGGCTCGCACTTCGTGACGGCAGAATGGGATTTGATCCAATCGCGGACGAGATTATGTATGGGAGTGAGATGTTCTTCGGTTTTCCTGAAACTGTCTACGACGAATTTGTCCACGACGACTCTGGTGTGCCGGTCGGAACAGTTGATTCGCCGCCGCAGTCGATATTCACGGGATCCCGGAAATCGAGGGTTGTGAGAGTCACAAGGCGCTGGACAACAGACGCCATGGCAAATTTGCGCGCGTTTCGGGAGTTGCCGTTTGCAAATGAGATGGAAGAAGCACACGAAGAGCAGGGCGAAGGCCTCGACTCTTGGATCCTGATTGACATCAACGGAAATGATGTCGATCTAGTGAATTGAGGATCTCAAGCATCATTCTGATCAAGACACGGGAATGTCCCTTATCTGAAGCTGAGACAATCTGGCCGATGGATTCCGCTACTAGGCGCAATTAGTTAGCTGTATCGCCTCCTCGAGATCGTCGGTAGATGTCGGAGCCGCTTATCTCCAGGTCGAGATAAGAGCTGTCGAGTCACAGTCGTCATAGGCAAGATAAATATGCTATGTAGAGGACCTGCAATTGACCTCTCATACCCAATTCAGCGATCGTATTCATTTCTCCCAATGGCGTCCTCAGTGACTCGAACGTGCCTTGAATCATCCCACAATGCCCTCGCTTGGGCAGATCGAGATGACCTGCGAACATCTTTCACACTGGCCATGTCGGCCATGTACAAGCAAGAAGTTCCCTTGTATGGCGATCTGGTTCGGATAGTTTCCGAGGTCAACCAATCGACCCGTGGAAGCGCTCTGGACCCAAAAGTGCTTGCCATGCGATATGGAAATGTTGAATCTTCACGCCTTGACATTGAGAGGCACGGCGCTATCAGACTGGGTACTGCACAAGAGCTCCGAACCGTGCGTCGGATCTTCCAAATGATCGGTCTGTATCCAGTAGGATACTATGACTTGTCTCCCGCCGGTCTGCCTATGCATGCAACATGCTTTAGACCCAAAACGGAACGATCTCTTCACAGAAATCCCTTTCGCGTCTTCACCTCTGTGTTGAGGCCAGACCTCATAAAGGACGCCAAAGCAAGATACCTTGCCTTGGAATTGCTATCGAAACGCAACATCTTTAGTGACGAGCTCATCCGCCTGTTAGACCTTGGTGATGCTCAAGGTGGACGATTGACTCCGGAGCAGGGTCAACAGTTCGTCACGGAAGCGATGAAGACATTTAGCTGGCACGGAACAGCAGCTTCTTCACATAAAGACTATCAGTGCTTGAAAGAAGAGCATCCCATACTCGCAGATATCGCTTGCTTCCGAAGTTCTCATATCAACCATTTGACCCCTCGCACCCTGGACATTGTCGCGGCGCAGGGGGATATGTTAAAGAAGGGACTCATGGCGAAGGATCGGATCGAGGGACCACCCATGCGGGAGTGCCCAATCCTCCTTCGACAAACCAGCTTCTTGGCCATTGAAGAGCCTATCAAGTTCCACACTGTTGGTGAGTTGCAGGAGGATTCTTTAGTGAAAGATTCTCATCGGGCCCGGTTTGGGGAGATTGAGGAGCGTGGCGCTGCAGTGACTCCTGCTGGACGACAACTGTATGACGACTTGCTCAACGAAGCAATGTCGCTCGCCCCAAGATCTTCTCACGATGTCGGGCCGGAAGAATTTGACAAACTCGTCGAGACAGTCTTCAAGAAATATCCTGATGATTGGGCTGAGCTTCGACGACAGAACTTGGTATATAACACCTACCAAGTTACGGAGAAGGGGTCAATGGTATCGCTCAACGGCAAGTCATTCTCGTTGGAATCCCTCCTAAATGACGGGATCATTGAAGGGCTTCCAATGACTTACGAAGATTTTTTGCCTTTATCCGCCGCTGGGATCTTCCAATCCAACCTCGGGTCAAGCTCGCCATCCCATGAGGCTCAGAGCATTCCCGACTATGACGGTATGGTGGAAACCCTTGGTGCAGAGCTGAACGACCCCGATGAATTGTATTCCACGGCGCAAGCCGAGAGCATTTCGAAGTGTGCGTCCCAACTAGGCATTGAGATCAAGACATAGTCGCGCAATCAAGTGTAGGTATTTGGGATGGGCGTCCAATGTGTAGCGCACCGGATGGTGGACAGAATTATGACAAACGTTGGAATAATTGAGTACATTAGGAGTTTCATGATGATACTAGGGTAATTGTAATAGTCCTATCTCGTTCAAATGAGTTTGAAATACCTGTACCCCCATGCTGGACGTGGCACGGTCTTTTCTCGTGAGTAGTAGATATAGCCAACGCCGACACGGACAGAGATCCCGTCTGTGGTTGATAGTCCAATGACTATAGTCATGGCATCTGCGGGTCTGGTAATGGTGTCGCCGGCGATGATGGCTACCAACTCGTCGACCCTGTCCGACGTATTCAGACTGCCAGCTCCAGACCGATCAAACCGGAACTGACCACGGTGAGCATTATCTCCAAGTTCCAGAGCCCATGCGTGTGGAAGCTTTAGGTCATGGGATATGCGAAACTGGTCAGACGCGAGGTAAGCAGCTTGAAAACCGAGTTCGCCGATCTGAAGCTGATTTTTGTCTGGAGACGCAGCTTGAGACACAAGATTGATGTCAATCCCTGTTTTGGTAGTATGTGACGCATAGTTTGTCGAAACGCGGTTGAGCCAATGTTTTTGACCGGCAGATTGTTGTGAGCCACCGATATCCCATGACGGAATAGTAGTATAAAATGGCACCTTCTTGATGGCGGAGTGGGATAGGTTTCTGGAAATCCAAGCACTATCTGCGAATACGAACTCAATTGGTCCTGTCCAAGATGCCCTATTATAAGAAGTCAGTCATTGGCGATCTCCCCGGCCGTTCCACGAGATGAACTTACCATGACCAGGAGGCGAAACCAGGAGTCTCCTCTCCACCACCCTCAGGCTTGGGAATACGCTCTGTTGCCGCGTCTGACGGAAACCACAGCAAGCCAATGGGCATGAACTCCAAAGGGATTCCTTGAGTCTGACGTACGTCGAACTCGGCGCCCTCTCCTGATCCTTTGAATCTATTGTAGACCCCCTCAAATGCATTGAGCACATCCTGAGGAAAGGTCAAGAGTTTCCTACTGAAGCCTTGAACAGCTGAGTGATACTCCTGCATACCGGAGGTTGAGGAAGCATTGGCCGCATCGCCAAGGTATCGGTAGGGCGTTGGATCAGGGTCATTCCGCAGCTTGCCACTCCACCACGGCGGTCCGGTACGAACTCGAACCTCTGCAGCGGCCTGTTCTTTTTCGCCATAGTCATAGGCCTCGCGCCACTGTCTCTCCTGGCAGTTGAAGAAGATCTCGTGCTCAGTGAAGTATAAACACCGTCGTGACAATGCTTGTTCTTGAAAAGTCCAGGCACGAGTATCCCAGGCAGCTTCTCGAACCTCCTCGCAGAGCGAAGGCGGGACAATCGAAAGACTCAACTCTGCGTTGGTCTCAGAGTCCGCGATCATTGTCTTGGGCATAATAGGGCGACCTTGTCTCGAACTGACGCCTTTGAGACCGGCATTGGCATCGCTGCCGGTAACAGCGATCAGCGTAACCGCAGCGCCGTCATAAACATCATCCATTCGGCCAATCAGGTGCATCTTGTCTTCTAGGCTGTCCTGTACGATACAAAGAGTATCAACCCAGAGATACCGCATATCGATATCCCGCGTCAGCTTCATCGCATCGCGGACTGTCTGAGGGACCTTGCCAGTTTTTCGATTGACCGGACGAGAAGCCGAGAGGCTGCCAGGTTTGTCGCTCAACTCGTTCACATTCGTTGAGAGTGTCAGCATCACCGGAATGACATTCTCGTCGTCGCCCGGGAAGAGGAGGGTTGGGATGCGCCCCCAGACGTAGGATAGCGCGACATAATCGCATCTTTCTTTCTTCACCACGAGGCACTCATTCTCAACGTCAATTAGACGGAACGGGCGATCCGGATTAAATAGATCAATATGCCTTCCCTCGTCAGACTTTAAAGAGTGTTTGTGACTCTGGCAGGCCGTCAACCAACTCTTAATGAGCGACACGTCCACACGATCTGGAACGGCGCGACGAGGCACATTTGGGCGTGGAGCCGCAGAATTGATCGGAAGTGACTCGAGCTCCGCAAAGATGAACCTGCTCTGAATATTGTCGACTTCTCTTATGGCAGCTCTATTCAGTTGGAGGCCTTTTGGCTGTTTGTCTGCTGCCAGAAGTAATCGAGGTTCTGGATACCGCGTGCGCCCGCGTTCGTTGACAGCGACAGCGCTTCGGCTCTGCACGTACAACTGGCAGGGATCTTTAGAGGGCTTGTCGAGATCCCTCCATCCGTCATCGCCGGTCTTTTCCCAGGCGGCGCGAATCGCCTCAGAAATACGCTCACAGAATGGGCAATTTGGACTGTTGTAGTCGGACAGGTTGCCTATGCATTGCTGGTTTGTCTCGTCCTCGAATAAGGCAGCCAAGTCGAGTTCTTCGCAGACCTCGCAGACTTGTCGTGCCATGTTTGGGATCAGAATTGGATGAGAGAGTGCGGTGAAGCAAGCCCAGCTGAATGATGCTGGCTGGGATTATAATTAGCATGTCGATCCCTAGCTGTCAACCCCGGAGCTCAGCAGTTGGCAGGGTAGCAATGAGGCCCAACGAAGCCCTTTACGTCACTGATGCAACCCAACTTTCAGCAGCTGTCAGCGCCTTTTAGCTGCCATTGGACATGGCAGCAAATAGTCGGAGAATGGTGCAGCGTGCTAGCACAGATGGAGAAAGCGGCTGGTTTTGAAGCTGCTGAAGCTGACGCCGTCGCTAATAGCTGCAGGGGGGCCATTTTGGACCCTGTGAAGGGCTTGGAAGCTCGTCAATTCTCCAGCTGTCCACTTCAACTTCATTGCAAAGAATCCGAAGAATCAGCAGATCAGATGAGCTGCTGCTGCCCTTCGTCTCCCCCTCCGCCGCCTCAGGCAACTTCTCAACATCAACCACCGCCGAGCGCGCCCGTGCAAGAAGACCGTGCTCCAATAAATCCCCCGCTGCCCAGAAGACAGATTCAACACCAGCCTGAGCCACCGCCAGCCATGTCAGCTCTTCCAGCACAGCCGGAGGACTTCATAAGCTACCTCGCGGGAGTCAATATTCCAGTCCGACAGGCATTGATTCCATATCTAGCCCACGAAAAGGAACTCCGAAAGTCATTCGCAGCTGGGAGAGCAGTCCCAAATCCGCTGGAGAACTTGGTTCCGATATATGCGGGATCCGAGCACTTGGTGACTTTCAAGCACGTTGATAGAGAGCAGTCTGACCCTGACAAATACATCATGAAACTACCGGATGATGATTTGGAAGACGATGGTGACCCAGCTATCGCGGAATCCTTCGACGATTACAGCAGAAATTTTGATGCTTTCACACATGGTATGTCTCAATGGACCTATGTCTCATATAATCCGATATCATGCTAATGTATTTTGTGATAGGAGTCTTGGAAGATCTAGGTTAGGCTTTCAATACTGAACCGTGCCAGACGATTACTCACAATTCTCTAGACTGGAACAACGTTGTCGTCGCAGGATCGTCTGCTCTGCTCCCAACGCTGCCCTATAGGGAAGAGATAGAAGAAGAAGACCCTCCATCCGGAGAGAATATCCTCCAGACCTACTATCAGTACGTTTCTGAACTACCTTGGCTCTTCGCAAAGATCCCAATTAATTGTTTACCTCGTTTCTCTAGGAATATCGCACGTCCCAGTGACATCGACATTTTCCTCTACGGGCTTGATGAAGAGGCTGCAATCGAGAAGATCCAGGAGATCGAAGCCACAGTACGAGAGAACCAGAAGCTTGAGCCAGGAAACGGTCTTACGATGCGGTCCGAGAATGCGATTACTCTGATATCGCCGCGTTGGCCTTTCCGCCACGTCCAGGTACCTTCAACGTCCATAGAGGCAGAGGGTAATATTGAACATCCTACAGATCATCCTCCGTATCTACAAGTCCGTTAGCGAGATTCTCACAGGATTTGATGTGGACTGCGCTTGCGTCGCGTTTGATGGAAAGCAAGTCTACTCAAATCCACGGGGCATTGGAGCTATCGTGACGCGCACCAACCAGATCGACCTGACTCGGCGGAGTCCTTGTAAGCAAAATCCATCATGCTTCCATTATTCTGGGTGCTAACTAGGATTCTAAATAGCATACGAGAACCGTCTGTGGAAGTATCGTCACCAGAAATTCGACATCTACTGGGATTCTATGGATCGCTCGAAAATTCACGATGATTTCGACGGCAACGTTGATGGCTTGCCAACTCTCAAAGGCCTTGCTCGTCTTCTTGTCTCTGAGACGCGGCTTACACGCAGATTCTACCATGGCGACCTCTATAGAGTTCAAAGGGCACTTACAAGGATTGACAACGGCGGTGAGCCTGTTCTTGGAGCGGCGAGCGGCTACGCACATCATGACCTTCCCACTGGAGAAAGATTCAATGCTGAAAGGTAAGCTATTTTCAGAGGGTTTTGAAGCCTTTTACTAAGTCTCTTTGAACAGAGTTCGCCATTATGTTGTCAGGCACTCCACAGAGCCTTATCTGTTTGGCGATATCTCACATGTCATTCTTGAAGGAGCCAAGCCCAGTCGCAGCAAGAGAAGCAGCGAGAAGCTCGTTGGAAAGGTCAAGTTCATTACAGACGACCCAGGACGCCAGATGATTGGAAGTTTCTATCCCTTGACGGACGATGAGTGGTGAGTTCAGCTTTTATCGTCTGTAGAGCGCGTGGACTAATATTGCTTCAGGACGCAGCAAGCGTACGAAGGGTTTTACGGTCAGTAAGAGGAATTTTGACAGTATTCTGATTCAGACTCAACGCTACGTGATATCTCGGTATTATTATCAAAACCACGAAGGAAATAATATGTATGGAAAACATAGGACCATTGACCAAACATGAACCATCTCGATTTTGAGCGTGACTCTCCTACTAATTCCCCAGTGCACATGGATTAAGAAGCAAGTATTCCTTTGGATGGCTCAGTAGCCCTGTTAAAGTCTTCAATTTCGAATGGAAATAAAGGAAATAGCGAAAATTCCGTACAAGCTAGGATATTGTTTGCACTATTGGGTATACAGTGTAGTATTACGCATTGACCCAACAATCAGTTAGTCCAGATGCCGGATAGCCGAGAAGATATCGCTAAACGTCTATCGGCGGAGGAGATCGCCCAACAGGTGATTATAGAGTAGTCTTATAGTTTCGACTCTGCCCGTTCGGCTTTGCCCGACCAAATCTATCGCCTCCTCGGAGTCCGCCTATCGATATGCAATTCATCACATAGTATAATACTACCACATGAAATAGCATTGGTTGCCGTCGCATTGGTCGTCCGGCTGTCAGAAGCAACATTTATGTATTGTTGAAAGCGAGTTATCGCATTTGTCACTTTGCCGATCAACATGCATACGGATACAAGCTCTGAAGGTATCCAAGATGTCGAGGGCGGCGCGTCACCTGATATGAAGGCTGTTGGTAAGGTCAGCAGTTGCGATGTTGGAGACGTGGCAGAGCAGAGAAACGACGAGGGGTATCGCCGTGCGCTTCATGCTCGTCAGATAATGATGCTCGCATTTGGAGGCGGAATTGGAACTGGTCTCTGGGTTGGAACAGGAACTGCTTTGGCGAGAGGTACGTCTCTTGAATCGCCAAGACTAATTGAGATAAGATGTGGTACTCACACCCTTTCACAGCTGGAGCGGCGGGGACGGCAATCGCATATACAATTATGGTTTACATTATCTATGCAATGTACATGTCTCTTGGCGAAATGACTGCATACAAGCCGATCAATGGAGGCTTCGTCCGTCAGGCCCTAGATTACACGGACGAGGCTTTGGCATTTGCACAAGGAATCGGATACTGGTATAATGTAGGTATACCTATGTCGTCCTGGTCGATGTTTTATCTCATAGCATGGTCTCTAATGCTTGTTAGTGGGTTATGGTCATACCGGCTGAAGTCACAGCAGCAATCTCGGTCATCTCATACTGGCCCAACAATGTTCCAGTTGCAGTCTGGGTAACCGTCATGGTCGTGCTCATGATCGCAGTCAACTTGTTCGTCGTGAAATGGTATGGCGAGGTCGAGTTCTGGATGTCCTTATTGAAGATTACTGCCATCGTGGCGATGATCATCTTCTTGTTCGTCATGACGTCTGGTGGTTTCCCGGCTACAAATGGACCAATTGAGTTCAGGTATTGGCGAGATGGGCAGGCATTTAAGAACGGCGTGAAGGGAATCAGCCAAGCTTTTATCCAGGCGGGCTTCAGCATTGGTGGTGGTAAGTTCGACAAATGGAAAGGAAGAGTCGACCTGACATGCTTTGCTAGGGGACATCATTGCAGTCTGTGCTGGTGAAGCGGCTGATCCACGAAGATCGATCAAAAAGTCCATGCAACCTCTGTTCTGGCGGATGGCGACTTTCTTCGTCGTCAACGTCTGGCTAGTGGGGATGTGTGTCTCGCCGAACAATCCAGACCTTCTAGATGCCTCCGGAACCATGGCAAGCCCCTTTGTCCTTGCTATTAGAGATGCCGGTTATCTTTGGCTTGCACATCTTCTTAACGCATTCATTCTCTTGAGTGTTGTTAGTTGTGGTATCACCAGCGTGTATATTGCGAGCCGCACACTTGCGGGTTGTTCGGAATTGGGGTTGATGCCGCGTGCCTTTGCGAAGAAGGACTCTCAGGGTCGACCTATAATTTCTTTGGCTATTACCATAGTGCTTGGCTGCGGCCTCTGCTACCTGAACTGCAGTGACACGGGTATTACCGTATATGACTGGTTTTCGTCTTTGGTGAGTTTTAGCGAGAGTCCCTTTTGTTCAGCAAGATTTGACCTCCTCTTTAGGTTGGAATTCAAGGATTCATCATGGAGATCATCATTTTTATCTCGCACATCTGCTTTCGCCGCGGTCTTAAAGCCCAGGGGATTGACTACAAGACCTTGCCTCTTCGAGACTACCTTGCACCGTACAACCAGATGTTCTGCATTCTTTTGATGATTTTGGTCCTTGTGGCCGAATTCTATCTGGCCCTATACCCATTCGGAGAGAAGGGACCATCAGCAGAAAACTTCTTCGCTTCTTACATGACACTTCCGATTTATGTCGTTGCTTATTTCGGCTACAAGGTACGTGAACCTTGAACCATTCCATGCTTTTTACTAATGAGATACAGTGGTGGTTCAAAACGAAGTGGATTTCCCCATCCGAAATGGACTTTTCAGCCGCAAAGTATTGGGATAACGAGGATCGCCGAATTGCGGAAGAGAAGCAGAACAATCCCAATCTTCGAAAGAGACCGGTTTATAAGAGGGTAGTCACCGCAATCGTCGGATAACATCAGATGCAGTCTTTAGTGATAATTTATCACGTATATCAATATGATTTTATTCAGTCAGATGAGAGCTTATCATTATGCTGAACTGTGAAGCTTGATAAGAGCGAGAAACCCAGCAGGTCTTCTGATCTCTACTAATGAGACCTTTTACCAAAGCCAATCCATGATCCTACACAGACAGACGTTAGTTACTATTCACTAAAAATGGTCGACGCAAGTCTCTCACCTCTCATATCGTGTAGCAGGGGGTTTCATATCAAGAGTGGCTTCATGGGCCTCAACTTCGGCAAGACCTGTCTGGAAATCCATCTCACTTGCTTTGACGAAAGAAGTTTTCTTCACAATCTTCCAGCTCAAGTAAATAGTCACTATGAATTGAATAGGTTAGATGTTACCTGTATAGGATGCGGCAGCTCTTGGAACTTACGGAAGAACACAATGGTGAAATAAGCTGTGAAGAAGCCAGAGAAGCTCCAATGGCCATGGATAAAGACACCGTATCCGTTCGTGAGAAGGATGATACCAACCCAGAAGATTGCGAAATAATTGGAGTACGCTTTGCCACTAAGTCAGCATCTATTTTCAGAAGGGGTTACTCTGTACGTACGGGTAAATCTGCTCTTGAACGGCAGAGTCGTAGTAGGGATACCTTGTGCTTTCAACCCAGCGTGGAACCGCAAGTTCGCGACCATCATCAGAATGTATGCAATCATGATAGCAGTAGATCCGAGATTAATAAACCAATTCAAGACTACAGCCGACGCGGTGTTGCAGGTCAAGAAGGCCAAAGACGCGACGGCGATGGAGAGAATTAGTGCAGGCAGAGGAACACCGCTCTTGGTTGTCTTCGCGAAGATCTTTGGGGCTCTGCCATGCTTAGCCAAGCCAAACACGGTTCGAGAAGCCTGGAAGAGAAGGCAGTTGGTGCAGCTCCAGGCCGACGTAATACTATAAAGATATGTTAGTACTCATTGGGGTGTTGAAAGATCATACAAAGGCAGAACATACACGACAGCGTTGCAGAGATCCGGGAGGAAAGAGATATTCAAGCGGTTCATGGCAATGATGAATGGCGACTTTGCAACACCGTTTCCAGAAGCAATCGCCGTCACTAAGTCCGAGTAAGCATATCAACTTCTCAAGAGGCAATTTCTCCAGTAGACTTACGCATAGTAGGGTCGTTGAATGGCACCAGCAAGCCGACTGCGAACACCGACAAAATGAAAAAGATAATCAATCGGTAGATAACTCGGCGAACAGCCTTCGGGATGTTCCTCCGGGGGTTGACGGCCTCTGGAGCACAGTTGGCGATGAAGTCAGGTCCACCAATAGCAAAGGCTGCAGTATTGAAAACGCCCCAGATTGCGAGAAATCGGCCGCCTCCGCCAGAGACATACTGCTCATTGAAGGCCCCGGGATTCTTCCAGTAACGGAAACCAATCCGGTCATGCTCGGGGTTGCCTCCGAGAACCACGATAAACGTAAAGAGGAGAAAGCCGATGATAAGGAAGACCTTGAGGATTGAAGCGTAGAACTCAGCCTCGCCGAAGTACTTAACTGCCATGCAGTTCAAGCAAAAGACGACGACAAGTGTGCACGCGACCCAGACACCAGGGTTAATATTCGGGAACCAGTAGGACCAAAGGCCGGTAAGAGCAGTACAATCGGCAGCAGTGAAGATCCTAAACCAAGTTAGAGCTACCATTTCCACACAGAGGATTAGAGGGTTGACTTACATCCTACAAGAGGAAAGCAAATTGAGATTAGCCGATGATTGTAATTGAAATGATAACGCTGGTCATTGACGAAGACTTACATGCTGGATCATAGGTTTTGTTAGCACAGGTCACTTTACAATTCGACTCCTAGGCTTGATCACTAACCTGTATGCATAGATCCAGCCCATAGCCACACCCGCGGCCGGGTCAATGAAACGTCCAATATCTTTCCGTATTAGTTTTTGACGAAATGAGACAGCGAGGTTATTCACGCACGAGTGACAAAGGATCCGGGGACCGGGAGATACGCAGACATCTCTCCCATAGCATGAGCCACACACAGGAGGAAGATGCACCTATCCCGATAAGTCAGCGGAGAAGTCACAATGTCGAGTGCGTGTGGCAACATACCAAATGGAATACCCAATGAGCAGGCCAGCGGGACCAGCACTATTCAATACGCTGGAAGTACCGACGAAAAGACCTATGGGGACTTGTTGTCAGATACAATCTCAAGCTATTCAAAGCTCCTGTCCGCAGGGGGCAAGTCAGGTCTTGTGACGTTGTTGTACGAACCTGTTCCAATGACCCCCGAGATTGCGAGGAGTTGAATATGGTGCGATTTGAGACCACGATGAATACCGTATTCGGTAAGCTCAAAGGTTGAAGTCGTGCCATTTTGTTCGCCCGAAGCCTGGGATTTGACATGTCAGTTGACCGGGCACACATGACAGATGAGGGGACTAAGAACATCGCATACCGCATCCGAGGAAACGGGGTCGGCTTTCTCTGCAGCCGCAGACTTGGATTCCATAGTCGTTGTGAGTCTTAACAAGCGTGGCTTGGGTGAAGTTTGGTGATCGTGCTGATTTCACCTCATCCAGCAGGGGAGTTGAAAGGATCTTGTAGTTTTCGTGACCCAGGTTCGCCACGGGCTAAAATGACTCGGAAGAATCATGTGTCTGGGCCCTTGTCGTCAAGCAGGGACGCGGTGAGGAGTGGCATATCAAGGAACATCCATGGCTACTCGTTTCCAGATAGCACGGAGTATCCGGGGAAGAGGAATTATGATGGCCGTGTGGATCTCCATGATAAGCCGCAGTGTCCATTGGAAGAAGCCAGAAGAAGCGCTTTACTGGTTCGTCACAAGCGTGGATGATATCCGCGCCTTAACCCTCGCCTCCTAGGCTTTATCAGGGCTCGGCTTTCCTACCCCGCTGAAAACAAAGCCGACGTGAAGGCGCGCTTATCGATAAGCTGCAAAGGTTGCTGAGGCGAGGGAGGTCCGAATCCTGAATCGCGGTCATCAGTACTCCTATTGGCTCGACATATCTCTGCCGTAATTGATACGGGGTTCGCAGTCAAGGCGCGCTTATCATTGCTACATACCCCAAGATGTCTTTGTTCAGGATTCTTTTTGCAAGTGACAGGGTCCAGATTATTCTGCGGAAAGCGTCGGATGGACCACAAGCTCAGACACCTTCATAAGTGAAGTCCGTGGATGGATGACTGCTGAATGTAGGACAGACGACTCCTTACAACAGATTGCAATCATGGATAGCGCTTTCTCTGCCAGCAGCTATTTGCGAGTTCTGGTACTTGCCGTGTGTATCCTCGTGGGCGTCGTTAAGTGGTGGTCTTCGAGGCGCAGCAAAATTATTGCGGCTCCTAGCCTCCCGGGTAAGTATTTACAAGGTGGAAGTCTTCCATTGCGAAATGCTAACGTTGGCATCATCTAGCACCTTGGGAGTACCCCAAACCGTCACCAGACACAACATTTGACTTGACTAAAACTGAACCTCCTCATTTTCGAGCTTTCCGCTACTCGTACAAGCGACAGTATGTCTCCAGCAGAACGCTAGGAAGACCGTCCTCCACGGTGCTGACATTAACTGAACAGCACGCTTGACGTCCGTAAACTAGATGCTGACTCTTGGGTTATTGTAAGTTAGCTTGTGTCATAGAATTTGATCTCAAAGCATAGATATAGAAAATTATGGCTGATTACATTTCGCGTTTAGCTCGACAAGGACTGGCCGTTGTATCATACAACCAAAGTCAAGCGTCTCGCCGACCGAGGAGAAAAGATCGTCAAAGCACTCCCGGCAGCTAAAGATGCTGCTCATGAATTATGTCAAGATCTTGCCGAGTTTCTCTCCTGCCGATATCCTCAGGTCTACCGCATTGAGCGTTCCGAGAAAGACACACTTGGATGGTACGGGAAGGGTTCTATTACCTCCATCAGCATGCCGGAACTTGGCGCGTCATACGATTTGACCAAGGAAGACCCCTTGACCGTTGCAGGTTTGATCCAGCCTGCCGACATCAACATCCTTGTCAAGCAGCCAGACGGCTTCTACCAGTTGGTTGCCATGATGCTTGGAATTGGTGGTGGTCAACGCATCAAGGATAAGCTCGGTAATAACCTGGCCGATTTGCACTTCAGCGGCCATGTCCCTTATTACGCTACGCAGCTTCAGAAGCCTCTTGACCATTTTCTCGCAAAACTACGGCCTGAGGGACCTATCCAACGATACAGTAAGCCCACGGTACTCAGAATAAAGTTCAGATTCTAATACATATACTCGTTTAGCTACGGCGATCAGCATCCACGACGCGTTTCACTGGCCTGAGTTGACAATGGGTCCTGAAGACGACTGGGACCCGAAACTCCGCGGCCCTGGCGTCGGGACTCCCAGCTACGGGAAGTGGAAGCACCCTGGTCCTATAAAAGACATTTCTCAGCTCTGGTTCCGCCAAGAAAGACAGACTCTTCGACGTCTCCCCAAGTCTGGAGCCGTTGTGTGGATGGTCCATACCTACATCGAGCCATTAGCCGAAGTTGCCCAAGAACCGGGCGTTCCAGGCAGATTGGCTTCGCTGATCCGCAGCTGGGAGCCTGAATTAGCCGAGTGAGTGAAGCCCCCAGTTTACGTGAGGTTACCACTGGGTCGCTAAGAATTTCTATCTAGACACAAGGGCCGGCATCTCTACGAGCATATTTTGCTCCCCTACCTTGACGACTTGCACAAAACCCAGGTCGAGACGGGAATTTGCGAAGATGGACAATTACCCAGCAAGTTCCCTTACTGAGCTAGGCGCCCCAAACTGCTCTTTAAAAAGCGTTTCTGTTCTGTTGACTGCTGAGAGTAGACTATTTAAAGTAGAGGGATAAATCATGATTTATTATTACAATGATGGTTCTATAAGGCTGAATAAAAATGGAAAATCGCACCGTCCTGTCATTCGATCGCAATCGGGGCCATGTAAGCAACTGCCGCGTGAGCATCAAAATTATAGTCCCCTGCCATGTGGACCAACGTGATTGGAGGGCACTGAGCCCAAAGGATCGGATTTGAAGAACACGGAAGCCGAAAGAGACAGTTCCGCATATGGGGAAAATTTTACGAAAGAGGAGCCTGGTAGGATCCATGAGGAGGGGCGACGAGGTCATCTTGAAACACTATTTTCGTGTTGTTTCTATCTTAAACTTGACAGCCGGTACTTTGGTTTGAGAGGAGCCACCCACAATAAGCTGTAGGTCGAAAATGGACGTATCCCGCGAAGACTAACCCCGGCTTGTCAAATGATTGGCTGTCGATCAGAATTACGGTCAAGCTGCCAACGGACAATGGTGGCTGTGACTTGACAACTGTTGGCGTCATCATCAATGGGGAAGTGCCGAATAGGTGAAAATAAAATAGCATATTTTCTTCGGATCTGCTCTATCGTGCTCGAGGATCAGCAACGGCCCATCACCTCTCACCATAAGGAGTATTCCATTCTAAATCTTTCCAATAAGTAATACAATGGCTTCCTTCAAAATTTTCCAGCTTTGCCTCGTCGCTCTGACCATGGCCTGGTCCTCCCTCGCATGCGTGGAGTTTATCGGCGATTGGGATCTCAGTCAGATTTTGCAACACCAACTGTATCGAAGTTGTGGCTGACTTGATCTCGCAGATACTGGCTACTTCTGGGCACAGATCATTGACAACGGAAACATTATCTGCTCGGCAGAGACTAAATACTACGTTGGCGAGTTCAACGCTGACTTGACTGAATTCACGCTGTCCGGCTGCGCATCTGGTTATGATGTGACCTGGAACTTTGAGACGAACGTCTGCGGCTACTCGTACTCTGGATTCTCGGGATCGTTCGGCACGGATGAGACCCAGCTGGAGGCCAACTACTACCAGTACGTTGCGAACGTCTGGGGCTGCGCTTAGAAGAGAAGCGCGACGACCATTATCACGCCTTCACAGCATACGTCGTGAGGCAATGGTCGGTAAAGGATATCAAAGCGGGGATTGAGTGGTCGTTGGGGATGATGACCTACCGTTATGAGGTAGCGACGTTACGGGAAGTATGATGTGATGAAGGTAGCCGGATTTCGGGGTTCGGGCTAGTGCCAGTAGTAAAGATGTTCAAGAGAATGGAGAATGGTAAAGGCATCCTATTTTGCTGTGGGTATTGTGCGACTATCTTGGTATTATAAAAGCAGAACCGTTATCCTTTCCTTCTTCATCATGTCCTCTAAGCCCAGTGGGTTCGCCATCCACACGTTATCTTCCTCCCAAAGCCGTTCCAGTAACCGTTTGGTATCCCGCACACTTTGTGATGAGTATGCAGTCGACAATTGATCAAGCTTCTGTGCGATGACCTGGCGATGGTCTTCCGTTCTCGCACAGGACCCGAAAACAGCGAGTGGCCAGCACATCGTGGTTGAGATTGGTGAGTCCAGCGGAATGGAAGCAAGGAATGCAGTGAAATCGTCAAATGCCTCCCTGACGCCATCTACCTCGTCACCAAAGCATGCAGCAATGTAGACTAATAGAGCATGTTGGTAGAGTCTCCCGCAAAGACTTCTGACTCCTTCGTCCGGACTTGGGTGCCAGCTGGCCACGGCGGAGCGAAGTTCTGAAAGCTCTGTGATGGTATTGCCCAGCCGGATTCCTAGGTCATTCTCGGCCCGCCAGTGTCGCGCCAGCACCGATACTCTGGGGATCAGTTGGAATAGTTCGTGTACACCTCCTGAGCTGTTGTCTGAATCGCCTCCGGGAGCCTCTTGCAGTTCGTTTTGCATCATTGGAAACAACGTTGCTGCATCTTCGAGTACCCACTCATCGGATTCGGACCCCATGGTGATGTGTGCCAAAGTCATGGTGTAGGTGTATCTCTCTATCAGAAACGCTCTTATACTTTGGTTCAGTAGATGCTCTGGTAGCTGGAGAGCCCTTTGCAAGAGCACCCGTCCTGCCCGAAGATGGTGCAATGCTTCTGCGCCGGAAGCAACTCGAAAGGTCTTGAGAAATAGGTCAACACAATGAAGTCAATCTGGGCTTGAAGTTCTCACCTCCACAATGCATAGGAGTAATGCGGTGACCAGCAAACTGACTAGGACTTCCGTCTGACCCTGTGCCAGCTGCGTCAATCCAAACTTCTGAGCTTGGATGGCTTGTCCGTAGTGCATCCATGTCACCTCGTCCACCTCCCTACCCGCCATATCCGCATAATGCATGCCGCTACATGCAAGAAGAGTATGAAGAATCAAGGGATTGGACATGGCAAGAGGGATCAACTCCGTCACAAATGGGTTCCTCTGGCCGTGACATATAGCCATTACCTTGTTCGTCCGGTGCAGGTAGTGATAGAATAGTCTTTTAGCCAGAGGTTCCCTGAGAAGCGAGTTGCCTCCCAGCATCTGAGGGTCCAGGGGCAGAGGGACAACATCCATAAACAAGTTCGCCGTCACGCGGTCCGCGGAACGTTTGGTGATTGATGATGGGGGTGAGGATGATGCGTTGGATGCGGGAGAACAGACTTGAGAGCAAGACTGTATCCTCCGACGAGTCGGGTTCGTCCTCCTCAGAATCTCGGCATGTTTGACATTTCCCGGCTCCGGCCAGGTACAGAGGATGCTATTCCTCACGCAGTTGATGCACTGGGGCTTCTCCTCGCTGCACTTCTTGCGCCGCAGCCTACAGCCGATGCACCCTGTCGACGATCGCGCTCGCTTCTGCTTGGATCGAAAGGTCGCGTCCATGTCTAGTTCAGCCTCGGGTTTCTTCGTGAGCTGGGGTTTCATGTGGATACTGCATGAGTTATGTGATTCATCACGAGGGCATCTTGGCCTCCCTTATCTGAGCGGGCGGGGTTTGAGGCCCGGCTACATATCTCCGCACAACTAATTTGGTCTGGCCTCGAGAGCGCACTTGATAAGGCGCGATTCAGCGGCCATTCAGCTGGCAGGGATTGTGGATGTTAGCTCGATACATAGATTACGCTACATATTAAGTCTAGTCATTCGTTTAGTACTAACAAAGTGCCAAGCTTCCACCAGTGTCTGTTCATCATAATCAGGATTGAATTGTTCTCCAGAATCGGATTGAGAACCATTAAGTTCATGAATAGACCTTGAATTCTTCATCGAAAATTGGGGTTCCTCCAATAATCGTGACCGATGTTGATGACCAATGGTCAAAAATCCGGGGGATGTTGACGTTGTTTCTTCAGGAACAAGTCATTTCTTTTCAAGATACTAAAAAGTAGCACATGAACTAGATATCAGATACTTCATTGAACATGGCCTCAGATTCGAGATATATCATTCCGTTCATTAAGATAAGCCACTCTGACTGGCATGGTGATAGAAGCAGAAATATCGCCCACAACTAGATCTTCCTATAACAATAAGTTATTGCAGAGCTTTTCCTCCTGAATATAATCTCCCTCTTCCAACCGAACTTTCACCTTGGCGAACTCCTAAAGAGTATGATATTACCCCATGAGAAGTGCCAACGCCGCAGGGGGTCGAGGTAGTCGGTAGTACGTATCCTGTGTCGAATTCTCGAGGCTCTGGAGGTACAGCAATGTCGACCTAATCTCTTCTGACTTGCTAAAATGTGCATCTGTGTTCTCGACTAGTTCCACTGTATTTATTCTCTTCAGTTTCTTGCCGTCCTCTTCCGTCCAGGCCACCCCATAAGGTTTGTCAGCCAACAACCGCCTCACCTCTCCGGCGAATTGTATATGCCACATGGCACGCATGGTCCGCATCTCTTCAAGCCAAGTCGGATCCCTCATGCCTTCCAGATATGATACCAGGCAGGCTTTGGAAAGGGCCGAAATTTGACAGGCTGTCGCCACGACGGAGCGAACCGCTGCGACAGAGAGGATGAGCGACGAGAGCGAATCCGGACCCAAAGTAATGAACTCTAGGGCTGGGGATTCAAAACAGATGATGCGACCACGCATGTACCTCAGATAGAAGTTGTCAAATGTGTCGAAAGGAAGAGTTCCAGAGCGCGCGAGGATGACTCCGCGAACGAGTTCCCGTATCATTTCGGGCAGATTAGAGTTAGGCCCAGAGAGGATGCCCTCTGTGATAGCTAATACGTTGTTCTCGTAGAGACGCCATGCAAACGGTGAGGCCCTCAAAAGATTCCAGAGTGTGTCCAGACAAGGGAGGTTGATTATGATGTCGAGCAGAATCTCAGGTGGGAGTCGTTCCAGAGATGCGGGCTGCTCGGGCTGGCCGGCCCCGTCTATTACGCTCATGTCGATCGCAAGTTGCTAAAAGCGCGTCCTTGAAGATGCTGAGGGCGTTCCGATGCTCGCAAAAATGAGCGCCGGCCATTTAGGTTGTTGGTGAAGGAAGTTGGTGAAGATGAAAGAAGTGTGAATTGTGTTGGGGTAACAGAACACGAGCGGACTCGGTTTGAGGCAAATTCGGTTTAAAGGGTATTTGGGGGCTGATTTCTGGATTGTGAGACAACTCCAAATGTCCGAAATGCCCCCCAAGTCCCCATAGGAGCTCATCAAACTCTTGCCATTGTGTATCATGGTATACTTAACGTTCCAAAGGCAAGTTGAGGTGTCCTTGACCCATTAGAAGGCGGAGCCATCCCCCTCAGCATCAAGTATCATGCGCGCTGCTGATCAATCCCGACGACGCCAAAGCAGGCGGGGCGTGTCAGCTTGAGTGAGGTTCGCTCAAAGGCCCCAGATCGATCGTGGCAAAGAACTTCGGCCGACTTATCAAGACTTCAGTCGTCCGTGCCTGCGCGATTGATCAATCCTACCGCTTGTGTGAAAAACGACTCTATCCGAAGTGTAGCTGGACGCAAGAGGCCCTTGGCTGCTGGGTCGTCTGTTGCGCCCAGCCGCTGCAGCGACTGATGGAAGATCTGTAAGAATCCGTATGTCGCCTCGATATCTCGAGGCTCGGAGGCCAGAAGAAAAAGGTAAATGAGAAAGTTCCCGCAAAGAATGAGTTGAGATCGAGCATCTGCGACCTAAGGTTAGTAACTCAAGGGTTGGGCGTATAAGGTGAGACTCGGACTTACGTCGTCCCCAGAACCCCCGAACATCCGATTCTGTAAGCTGTGACATAAAAGAACCCAGTGGCTCAAACTCCACAAGCGCAGTCGCAAACCAAGATCGCAGATTGGAGCCAGGAGTCGCTCTCGAGCGCTTAGTTGCGGGGTGCATCAGAGCCCTGAATAGCAGCACCTTCATGGCGTAATACGACAGATGAAGGGGATCTATCGCAGAAAGCGACCATCAGCAATTCTTCTCAAATAGTCTAGAACTCGGGAAGCTTTCTTACTGTTGCGATACAGCTCAGCAGACATCTCTCGTCGCACTCCAGGTACTGCTAGGCAGTTCGGCAACAAGCTATGCCAGTCTCTCAGCCTGTCTTTCAACTCCAATAATTGAGCATGTCGCATGGCTTCTGTCTGCCGTTTGGTCACTTGGCTAAATAAATGATCGGCATGAGAAGGGCTTTTCGGTCTATATGCAGGGGGTGTTCAAACTTACAAGCTACAATCGAGAAGGTCGCGCAAGGTCCGAACGATGTTGGTCATTTCAAGAAACCGGGCTCCCAGCGACACCGAAAAGGTCGCGTCTGCAGGATCGATGAGGTGCTTTAGATCCGCTGGGACATCCTCGTCGAATCGAAGATCGTCCATGGTTGGCGGGGAGGTGTCAAAGGAGGCAGGGTCAATATGTGGTGGGTTGCCATGGCAAACTGCCGACCAAGTATCAATAGCGTAAGCCGCCCACCACATCTTCCTCCGAAGCTTCTTCTCCCAAGGTGCGATCTTCCACGCTTCAGGATCACGATGCAGGCCGATCATCTGAGCACACGCCGTTGCTTGAGACGCTAGGATCCACGTGCTGGGAGTCTCAACGCTGTCAATATCCGGGGGTGTAATGTGTAGTAACAACAGACAAGCTTGTAACTTGAACAGGTTAGGAGCCTCTAGTTCCCGCCTCAGAGCCGTGTGGGCATGGGCAATGAGTTCATGCTGTTGGAAAGTAGAGGGTCCCTGCATACTCGGCTCGCGGTCCCGAAACACACTGGCCAGCGCATAGACGGCGCCTCGGAGCGATGCGGGGAGATCTTCCTTGCGGGCCGAGTATTGCTGCAAGAATCTGCACTTGGAGACGATGGGGTACACTGGGTGAATATACTTGAAGTATAGGCGCACGAGGGCCGGCCCATGAGGCCAGACGAGGTTCTCAATCGCCTCGGAGGCGGTCCGCATAGCCGCGTTCGTGTGATCCGGAAAGGCATCTTCAAGCAAGAGGAAGTGAACTGGGGATTCGCCTTGCTGGGGATGTCCTCGGCTTACTTGGATAATGTCGGCGTCGATCTCGTGACCATCTTCACTAAGAATGAGGGATCGGAATGCATCAAGAACGTATGTATCCTGCTCAGCAGCCAGTCCCATGTAATGGGTTGTTTTGTCCTTGTTGTCTTCAAGAGTGTATGCCGAATTTCTTGAAGTGACTGGCCCAAAAACTTCCTCTGGCGAAGTTACGTAGGGCGTGCCCGGCTGATGCTGGTCCACGAGGCCATGATGGACTACTGCAGCAGCTCCTGTGCCAGCCTGGGACTGTTCTGTCTGAGCCGAAATGCCGGGTAAGATCGAATCAGGGCTCCCGTGGGCAACGACTGGGGGACTCAGGATGGATTCGGGTGCTGCCGATGAGGACCCAATTGAGCTGTCATCAATAACACCCTCTGATGAACGGCCTTGATCCGACTGGCTGACGCAGACCAATCCTCGACTTCGACAGAATAGGCCTGTGTCAAATGGGTTCAATCAGTTTCATTCTCCAACGCGCCGGCCGTCGGCATCCATCGTCGCTGTAACCTACAAGGGGGCTCTGTAGGAATGACACAGGCGGTCTTTCGCCGACGACATATATCGCAGGGGCGGCTTTTCCGGCTTCGCCGCTGGCGAGAACCTCCAAACTCGCTGCGTATCGTGAACTTTCGGGGACTTGAATGCCGCCTATCAGGGCCCTGAGTTTGGTCCGGCATAGCAATTGACGGTTCTCCGAGTCATGGAGGAAGATGTCGGCGAAGGGATTCTAAATGAGAGCGCAAGGGAGAGGAGATTCGCCGATGGGCTAAACTTCGGATCGGCCAAGTGACAGACTGTGGGGCCGCTTCCACCGGGAGACTTACCGGATTCGGCTATACGATACGGAGGATTGCGACGCTGTAGGGTATTTTACGGCGTGATCCTGGGGAAGAACTGCCGATGGCAAATAACGGTAGATCTTCGAGATAGATGGCCAGCGGAGAATGGAGTTTCTGGGAGATGCTTATCAGCGTTGTATCGTACGGTTTCCGGCAATCTCCATTGGACAGTTTCTCGCAATGCAATACGATGAAGAGGTTAAAGCACTGTCCACAGCTATTTCTGTGGTTGTTGAGCTTCATGGTTGTTGCTTTGTTTCAGTGACCGCGAAGTAACTCAAGCAATGTGAACAGCGTCTTTTGCACAGTGATCTATTCATCTCAAGTTATGAAAAAAAACAAAAAAAAAACAATCAAGTTCGTTGAATGCTTTGAGTCCACAGTGCTATTGCTTGAAAATACTCAATCAACTATCGTGCCAGTGTTCTATCCGCCCAAAAGTGTCTATTACAAGTCTATACAGTACAACTAGAACAAAATCTGATATCCTGCCAATGCTCAAAGCGCTCATGCTGCAGTTGTAGACACCTCGCTACCCTTGGCGTCGGGCTCAGCTCGAGAGGCATCACCTTCCTCCGATTCAGCCTCTGTCAACTCCCAGCGCTCTGCGTAATACTCCCGAAGCTGCTTCGAACTGGGGCTCTCCCGTACGAAGGCATCAGCCTTATGAGCTGGGAAGATGTGATGAAGCAAGGCATATAGGAGGGCGCTGGACAAGAAGCCGTACAAGTAGTTCATGTAGTACAGTTCAGTCGCACCAGCAGAGACGCTGACCGAGGTGTTGACCGCACCAATGAAACCGGGAAGACAGGGGGTAACGCCGACAATCCACTGCAGAGATGAGTTAGCAAAAGAAAAAACTTATTATCAGGAAAGATGAACTTACAGCAATGGGGGCCCTCCAGTTAACGCCCATGGTATACCAGTAGATGCTGTCCTTCTCCGCGCGGTACAGGTCATCTACATTCAGCTTCATCTTGTTAACCCAGACATAGCTGGCTGCCATGATACCAGTCATTGGTGCCAGGAAGACACCGTAGCTGGACAAAACTGTCAGGAAGATAGTGGCGGTGTTGACAAGTCGCCAAGGGTTAACGATTGGGCTCAGGATGGCCGTGATATAAGCGCCTCTCTGGATGTTGATGTACTTGGGGAAAACACAAGACAAGTCAATGCCTCCAGCGATGGCGTTTCCGGGAACATTGCAACCAAGCTGAGAGATGGTAAGAGCAAGACCAGCAAAGAAGATGGCGGCTCGTGTTCCCGAGGTCGGGTTCTGCTGGAGAAGCTCAGCAAGCAGAGTAGGAGGGTTCCAAACGGCCTCGCCACCCATGCGGTATTGTGTAGCAGCAGTGACCAGAATACCGATGACTGAGGCAAAGATGCTGTAGAAGGGGAAGGCGAAGCCCTGTCCCCAGATAGCGTCGCTGGGTTTCTTGGCGAAACGGGCGTAATCGTTCTGGTTGAGAATACCAGCGGCAATGCTACCGATAGTAGACATGATGCCAAGAATCATCAGCCAGGCCACACTATCCGGGCCTCCGGTGGCTGGAAGGTCGGTCGTAGAGCTGATCGTGCTACCGAATCCCTCAGATCCCATAGTCGCTAGGGCCCAGATGAGGAGCACGACGAAGAAGACCAGAGTAATGGCGCTGGCAATCCAGAAGAATTTCTGGAGTCGATGGGGCTTGATGTGAATAATCGGCAGGCTGATGATGCTGAAAATGAAGTAGGCAACAAATTCAGCCGAGGTCATTCCCGTGGACGCGGGAATCTTATTGGGAATATGCTCCTCAAGCTTGGGGTCCCAAGAGAGAAGCATACAGTAGACACATTCACCGCCAATCCAAGCTCCAAATCCATACCTGGAAGAAATTTGTTAGTAAAACAATGAAGATCGTCGTATCTGAAGAGCTATATGCGTACCAAACTGTTATAAAGTCAGTGAGATGCAATGTTAAAACAGGGAGGGCTGGACGAACCCAAAGAAAGGAAGATTCTGTTCCAAATGGCGAACCAAGAGCCCCAGATGCCCCAAACGGATCGGCTCAAGACGGAGAACCCGACTACATACAGTTGTTAGACGACCTGCAAGTAGTACATGGCTGGCAATCGATAGCTGCTTACTGTGGTAGTGTGCACCAGCCAGGGAGCTGATCAGGATGGCAGCAGTGGCGATGAGGTTACCCAGCACGATACCTGGACCTGCGTTAGATTCGAAGAATGACAGGAAAACTATGTGTAGTCTCTTACAGATGATAGCCTGCCACCAAGTGAGACCCAGGGGAATGAGAGCACTGCCAGTAAGATACGTCGCAATACTGCAGTTGATCAACAGCCCTGTCACATAGAGTTAGCATGCTGTCCAATCGAAGCACACTGTTCAGAATGCCAATGCTTGACACATACAGAAGTTGTGGAACTCGAGAAACGACCATGTTCGTCGGTCCACGCCCAAGGGACGCACATCCTCATTCTGGCGCATGTTAGTGGTCCGTTTTGCGAATGGTGGTCCCAGAGGGCAGTTCTCACCACCATGGCGGACCCATCCTTCAGCTCAATCTTCTCAAGGAGACCCATGCTGAGCTTGGTTGACACAGATCGGTTGAAGAGGGTCGTCGGCAGCGGCTCAATGCGACGTGATGCAAGATTTCGCCCACGTTGTTACAGATGCCAGGTCTGAGCATCAGGGGACGAGGCTCGACGCCCTTATTGAAGCCGTAGATAGGACCATCATTTGCTGATTGTAGATGAAGTTGATAGTCATCGGAGTCAGAATCTAGAACCGAGCTAGCAGCGATAGAGATCGGCTAACTCGTAGTCAAATGCATTCGTCACGGATCGGCGGACCAGATTTTTCGGCAAACCGCAAGTTAGCCGATCTTCTGTCTCAGTTGGCCGAATTTTGCTGATGGAACATCGCTGAATCTCTCTCACTGGCTGCTGCTATAGGCACTGAAGGATAGCGCTTCTTGGGACAATCAGCATCGCACAACAGATGCTCTACAGATAACAATCGTCGCTGCGGGATCCGGTCTAGACTCTCCACCAGTTGCGTACAGTCGCGCTCTCGTCAATCATACAAAAGGGATATATGGTGTGCTGGTTGGAACCTGGCATCCATTTGCGCCAGTGATAACGAACCAACCCCAACAGATCTGCCAAAATGTCGCTGTATCGAATCGGTGTTGATGTCGGCGGCACAAACACAGATGCTGCCATCCTTGACATCAGGGCTTCCAACAGCCGTGGCCGAGGCGTATTGGCGTCTCATAAGACTTCAACGACACCAGACATCACCAGCGGCATAGAAGCCGCTATTCGCGCTGTGTTGGAGGAGTCGCAGGTCGACCAACAGAATGTTCTCAGCGTGACCATCGGCACTACTCATTTCATCAACGCTCTCGTTGAGGCTGACCAGAGGAGACTCGACCGAGTGGCTGTGATCCGACTCTGTGGCCCCTTCACGAAGCAGATTCCTCCCTTTTCAGACTTTCCCGTCGGTCTTCGACGCATTCTTGACGGAGGATCTTACTTTCTTGACGGTGGATATGAGATCGATGGTCGCGAGATTGCGCCTCTTGACCCGGCACAGATTGAGCAGACCACCAAAGACATCGTGGCTTCAGGGGTGCGATCCGTTGCCCTAGTCGGTATTTTCTCGCCCCTGGACCACGAGGGCAAACATGAAGAGCGCTGCAAGAGCCTCATTCTCCAACACGCTCCGGAACTTTCTGTTGTTTGTTCTCATGACATTGGGCCTCCTGGTCTGCTCGAGAGAGAAAATGCGACAATTCTCAACGCAGCCATTCTTCGCATCGGCCACAAGGTCAAGAAGGGCTTCAAGCGAGCCATGGCGCGTCTGAGACTCTCGTGCCCTCTTTACCTGTCACAAAATGACGGAACTCTCATCGACGCTGATACTGCTGCGGAGTATCCGATTAAGACCTTTGCCAGTGGTCCCACGAACAGCATGACTGGCGCCGCGTTTCTTGCTGGTATTGAGCACAAGGCGAACAAGAGCGAAGAAGCTGAAGCCAGGCAAGAAAATGAAGTCGAGCCCCAAGTTCTCGTCGTCGATATCGGCGGGACGACGACCGATGTCTGCGCTCTGTTGCCTTCGGGATTCCCGCGACAAGCTCCTGGTTTTGTCGAAGTCGGAGGAGTTCGAACGGCATTCTCTATGCCTGAAGTCGTATCAATTGGATTGGGCGGAGGCAGCAAGGTTCAGGTCAGCTCTGATGCGGAAGATCAGCTCACCGTCGGCCCAATGTCCGTGGGTCATCGCATCCAGCAAGAGGCCAGGATTTTTGGTGGCGAGACGTTGACGGCAACTGATGTTGTCGTGGCTCTCGGCAAGGCAAAGCTTGGTGACGCATCTTTGCTTCAGGGCATTTCTCCCAAAACCATTGAAGCTGGTCGAAAGGAGATCAAGAAGATGCTGGAACGAGTCATTGATAAGATGAAGGTGTCAGCAGCGCCCGTACATGTTCTCTTGGTCGGAGGAGGAGCTCTGCTTGTGACTGAGGACCTCGAAGGCGTGGACAAGTGCATCCGCCCTATTCACGAAGGCGCTGCCAACGCTGTGGGAGCTGCCATCGCCAAGGTCTCTGGTGATGTTGACACCGTTGAGCTCCTAGACAACAAAGTCGAAAAGGAAGTTATTGATGCAGTTTGCAAGCGAGCTATCGAGACTGCCATCAAGAAGGGAGCCGCTCCCGAAGGAGTGCAGATCGTTGAGGTGAACAAGATGCCCCTACAGTACACGACCATGAATGCAGTCAGAATTCAGGTCAGAGCCGTTGGAGCGCTGGCAATTCCGGACACTCTAACGCCTCCTCCGTCACCTCCGCTACACCAAGCCCTGGAGGAGGACGAGGAGGACGAAGGTCAGAAGATCAGCATCCCCGATGCGTTGGAGCCCACAACCAAGCCATCATTGCAAGTCGACTTGGCGACCTACCGACCGGAAGTCAAGAGCGGCGTTTGGTATGTTTCGGAGGTTGATCTGGAGCTTATGTCAACTGGATGCGGTGTTTTGGGCACGGGTGGTGGAGGCTCTACCCACAATGAGTACCTCAAGTGCTTGCATGTTCTCCGTAACGGCGGGAAGGGCAAAATGCGAATTATTGCTCCGGGTGCCCTGAAAGACGATGACATGCTCTGCTTCGGGTCTTGGTATGGCAGCCCGAGCGTGGTGAACGAGCGAGTGTCCGGTGGTGGTGAAATCGCCCACGGAATCAACGCCGTCGCCAAGATCCTGGGTATTAAGTCATTTGACGGCATGTTTATCGACGAGATGTAAGTTGGTTCCTTTACTCTGGCCTTCCAGTTTCTAACCTCGAGATAGTGGTGGTGGCAACGGCCTGAGTGCGTTCTGTCCTGGAGTTCATTTCGACATCCCCGTCATTGATGGTGACGCCATGGGCCGAGCATACCCTACGATGTATCATGGTCAGTATGATATACTCGACATTTGTGTACTATGCTAATATTCCATTAGCTCTGTTCAGTGTTTATGACTACCCCATGGTTCCATGCGTTTTGTCCGATGCGCGAGGGAATACTTCTGTAGTGATGGTAAGTCTTTAGAACTTCAGACGTTTAAAAAGCGATGAAGCTGACCTGTATCCTAAGCATGCGGAGTCACCTCTTCGATTGGAGGGTATGTTGCGAACTACTGCAATTGAACTTGGCCTTGGCTGTGCTGTTTGCGCAAACCCTCTCCCTGGTTCCGCCATTAAGAGCCATGGCGTTCCCAACACCCTGTCAATGGCTTGGTACTTGGGACGAGCTGTGCATGAAGCCAGGCGAAAGAAGTCAAGCTACATCGATGCAATTGTGAGTATTATTTTACAACTCTTTGATCTTTCTGAGCTAACCGATTTCTAGTTCGACGTGTTGCCCGGCAAACTGCTGTTTACTGGAAAGATCATCGATGTGCATCGATACGTGGGCGGAGGCTACACGATGGGTGCAGTTGTCCTGGCTCCGTTGAGCGCCGAAGAGCGAGAATCTACTGTGGCAAGCGGCGAAGAAGTTGTCGATGAGAGGCACATGATCATCCCCTTCCAGAACGAGTTCTTGTACGCCGCCCACTGCGATGCGGAGGGAACCAAGGAGTCGCAAGAGGTCGTTTGCACAGTGCCGGATCTGATCTCCATCCTTGGACAAGATGGTGAAGCTATTGGATCTCAGGATCTTCGATATGGACTGAGGGTCAACGTCATTGCGCTACCGGCGTATCATCTGTGGAAGACTGAGAAAGGACTGAAAGTGGGTGGTCCAGAGGGCTTTGGACTGGAAATTCCATTCGTTGGCCTTGACCTTGAGTTCCCTGAGGATCGGAGCGTAATTACTGAGTTTGGAGTATGATCGAGGGGCGAGGCTGGTTTAAGGGCATAAGAGCATTATCTGAGTTATTATGATGTATAGATTAGAATGCATGGATAGGTGCTGGAGTCTGTAGGGAGCTTTGACAAGTTATATTAAGACGAATCCTCAGAAATATTATTTGATAAGTAATGATTTGGGAAGATTTAGATGTAGCTGACAGATTAAGTTGGGAAACCCTCTTTAAAGATTAGAAGACGCTTCGCCTTTTCTTCTAACAATTTTACTCTTCCATTTGAGGAGCATATTTGGACATCTCGGCGAGTTTCTTCCCGTATCTCATGAAGATGAAGGGAACAGGTAAAGCCAAACAAGATATGCCACCTAACAGACTGGCTGCAGGACCTATGCCCAGATTAAGAAACATTGGTCGGGCGGCTAACGGTAGCCCACAGGCCATCAATGACCTCATTAAATTATTTGCTGCGACGGCGCTGGCGGCATATGGCCCATAGACGTCGACAAGAAAGTTGAGGCACTGTTGGAACACAATGTTGAATCCCGCGCCAATGAACCCTGTCAAAGAGTCAGGATCACTGTTCTAGTATGGAATAAATTTATTGCTTACCTGTAGCAACAACGGGCAAAGGCCACGGATATCTTGGAGCGGCAGTCCAACCAAACCAAAAGAGCCCAATCGAGAAGAGTATACCACCAATTATCATTGGCGGAAGGCGGGCCTCGGGTGCAGCTCGCCCATTATTCTTCTTTACCGCCCGAGCATATATAGACTGATTGGCGATGTTGACGAAGAGTGCGAAAATGACACCTACTAGGAGCCCTAGAAACGGTAGTGTCGAAACAATCGGTCCGTAGTGTCGGTTCTCCTGGAAGACGATCGGGAATACCTCCAAGGTCAAAAACAGTATTCCGTAGACGAAGGAAGCATACAAGGCAATGCAGGTTACAACGGGCTCGGTAACCAGCATGCTTCAGATAGGCAATGTCAGTTACTGGTATCGAGACAGCTGATTATTGAAAAGAGACACTCGAGACTCACCGAATCGGCCTTGTGAAGTTCTTGGTCACGAAAGCAGAGATCTTTACATCCTTTGTCTCGCTCGAATGCCAGTATCTGTCGTCTCCCGTGGTCTTTCGCATCTTCCGAGCTTTGCGGCGTAAAAGCACTGGTGCATATGTTTCTGGCATGGCGACAAGTGCTACCAGGAAAATTATGTAAACCAAGATTGTCTCGATATACTCAGTCCCTAGAAAACTGTTAGCACAATCTCGAAGCATGCCTACGTCGGAAGAGAACCCACATCGCCAACTCAAGTGCGGGTTGACCGTTATGGCTGCCCCAATAACAGGAGCTAGAGTCGGCCCTCCTACAACACAAAGGGCAAGAAACGCCATGGGAACGCCTCGCGAACGTGGCGGGTAAAAGTCGCCAAGTGCAGCTGTAGCGTTGCTGATGGGCGCAGATCCAAAGACGCCTCCTAAAAACCTTGTGATGAAGACGCTCGCGGATGTTTTACTCGTGGCGGTGCCGATACTAAAGAGACCGAGGATGAAAACGCCGGGCAATATTGACCATCGCCGTCCGTACATCTCGCTTATGGGAGCCCATATAAGAGGACCGAAGGCGTAGCCTACGACATTGGAAAGCTCAGGTCAATGATGTCTTCACTTGACGTACCGAATCCGACATACCGAGGAGGAAAAGAGATAATGCTAGAACTGTGACTTCCTTGCTGGTGCCAAGATAGACTGCAATATCGGTTTCGGCGGGAGTGATAATGGATGAACCCACTGTACCTGTCAGGGCAAGCAGTCCCATTTCCAGCGTGAGCCAAGCCTTAAGGTAGGGACTGAACTCCATAGGGTTGCCGTCATCCCCCTTCTCAAATTTGACCAGGAAATCACTGCTCTGGTTTTCATCTTTGAGCTTTTCTGGAATGTTTTGCGGAATGTTTTCGGCGGTATTGGGCCCGGCAGTGCCTGGTGTTGCTCTCATGGTTGATTCAGACGAGTTGCCCGAAGGGTTCTCTCGTGAGCTTCTGCTCGTGTTGTCCATGGTTAATTGATAATATGTAGCAAAATGGATTACAGAGAAGAATATACTCTCTTGATGGTATTGTCAAGCCACTGCTACGGAGACGGACTATTCACACCTTTTATGTCTTCTGCTCACTGCTCTTTTGTTGTCAATATCCATCGCCTCGAGGTAAGCCCCTCGGAGTCCGATGAGAGGTTATACCTCAATAAGTTAGCGGCGGCCGTGAAAAGCGGGATCTGGTGATCGCCAGGGATGAAGCCAGGGCAATGAGCGGCTTTTCAGTGGCCGTTGGTGGTCAATAAGTGGGAATAGCCTCTCGTGCTTTGAAACAATTCACCGCAGAGGTTCTCCGAGCTTTCTTTCTACTTTTTCCCTACAAGAATTCTTAGCGATTCTAAAATAAGGCAGTTCTATTGCCACGCAATTGAGCGGGGACGTTGAAATATCTGAAAACCGCGAGCTATGATTCAGATCGCCCACAGCATATTACAGAGCGAGATAGGGCTCAAGATGACTTTGCTGGGCTGTCTACGTTCTCTATGCATTTAATGAGTGTGTTTAAGTAATTATCCTACTGATGGTGGAAGTTATTAATCTTCACTAAGCCCACGATCTCATCTAGACTACTTCATACTTCGTGACCCAATACAGTTGCGTCATTCTGCTCGGTGCAAGACTCCGGTGAGGTAACTTCAGGTGTAACACTGATGCATGCCGTTGGATCACCATGGCTGAGTGTGAATTCCGAATATTCCAGGAGCTTTGGCAGCAGATGCGACTTGCCGCTGCGTGTGTTGGTCAAGGATTTCACAACCGCACAAAGAAGGTCCCGAGGGCTGACTTCTAAAGAAGATGAACTGGTCGAGGGTGAGAACATGCTGTCGGCTAAACTCGTTCCAATGTCGTAAAGCTTTTGTTCCTAAACATTGAAAGTCAGTTAATATTCTCAGTGGAAAGGCTTTCTAAGTATCGTTGGCTTACAATAGCAATCCCATGACAGCCAATCGAGCTCTGGTGAACAGAGCAGAGGGTTTCCATAATATTCCTGCCAACATCGACAGGCGTTGAAAAGGGTAAAAATTTAGAGGATCCATTTCCACTTGAGATTGACAATCTATCACCAAAGACTAGCCGCCACATAGTAACGCGCAGCCATTGTCTTGTGATTAGAGTATCAAACTTCTGACTCTCTATCATCGAAATGCTCTGGATTCTGCATAGGCTAGAGTCGATCTGCTTGACCAACGCAATGCCTTGAGGAGGCCTGAAATTGGGCTGAGGCTGCCATTCGTAAAGAGAAGGAGGGAGGACCTCAAACACTGAAATGTGATTTAAGAGGTCATTCATGACAACTGGATGCTGCGAATTGATGACATCAGGTTTCATGATGGAGCTTCGAAGTCTGACAGGGCGTCGATGCTGAAGCGCGAAGGTTCTGTTGCATCCGTTAGAGGAGTGTGAAAGAAGCTTGGCTGACCTACCTCTCTGTAACGAATAAAATCCAGAAACAAACTCGTCCGGTATCTCGGTCGGCTTCCTTGAGGCATTGGTATGTGCTTTCGACATCCAACCCGAGAGAGACCGCCAGAGTTATGCTCTGGTTGAGGTAGAACCAAGCCTGATGTAGTTTTTCAAGAGACGCGTAGACTGTGAACATGAAATATGAAAGGACAACACAGTCCACTGAGAGGTCTCCAATAAAGTCGACTTGTTTACATGCGTACTCGGCGAATGAAAGAAGCATTTCGCTATCCAACCCTGATTCTTGTGGGATAGTCGTTGCGAATCCTCCTTCGGTTGCAGTAGCATTGTCAAGATTCAACTGAAGCCGTGTCGTCGCGCATACCGCTGTTACTAACGCATACCTAACTGGGGAGAGCTCATCTAGCCGCGAGGAGTCATTTAAAAGCGCATCAGTGTCAACGACAGGCATTATTGGAAATATGTACGCCACGAAAGCCTCAATATGGGCACTCAGTACTGTAGAAAGCGGCTCGGAAGTATACGGAAGGTGTGAGAGTATGGGGCTTGCAGCTTTGTTGAGCTGAGATCCGATGGATATCGACGACGCAGGATCCGAGGCGGGCTCAGGAGAATGGTCCAAGCAATCGTTGCATCCATCACTGACCCCAATCTTAGATGAAGAGAACGTGCTTGGTGTGTAAACCTCAAAGGGATCGCCATCTGGCTCAGTTTTCCCTAGTCTGAGTTGTCGCAACCTTCGGCCATTGCCTCCTCTAGCTCCCTTATTACGAGACTGGGCCTGGGCGGTTTTGCAAGGGATGAAACTCCTTGAACAGGCTCCACAAGGGACTTTTCGGTCGCACTTTGTCTTTCGAAAACGGCAGTTGTCGCAAGCTCGCGAAGGAGGGTTCAGATGGCTCTCCATGATGATGATCCTGTTGGGGTTGAAGAAGGAGAAATGGGCAGATGGTGCTACTCTAGGACTTAAGGCCGGGAGGATGCTGATGCCTGAGGCTTTAATCCCCACAGATCTGGTTAACAACCTTGCGGCAGCTTTTTAAGGGTATTGAGAACTCGGTCTTGCGGTCGATCAATTTCAACGGTCTACATTACATGCTGGCAATAACAAAGAAAAAGGTTCTACAAGAGGCAATGTTTGTAAAGACATGCTTTTCCAAACGTCTGATCCTAGGCTAGAATTGGGCCGCGTTCAAGGCTCTAAAGCGAGTTCTACCAAAACCTCTCGACAGCTTGTATCTCTTTCCTTTTGCATCCATCCATCAAGAAGGTCTAATATTACGATCCTAGACGTCCGCCCACCGTGCGTAGTTTCGCTGACATTGATAATATGTTGCGACAACTCCTCTCCACCTAGTTTAGCCTTGATATGCTGTTTGGCAAGTCGTATGTCAGAGAACCAAACGGATAGTTTCCCGAGAGCCTTTAGCACAATTGACAAATAGATTCCGGTTTGGCTCGATGCGACATCAATTGAGCAAATCGCAGCTGCACCAGTGAATTTCCCCATCAACCCTAACACGGCCACCAAGCATTCCTTGTCGTCGAAAAAGGCCCGGTGGGTTGGGTGAGCGGAAAGAATCTCGAAGCTCTTGACCTCCAGGTTCACTTCGATGAGACTAGATGGACCCTTGCTTATGCTTGGGTCGCTCGACATCCGAAAAGGACCACGAATCGTCTGACTTTGGTGAGAAAAGAGGACTGACTCAACTTTCGGGTCTAATTCTAATGTTCCTATTAACGAGAACTCCGACAACGAAACTAGTGAAGCAACACTAGTAGAACGGGTGTTGAAAATTCCCATCAATTTTGTTCCCGTAGCTGTCTCAGTCACTATCTTCAGAACTCCTGATTCTTGATAGCGATCAAAGGCCCGCGGAGTTTTTGCACAAGTTGTGGGACGAAGAACCGTAGCTAGTCCACGGTCGGGGCTCGGTGCTACAACTTGGTCAAGGAGCTGCAGATTATGGTGTCCCGGTGTATCAGTGAAAAAGATTGGCCCTCCAGATAGGCAGCGTGAAGCGGCATGAATGGGCCCGTACTCATGCGAGGTTTGGAACATGTCCCAGTCCAGAACTGCATTTAAGTGCTGAGTAAAGAGGGTGTTGTGAGCGTTTGTCCAGATATGCCACATGTGGCTGCTGGGGATCTCTGGGAAATAGTCGTCGCTGTTTCGAAATATCACTGGAGCAGTCTGGTTTTGCAGAAGACCTTGCCACAACAGTTCTGGTATCTGTGACATACAACTAATGGCTTTTCCTCCTAATCGTCTCGAGTGAGCCAGAATCCAGGATGATTGGTATTTCGGAATGAGAGAGGCCCTGTCAGAGCGGTCTTGGAGGCTGTTAATCAGACATTGAACATCTGTTTTCACAAATCCGATGCCGCATGATTTCAGATAGGCGTAAAAGTCGTCATAGAATCTGTCGAGGTCTGCCGCAGACACTGATCTCAGTTTCGTGGGAACGGCATAGTACATTTTGCCGTCAACATCGACAGTCTGATAGTTGTCGTTTATCCAGCCTTCATTTGCTAGCGCACCCCAATATCCCATCAATGCGTGCCAAACACCGACATTTGCGATGTTTGGGTTTTCGGCCTTGATTTGATTGAGCAATCCATCCAAACCATGTGAGAACTCCGCGTTCGCCTTGAAATCGGCAAACCCTCGAAACTGAGGTTCATCGTAGTCAAGCGCGGTAGGCCCTAGAGTTTGCCAATTATCATCAATCAGAACAGTGGATATGTTGATATTGTGTGTCCTCAGATCCTCGAGTGCGTCCAGTATCTTCGGTTCATTCAGATCCGGCCCTAGAGCATTCCAAGTACAGAAGCCAAGATGATCCAGTAAAGGTTCAAGGTGTGACGTTGAAGGCTGGTCAAGCTTGCCGTCTTTCATAGTCATTTCTTTTACCCATGGCAATTCGTTTACTAGCGAACGAACATGATCCATGATCGCGTCGAATGAAGTTTCTAGGTCTGGGGCGATGCACAACATAACTTTGCAGGGCTCCCTAGCAAAGCTATCTCCTTGAGAATGAACAACAAGTTGGCCAAGTTCGTTAGACAGCAGAAACCGGGCTGCAGCGCCAAGGGTGGGAGCCGCTATGGTAACGACATTGCCATCCTCTCTCAGTATTGAGACTAAGATAGTCTGTTCTTCGAGGTATAAGAAACTATCTCCATGTCGGGGTGCTATCCATGGTGGCTCTATTCGCGAGACTGCAAAGTATCTTGATTGGTTGAGAGGCTTGCCAAGGACTCGGGTTCTTGAATCATCCGCAGATTGTATAGAAAGACTGAAGAGTGATGCGTTTTCGTGCACGTTATTGATCTTGGCCACCTGCCAACCTGGCTCCAGGGCAACCAACGAATCGACACCAGCATACGTAGATAAGGTGGTCTGGAATATTATTTCGCCTTTTTGTATCCCGGCCGGGGTTAAGATCCATTGCCACGCTGTGTCATTGGCGATCCGGTACTTGACTGTGAAAACGTGATGTGTTGATACAGAATCTGCCAGGGAATGTCTAGGTATCGTGCCCTCGAAGTTCTGGGAGTATAGTTTATCATTTTCGCAGAAAGAAATTGTTGGAAGCGTGGATTTCGAGAGAGCGAAGGATTGCCAGACGCTAGGATGCTGTTGAGATCCGCTCTCTGCAGTACATACGCGCACTTGGAAGGGGTATTTCGTCCGAGTGATGCTCCATTTGATATCAACGACGAACGGAATCTGTGCTCAAGATATTAGCAATAGCCTTTTTTGCTACGTGAGAGTGTTATTACTTCATCTTGCCCCGCGGGAAGAATGGACAGCTGCTCAAGTGGTGGATGGCATAGCAGGTTCGGAAACGCCCCTGCCATGATAGGCGATAGTGAAGACTACGTGTGTAGTAGAAACGATATCAAGCTAGAAGGTTCACGCCAACAGAAAAATGGTAAATATGAAGACCTTAGCGATAATATCCGAGATGAAGAAAAGGGCAATATTGAAGCAGGATCAATTGTTCTGAGGATTCGCTTGCAAAAGACTAACGCGGTTTGTGCTAATGAAGTAAACTTTCTGTGAGCTGGCATTATTAACTCTCTTGGCTAGGTTCTCTGCTTGGTTTCGATTGCTCCACGCGAGAGCGTCATTTTCTATCCCGTACAAAGCACGAGCGGACATCTGCGTCCGAAACATGCCCCAAAGCGCATGGTCTGGCGGGGGCTGACTTGCTGGGAGCAACCAGAATCATTAGTCGGTTCACTTCTCCCCCACCTTGATCCTTCAGATGACTGGCTTGCTTGTTAGAGATGGGTCAGGACCCCGAGATTATCCCCAATGGGAAAGGCGTTGCGGTTAGAGATAATGTTAGAGCAGGAGAACCGAATCCTGCCCACGAAACGGGTGCTTCATTCTTGTCGAAGGGTTGAGTCCCCACGGGGAGTCGCCCCATGGGGTTGAAAGGTGCCCTGGTAAAGGAGCCCCGAGGGCGCGATTATAAAAGCATGCATACCCGCGCAGAAACCCACGACTTCCAAGGATCTGCATTGTCAAATAATTTGATACCCATCTTGGGGCTATTTAACGATCATCATTTGACGAGCATCACGACCTGGTGCTGGCCCAGCAACATGGCGGTTACGCAGAAAGAAGAAGACTCTGCTCAACATGTCGAGGGTAAGGTCGAGTCGGCACCGGCCGACCAGACCTCCAAATCCATATCATTCAATGCCGAGGCAAGCTTAGTCATGGAGCACAACATGACACCTTGGGAAGCGATGAAGAGTTATCCCATGGCTATATTCTGGTGTATGGTCATTTCGTGTTGTGTTATTATGGAGGGATACGACCAAATCCTCATCTCCAGCTTTTATGCTTATCCCCAGTTCCAGTTGAAGTACGGCAAATACGTCGGTATTGGCAGTACTGGATACCAGATAACTGCGCCTTGGCAGTCTGGGCTCAGCAATGCCTCTGGAGTTGGGGCCTTCTTCGGCACTCTTCTCAACGGGTTCGTCTTTTGACTTAGCAGCCTCAACAGCTTACTGACAAAGTGTAGGTACTTGGTTCAGCGCTTCGGTCATAAAATGGTTCTTCTTGGAAGTCTGTGCCTATTATCTGCCTTTATCTTCATCACCTTCTTCGCCCCGAGTCTCCCTGTCCTCTGTGTAGGACAGATCCTTGCTGGTATGCCATGGGGTATCTTCGCTACCGTGGCTCCAGCATATGCATCCGAATGCCTTCCTATGGCTCTTAGAGTCTATTTCACCAGCTTCACAAACATGTGCTTCATTATCGGGCAGCTGATTGCTGCTGGGGTTTTGAGAGGACTTCAGGGTCGGCCCGACGAGTGGGCTTTCAGGATTCCGTTTGCGCTTCAGTGGATGTGGCCAATCTTCCTCATCCCACTTGTCGCAATGGCTCCTCCTAGCCCCTGGCATGAGGTTCGACAAGGCCGACTCGAGTCGGCAGAGAAGGCCCTGCGTCGTCTACAACGAAAGTTTGCGGGTATCGACCCAAAGCAAACCCTAGCAGTCATCATTTACACAAATAACCTGGAGGAGCAACTGCAAGTCGGCACTTCATACTGGGACTGTCTCAAGCGTTTTGAACTAAGACGCACTGAGATTGCATGTATGTGTTTTATCGGACAGCCACTTTCGGGTTCAAATTTCGCTTGTAAGTCCAACGAAGATGGAACACGTTTGGCCACGACAGAGCCGATGTTGACTCTTGATAGATAACTCATCATACTTTTTTGAACAAGTCGGACTTAAAACGGAAACTACCTACTCTCTCAATCTTGGTGGAACTGGATTGGCTCTCGTCGGCACGTTGTTGAACTGGTTTTTCATTATGCCCCGATTTGGCCGCAGAACAACTTATCTCGTGGGAATGGCGGTTATGACTATCAGCTTGATGACTATCGGCATTCTTCAAGTATGGAGCACTAACTCCTCGATTGGCTACGCTCAGTCCGCCCTTTGTTTATTTTGGACATTTGTCTTTCAGCTTTCTGTAGGCCAACTGGGTTGGGCATTACCAGCCGAAGTGGGCTCAACTCGATTACGACAGAAGACTATCTGCCTGGCGCGAAATGCGTATTATGTCGTAAATGTTGTCTCTGGGGTGCTCCAGTCATACTTCATCAATCCTACTGCTTGGAACCTATCTGGCTACACTGGTAAGACACTTACTCACGATCACTGGCTGTTGGTGATAAGAATCTGACTGTATTACAAGGTTTCTTCTGGGGCGGCACCTCTTTTCTTGTGTTGATTTGGGCTTTCTTCAGGCTTCCCGAGACAAAGGATCGTTCGTATGAACAGCTAGACGTGCTTTTTGCAAAGGAGATACCCGCTCGGCATTTCAAACGCACTGATCCAGACGTTTTCAATCATTACGAAGTAAATTGAGTCTTGGCTTGCAGCTATCCAGGCTCTCACAATATTAAAGTCTCGATCAGGGTACTTCAGTGACAAAAACAATAAACAGTAGGCATCTTGGAGGAGATTCGTTCTGGTTGGCCAAAGAATGTGCCCAAAGAGAACAGTATTTTCAGGGATGAAGTTATTAACCGTATCTCTGACTTCTAGTATATCATAAGCACCTTAAAGATGAGCAAATTCATATTTTATTCAACAATGTCTTGTTGATTATGTCTGTCATTCAGTTTTGTCGAGTCAAGGGTTCCTTACTGTGGCTGGGTTGGGCTTAGTGACCAACCTAGACCCTCGGCCTAATAGAGACACTCAACGATGTGGGGCATGCGGAAGCATCACCTCCGCAAAGATAACCTCTTCGTCGAGCTTCATGATTGCACAACTGTCTCCTGCCCCTCTTGGTCATGCATCATCATCAGACTATCGTATCTATTAAGACTGGCTCCCTTATCCTGTATATTTGACTTGGAAAAACCCGCCGAGTACTCCGTACAATAGAAGGAGAATAAGCAAATTCGACCGGAGAGCCATGGCTCCTTCACGCGGCGGTCCCTTTGCCTGCGAGCAATGCCGGGCCGGCAAGCGAAAGGTGAGAAACGATTCGATCTAGGGCGTCCATTGAGAGATCGGAATTGTGGGCTAATATGAACGGCTTGGTTCTCATTATAGTGTGATGGTGCAAAGCCCCAGTGTTCCTTATGCCAGCGCCTGGTCAAGCCCTGCTCGTATGGGCCTGAACAAAGTCCAAAAAAGTGAGTCGATAGACAGACCCAGGGGGTCTATCTTAGTGCAGTAAGACCAGTTTGTTTCTTGCTAACCAAGGAGCTCCTTATAGGCGAAAGTATTGGGACGAGGACTACGTACACAACCTCGAAAAGCAAGTGGCTGCGCTTCTGGAGGTCGTCGACCGTTATGAGAAACAGAAGGGCACAAATTCGGCTGACTTGCCGACCCTTACTCTGCCCATCGAGACAACGCTGGTTTCAAAGGCGGCTGGGCCCAGCACTCTCATTCCCGTTATCCAGAAACCAGAGGCCGTGGACCAGGACAGGTCTCAATTGGCCATGGAAGAGCTCAGCGTGATGATGTGGCGGACGAACCTCGGAGATGGTGCCAGTATCATCCAGAGTGACAAGCACGATATATCTTACGAGTTCAGGCAGAACAATAGCGCGGAGACGGAAATTGGCATGCGAGATCATGCTCTACCACCCAGTGTTCATCGCCATTGCCAAGATCAAGCTCTGCTCGTTAAGTTAGCGGATGTCTTCCTCCGAAGCATCAACCGAGAGCATCATTTTACGGCATACAGGTCTGCAGACTTTCTTCAAGGCTACCCTTATCAACCCATCGACCTGGCACTGATGCACACGGCCATCCTCGCTATTGGCGCAGCATACCTGGGCGCTCGTGATCCCGTCATGGCGCAGATCAGCGAAGACTTTGCCCGTTATGCAGAGCGATTGGTCTTCGACTCCTTCCGGGCAAAGCCCTCGCTGGCTTTGGTTCAGGGCTTATGCATGCTCTCTTTCCGTAGCCTCTCACTAGGTAGAGACCATCTCGGATGGATGTTCATATCCATGGCTAGCGGTTTGTGCGTACACCTGCGACTACATGTTCTGGCCGTCGACGAGTGCACTGCTCGATCACGCGCGGCTAATGCAGCTGAAATCCGTACGTTCTGGATGTTTTATTTCGTGGACAAGTCTGCCATCACAGTCTTGGGGAGGAACTGTACGCTCCCCTGGCGGAGAGTCAACGTACCGGATCTTGCGAGCATCCTCTCACCTACAGCGGACTTGGCCGACGTCTCCTTTGCCTGGCAGTGTCAACTGTGGTACTCCATGATGCAGCGATGGACCAAATGTAAGGACACCAGAAGACCCCCTTCTCTATACTTGATCTCTTTGCGGCAGTGCCTGACTAACTCTTCCTACACAAAAGCTGCGCTCGCTCATTTGAGTCTCTGCCCAAAGCTCGACAAATTAGTTTGCTGGTGTCAACTTTAGATCAGCTCAATGCCTTCTTCCGTTCGCGGTCTAGTCAACTCGACATTAAGAATGAAGCCCCGAAGCCAGTCATTCTCTTCCACCTCCAGTACCATATGGCCATCCTTATCATGATATCACCGTTCCTCCGTATCGAACCACGTCTTAAGAACGATGGGGACTCTGAATTCGCCACAAGTATTGTCCTGGTTCTGCGTTCTATCACGGCTTCTGCTTCCGAATCCATTCGTCTCTGTCGCATCTACCACGACATGTACTCCTTTGACGCAGCACATCCCGTGATCGCACATCATCTTCTAAGCGCATGTCTTGTTCATCTCATGAACGCTACCAGCAGCTCAGCCGGCTTGCGGAGGCAAAGTTCCTATTGGCTGCGGGCGGGATGAAGCTACTTGAACAGCTCCGGGTGGTCTGGCCGGTGCGCGCTGACAAAAGCATCACTGTCGTTCGCCTATTGGCAAATAAATGGGGGACTATTGGCGCGTTACCGCTTCACTTCTCAGGGCCCGTCGATCTTTCACGGATGGCTGGAGCTAGGAATGATGGCAACTCCTCATCAGAAGCTCCGTACAGTTATCAGCCGCGGGTAGATCCAGTGGAGGCCAATTCTGTACACGATGAATACTACGGTGCTCAGTTTTCTTTGGATTGCTTTGCCTACTACGATCCGATTATGGAAGCCGACATGCAAAATGCCTTTCTAGAACTGGCAAATCTTGCCAACATATATACGGAGTGAACAAGATGGTGTTTCTTCCTGTCCTACGGATTGCCTTGGGAGGAAGAAGTCAAATGCGTTCTATAAGTAGAAAACAGGATGGTCTCTTAGCTCGGTTACCGCACAGGACTACGATGATACATCTGTCTTTATTTGGCACGTTCTGGCGACGGTATGAACTACCAAATGTTGCCACGCTTATGAAAGTTGACTGAGCTTGACCCCTACTCCAGAAGCTCAACCTTGAACCCGGCCATGTGCTTGTAGAAATCATCAGCAGTCCGTCTGGGAATATTCCGGCAGATTCAGTCGCTGTCTAACGTCCCGGTGGCATCAAAACTCGGATTGTTCAATCTGTAGTAAAGGATTGAGAACTCGTCAGAGCCGGCCTCTGCCTAAGGATACCGGACCTGGTTGCTCTGGAGGACAGTCACCGGAGTATTACGTGCCGCCGAATACAGGAATCGCTATGGCGTCGCTAGTGCTAATACGCTTGCCATCATTGCCCCTTCCAAGTATGCTGATGGCTATGGATGGACGTATATGTTGGAGGTCAAAAACAATGAAGGGAGCGAAGATTGGAGCAGTTGTCAGCCTTGACGATCAAAACCGGGAGTAGCATTCAGAAGAAGAGAAAGAGCTCTCTCTTTGCTCCGCAATGCTCTTATCGCCCTAAGATTAGATGTCAAAACATTTAGCAAATACAATAACACATCTTGATTGCTAGAACTCTCCAGGTTCGGATTCACATATATATCTGTGCGGAAGTCTGCAATCCGCAGCGGACTCTACAAAGCGTTCAGCGCTAAATGACACTATTTGAATCCCTTGTCTACTGGCGATACTGGGTTGCACAGTGGCAGCATCTTATCTCGGCCGAGCATGGGTTCCATAGACACAAGCCAATCGAATCAGCGTTTATCTTTCGATCCGGACCCGGGAGTGAAAGCTTTCTATCCGTAGCTTGGTCTATTTAAGCCGTTCATTCTTCTTCTCAATTACATCCTAAGCTGCCTTAGACGATTCCTTAAGTGGATTCTATAACAAAAACCAATCATGCGGGCTTGCGACATCTTCTTGTTTGCCTTTGCGGCGTTGGGATTAACCTCGTCAGTCGCCAGGCTTGGAAACATTTCCTATTACATTCCCGACAAGCTAGAGGTACGATTTTCATGATCACGAGGGCGTAAGCCGAGGTTACAATTGCTTAATGCATTCCAGCTCGAGGGAGACTTCGCTGTCAAGGACCTGCTCCCGGTGACTGTTCTCGCGTCCCCTACGTCGGTCGTCACAGCCTCATGGCTCAACTCCACAATCTCTGGTTGGTTGGTCAAGGACGATGTCTTTTCAGAAGCGTTTCTCTCTGGCAAGTCAACTCCTTTTTCCAGCCACTCGTCACTCTATTGACCCTAATTGTGTTTAGCATTTTACGTACAGGGACCAGGCAGTGTTGTCACCGTCGCTGAAGATGCCCAAGCCTTGATTGAGAGTTGGAGCACCAGCAAGGTTCTCTTGGCTTCGTCTGAGTGTGGAACAGAACTTCCTGCAGGCCCATACTTTGCCAGTTGCTCTGGGCTTCACCGCGCATGGCGCCTTTACGACGATTTCACCAATTCCTTTATTGTACCTATAGTCCCAACTGCGGATGACCCGAATACTTTCATACCGTTGGCCGCAAATAGCGGAAATCCTTTCGGTGCGAAATCAATAGCAGTGCCATCGAGACTATTTTACACGCCGACTGCAGAACAGCCTCTAGCTGGCTATCGTGTAGCCGTCAAGGACGAGTACGATATCAAGGGCCTGTTGACGACCTTTGGGAGCCGGTCGTATGCGAGAACCTATCCTCCAGCTAACCAGACATCGGGAACCATCCAATCCCTTATTGATCAAGGCGCCGTCATTGTTGGCAAGACAACATTATCGATGTTTGCCAATGCTTATTTCACTGCGTCGCAATTTGTAGACTATCAGCTTCCAATTGTAAGTAGCGTGCCGCCATGTCAAGAAATACCAGAACCTAAATTATCAGAATGTTCGAGCAGACACATACCTGATACCAGGTGCTTCTTCAACAGGGTCCGGCTCTGCCATGATTGCCTACGACTGGCTTGACAATGCAATTGGCGAAGACACAGGTGGATGTAAGTAGACCCATGAGTTCGTCCGCTCACCTTGATGTGTTAACGTCGACATAGCTATGCGATTCCCGTCTGCTCTCAATGGCGTATTTGGAATTCGGAGTTCCATTAACAGCACAAACAACTCAGCGCCAGTCTTTGGGCCTTTTGATACGTCAGGCCATTTTGCACGTAGCGTTGACTCTTTAAACACTTTTGCAGCTGCAATGTATAGTGATTCTGGGTTCAAGAATGTACGAGCTGATTCCCATACCCTAAAGTGAGAGTATGTCCTAATTATCCATCCAGACATACAGTTATGTGCAGGGTACAGTCACTTTCCTAGCGGACTTTGAGGCAGACTACTTCAGGAAATTCCGTAGTTATCCCTACATAACTATCGATGGTAAGGGAAGTAAGACTCAGGAAGCTTCAACCGAGGAACAAGCACAACTCGGGGCAGCCCAAAGGAAAGAGTTCCAAGACTGGTGGCGAAAGCATTTCCTGACTCCCAATGACGAGACCTGTTCCGAAGCTATCGTTGTTTTCCCTTTTAACGGAAATGGTGGGTATCCCTGGTATAGAGACTCGCTGACTTCGGATTCCGCAAATGGTATTGCGGCGGCGACGGAAGGTCACCTAAGCTGGAACTTAATTTCCGTTCTGAACGCAGGCCCAGAGCTCGTGGTTCCCGTCGGGGAAGTTCCTTATCAGAGTCGAGTTAGCTTGGTCGAAGAGAAGTTCCCGGCCGCAGTCGAGATCCAAGCTGCATATGGCTGTGACTTCATGCTCATGAACCTTGTGCGGGAGGCTGCTTACGCTTTGGATCTACCGAAAGCCGTGAAGACAGGACGTAACATGTTCTAGACATTTTGTACTCTCGATTTCGGGATTACGGCTTTGAGGCCGAAAGGTACTTTGGAATGTTTCCCTATTGGATTTGCTTTGGGGAGGAAATGTATCTTACTCTGTTAGCCATAGATTCGGGAATAAGAATATATTGAGTATTACTCAGCGGGCGGAATGCTTTTATTATCGCACAAAGAATTACATTAATTTACGTTTGTCTGGTACCAGAAGACTCGTCATTGTTGGTTACCGCTGATGACTGCGGTACCTGACCATGATTGAGTGTTACATGACGGCTTAAGAGATCGCTAAATCAAGATCAGCAAGAGCTTGTTTGGAAACGAAGGCTGATTGGCTCTGAAGCTGAACTCCGATTAAACGTTGCAGGGCATGTTGGGCAAGCAAATGATCTCAAATTCGCATGGTCCCGCTCACGTCTTGAGAGATGTTCTTTCCGGAGATAAGAACGCGAACAGCCAGGATGCGTACAGTACAACCGATCCAGATTCTCGAAGGGGATGAAGAAACGGGAAAGATATCTGGAGACTTGAAAGATGAATTGTATTGCGGCGCCGAAAGGCACAGGCCTTCGAATTCCGCCGGAATAGCGTCAATTTTGATCCGTCTACTCAATCAGCGACCTTGAGCATGTACGTTCTTGAAAATGGTCGAAATGGTTGTGGGATGTGGGATTTTCTCCTTGTCTCGGAGACAAAAAGCGAGCGATGTGGGATACGTGACATGGGATACGGAATGCCGGGCCTAAAGCCGAAAGCAGGGCCACATTGCTAATCAAGCTAATAGCCATCTTGGGTGTGAGAGGCTGGGGAATTGAGCTCGTTACAAATTGTAGAGATGCGATGAAAATGCAAATTTCTTGTCATTTTCGAAAGGGGAACAATATGTGACATTTATACGGCCCGGAGGACTTGACGGAATGGAACTATCTTCAACCAAATCACGGCTTTATCTCGCTACTATTCCACGTCAAGAGCACCACCCTTTCAAGCAAACAAGTCAATTACATATTTTGATCAATTTTAAACATGTCCGTCGTCGTTGTAGCTGGAGGGACCGGAAGTGTTGGTGGCGCGGTAGCCGACGCTATTCTTGCCCAAGGCAAGTTCAAGCCAGTTGTTTTTGGCCGAGTATGTATTCAAGCCCAGAACTGAAGCATCGGCGCGGCTAAGAACGCGCAGGCAAACAAAGAACTGGAGGAGAAGCTTGGAGCGCCGATTCTTGCTACTGACTAGCAACTTCGATGGGCTTGTCTCACTACTAGAACAGAACAACGTGCATACCGTTATCAGCGCCCTCGGAGCTCTCGTCGCCCTTGATGCCGAACAAAGTCCCATCCAGGCTACGGATGCCTCTAAGACCACAAGGAGATTCATCCCCAGCGTCTTTGGCACTAAATACCGTTCCGGGTAAGTACTATTGGCTGCTGGGCGGGGCTAAGACTCGGATTCTGATCAACCGTCCAGCCAGGTGTCGATTCCGGCCGCAACAGCAAAAGTCCGCGTCATGGCTGAGCTTGCTGAACCCGCTCCGGATTAGACCATCATATGCAACGGAGTTTTCCTCGACTGTTGGGGCATGCCGGAAGTCAAGGAAACATCACTGAGCTTCCAAATCATGTCGATGCCTACCCCCGTGTCTCAAAAGCCGCTCTACAGGGTATGCTGGCTATAGTTGGAATTTTGTTTGATGAAGGGCAGCTGAACTTTGAGCCGAACTCGGCACAATGTCCCAAGGACCTCTTTCCGGAGATCCGGCCTACTTCTGCCCAGGAAATGTTGGAGATTGGGTGGAAGGACTAGAGCGTCTTGAGGTCCAGATGTTGGAAGTTGTCCGCAAACCATCCTGGTAAACTTGCTCAATCAACATTTCAGAAAACGACCATAGCGATTTAAATTTATTCATCGTTAGTAGGCGCTTCTTATATGATCTGATGGAGCTTGTGTTAGCGTTCGTAAGACTTTTGAAGGTTTATGTTGCAAATCGTGCGGAAATGGGCCGTTACGCCTTATGACTACGGCGTCTTTGTCATGATTATGCTACCTCGCTTCGTAAGTTGTCTCAAACAAGGAAATACACGGTTAAAGCGCGCTTTAATCAAGCCCAAACTTCGGGCCAAGGCCCTTGGATCAAGTGTTGATACAGGGTACCGTGCCGAATGCTCTCGGGTGAGTGCCGAGACTCCCCGGATCTACAACTCAGTATACCCAATTGGGCCTTATGCAAGTCAATGACCGAGAATCCCCGAATCTGCTCGTTAGTATCCCCAGCTGAACCCCATGGGGGAATTCTCCGCAACAAGAGTAACCCCCGACTTGAACTGGGCCGTTACGGTTGACCTCTGTGTATATAAGCCGCTGCTGAATCCCGGGGATTGACTCTTTTATTTTCAGCGAAACTTCTATTATCCAGCCAATGTATTCTGCCGTATTCATTTTGTCTCTATCAAAATCTTGAAATAGCCGGCCTCTCACCATGTTGGGCAAGTCCAAGTCAGTGTCCGCCGCCGTTGGCGAAGACCTCGCACGTGTGCTCCCTGACGATGGCATTCCGTGGTACAAGAAGAGCCACCTCTTATGGCTGAACTATTATGCTATTTCGATGGCACTCCTTGCGGCTGCTAGTGGATATGATGGTTCCATGATGAATGGTCTCATGGCTTTGCCGCAATGGTTTGACTTCATGGACAATCCAAGCGGCGCGTGGCTCGGCTTTATAAATGCCGTTCAGTCGCTCTCTGCCACGTTTGCCTACCCAATAGTTGCCTACTTTGCCAACCGTTGGGGGCGAAAGAAGGGCTTATTCATCGGATATTTCTTTATCACGCTCGGTGTACTACTGCAAGCCTTGACACCGAATCGGACCGGCTTCATCCTTGGACGCTTCTTTCTGGGGCAGCCAACCGCTTGGTGGGGAGCTCTCTCGCCGCTGTTGATCACCGAGCTCGCATATCCGACGCACCGAGGTTTCTTGACGGCGCTCTATAACAGTGGCTGGTATGTCGGCTCGGCTATCGCTGCTTGGACGACTTTCGGCACCCGAAATATTGAGACCACTTGGTCGTGGAGAATCCCGTCAATGCTGCAGCTTGCCATCCCAATTATTGTTTTTCCAGCAGCCTTCTTAATTCCCGAGTCGCCTCGATACCTTGTATCGAAAGGAGAACTGCAGCACGCTCGCAGCATTCTCACAAAGTACCACGCAGGAGGTAATGAGCACTCGCTGCTGGTCGACTTCGAGATGGCTGAAATTGAACGAGCAATTGAGACTGACAACGCGGCACATGCCTCAACTTCATGGCTGGATTTGATCTCCACGAAGGGAAACCGTCACCGTGCCTTTATTTCCGTCACGTTGGGAATATTTGCTCAATGGAACGGAGTTGGCGTTGTGTCATATTACCTCGCTCTGGTGCTAAAGACGGTTGGGATAACTTCTGTTACGGATCAAACACTCATCAGTGGCTGCTTGCAAATTTGGAATCTCATATTAGCTGTGCTCGCTGCAGCCTGCGTCGATCGCCTCGGTCGCAGATTCTTGTTTCTCACGAGTTCTGTAGGCATGTTCATCAGCTTCGTACTCATATCCGGATTGTCGGGAAGCTTCGCTACTACAGGCGATGGTTCTGTCGGACTAGCTGTTGTGCCATTCTTATATATCTACTACGGCTTTTACGACATTGCATTGTAAGTCTTCTTGCTCATAAGGTATTGAGTATCTCAAGGACTGACGTGGAAATATTGCAGCACACCCCTCGTCATTTCGTATCCCGCCGAAATTTGGCCATATCAACTCCGTGCTCGTGGCATGGCCTTAACTCAATTAGCTACATATGCAGCCATTTTCTTTAACACCTTTGTCAATCCTATTGCATTGGATGCCATTGGTTGGAAGTACTACGTTGTATTTGCTGTCATTCTGGTTTTCGTTATTCTTACTGTCTATTTCTTCTATCCTGAAACAAAGGGACACACACTTGAAGAAATGGCAGTAATCTTTGGAGAAGACACCGTCACTGAGAATATCACGATGGCTAAGGTTATGTCGCAGCCAGACCATAAAGAGCATGTATAGATTTTAGAACTCAAGACCTAGACATAGTGTTAGAACTCGTTATCAGCCACCTTATTGACTGAGGGAATAATACCAATGTTTGGTCCAAGACTTCTAATGGTCTCGTTGGATTTGGAGGTAACAGGAGTAGATGATCTGATGTTTCGCGGAGAACTCACCCCGCATATAGAGACTAGGAAATAATCTCGGTCCTCCGAGTCTGTCTGTATTGGTCGAACTACGTCTACATGGTACTGACAAGGTCTGAATGGCTCGACACCAAACCGGAACCAGCTATCCGAGGACTTCTCGCTTCAAGAGGCAACCCCACCACAAGTCCTGTTATTTTGGCCGAAAGTATCGCCGCCAACGTCGTCCGGTGATGCTTCGGAACGAACACCCCGCGCGCAGGGATTGTCACTCTTTTGCGCCATTGGATGCATATGCAGAATGGCCCAGTATCGCTTAGAAGTCGCGTGCTGATTTACACTCGTAGGGCTGCGATGCGTTAGTGGGATTGCATCTAGCTGAGAAACTCCGGTAAACCGGCGAATCGGTTTTGTATCAACCGACATGAACCAGCTGCTGTCGTGCCGGTTCATTTATATTAAAAATTGACCTCGCAATTAGAAGAGGATATTTCATGCTAAATCTTTCCAAAACTTGATCACTAGTTTTTTTTTTGTAACCCGTCTTGCTGGTTTAGAAGCTGCTTGCTGATGCGGAATACAGCTCGTCAGCATGTTGCTGCTTCTTGAACTCTACATTAACTTAGCATGCTTGGGTCTTGTCCTCGGCACTGCCGGCCTTCCGAGCAGTACTCAGTCTAGTTACAGTTCCGCCCCTACAGTGACCGTAAAGAATGGGACATATGTTGGATTCAATGACCCTGTTTTGAATACTGATAACTTCTATGGGGTGGCATATGCGCAACCTCCGCTTGGAAATTTGCGCTTCAGGCAGCCGCAAGGCCTGAATAGCTCATGGGAAGGCGAGAGAGTCGTTGTTGACTACCCTAAGCAATGCATCACAACAGGTGAATTGAACACGGTCCTTTTGGGAAGACAGATGATCAAGCAAAAATGGATAGTTTAGGCTAACGATAGGACTGCAGATAATAATACTTCAATCGAACAGGTGCAGAACGTGAGTTTACAAACATAAATAAAGACTTCGTAGTACCTACTGACGGTCAACAAACAGATGTCCGAGAATTGTCTTTACCTCGCTATCATACGACCTTCAAACGTGACCTTGAATGACCTTCCGGTTCTTGTAAGCATATCCAAGAGAAAGCCGAGTGTTTGTCAAATATCTCACTTACTTTATCTTTAGGTATATTTTACCCAAGGTGGCTTTTCGAATGGAGGAATAGGCTGGCTTCCCGACTTTAACCAGACTGGCATTGTCCAGCGGTCAGCATTCATTGGTCACCCGATAATTGCCGTCGAAGTAAATTCGAGGTGCGTCCTCCTTCTATCTATGTTACGATGATTGGCTAAGTCAGACCCCTTAGGCTGGGACCTTGGGGGTTCATGTACAGCAGGGAGATCCAGGATTCGCTGGATACGAATCTGGGTCTCCGCGACATGCGGCTCGCCCTGGCCTGGATTCAAGAGAACATCAAAGCTTTCGGAGGCGATCCCACAAGAGTCACGATTCAAGGCCAAAGCACAGGCGCACAGTCTGTCGGGCTTCAACTTCTCGCTTACGGCGGTCAACATGGCAACTTGTTCACTGGTGCCATTTCCGAGAGCGGCGCACCTGTCTGGTACGCTCCAACTGCAGATGTTGCTCTATGGCAACCAACCTACGACGGGTTTGTAAAGGCTGCTGGATGCAGCGGTGCTGCGGATAATTTACAATGTCTTCGAGAAGTGTCGAACAAGACACTCTTTGACATTTTTGCCAATCAGACCTTGAACCCTTTCGGATCCAACGCCCCTCGGGAGTATATGTTCGCCGTCGATGGCGATTTTATCCCTGAACCCAATAGCGTCCTATTGCAAGAAGGGAAGTTCGCCCGGGTTCCTTACTTGATTGGCACCAACTTCGACGAAGGAACAACAGTTGGTCCCAAAGGAGTCAACTCTACAGCCGATCTGAATGTGTATTTGGTCAACGAAATGCTTACAATAGATAACACCAGTCTTTCTACCATTGGTTACCTTTATCCTGATATTCCGGAAATTGGGCTTCCTGCTACCTACTCTGGACGTCCGCCTGCAACATCCAGCATCGGCTCTCAATGTTAGTATTGATCGTCTCGTAGTTGGATAGAGCTATTCTAACCTTGTCACAGACAAACGAGCTTGTGCAGTAGGCAATGATATAATCATGGATGCGCCCACGCGACTGACGACTCTGTCAATGGCGTCTTTCAACTCCACTATATACCGCTACCATTATAACGTCGTGGCGAATGGCTTCACGGATCTCCAAGGCGCCACACACGCCTCAGAAGTCCCATTCACATTTTATGACTTAGACGGAAGCGGCTATGATGTTCCGCCTATTGGGGGTCCGAACTATGAGAAACTCCTTGATCTTGCCAACATCATGACGACCATGTGGATTGGGTTCGTTTACAGTGGTGACCCTAATTCTATCATCAACAGCCTCAGCCCTTCAACCCCCCAATGGCCGAGATATGCCTTGCCCGAGCCGCAGAATTATGTCTTCACTATTAATGAGAGCTTTTATACGGAGCCCGACACTTTCCGTGCTCCTGGTATCAACTGGATCATGGACATGATGGTGGCGTCCAAGAATCGGAACTGTACTAGCATTGAAGCGTGTGGAGGAGGATATAACATTACGAACGGGGAGACAGGCGGCATGTATGGCTACTGATTGACCTTGGAGCTAAACTGAAGCATGTGTTTTGGAGAGGCGGGATATTTGACAGACTGGGAATGCTGGCGTGGACCAGAATCGTGCTTCATGATGTAACCTAGATTCATTACTTCTCTTCAATTTTAGAGATAACCAATACGACAACCTTCATCTTCGATTTATTCCGCGGACATTACTATCGTGAGCTCGATGGCTTTTCGAAGCATCGTATAGAGGGAGACAAGATGACTAAGATGAAGACACCTGCTCGCTTTATTGTTAACTCCGACCGAGCGGTGTATTCTTAGGACTACCCACACGGAGACTTTCAAGTCCTTTCTCATATCTTCCTCTCCATCAAATCCCAGTGCCTAAACGTCCAGTCCCACAACTCACTTACGAGCTTCTATTCATCTTTACTCCGGAGCACTCCGGCTGCTAATGCGTGTCTTCCATTACTGCCTCGCATGATCATCCCTCATCCGGATGCCACCACTGTCTGGGATGGGCCAGGCTCCACGCGTTTGTCAAGCCTGCAAGTCGCGTAAGAGAGCATGCGATAAACAGCTACCCTCTTGTAGCTACTGTCTAGATCGAGGTTTTGCTTGTCAGTATGAGGTTTCTAGTGGCCGCGATGCTCCTGGTTTTGGCTCGACCTGGGTTGTCTACGCGCCCGTACCTGTAACAGCACCTGGGCAATTCTCCCCAAGATCTCCTTCCACTGGAGACCTTACGCCCCCGACGAACTCTGATGCAGATCTGTTCCACCATCTGCAAACACATCTTCGTTGCACATTTCCACTTGCAAAAGCTGAGGTATTGGAGTTATGGAAGCGGTCAATTTGTCGTTCCGACGGATGGCTACCTGTTGTCAGCCCTCAACATCTCTGTGCCATCACCACCGAGACTGGGTACACCCGTTCACTCCCTCCAGCAGACTTTTCACTCCTCTTATTAGCTATGTGTTTATTTGAACCAAAAAAAACCTTGATTCCCTTAACTAACGCTGAGGGTCTGTATCCAACTGTCAAGACGCTCTTCGGTTGTGTACAAGGCCTCATTGCTACCTCGACTCGTCTGTGTCAGGCTGCCCTCATCATCGCCACTTACGAGTACATTTTGGAAAGACTCGACGCGGCCTTCATATCTATAGGAACTTGCGTTAGAATGGCGCAGGTTCTGGGAATTGACAAGGATCCCGCCCCTCGAATCAAGCAGTATCCTGACCAAGTTTTGAGTCCAGAACAACTGGCATTGGAAGAACGCAACCTCTGGTGGGGTATTGCGATCGTTGAGAGGTATGCAGTATTCTTCCAAAGACCCTGCTCTATACACTGACGAACTGCAAGGATGATTCTTGCTGAAGATGCCTTTCGGCTTGGTCAACCTTCCAGTCAATTCCCAATCCCAGAATTTGGGTTACCCGTGAATCTGGATCTTGTCTTAGATGAACAGCCAAATCTTGCTTATACAGGTAATCGAGGCCCAGACCAAGACCCAATTGAGACTCGGGCGGTTACCACTTCTCATGGCGCGAGCGACTTTGAACACCAAGCCCAATCGGCCTACTTTCTCGATCAAATCTTGCAGGTCATTAACTGTCATGACACACCTGGAGATCAAATCACAAAATTGAGATCTGTCGATAAGGAACTCCTGGGCTTCATTTCCGCGACCGAGGTCAAATGCCGGAAGGGCCATTGTGGTGCCTTCAGCACGGCTTTCAGGTAAGCTCTACTTTCGTGATACTTCACGGGGCTTTGACCTGTAACCTGACTAATAATATGCAGATCGTTGTTTCTACTTCATCGCGCTATATTACGCTGCGTTTCGGCACGTGCAACGAATGCTATAGAGCCAGATTCCCAGAGCTCCTTCGCTGCTTTGGACATGGCAGCCAACGTTGTAGCGCATGCAGCCGAGGACCATCTGGAAAGTCGAAAGGTCGAAGACCTGCCACTTTGCTGCATATATAACCTTCAGGCAGCCGAGAACCGCATAAGGGGAACTCAAGGTCATGGCCATGACGAGGGTATTTACCTGGAGCGCCTAGAGCTGTGCCAGACGTTGCAAAATGTTTTCCGCAACAGGTGGCCCTCCAATTTGAGAGGGCAACTGTCATAAGTATCAGGTGCGGTCATGTGAGATGGGTTGTTACGACGGAAGCCGAACAACCGGCTCAGCCTTTGCTGAGGATAAGATCGACACAAGGGTGCAAAGCGAAAACCCTCAACTCGTCCATTACCTGCCTAGTCATGACTCGTCGTATCATAAGATTTTTTCAGGACGGGGAACCGGATCGTCCCTCCGTCGAAGGAGAGCAAGTGAGTTGTGCTGACCCGAAATTGACGAGGCATCACCGCCAACCTTCAATCTGAACACAAGAGTCATGCGCCATTCGACAAACTCCTCATTGGCTCGCAGTACTTCCTTCTTCCGCTGCCGACAGGAATTTGATTGACATGGACTAACCCTAGCATGACCAGTGTGGCAGTGCAAATGAGCGCTGCTTAATCCCAGCCCCTCTGCCAAGGAGCTACCAGGGTATAAAACACACCTTACAGCTAATAAGCTTGTTTCTCCTCCCCTGGCTGGGGTAAATCCTGCGCTGGAAGCGACCCTTGGCATCATACGGTTGAAAATCGTCCCGACGCTAATACGTTATGATGTTGAGCTGAGCTGGGCTGAACGGGCGATCGCCCGCCTTGCTTCTTTTGACCAGACGATGGCCTTGCTCTGCAGGTATAAAGGAGTCCGGGTACCCCTCACACGGCTTCTCGGCAAGCCACCAGAGTTTCCCGTCTTTCTCAGCAGCTGAATTCAAGACCAAACCTCCATCACCTCACGGAATCATCATGAAGGCCAGTCTCGCCGTTGCGCTCTTCCTCTCTGTCGTCAATGTGGCCGTCGCTAGATCGCCCGACGAGTTCGAGGACATCATTTCGCTCCCTGTTCTCGATGCCCTAGACAGTGAGAACTACCGGATTGTTGGAGACGAGGCCTACGAGGGAGAAGACGGCGACTTGGAGACCCGAGCATGCCCCAAGTGCTTCCCCTGGCTGTGCAACGGCAGATGCTGCCGCTACAAGAAGTGCTGCAAGAAAGAGTGCTGTCTTCCTGTTGCAGACTCCTGTAATGCCGCCGGGCAATGCATAATGCATTGCTAAGAGGCCTCAGAGCCTGACTTGTCCGTAATTGTTAGCGCATTCCTCCAATCTCATTTCTATATTCCGCACCGCCACTGACCTATGCTCTCTCAGGAGTGGCTAGAATGCGACTGAAAATGACTTGTAACTTCGAGAATGAGGAAACGAAGTCTGAAACTTTGGGTGGGCGGAGGACACAGGGATGGATCTCCCTGGAGAACGATTTACGAAATACTTTACTTCAATTCTGTACCTATCTAGCCAATTCGATCAATAAATGGGGCAATTGGGCCTCTTTTTACACTGAAAAGCCTACCCATCAACTGAAATCTGTTCGAGGGTATCCGTGGGTGAAGAGCGGTGAAGAATGCCGCGCCACTATACCAGTTTAACCTGCTTCCAATTACACCTGCCTCATTAGTACATGTATCCAAAGAGTTCGCATTCAGACCATTCGAGGCTGTCACATCAGCATACGTGGAATAGATCAAGACGGACCAGCACACTAATTTTCATTTTACTGCAAGAAATCTCAGTCGGAGGATTAGAGATCTCTTGGCATGCACTTTGCAATATGCTAAGCTACAAAGAGACCGTGGCTTTTCATGAGATGCCAATCAGTATTATTATCTGAAAGATGGCTGACCCGAAAACGGTAGCTATTGGTGGCCACCAGATGTCCTGCGTTGTTAGTGGATTGGGGCCGAGCCGTCTCTGCTTACTTGCAAGAGCATGCACAGGACATGCAGATTAACATCATGAAGCCAGGCCCTGTACCTGAGCTATCCTCTATTTGCCTCTGTTTCTAGAGGATATCATCTCGCAGTGTATGACATGACTAGGGCGTTTACGAAAATGAGTAACAGCCTCTTTTCGTTTTGTTAAGGGTCCTTCCAGTATGACGGCATCGCGAGCCCTGTTCCTGCGTCTCGTCATACATGAAAGCTGAACATCCCTGCTGCCGATCCATCACCCCCCACCATTGGCTTCGCCTTCAGGCACCAGAAAAACTCTCACCGTCGCCATCCCGAGATACGCGATGGCTCGTTTAATGAGGGCTGCTATTGCAGCTGCAGGGCTCGCTCATGCTTCCCTGGCATCGCAGACGTACGGCTTCACGCCCAGTCTCATACCATTGCAAGATCATGCCGGCACGCCGGACCTCTTCCCCATGCCGCCATGCTTCGGCTTCTCACTTGAGGAAGCAACCCTCGATGAAATGCAGGACGCAATGCGGAATGGGAGCTTGACATCGGTTCAGTTGGTTCAATGCTACATGATGCGGACTTATCAGACGCAGCAGTACATCAAGTATGGCACACCCCGACAGGTCCCTTCAATTAACGCGCCGGCTCTAACCACCCAACCTCTTCAGCTCTGTTCTCGAGATCAACCCAGATGTCCTCGCCATAGCCGCCGAGCGCGATATGGAGCGTCACGTCCGCAAGGTTCGAGGCCCTTTGCATGGAATTCCTTTCACCGTGAAGGACAACATCGCGACCAAGGACAGCCTTGAGACGACAGCCGGCAGCTGGGCACTTCTTGGAAGCATTGTACCCCGCGATGCCCACGTAGTAAAGCAGCTGCGCGAGGCGGGCGCCGTCCTCTTCGGCAAAGCGACATTGAGTGAATGGGCAGATATGCGAAGCAATAACTACTCTGAGGGATACTCCGGTCGCGGCGGCCAGTGTCGAAGTGCGTACAATCTGACAGTGAACCCGGGCGGGAGTAGCTCAGGTAGCGCTGTTGGTGTAGGAGCGAACTGCATTGCCTTTTCGCTGGGGACTGAGACAGACGGAAGCGGTGAGTTGCCATGGCCATCTCAACTATTCAAGACGTCGGAGCACAATCTAATCCTCCTCATCAGTCATCAATCCCGCTGAGCGCAATGCTATTGTCGGCATCAAGCCTACCGTTGGCCTGACCTCGCGTGCCGGCGTCATCCCCGAGAGCGAGCACCAAGACACTGTTGGCTGCTTTGCCCGTACTGTCCGTGATGCAACCTATGTTCTGGATGCCATCTATGGTGTCGATCATCGCGATAATTACACTCTCGCCCAGCAAGGACGCACCCCTAGCGGTGGCTACACTCAATTTCTCACCAACAAGAGTGCCTTGAAGGGTGCCACCTTTGGCATACCCTGGAATAGCTTTTGGGTCTATGCCGACAGTGAACAGCAAAGAATCCTTCTTGATCTCGTCACTTTAATCCAATCTGCTGGTGCGACGATTGTCAACCACACCGAAATCACTAATTACCAGACGCTTGTCAGTCCCGACGGATGGAATTGGGACTACGGCACTGTCCGCGGATTCCCCAACGAGTCCGAATACTCATATGTCAAGGTCGATTTCTACACCAACATCAAAACCTACCTTTCCGAGCTTGAGAACACTCGCGTCCGCTCCCTCGAAGACATTGTCCGCTACAACTACGATAACGACGGCACGGAGGGTGGTCACCCTTGGCCCCTCGGTATCCCGGCTTTCTACTCCGGCCAAGACGGCTTCCTCGCGTCTCTTGAATCCAAAGGTATTCAGAACGACACATATTTCCAAGCCTTAAGCTTCTGCCAGACATCCTGCCGTAAGGGCATTGATGAAGCTCTCACGTACAAGGGCAAGAAACTTGCCGGTCTGCTGGTACCGCCCGACGTGGCTCAAGCGCCGCAAATTGCTGCGCAAGCGGGATATCCGATGATCACAATTCCTGCAGGTGTAAGCAGCGAGGATGGCATGCCATTTGGGTTGGGAATCATGCAGACGGCTTTTGCTGAGGCAGAGCTTGTGCGCTGGGCGAGCGCTATTGAGGATCTACAATGGGCTAAAGGAACGCCGTACAAGAGGACGCTGCCGAAATGGGGGAGTTACCTGGAAAGAAATATTCCAGTTCCTTTCTAAGCAGAAGAGAATAGGCAGGCGTTAAGTTGCCGTTCTTGATACAATAGCGAATATAGGCTCTTGGTTAAGGAATAATATTCGCCCGCAAGCTCATTCTGTCATTTAGATTCTTCCTGTACATGTGAGATGGTCAAGGGTTTGCGGTCTCCTCCCACCAATTATTTATTTTAGGCTTCTTAAAAAAAACAAATTCTAGCCATTCCCAGACTTCCCGACTTGATCTAGCCAACATCTTCGTTTCCAGGGACACTCGCTATCGTGACTGCTAAAGGGGGCTCAAAGAAGCAGCGCCTTGATGGACAGAGGTTGCCATGCTACCCGCGGGAATTATCGCACAGCACATCTTCGAATCATCATCGCAAAGCAAGCTTGAAGGTGGGACTTTCGTATTCAAACGACATAATCAATTTGACAAAACGTTTTGAAACGAGTCGATGGGCGGAGATCTCTTCGATACTCAAATTCTGCCGTAACGGGGAGCATTCCATTCTCGCTCGCCAGCGATTCCTCAATCGCAATTCAAATTGATCCGACTCAGTCCCAAAGGCAACCAGCCCAATAACAAGAATTATGCTCGAGGTGAAGTTTCAAGTCGTAGGGGAAAGTCTTCAAGTATCCCTCGATCGCCTCGATAACAGGGAACCATCCACTTTCGTCAGAGTCCTCATATACTGCGACGAATACTGTGATGGGATTTTTCGACTCATCGGGAGATATTCCGTATCTCGAAATATTTATCATGGTCATATGATCTCTCGTGGAATCGAAATTTTGCAGTTCAGAATAGACCCTCTCCCGTATTATTTCCCAATCGGTCAAAAGCTGTTCATTATGCTCGACAGGAGAGATATATTTGGGATAAGACACCTCGGGGTCCATTATCTCCACGCCTATGTCAATATGACTTGCGCCAACGTCTCGAAGCAGTTCATTGATCTTCTTCTTAATGTCGATGACTGCTGATGGCCATGCATTTCTAGAGTCTTGTGTCCAGTCCGCATTAATCGATAGCACCACCTTCTCATCCCGGTAACCAGAGCGCGTCCGCAGCAATAGCTCAGGCTGGTTCACGACTGGTGACGCATCATCTGATGACTCTTCATCCGATTTCGGCTTAGGCGCAGACAGGGAAATTCCGTGAGAGAGCAAGATTGATTCTGCTGCGCTTCTGAGTTCCTCAGACAGTAGTGGCCCAAATGACTGATATTCGTCGCTTGCTTGCGCCGGCTTGTACTCGTATGGCAATTTCGGAAAGGGGAGAGTGCCTGCACGATACGGGAGACAGGACACTTCGAAGGGGCCTTGGCAGCTTTCCGCCGAAATGCTTGATGGAGCACTAGACATGATGGAGTTGATATTCAGGTAGAGCTGTGCGCCTAAATGAGACTTTGGGTTGCTGGATTGAAATCCGGAAGTGGATGCATGAGTGAGAATATCCGCACTCTGCTACGGGCTTATATATTTCAGGCCGACTAGAATTAAGGGTGCCTAAAGAGGTGTTCTCCAAATTTTACTTCGCGGCGAATGACGCAGAAATATCCAATGACTCAAAATACAGTTACTCCGCAATCCACGCGTTCAAGGCTGTCCTTAGAGGTAATCTTCAAGTGTAAGTTTTAGGTGCTCCTTAAGTTTAGGGCATATGTTGAGGTTACGTACGGTTGGGGCCGCAGGTTTGGCTTGAGTCGAGGAGTTACGCTCATGTTAAGGCTTGATTTGAAATCTGGGACTGGCCGACAAAATTCCGGCGATGAGGTTTGGTGGAATCATCTCACAAATCATGCATTCCGCCTTGTATTGCGACTCCAACCTTGATAACGACGAGAGACTCCTTTTCAGCAGTACCCATTGACAAGGTGAATCAGCAGTATGTTCACCTAATCTATTAATTGCTACCCATCAAAGATTTGACATGAGTCATTCGCCACGAAGCTTAATTCTCGCCTTCTGATTCGAAGCCACCCTGACCCTGATGAACCTTGGAGTAATTTTTGCGCATGATGCAGCATCTGGAGGTACTTCTCAGTAAAAGGTCAGTCAGAAGCTTCAAAGAACCGTGAAGAAAAGTCTGGCTTCGTAGAATATATAATAAGAAATAGGATATTTAGAATGTAATTTAGAATTTTAATTTAATTTTGATCTAAGCTTAGAAATCTAAGCTTAGCTATACCTTAATGCCCCTTAATCTTCTCGAGAACTGCCACTATATCCCCATGCCCTCCGGCCATGGCCAGATCTAATGGAGTCATGGATATACCCGAGGTGAAAGTGGCTAAACTTACTTTCTGGATCATTGGCGGTACCTCTCTTTGATTGACCAACCTTTTCAACCTGGATTCCATAGCCGCGTAGTCCCTTTTCTCTCCGCTCAGGCGCTTGGAAGCGCCAAAAAATCCCCAACCAAGCGAAAACCTCTTCCTTTTCTTTATAGCCTTCAACCATTTACCAAATTTCCTCTGTGCTTCGGCTTCATTGACTTCGGTGTCTTTGCTAACTTCTACTTGTAGGCGGTATGGTGTCAGCGTATCCATGCCCATTCCAGTCTCACATAAAATCTTGACGCAATCCAAATATCCATTCGCGGCAGCTATATGCAATGGACCGATACTACTCTGTTCTGGGTATGTACCTGAGAGCGCCCCGAATTTTAGGAGAGCCTGTAGAGTACTTGGTCCATTATGCATCGCCGCGTAAAAACAAGGAGTTACCAAGATAGGTGCTATGTTCCGCAATGCCGAGTCGACTCTGATATACGTGTTGGGATCTGCCCCCCGGGATAACAAGGCCTCTGCGAGTTCTGCTGGATTTAGCGGTGCTCTGCAAGCCGCATGAAGGACGGTGACACCGCAAAAGTCTCGAGAACTGGCATCGGCGCCTTGATCAAGGAGCAGAGATAATGCTCCGTGAGACCCAGCCGCAGCAGCATGCCACAATGGTGTCCGCCCTTGCAGGTCGATGCAATCTATCTCGTCATGAGTGTTCCCTGAGAGATGAGCTATAATGGCCTTGACGCCTGCAACATTGTTCATGGCCGCTGCACGATGTAGAGCTGTCTCTCCGAGTATATTCTGCGTGTGTCTGATCCAGCAGTCAGAATAAGCAACCGACAGTGAATTTTTGACGCAAAGTATAAGTTGGGTAATTCTTTGATCTCGCACAAACGAGACGGCCAAGGACAACGGATGATCGAAGTGAGAGGTTTCAGAGAGAACCTCAGTCCATTGCATCTCTGAGTCCTTCAGAAGAACCTCGACTGACTGATAGTGCCCAAGAACGCATGCAAGGTGGAGAGGTGTTAGGAAACCGCGCGCCTTGTGGAATCGAGCTCCGGTAGTAGAATCCTGCGCTATAAGATACTTCAGGCCTTCAGTGTAATTGCGTGCAGCCGCATAGTGCATGATGTTGAGGCCAAGCGAAGGTAGGTCTGCTGGATATCGCCAGCTTTCTGCGCTGGCTTTTACTTTTTGAACCCGACGTCCATATCTCCATACAGTAGAAAAGAGTACCCCATGTGGAACAGGGCGTTTGGTCTTATGAGACAGGAAAGTGTGCCAATTTCCTATTTCATCTGACCTTGATCTGCGGTGCAAAAATCTGAGGAATTTGTTTTCAGACCTCATAGCATCACCGACATGTTCCGTTTTGGCTATTAAAGCGTGTTGTATGTCAAGTTTAACCCCTTTCATGATGTCGCGGACAGTATAGCCGGCCGTTCCTGGATCAAGCTTTCCGAGGAATGAACCGATTTCACCATCGACTGTTGCCAGTGGGTTTCTCGTAGAGCGAATTGGATGGAGGCCTGTTTCTGCTATGGGGTTCGTCCGTGCAAGATCGTAAAAGACTTCACGGAACGAATCTGTGTCATAGACAACCAAACCACGCATAAGTTGGGATATGGCGTGATGTGTCTCGTTTTCATGATTCTGTAGATCTACTGATTCCGCGACCATAGTCTCTTCGACAGTCGTGTGTTGCATCTTGATACTGAGAGACTTGATATCTTGTGCAATGCAAAGAGGTCGAAGTTCAAGCGTTGCATTGTTGTATTTGGCGTGGGTTCCTGATCCAACAGTCATACGTGCATGTACACCCATCAAGTGATGCTCAGTCGTCAAACCAGATCTCCTCGAAAATGTCATTGCTTGCAATCTCTGCTCCTCGTCATTACTAGCTCGTTGAATATGGCACCAAATCTGGGCAGGACCGGTCCTATATGAAAGAGCCGAAGCGTTCACGCCTACAAAAATATCGATACTAAAGAAGTTGTATGTCAGAAGTTTGCTAGCTCCGCCTGGAAAGGGACAAGTCGGGTTCATAGTAGGAAAGGGTCTGCCATACTCCCTATGCCGGATCGAATAACGAAAACGGCACAGAATGCCCGAGCTCGTTAATTTCTTGCACCTGACGGTTCTGGTTGATTCGTCCCATTGACCTTCGGGTTGCCAGACACAGACTAACAAGCATTTCATATAGCCGGCCATCAGTAACTGCTGGTCATCAAGATATATCTCGGGTAATGATAACACAGCCGGATTTTGCCTGACGTATATGACCCTGTAAGAGTCTGTGTCAATGTGTTGGACCCTCTCAATCGCGCGAACGATAAGTAACGAAGCTGCATTGAACCGAGCATACTGATCCCCACCTAGCCATAGCAACATAATGGCGGGCTTGTATAACATTCGGTCATTTGCATCTGCTGATCGATAGGGACTGCAATCGAGTACAGCGGCGAAGATGTTCTCGGCTATAGGCCAGGCACACCCCTGCGGCAGCGTCACGTTTCCCGGTTCAAATAATGCCATGGTCACTCGTAGGCCTGCACTAGTTATTCCCGTAGGTGCACTATTAGCAACGATGTTAGAAGGTAGCGGCTTGATATGTCCAGAGTCTTCAAACCATGCGGGCGTTTCGGATAGAAGACCGGACAGCTGGTCTTTACGGCAGTCTGGACATTTCCAAGCGAATATGGATTGGTCATCAGTAACTGGAGTGACCATCATTAACAACTTCAAGAGTCACAAAGGCTTCGTGGTTCCCTTACTAAGGAGAATTGCTTCTTGCAAACGAATGAAGGCATTCATGCCCTCACCGTAAAGAAGAGGCATGTTTACCCCAAATATGCCCATCAAGCAGTAGGCCCTGTCTTCGACACGCGTCGTCTGGCGGCGAGAGGCCCATTTCATTCGTGCTGCGATCCCAAACTCTTCCAGGTCCAGCGACCCGACTAGGAGGTTTTTGTCGATACCAGTCGCTTTCTCCAGCGCAGCCAGGAAAGTTGCCGCCCCGCCGCATGAGATGGTAGGCTCTATGTGATTCGTTCCAGATTGAGGAAGAGTAGACGGCAAAGGCTCATTCGTAGGCCTCTTGGTGCCGAGAAGACGCCAGTTGCTAGAGTAGAAATGAACCACCGAGGGTGCAATCAACTCCTGCAGAGTCCATCCTCGAGTGAACCACCGGCTGCGCATAATGGCGTCGTTTGTCGGCGAGACTTGTGGGTTGGAATCGTCAATGTCATCGAGGAATGCGTAACAAACCTCAGCCTTTTGATACCAGCGGAACATGCTGTTTATAGCCTCTGAGAGTTCTGCACTCGACGTCTTGTCAATGCAACAAGTATCGACCCAGATAAAGTCCCTCTTTTCGGACAAGGCAAGCTTGGCGGCATCTTGGATCTTGATGAAACCCCGTCGATGTACGACGGAATGAGTTGAGAATGCAGCCGCATCGATCTTGGCTGCGGCGAACAAGGCTTGCATGTCCTGTAGCGAAACCTCCTCCTCATCTCCGCCCCATGTGTGAGAGAGGATTGCGTATGGCGGGATTTCATCATCACGTTTGCTAACGACTTCCAGAGTCCGAGTGTCAATAAGTCGCATGCTGATATCTAGGTCAGAATTTTTCGTGTGGAAGGCTTCGTAATGCCCCGTGCTTGGCTTATTGGGGGGGCTATTACAGTTATAAAGTGCGGATGCGCCCAACTTGTCAGCTTGCTGCCTAATCTCCGTTGGCTGACGGAGAGGTGGCAGCATTAGTAATCGCAAGCCACCGGGTAGGCGGAAACAGGTAGGCCATGTGCACTTCAGAGCAACACGAATAAACGTTGATGTCCCGCAAACAGGTTTCAATCATTGAAGAAGCCCACGGTCAATGGCACTTGAATCACAAAGCACGTTTAATATCGGATGCTCGCCAGGAACCAAGGGTCCCTCATGAGGATTTTCTTTGTTGATAGCCTTCACGAAGATCTGCATATGCCTTGACAAATGACCTCGGAAAATTTGCAAGGTCAACCGCATAAGATAGGATATCTATTTGTGTAGAGACTCATCCGATCTTTCAAGCTCCAGAAGTAAACCAGCTGCTGTCTCATAATGTAAAAATGTCTCATAGCAAAACGCCGCTCGAGGGACAAAAGCTTCGAGGCGAGATATTCACGTTCCTCCACGCCCAAGAGTTCTCTTCCAATGATTGACAGGGGCCAAAGCAGCGTGTTGTCGTAAATAGATTTCTCCGGAAGTATTTGAAGGAGTTTAATAGCCCAAAGCGCTAAGTTCCCCATGTTGAAGAATGATCCGCTATGGTTCTCGACGCCATCCCGTATTTCTGTCCGTTGGAGGTGCAAAACCCGTTGTCTCCTGAAGATGAGCGCTGCCAAGCGATATATTTCTGACACCACTTCCTGTTCAAGACGTGTGTCCTCACACACAAGACTATCTGCTCCATCTACGAGAGTCTCAGTCGTCAGGATGGTCGTCGCCGCCGGGAATTGAGTTGTTATGTCGGATGTCTCCGATGCCTTAAGAGCAAAACTTGGAAACCAGTCCAATCGCCCATCCCAACAAAGTATGTCAGTGTCAGTGACTGACAGGTCACCACTGCTCATTCTCGCAATGAGGTTTGGGAAAAAGACATCCCTCGCCTGTTTCTCCTGATTTAAGAGTTGAGACGAAGTTGCAAAATCAGCTGTTGCGTTGTAGTTTTGGTAATAGTTGGACAAGGTCTCTGTCTGGAAAGATGTTGCTCGCACCAGGTCGTTGTAGAGAAAAAGACTTGAGAAGAACTGTATAGCCTCACTGAAAGGGCCGGTCCGAGATAACGTGTCCTTTGAGTCGATTATTGTGATGAGGGATTCAACGGGGAATAATCGGGAAAGGATTTCCAGATGAGGTGTCCCGTTCTCTGGGTTCTCTCCGTTCAATTTTTCATAGAGCAGGAGAAGTACACAAGTGGCCAACAGATGCACAATGTCTTCATGGCCATATGTCGCTAGTGTGTCAACCGTAACCGGAACTGAAAAACAATCTGAGGCGACAGCCTGGCTCCGGTGCTCGAAGAGGGTTGTTCCGCTCGCCCTGGTGATCAACTCCCTACACCCCCTCAGCGCCTTCTGTCTGAACATCCTCATTGGATTTTCCAGAGAAAAGCCGCCATTCTCCCAACTTTGGACACAAGTCAGAGCCAAAACTGCATCAAGTACAACGCGGCTTTGCATCGTCAACGGAAGAAAGACTCGTAGAAATGGGTTGCTTGGCGTCGCGAACGTGGGGTATGTCCTCGAGAAGCGTTGCATATATCGATCAAGGAGCTGAGACTCCATCTCATGGAGTTCGAAGGGCCAATCAGAAATCGTGTATTGGCGTCGTAACCTCCATTCCTGTTGTTGATTCTCCAACCTACTTGATGGTGTTCTTGAGCATATTATGCTCCTAGGAGACGGCACAATCTCCACTCTTGAATATGCGTCGGCTTTTCGTTTAGGCGTGTTCGAATAAGGCTTCGGTCCTCTTCGTTTCATTCCAGTTCTCCGAGAGTCATCTTCCCATACAAGCTTGACGCCAGTTTCGCAGTATAGACCGAGCTTCTTGCAAGGAAGACATGGAAAGCCGGTATTATGGCATCTCTTCTTTCTAGGTCCCATTTAGCAATAAGTTTGGTGAAGAACCATTGTCACAACCTACCGCTTCTTGCATGTCCAACAACCACCTCCGGAACGGCTGGTACGCTCTCTTGTCTCAGACATTCAACATCAGCAAGCCGGCGCCTCTGCTTTCGATTGAGACGACAGTACCATTCCAAGGTCCTCTCGCAAAGTTCTTACACTGCCTTCCGCGATGGGAGTAAAAGTGGCTCGAGGATATCGTGCTCGCAAGCCTTTGTGACAGGTTTCTAGTGGGTTATCATTGCCATCAACGTCCTCTCAACCCCGCATCTTAGCGTTTCTCAATCCAGATAACGGATCCAACTCGATTCCAACTGGGCGTAGCGCAATGGACCTGGCGGAACGAATTTCGTCCCACGCCGCCCGGGATTACGGAATGAAGCCGGTGTGTGAACTGAGAGCCGTTCTAAGCCAACCCTATACAAGGTATAAAGTCCATAGAATATCTCCTTATTGACTATATCTGGCTAACTGTATCTCAAAATACGCACTATTGCATTCACCTTGTCTTTCCAGGATGCCTGAGCCCGAAGTGTATCATTTTAACCCAACACCTTGGGTCCCAAACAGCCGCTTCCCGGTCTTGATCTATAGACAGGTTTTACCCTTACCGCTTACCGAGGAAAATGCGAAGCAATTCTTAGAAAAGAACAACTGGTCAAGAGGGGTCAATTGAACCAAGCCACGGTTCAAAGAGTAAAATCTAACGAGATAACAGGGAACCTGGGGCGCTATACCGCGACACCATTTCCATCCAAATACCCATGAGTGCTATGGTCAGTACCCTAGTTTTGACCCTATAAGAACTCAGCCTTACTGGTGCAAGTAGCTGTCTTTCAGGGATCATCAACTCTCTTAATTGGTGCCGGTCCTCTGGATGACGAGATCAATGGTCGCGAACTGAAACTGCATGCGGGAGATGTTATCATCTTGCCCGCTGGAGTTGCACACTGCTCAAAGGACTTCCAAGATGGATATCGATATCTTGGACTATACCCTAATGTTCCATATTCTCCCAACTATTGACGCAATGAGCCCTACTAACGAGTTTAGGGCTCTCCGAAGTGGAAAAATGAATTTTGCAGAGACAGTTTGAAATGTCAATCGCTAAAGGAAGAAGCGGAAGGGGTAGAAGTCCCAGAGTGGGATCCGGTTGTAGGATATCAAGGTCCGCTGTATAGATTGTGGACTTCCGAGATAGAAGCTCAGTAGTAATTGTAAATTATGAGCATATTGGTCAAACTACTTATTTGTCCATATGTCACCTTTCACTAATGTCCAAGGGGCCTCATCTCGTACACTGTGTCCTTGATATACTTGATCATGTCATCAGCCCATTTCTCGACTTCTTCAACATTGACAGTCTCCGATCTAAAAAGACCTGGTTTGCCCTGAGGGTCCGTCTCTTTCACGTTTTTCTCGTACTTCTCCTTCAATGTCTCTGCAGCAATACGCACGCGCTGAGACATCACGTCCAAACGATAGGTAGTCCACTGATAGTACAACTCACTCAGATGGGACTTGTTTCTAACGTTTGCGTTTGTTGTGTCGTCCACTAATAGTGGATTCTTCGGTCGAAACGAGGTGACAATGGTGACTCGTTCAGGCATGTTTGTCACTGGGGCGGCTGTGTGGCTGATGTAGCGACCCTGGAGCAAGACAGCGCAACCCTGTCATCTTTTGTTAGCTACTTTCCCACTTTCTTAAGGGGCCCGGGTTGATGACTTACCATTTGCGGTGCTTTGACCTTGAGTGTTGTACCGTCACCTTTCAACAGTTCAGTCTCTCCTCCTGACATGTATCTGGCGTCAGAGAGCATGACAACACAGACCCAAGGGTGAGAGTCCTTGTGCCATTCAATTATCGGCTTTGACTGATCAGTGACTTGTTGCTTCTTCAACCTATCCCGTTCAAGCTTCTCGATTGCCTCCGGTGTAGCTTCCGGTGGCTCAACGGGTGTATTTCGGACAGCATCGAGACCATCTGGACCAAGCTGGACATTTGTATGACTAATCTCGTAGTCCATTGCTGGAATTAACTCAACACCAGCAATATCGCTAACGGTCTTCAGGACCTCGGGCGAGTGCCAGAACTGGTGAATAAAGGGAGCATAGCGAGGGGCCATGCCCCGCAGCTGGACCGAACCAGGACGGGTGTGATGAAGACAATTATCAAGTACTTCATCACTAAAAAGTTCCCGTCTATGCTGGAGCACAGCTTCGTGGGAGAGAAGAGGGAATGGCTCAGTTGTAGCGACAGGGGATAACTCCGTTGGCTCAAGACCGAGATCCATCATACTGAGGATGGACGGGGCCTTTGAGAAAGCCAGATGCTTGGATGGATCAAACTGTACTGGTGCCATCCCTCGATTCAGAGAGTGACTGTGGACCGCGAGGGGCTCAGGACCCGTAGAGCTTTGGAGAATAGCTGAAGGTGCCATGATGGTGTATGCGATATACGGATTGCCAAATGATGACTAACTGCGATAACAGATGGTTGTCCAGGGTGCTGGATAAGCGGCGTATTGAGATAACCTCAACTACTTATATACCTAGTATGTTCACCGTTACCGGCATTCCTTTCCAACAAGGTTATTCTATCCGCCCAGGGTCGGAACTGCTGCCGTCCATTTCTTCGGATAAGGGAGCCAAAAAAGGCGATCAGATAGAACGTCCCTGATAGTCTACACATAATCTTAGAGAATAGTGTCCTCGTCGAGTCATTCGAATCACCTGGACAACGGATGCTATTCCATAACTAGGTCATTTAATGCGATTCACCCCGGCCTTCTCTCATGGCGTTGTCATTACCTTGTAAGCCATGATAGCAGATATGAGCACTATACCGGATTTGGGGTATTGAATGCGCCGAGCTATCAACAGCACTGGCCTCCTTGGCTATCATCAGCCAGGTGATCGACAGCTAGCGTATCCATCCGGATCCTGAGCACCTTACCAAAACGGTGCTATTTAATGCGCTGCCTGCATCCCTTACTTCCGATTCCAAGATACGGAGAACAGATATGATGGGTAAGTAAGCTGGCCATTGATCGTGTATCTATTCCCAATCTTGATAGCTCGAAACAGAATTACAATCAACTACCTCGTTTCTTATCTCTCCAGCTTTCAGATTCTCTCAAGACCCGGGCTAGGACAGTCTAGTCAAGCCCGATAAGCCGAACCCCGCAAATACAAGTAGAGAGACCTCGAAAACTCCATGTCTACATCAACTATATGAAGCCTCGAGCAACCGCACTTTCTCGATGGGTTTTGATTTACAGCCCACGCTCTTTGCATTGGACTCGTTTTCTTTGCTCGACTTGCTTTACGCCAGCAAAAGATGCAGCAGTCTCGCGAAGAGATGAACTCTAAGAGTTCTGAGTCAGAAGCCATGCCTCCAAACACCAAGACGTGGACCAACATCTCAGAGTCCAAGGGGACTGTTGAACCAGTCATTCAGGACCATCAGATCAATATGCAAGGTATTGCCATCGGCATTGATGAAGTCTATGAGAGAAAGGTTGCAATCATGAATCAGGCTCTCGTTGATCTTGGCATGGGAAGCTTCCAGTGGAAGGTGTTCATCATGACAGGTTTCGGGTGGTTTGTCGACAATGTAAGTAGCATCACTCGCTCGTCAATGTGTTCTCAATTAATCAGGTGTACGTAGTTCTGGATGCAAGCCATCACCATTATCAGTGCCCCTGTCAGAAACGAATTCGCCGTTAAGCGCATCGCATTCCTCACTGTCGCCAAATACACAGGCCTTGTCATCGGCTCCAGTGTCTGGCCCATGACGGCAGACTTCATCGGCCGACGCCTTGCCTTCAATACCACTCTTCTCATCTCGGCTATTGCTGGTCTCGTCGGAGCCGGAAGTCCCAACTTCGTTGCCATCGCCACTTTCTGCGCATTCATCGGTATTGGCACAGGCGGGAACCAACCGGTCGACAGTGCCATCTTCCTAGAGTTTATTCCAGCTACCCATCAGTACCTCCTAACCATGCAGTCCGCCTTTTGGTCTATTGGACAGGCGGTTGCGGCTCTGATTGCTTGGCCGTTGATTGCAAACTACTCCTGCTCGTCTGAGCTCCCCACAGGCGAATGCCACTACGAAGACAACATGGGCTGGCGTTATACTTACTGGACATTCGGTGGCCTTACCCTGGTCATGTTCCTGCTGCGACTACTTTTCCAAATCTACGAAACTCCAAAGTACGTGCTCAGCAGGGGCTTGGACCAGCAAGCCGTCGATATCGTCCATAAGATCGCGGCCCGAAACAAGAAGACTACCTGGCTCACAATCGCTCATTTCGAGGCAGTTGATGCTGAGTTGAATATCCGTCCGGGAGACGATACTAGAGACAACCTCGAAACCGAAAATAGACAAGTACTCAGGCGCAATCTCGAGAAGTTCAGGCCAGACAAGCTCAGGGCACTGTTCTCGACACCACGCTTTGCCCTCTCAACTTGCCTTGTTGTGTTTTTATGGTGCTCGATCGGCATGGCGTATCCTCTGTACAACTCTTTTATCCCTATTTACCTTGAGAACAAGGGTGTGCAGTCTGGGAGCTCGTCCCTTGACATAACATACCGCAACTACGCTATCCAAGCCGTGTGTGGGATTCCTGCCTCAGTCCTTGGAGGTTTCTCTGTTGACTTGAAACGATTCGGTCGGAAAGGCACCGGAACTTTCGCATGCATCGGCACAGGAGTTTTCCTATTCCTCTTCACGAGAGCCTCGTCGCAGGCAGGAGTTCTAGGGTTCTCATGCGCCATTGCTTTCTTCCAGAACCTCGTTTATGGACTGTTGTACTCTTACACTCCTGAACTCTTCCCGGCGCCCATTCGGGGCACCGCTAACGGATTCGTCGCTCTTTTCAACCGCCTCAGTGGACTTATGGCCCCAATTATTGCTGCATACGTCGGTATTGACAACAATTATCCGGTGTGGATTTCGGCAGCTTTGTTCATTGTTGCGGGGATCGTGTTCCTGATCTTGCCCTATGAAACCAGAGGAAGAGCCGCAGCTTAATGAACCAGATGGCTATATTTCTGATGTTTCTTCGTGTTTGAGAGACTGTATCTAACAATGAAGGGCAACTTAGTTCAACAGGAGGATTTTCTCGCCCAGATCTGTGTTGTGACCACCGTTCTCTGATGATCCTACCGCGTAAACCTCCTTCAAATACTGAAGCCTGCTTCAAATACCGAACCTTACTTCAAATCTTCCAATTCCAACATTGCTAGTACCTAGTACACCAATAGTTTTAGTCTGATTCTTTAGCCCGAAGTGTAAACAGGTGGAAAAGACTGATGTTTCTTGGTTGGCCTAGTCAAGCGGGGTGTTCGGGAATGAGCCGAAAACGTTCAGCCGGGCTCCCTACAATTCGGACAGGTTGCGAGGCTGTTCTTTGCTACACTTCCATCTTCCACCAGCTCTTCCCATAGCCTCTGCTCAACCTGACAGATGAGTTCCCATGCGACGGCCGCATCGTCGGCCAGTCTGCGCGTCTTTGCCTGTGAACGATGCTCACGCCGAAAGCAGCGGTGCGATCGCATCCTGCCCGTCTGCTCTCCCTGCCTGGCAACCCAGTCATCATGCACCATGTCGGAGCGGGAGAAGGGCGTCGTGCAGCTCAATGACAATGAGGTCGCCCGGAAAGGCTATGTTACCAACCTTCTAGAGCGCATTGCCTCTCTCGAGGCCCGGCTCAGCGAGAGACAACCCCAGATCCCGAGCTCCCCAGACCATAGCCAACAAGTCCAAGCAATGCCAGATACGCCCTCTCTGATATCGGCGGCGTCCGAAACTGCGGGCCCGAATCACTCACAGTGGCCGCTGGACGACTCCCACGGAGACATGGGCTCGCTATCCCTTCGCGCCATGGCCGAGCCTCGAAATCGCGCGGGAGAGTTCCTCAAACAGCTATCAATGCCACGCATCATTGCGAGCGTAACCGAGACTTACGGTGGGAACCCCGAGTCTACAACCCGCGTCGATGCCCTCTGGGATGGCATTTCCAAGTATATTCGACACCCTGAAGGTTATGCGCACCGCCTGTACGTCCAGCCCAAGGAGGCCCAGAAGTCTCTTGAGACGTACATGGATCTGGTTGACTTTCGGTATCCTCGTCTTCCCGTCCACAAGGTGAAGTCAGGGCTCGACGCAATCTCTGATTCGGAAGACGCATTGTACCGAGAGAAGCTGAACAAGGAACCTTCTCATATCTTCATGGCATACATGATTATTGCCATTGTTCCTTTAGTGAGCGACAACTACCCCATCTCTCAGGGATCCTTCGTGTCCATCCAGCTTCTCAGCAAGTGCCTCAAGGTGCTCAACCGGGTTTTCCGTCTAGAGGACGGCGTCGACATTATCGAGTGTCTGCATCTTCTCGTCATTTTTTCCATCCACTGTTCTGCGGCTGGCTCCTCTTGGCACCTCATCGGCTTCGCAATGAACAAATGTGTCGCTCTCGGCTACCATCGCGATTTGTCCACTATGAGCCCAGGTATCCCAGCTGAGGAGCTGGAACAGCGCCGGTGGGCTTTCTGGGGATGCTACCTTCTCGATCGCCTCATTTGTGCGGCTCTGGGACGACCCTGTTCTATAGACGATCGCTACATCACTGTTTCGTTACCCGGGCAAGATGGTATCCTGACATCATGTCCCAACTTGTTAGAGTGCTTTCACGTTCATCTCTTTTCGTATGCGCAGTTACTATCATCTGCGATAAACGAAGATGCTAAGGGAGACTTTGACCAACATTTCAGCCGGGTCTTGCGCTGGCGGATGCTCACGCCACCGCACACAAAATCGTCAGCGCGACAACCATACTACTATCTAACTTCGTTGTTCAATACGCTCATGCTCAGACTCGCTGTCCGCGAGATTCTCACGTCTTTCAGATTTCCCGTGTCCATGGCCGATCACTCAGCTATTCAATACATGGGAGCGCCTCTGCCACTCGATGTCACTGCCTCTGATTTGGACCTTGAGTGCTCGAGATTGCAAAAGGTGAAGCTTTTCGATATCTGCTGCGATGTGGCCACCAGCTTGGACCGCACGAGTATGACAGGACGCCACTTCCTCTCATCCCTAACTGGGTACAGCGCCTTCGCAATGGCATTGGCTACGATCTATTACAACACCGTAGTCACTAGAAGTGGGCTTCGATTGTCTTCAGAATGCTTCTCCTCCACTGGCGCTGCGTGGACTTGTACAGCAGTGTTGACCATTGCGTGCCAAAAGCTGGACATAGTTGGCCGGCAGTTTCCTCGAATGCAGGCCTACAAACAGATTATCGAAGGCCTTTGGGCGCAAGGAGATATCGTCACAACTCCAACATCAATTGGCCAGCCTCCCGAGAGCCTGGACACACTGATCATGACAATTGGCCCTCCACAACTGAGAAAACTAGCACAGGCCATTTTTTTCCTGAAAAAGTAGCCCGTCACGATTGTGGGCATATATTCACATGTTTTTGACGTATTGTAATGAATACGGGAGGCTTTTTCGGCATCCCCACTAGCTCAATTGTTGTCGCAGACCGCGAGTATCGAGTCGACACAGTCCTTGCTTCCCAGGGCCAGCAAACCAGAGTCTTGCTGGCACAGAATAAACCGGGCCCCCAAAGTGTTGATTGCCCAGCCTTGGATCTTGGGTGCACCGTATATCCCAGCCAGTCCAAAGATCTTATTATGCTTTTTGCATGCCGCGCTGACTGCTTCTAAGGCAGAGCGAAACTCATGGCTTTCGAATTGGCCTGGCACATCGAGTTCAATGGCAAGGTCATTGGATCCAATAAGAAGAACGTCCACCCCTTCAACTGCCGCAATCTCGTCCACATTCTTGATACTGTCTCTAGTCTCGATCATGAGCAGCACCGAGGAACCCCGCTGGTTCGTCTCTCGGATGATTGCTGGAGTTGGTGTGGGCTTTAGGGAGAAAACGGGCAGTTGGCCCGTCATTGACCTACATCCCTGAGGCGGGTATTTGGAAATTGCAACGGCAGCCTTTGCATCCTCTAGAACATAATTAGTCGTGCATTCCCACATGTGCTTGGGGTTGGCACCTTTGTTATGAATGTGTGGAAATACTACACCCATGGCGCCTCCATCCAAGACGCGTTGAACGAAGCCGTTTCCACATTGATACGGCACCCGTACAAAGGGCGTTATTCCAATCTGCAAGGCAGCTGAGCAATGTTGACTAGCATTGTCAACGGAGAGAGTCGAGTGCTCAAGATCAATGAAGAGAGCATCGAAGCCTCCGTTTTCAGCAAGCTGCACGACAGCGGGATTCGTTACAAGTCGGATTCCGAAGGCCTGAACAAATTAAATAGGGTTATCAATAATGCTCTTCTACTAAAGTGAGTGATTTACATGTACCTACCTTACAAACACGGTTGGCAGAAACCTGGCTAAGCAGTCTATTGCACAACTCGTTTGCAACCGTCATAGTGAGAATTGTTAGAGCAACAGAGTTGAAATAAGTGTAAACCATTCGCGTCTCCTTTTGATTTAGCACGAGACGCACAAATAGGTAAATAAGACCCGACTGCATGTCACAAAGGCCCGCTTCGATGTCGCTCGCATCCTTCGCGATCCGTCCGATGAGACCTCGCATCGGATCCGATGCCGAAGTCCTGCTTTGACGATCCGGGATTCAGCAACCGAAGGTCTCATCTACGCAGACGTTATGTTAAGTGTTATGGGGACGCCCCTAGTCTGTCTTCTTATTCACAAAGTGTTGAGGAGTCTCGCCCGTCTCAATCTGACTTGCCGCAGTTGTCAACCTCGTCTCACTTCAATTCGCTTTCACCATGGCACCTTCTCGCACATCTTCTGAGCCTCGGATACAATCTCCTGGGGCAAAACGTCATAAACTCTATATCCTGAGCGAGTTTCATCCCGAGGCTGTGAAATATGCCCAGTCTCTCTTCGATTGTGTTCTCCCTGATGACCCCGAAGCCGCATCATGGCGGTCTCATGCCACTGCCATTCTCATCAAGGACTACTACATCACCGATAAGGATCTCCAATTGGCTCCGCAGCTACGCGTCATTGGCAAGCAAGGCGTTGGTCTTGATAAAGTCGATGTGGAAGCCTGTCAGAAACGAGGCATCCAGGTGTGCAACACGCCGGGAGTCAACGCCAGCGCTGTTGCCGAGATGACTTTGTGCTTAGCCATGACGGTGGCCAGAGAAGTTCCTCTACACGTCATACGACAAGTCGTGAAGGGTGAGGTTATCCGGAAAGAAACCGTCAATGGTATGCTACTGTCGGGCAAGACGGTGGGCATCATCGGCATGGGAAACATTGGACAAGCAGTAGCTCGAATGTTTTCCGGAGGGCTCCAATCATCAATCATCACGTATGATCCCTATTTCCCCGATGATCTCGGGCCATGGAAAGGCATCCCTCACCAGCGCGTTCACAAACTTGACGACCTTCTAGAACGGTCTGACGTTGTAACCGTGCATGTCCCTCTGACCCCTTCAACCAAAAGTATGATTGCATATTCCGAGCTATGCAAAATGAAACGGTCTGCCATTCTTCTCAATACGGCGCGAGGTGGCATTGTTGATGAGAACGACTTGGCGCAGGCATTGGAGGAGGGTGTTATCTGGGGAGCTGGTTTCGACTGTCATGTGCAAGAACCGCCAACTCTGGAACGATACTCGCGGCTTTGGAATTGTAATCGTTTTGTGGGAACTCCCCATATCGCAGCAGCGACAGATGAGACGCAGATTGCGACAATTAATGCTGCGACGGACAAAGTATATAAGTTTCTACAGGAGACGAAGTGTTAGATAGATCCTCAAGTCGGATCCATGAGGATTTACATCTTGCATCATACTATGAAAGGGGATAATTTATTATTCGCACAGAAAATCATATCCGGTAGAGATTATACCAGTTTTGTAGGCTTTACTATATCCCTTACATATAAGCTGAGCTGGGTCCCTATCCTCTGTCATCTTTATCCCTACACTTTGTCCAGGTCCCTATACCTTATCCAGTTCCTCAATCCTACCCTAAACTAGATCTCTTTTTCTCATTTAAATCTTGTCTTTCATGTTAATTCTTAAAATAAAGTACAGCGCCCTTATATCTTTAAAGAACACTGTGTAATTATGTAGGTTAGTTGGTATCTAAATAATAGATCGCTTGTGGATAGGGACAATATCCCCTGCAAACAGTGTGTCTCTAAATCCTAATCTTCAATCCTTAATTATTCAACGAGGGGTCTATCGTCCCTGCTGGCGATCCCTGCCAAGGAGGTATCATGTCCCAGATATACTCAGAGATACCATTATTGAAGCCCTCCATTCCAGTGACAGAGAATGGCCAAGATGCAGTTTGCCACGTCTGCGACTCATAGGTTTGATGTCCTTCAGCGTAAAATAATTCGGAGAAGAGCTCTCCTGAACTCATGGCCGGATCAAATAAACTCCATCCACCATAGGCGTCGGGTATTGCATGACTACCCATATTGGTCATAGCATCTTCTCCAAGAACTCCCTGATCCATATTAGAGGGAACTCTCAGCTGCCTGTTGAGACAAATGGGTGGTTCTGAGACTCCTATCGCCGATTGGAAATCAGTGCCCCAGCTTCCCGAGAGCTGTTCGACTGGTGCTCTTTGCTTAGTTCTCTCCAACTCGTGTTTGAAAGCCTTGAAGATCTCCGTGTACATTCCAACATCAGACATATGATCCGCAAGCCAGCTTAGAAGATCATTAGCGGTGTTCATGCAGTCCAATGCATCATCCATCGTTAAATTAATTGAGCTGTCCTCTAAATTCGCAATCCACCGCTCCGCATCGATCTCCGAATCGACATCTTGGTCCAAGTCTTTCTTCTGGTAAGCCTGAAACTTAGCGACAAGAACAACGACAAGGCTCGAAACAAAGATGAGATGAGCATTTGCTCGGGTGAATGTCATGAGGCCGAGGCTCCGCAACGATTTGAAAGTCTCAATAATTCTGCTGGCAGCCAATTGGCATGGACGCAGAAGACAGGATTGGACAAGAGCTCTGTCTGAATGCTGCAGTCTCCCGATAGCCCCGCGGAAGAGCCACAACTTGGTCTCCTGATAGGAGAGATCAAAGAATTCTTGAGTCTCAAATAGGCAAGATGGCTGATCAAATACGGGTGCCCTCCTCCGCCAAAACCGCAAGTCGATCATGAAGCTGCGCAGTCGTGAAAAGACGGCGGCTTTTGTGGACAATGAATCAGATGGGTGGTTTGCGATTAACTCTGTCATCTTGTTGGTTAGATTCCCATGGTGAATGGAGCTGCAAATTTTCGATATCAACTGAGACAAGCTAACCAAGTGATCAAACACAACGAGCTGGGTGGGCAAGACGCTCAGAGTGTTTTTGATTGGAAAAGGCACCTTGATTGCGGCATCCTCAATAGCAAAAGGTCGCCCAAGGGTCCTTGAGGAGAAGCGGTCCAGAATATAGCACTCCCAGAGAACGATTTGGGACCTCGTCATGTCAACAGGAAAATGCGGTCCTGACCCTGGCAGCGGCTGATGAAGGTTTAACTCGATCGCTATCCGAATACAAAGCCGAGCTATCTCCCAGATGGAGCATCCTAGGGGTTTTGAGCTCTCATGATATACTGAAGGTATCTAATGGAAGCTTACCGATATTGTAATAGACGCCAAAGTAAGCGATCAACAAGAAATTCTCGATATCGTCTAGTGAGTCAAATGACGTTTCATATGGTGGGTTGGCCTCGAGGGCTGCCGTGAAGAAGCCGAACGGATGGAAATTAATTGTTCCCATCCGGAATAATCGAATGCTTCCAAGAGCCAATACCATGTTCAGTTTGAAGAGCTGATGGGACAGTGGCCGAGATACGGTCGTCAAGTCGGCCGGTAGAGACTCGAGGGTTGACAACACGGCCTCGTGATCCAAAAAAGGGTGTGCTATATGGAACTCTCTGAAACTGTTTCCATTGTGAGACCAAGTTTTTGGCAGAGCATGTGTCATTCGACCTACTATTCTTCAATAATAGTGGTAGCTATATCATTTGGAGGCAGGCGATGAGGGGCATGATACGTCGTTGCTGGAGGCTGGGAAATCGGATTTATGGCATGGCTCAAATTCTCCTGCTGCAAAATGCTGCTGTTTATTAGCAGGGGAATTCTCCGTGATTCAGTCAGGTAATGACGATTCAATGTCACTGACTCTGGAAGGAGGTTATCACTCCCACTCGTTCTAGGGGTCGAGCCGGATATATCGTCCGAAAGCAAAGCCTCCAGACGCTTAACCTTGAGCTCCAGTTCATGAACTTCTCTAACTAGTGCTTTAGCCACGATCTCACTCGGCCAGGAAGAAGTAGTCATCTTACCTCCGCGTGTACTCTCGTGGGGTTGACCAATCAGCCACAATGCACGAGGCATCTACTTTCAAACACCCGGAGCACGCTGGGAACTGTCCATCGCACTACAGAGAGCGAATGTATTAGCTAAGTCTATACATTGGCCTCGATATCCTGGGTACCCGACACTGACCTTGACTTTCCGGGAGCGGCACCGTTTGCACGCAATGCCGCTAGACGGTGTCGCTGGAGGGCCTTGGCTTTCGGGTCTCTGACGCTTGTTCGAATACATCATTTAGAACTACGTAATGACATGCCAAATTACAAACCATGAGAGAGGTGCAAACGATCCCAAGTCCCAATGATCATGAAGCCGAAGCCAGGAAAAAAGGTGGCCGGTGCGGGGCTCTTCATCGTCAGGATCATCACTAGTTGTTGATTATGTAAATCCAGCCTGCTTGAGTTTAGGTAGGCACTTGAGACAGTGCCTTATGATCTCATGAACATAAAATGAAAGTTTTGCCAAGTGCGTATACATGCCTCTGAAAACATGACCAATCGCCATCACTCCAGTCTGAAGGCGAACCCCTCACTTCTCATCGGACTGCAAGCGAGCTTTCGGACGATCGCCGAAGGCCAACCCGAGTCAGTCACCCACGCGCTCGGACTCTGGGGCCCCAGATTTCTCCGCTCGAAGCTCCTTTGCTTACCCCTGGGCCTAGAATCCGGGGCCGACTTCCTCGACTGCCTTTGGTGCAGCATGGGTATATAAACGATTCAGGGTCGGAAGAAGTTTGCCACCGTCAACTCTTTTCTCCCTATTCACTGCTTCTAAATCTCCATCTGCTACGTATCCTGGCTTTTGTAGACAACATGGCCCTCTCACTCAAAGCCCAGCTCGAAGAGTTTGAGCACGAGTCTCCGGAAAAGACCGATGCTCCGGAGGGAGATGCAGCATCGTCAGACGCTGGATTTACTTTCAGGTCATGGAGTCCAGAGTTCCGAGATGAGGTGGAGAAGAAGCTGCTGCGGAAGATTGATCGTGTGAGTCTCTCAAGTCAGAGCATCTATGTATTACCGGTCTAACAGTTTGTGTCTGCAGCACATCATGCCCGTCCTCATCATCATATACATAATGAACTATATGGACCGAACATCTGTCACCCAGGCTCGATTATACGGGATTGAAGAGGATCTGGGAATCACCGGTGCAGTCTGGCAGACGGGAATCTCCATCCTCAGTGTCCCTTACATCCGTACGTATAATCACGATTTCGACTTGAGATTCCCTCTTGTCTAACACCTTTCTAAAGTGAGCCAAATCCCTGCCACACTACTCATAGCCAGGACTCGGCCGTCTTTGCTTCTGGTACGTACCAATACTTCACAATGCCCCTCTACCGCTGTCAAGTCGAAACTGACGGATGGTCTCCTTAGCCCTTGACCATGATTTTATGGGCTGTCGTGTCAGCCTGCACTGGAGCAACAACAAATGTGCCTGGCTTCCTCATCGTTCGTATTTTCCTAGGAGCAACTGAGGGACCATTCTTCCCTGCAGCCATTTTCTTCCTCTCATGTTGGTAGGTCTCTTCACCATTGCAGTGCGATAGATTCCGCAGCTAACTTATAAAAGGTATCGTAAGCGGGAGCTCGGTGTCCGAATCGCATTCCTCATGTCCGGGCTCGTCACCTCTCAGGCATTTGCGGGGCTCTTAAGCGCTGGTATCCTGAAGGGTATGGATGGCGCAACGAAGCTATCCGCCTGGCGCTGGCTCTTCATTCTTGAAGGTCTGGCGACCATTGTCGTTGGTGTTGTGGCGCTTTTTGTGCTGCCTGATTTCCCCCATACGACCAAGTGGCTCTCGGAGAACGAAAAGATCTGCGCTATATATCGTCTCGTCGAGGACAGCGGAATGGATGATACCGAGGGTGAGAAGGTCAATATTCGACACGGCCTCAGCTTAGCCGTTCGAGACTATCGTGTTTGGCTCTTTGCTTGTATGCAAATGGTGAGTCTCTAGTCCAGGTTCATTTTTGAGGTGTAGTTGCTGACTGATTGCTTCAGTCCAACACAGCTTGTATCAGCTTCAGTTACTTCTTCCCGACTCTAATTCACGAGCTTGGCTTCACCGACAACACTTCAGTTCTTCTGATTACAGCACCACCATACGTGCTCGGGTTCTTTAGCATCATGGGGTTATCCTATTACACTGACCGCGCTCAAGTGCGTTCGACCGTCAGCATGAGCTCTATGGCCGTTGCTGTGGTTGGTATCATCGTTACTCTCAGCCTAGGCAACTCGGGCAAATGGATTCGTTATGGTATGCTTTTCCCCATCGTCTGCGGCATCTACACCTGCTACTGTATCACCTACACCTGGCTCTCTTCCACAATCGTGCGTCCGCATGAGAAGCGTGCTGCTGCCATAGGTATTGCCAATACTTGTGCCAATTCTGCCGTTCTCTTCGGCGGCTATATGTGGCTAGACAAGTACGCACCGACATATGCGGTCAGCTGGGGCTGTGTCCTTGCCTTTGGTGTCTTATCGATTCTCTCTTCTGGGATTCTCAGATGGTCTCTTATCAGAGAGAATAAGCGACTTGATGCCCTCTCTATTGATATGAGCGCAAGCGGTCAAGAACAATCGGCTACGCTGGAGGATGGCAATCGCATGGCGGCTGTTTCTAAATTTCGGTATATGATATAAGGGGCAAACGTTGATGGAGACGACAAATCCGGGGACGGAAACGCGAAAATCAGGTCGTGCTATTATCTAAGACATTTTGAAGCCCATAAATACTTGAGGCGACCATAAGAAGAGATTTATGAGTCTTGCACAGAAACTTGAACTCTGACTGTGACCAACACCACATACATATCCTTACTACTTTTTAGCCACCCCTACATCTGTGTAGCATTCCCATGTGTTTCATTCGCAAAGAAGCTGCCCAAAAATTAGGAAATTTTATTGAAAGTTATCTTCATAGACCATATACACGATGGTCTATTTTACGTGCCATCATTGAAAGATTCTCAGTGGATTATCAACGAGTACCATCTTCCAGACCTCATCAGGCATTGCCTTTTGCAACAATTGAGCTTCACGACGATGGTCAACATTTAAGTGGTTCGTCAGCTCCAGAGACTTTATAACAACGTCAACATGAGGAAAGTCGCTTCCGTAAAGCAAAGCGTGTGGCGCACGCTCAGCCAAAGCAGCTACCAGGGGGATCAGGTCTTCGATACTAGCCGACGGCGATACCCGTCGGTGCAAGCCCGACAACTTCACGAAGAACCGCTTACTCCGGCTCAATTGGCCGACGAACTCTTCAAATTGGCCTTGCTGTATTTGGCTGAGCGGCAGCAGCGGAGGGGAGCCGAAGTGCTCTGCGATGATAGGGACGCGTGGGTCTCGCAACGGATCCGATTCCGAGCCAGCGTCCTGTCCATCATCCAAGCCCAGCCTAGGGATAATGTCGATCCAAGTAGCTAAAGGCAGTTGAGCGGCCACGGCCCAGCCGTGTACCCGTGCCATTTCGCAAAGTTTCCGAAGCGAATTGAGCACCCAGTCGTAGCTGGTAGACCCGTTACCGTACTCGCCGTGCAGCCGAAGACATCGAACCCCGAGCTCATGGAGTTTGTCGAGGTCATAGGTTTCTGTGGCATCGCAAAGCACCTCGGCGCGGAATTTGTGCCCATGAAACTCCTGATGGGCCTTCTCCAGATGGTGGATGATGCCGGCTATGCCATCTTCGAAGCTCGCCTGGACGAGAACGAAGTTCTGACAGGTACTCTCTCGGATAACAGAATCAAGAGATACCGAACGTGGGGTGTAGTTGCGATCCGATTTGAAAGGGAAAATAGAATGATCAAAGACATGGACATGAGTGTCCCACGATTGATTGACGGCTTCGGGAGTCATGTTGCTTGAAGTGAAGGCCGGAGGGGAGGTGAATGGCTCTAGATTATTTGTAACGGCAGAAGATGCACCATTTAAATAGGGATCTTAGTCGCCTGACCCACTTAGAACCGAGTCTTTCTTTCAGGGGACATTTGTATGTCCTTTTCCACGCCGAGTAGCAGCTAAGAACAAATTGCCTCGCCGCATTGACACTGTTGAGTCTGTCCATAAAAGGAACAAGCCGAAAGACCCTACGTTAACCATCACCTCAGACTATGAATGGTACTCAAATCTGAATTTATCTAGGGGCTACATTCAAGAATAAGCCCCAATACTTTGTTGATACTGCTGAAGTAATAGCTATTGAGTCCGGAATACAACATCCATCACCCCCTATCTAAACCCTCTTCCCATGGCCCAATCTTCGACCCTCAAGCTAAATCCTTCACCTGAACCTTAACAGATTCATCAACCTTTACAAAAAGCTTGATTTAAACATTTTCCCTCATCCGAACGTCAACAATACAATCGCCCCTCATGCGGACCTCCGTGATGTGCGATAATCCTTGGTTATCCGTGATCACAGCCACGTCGTTGATGGATGTCGTTGGCTTCCACTGCAATCCGTCCATCATGGACGCGTTCCGGTCCTGTGATATATTCGAATCCTTCCATTCAATCGAGTTCTTCACTAGTTTTACAGAACCAATTTCGAGGAGCCTCTCACCCTCTGTGGCAGCTGTCTCCATCAAGAGAGTCCTCTCCAATGACAGGATCGTGAGGTTTTTATACGCCCTCCGGCGAGATTTTGTCTTAGACCATTGACTATTTTCATGTGAAACTGATATGGATTTCTTGAAGATAGCATATGATCGAAGGTTCAGCTTTGGGCTGTACTTTGGCATGAAGCAGTTTGCTGTGCGGAGGGTGGTATATTCGGTAGGTTCATAAGGCATCATGCTTCGTCTTATCATCTATAGGCGCATACAATGACACCACTACTTTGGAGAGACTCGAAGCTGCGATCTCAAAATCCAAGAGTCCCTCTTCTGCGACGAGGAGTAGTATACTTCGTATTAAGTGATAAGATCCACTCGACACCATCTCGAGCAAGGCCCACGATTTATGTCCCTCTCCTTCGCATGGCAAACAGGGGTCCTAATTTAAATCGAATGGCGAAATCCAGTGTCGATATTTAATATCTTTGAGATTCAGAATCTATATTAGCAGATACGCTTCCTGAGCGCTCGATTTCTGAATCGCGACATTTAATTGAGCACATCTAATTAGATGCAAATGTCTGCCACTGAAGCGAAGTTTCTAAATATAGATACAGTGTACGTACCACGTTAAGCGCCGACATCTTCAGATTTCCCGGAGCATGTAGTAAATCGGTAACGGATTAAAATGTTTTCGGGACTACATACACCCAGAAATGATACTAGGCAGCTTTAGGACATTGGAACATTCAGGTCCTCTCTTGGGCTGACCTCTGTCCCGTTACCATTCAGTTCCCTGAATGACCTACCCTGGACTTCTACAAAACGCCACAAGAATGAAACTTCCTTCAACCCAGGGACACAGAAAGACAATTAAAGAACGCCAATCCAGCCGAACCCATTCTCAATGCTATGAAACTCAAAATGCTCTGCGCACTCTCTCCTCAGACTAACAATGACCCCTAGGCCCTCATTTAAACCCCCCACAGAGTCGGCATTAGCACAAGCCCAGGAACGAAACTCTCCACTCTCCACTCTCGACCGAAATTCCCCAGCACGCAAATCGTTCGAGCCGCGGCAAACCCTGCCCTTCCAAGCTTTGAAGAACGACATTGTTCGCCATTGGCTCTCAATCCATCTCCGTCGGTAAGTATTGAGTCACTTTGGCGAACGTTTGTTCCCAATCCATCTGCCTCGACTGCTGGTCCTCCCCACTTTTAAACCTCTTGATATATCTATCCTTCGCATGCACCAGCGGCGTGCCTCGCTCGAAGATAGTACGCAAACAAGGGTGCAAGTTGCCGCCAAAAGGCCTGCCTCCGGCGGCACGGGGGGAAATGGACCGAGGGCGGTATAATCCATTCTCTATTGCTCTCAGAAGCCTAGACAATACACTATTACAGGAAACCCCTGAATAGATGTCTTCCTCCAGTCTCCTCAACGCCACCTCAAGCGCAAACTTGAACCGACCGTATACTCGACTCGCTCCGTAACGGGGTGGGAAATCGACAGCTCGTCTCGCGTTCGTAGTAGACAACACCTGGGACAACCCCAGACCAAGACCGACGCTCCGTCTAAGCCAAATCGCAACAACCCCCGCAGAACACACTCCTCCAGCACCAGCACGAGTACCACGATCGTCGTATGTCCAGCATAGAGTTATCCTCACCGTGGGATTCTGGTCGAAGGAGGAAGAGAGCAGAAACCCAGAGGGGGGAACGCCGGTTCTTATGCCTCGAGACCGTCTCCACAGTGTCCCGCATTCCGTGTGCACGCCCATTAATTGGTCACCTCCTCTGCCTCCAGCTGTTGACATGCATGCCTCTTACCACTCACTATGCCTCTTTAGATTGGTCCGTTTTGTTCGCGGACTGAGTCAGCTTTATCACAGTTTTCCCGTGTCTTGTTCTGAGCGTCTCGCGTCTCGCGTCGCGTCAGCATGATACTCTGCGCTCTCCCACCCGTCAAGCCAGTCACCCAACCAAGAGGTTCCCAGTACCCGAATAGAAGGCTCTTCAGTGTCCCCAAAATAAAAGCAAAGCAATAGCCTCTTGCTAGGGGAAACAATAATAGTAACGGGCTGTTGCAGGGCCGTCCACGAAACGCTCATCATGCCAAGGACTCTCTCATCAAGTACAAGTACAAGTGAGCGGGCGGTTAGGTGCGGAGGCAAGACGCCGGAACGGGCCGCTCCCCGCCCCCACGACACTCACTGTCAACTGACCCAAAATACCATTAAAACATGCATTTCGCTCATTATTCATCTGTATCTTTGCTTGTTGTTCTCAGCCAAGTCAACCTGTTCTCTAAAGTCCATCCGTTTTGTAGGGTATCAAAGCGCCAACGCCTCTGCCGTGCGAGTCCAGCGGAACTGCCATCCACGAACCGAAAGCTCCAAACGTCTTCCAGATCACGCAAACTCCGAATCATCCAACCCGTATTCCGCGTCCATCTCCGGATTATCATCATCCTCAAACCCGCCCTCGAACTCGCCGCCCCCGCCATTGTACTCCTCGCCCTCGCCGTAATCCTGCGTCTCCTCGAACTCTTCCTCTTCCTCCTCCTCCGCGGGCGCCGCCTCTCCAGCAACACTCTCGTCTCCTGCCTCGCTTGCGTCGTCGTCGCCGAACGTACTGCCCGCAAGACTTGTCTTGCGACTCGTCGCCGCCGAGCCCAGACCAGAGTTGGGCATGTCGAAGATACTGCGGATTGCGTCGTAGTTGATTCTCTTGGAGAACTGGCGGTCCTTGGCGACGTTGATGGCGGCTTCTGCTGCCGAGCTGGCCGGACTAGTCTGACCCTCGCCCATGCGGGCGCGCTTGCGTCGTTTACGTGTCTGCTTGGGACGCTCCGCCTCGACCTTCTTCCGGAAGACCTTCTCTTGATGGGAGCGAAGCCAGTCCTTGTTCTGGTTGACCCAGATCATCTCCTTGATCTTGGCCTCCTCAGGTGAGAGTAGACAGTTGATGACCTCAGGATCGTCGGCAAACTCATCTTCCGTCACGTCGGCAGCCATCGAGACCTCCTTCAGTGGCCGTTGTGACATGGCCCAGGCAGTGTGGATGCGCGCTCGTTGTTCGGCGTTGGTGTAGGCCATGGCGTGTTCGTAGGTCAAGGGATCGTTAAAGATCTCTTCGATGACACCTTCTAACTCTTGCTCATCCTGCTCCCACTCTTCGTTGATGGGCAGTTGGGGTTTCTGCCCTCGCTTTGCGGTCCCTTGGCTGTCCGAAGTTTCTTCCCGCTCCGTCTCTTCGTCCCAGACGTCGCCAAATTCGCTGGCAAGCTTCTCGAGGCTTTGATCATCTGGCTCGACACTTTGTTTGCTGATGAGGGAAGGGTCTTTGGCGATTTGTGAAGGTAGAGGTGGGATGATGAAACCATCATTGTCCCGACGGTATTCGACTGTGGGTGCTTTTGAGAGATCGGCTCCTCCCACAACGACTTGTCGACTCATCTTCCTCTCCGTGACCTCCGCCTCATCCTCAGCCCCTTCGGGAGTTGGTCTCTTTCGTTTCCGGTTCTTCTCCATCATCTGCTTGTACTCTTCCGACTTCTTGTAGAATGACGGGGGATCGTGTGAACTTTCCAAGAAATCCTGCTTAAGAAAGTCCTCGACCGTCATGTGACTTGACTCGGTGTTCTTGAATTCTTGTAGTCGACTCTGGATGGTGTGGTTGGTGACTTTGACGATATAGACGACCTCGCGGACGGTTCTTCGGAAGTTGTGCATTCTCGCAGCCATGAGAAGACAAGCGCCGCAGATGCCAGATGGGCGTCGTCCCATAACCATCCAATCTCGACTCATACGCTTGACCAGACGAACGGCATCCTCGGCGACCTTGGCCGTCTCCTGGTGGAACTCCATCTTGGTCGCGAATCGCCATATCAAATCCTCGGGGTATACAGGAATGGGACCGTCGTTGGTGGGAACAACCTCGTTCAACTTCTTGAAGATGCGACCCAGCTTGAACACATTAAGCTGCACCAGATCCGCCAAGTCGATCAACATGATTTTGCAGGGTGGTCGCAACCGGCAGGCGACGTAGAGACAGACCGCAGCGACACTAGCGAGCGTTCTGCCCTGGATGAAGTTGGCGCTGGAAGCCAGCTTGAAGGCTTGTGTCCCAGCCTCGACCAAACTGTCGCTCAAGTTGAGCTGCTGGGCATAACCCTGCATCAAACTCTTGGCCTCTCTGATGCTCTTCTCTCGGTCATCAGAGCCGCCAACTCTCCTGAAAGCAGGTCCAATGCTGCGCACACCAGCCTGATCAGCACCAATGTAAGATCCCTGCACCATTGCCGCTCCAGACGAGGTCTCGCCGAATTGCACCTCGGCGACGATGTTGCTGTCGTCAGCGACACGACCACAAGTCCGACAGGTTCCGTCCACGACATCTGGCTTCGGACAGGCTTTGTTGGGGCACTGCGGTCGGTTCGGGGCGGCGAGAGAGGCAGATGTCCCTCGATTGGCGGGTGCTCTTCGAGTGTTTTGGGCGGCGGCCGCAGCATTGGCAGCTCGTCGTTCTTCTCGTTCGAACATGGCTCGTACGGGATTCGGTTTTCCAAAGCGAGGTCTAGCCGAGGGTCGAATGCCCGAGCCGGAGCCCGACTTGGGCGGCGTAAGAAAGGAAGACATGGTAGGGGTGGTTCGTCGCAGGATTGGGTCGATGTAAGTGGAAGAGAATGGCGATGTTCGAGTTTCGCGTGTTTGTTGTGACACCAGCCTCGAGCTGAATATGCCCGCTCAAAGCCTCCTCCCCTGCGCCGTCAAGCGGCCAAACGAGTGAGCAAGTGTAAGCGAGAGCGTATGTGACGATTCGCGTTCCGTGTCGTCGAGCAGCAAGGGCATCAAGTTGTCAATGGTGGGCGCGTTCTTCAGAGGCCTGCGATACTGGCGGGAAAAATTCGCAGGTCCAAAAGCAGGCGGGGGCTTTTCGTGTGGGCTGTGGCCGAGTGGGGAGGAGGCAGCATTTCTGCTCTGCCCCTCAGCCGGATTGAGTCAGCGGGGACGCAGGCAGTCGCGGTTCGAAAACCACTGCAAGATGATTTTTGGCGATATGAGATGCAGTCGGAGGAGGGCGATAAGGTGAGGTTTTACGGTCCTGCGTAGTCCTTGGTGTGGAAAGAATCCAAGAAGAAAGCCGAAATGCTGAAGAGCAGAGGAGAAATGTTGTTGCAGGTGCTGCACAATTTCCAGAGTTCGGGGACGAACGACCTGCCTGCTCACGGGCAGTCCATTTTGCCGGACTTTACCCGACACGTGCACCCATCAAGGTCATTGGCTCACTCACCACTGTGATGAGAATGACGGCTTATTGTTCATATTTTGAATCGTCAATGAGTTGTCACTTCACTCATTTCCCCATGAATCTCTTTGACCTCGCGCCTTTTGCACACCTTGCTTGTGATGGCTTCCCCGGCTCTCCGGGCCACCGTCCCGTGAAACTGCCCAAAGAGGAGATTCTGTCTTTCTCCGCAATGGGAAGCTGGGGCACTTGCGACCAGTAATTGCAGCTGGAGAACGGTGCCTGATCCAGTGATCGACTGGGCCGAGTCACGGAGGGCGGAAACTCCGTCTTATAAGACCCCTCACCTGAAGTCGATGGTCTCATAATCTGATGTCCATCTCTACGCTTTCAACCTCGAATTCCAGTTTTTAGTTAATCGTTCAATAAATAGCATTTCAAAATGGCACTCTCATTCTCGCTTTCTGCCAAACCCGACACTGACATCTGGAAAAAGCCTCCTTCTCACGACGTCTTCACTGGTAAGGCCCCGCCTCATCCCTCAACCCCGCGCTCCATGTTTAAGATAACCTCACTCTCTCAAACGTCCTGTATTAACACCAAACAGCTCCCTCCCGTCCCCATTCGTCAGGCCCTCTTGCCAGCTTCCGCTCCGCCACCATCACATTCACCACCAACTACACCGAGCAGTTTGACCAAGCCGGCATCCTCTTCACGCTCACTCACGCCACTCGTCCGCGCCGATGGATCAAGTCTGGCATCGAGCACTTCAATGGCACTGCCCGTCTATCAACCGTGTGCTGCGACAACTGGGCCGACTGGAGCATTGCTTCGCCGCCGAATGGTGATGCCATCAAAGCAGGCAAGGACAGCGTGACGCTGCTGTGTGAGCGGACGGAGGGTGCAGATGGACTGTGCTTATGGATCTACTCTGTAAGTGCAGATGGCAGTAAGACGCCGATGAGGGAGATTAACTGGGTATTTGCTGAGCCAGAGGGATGGGAGTTGGAGGTTGGAGCAGCAGTTGCAAGACCAGGAAAAGACACGACTGAGGAGCTTGAAGTCAAGTTTGATGGCTTCGAGGTTAAGTGGGAGAAGTGATCAACTTGACATCCTCCTTCAGTAGACAACACAATAGACACAAGTTTAACATTCACACACAAGACACATGTTATGAGGTGGCCGAATTTCACATTACCTCAACCTGACGGAGCTCGCGTCAGGAGGATCGCAAGCGACCCTAAGCTATCTAATCATCAAGATCATAACTTCGTCCACAGCGAAATCATTATCGCTCCCAGAACCATGCAGGCTGTCCCAAAACTCATTCCGTCAAACAAAGGAAAAATCAGTCAACAAATGATTGGCAATCTCAGAAGAGGAACCCGTCCCTCGAAGCCTGGTCTCGCTCCCATCCCGTGGGAAGTCGAGTGTCGGGATTAACAGCTTCAAAAAGAGGACGGGCAAGTTTTTTTGTTCCGAATGGAGAGTTCCCGTTTGCATCCAGTGGCCGGGCTTCTATGATCCAACGCCGCCGAGCAAAACAAGCAAACAAAAATATCCAAAAGTCCATCCGGGGAACTGTGTGAGATGGGGCACGTCATGTACAATCTTGGCGCCCTTGCTCGCGGGTGTTGTTCGCCGACAACAAGACCCTTTCTTCCCGCGTGTCTCACTCCAAGCATAAGAGAGTTTCCCAAACGCCAGAGTGGTATCAAAACGTCCCAGAGCAATCCGTATAACATGAGGGTATCGAGTAGAGATAGGAGACAAAAAGCGCAGAAGACCCCAACCGAAAGAACAAGCCAGAAACACAAAAAGAGAGCGGAGGACAGCGGATCTCGTGTACAGCGTATTAGATCCTCCCAGCTCTTGTACTCATCAAAATGGGTCGGCCAACCTCGTGAGAAGCGGAGCAGTAGTAAAACAAACTCCCTAGAGCACGGTTCAATCTGATGAGGGAGCATGAAAAGTCAGACAACGCCAGCCGAATTCCACCAGAACCTTCCGTAGCCCTGCTTTTTTTGGTGTTTTCTTTTTTTCTCTGGTTTTCTGTTTCTTCGTTGCTGTGTTCATCCCCCAGCAACATCACTTTCCTTGGTATACACGGCGCATACTGGAGACCTGAGAGTGTGCAGCAGCGCGCGAAGGCGACTTTTACTCCAGACCAGCCCTTCAGACGGTCTTCGGCGTGCGCGCGTTGCTCACGTCGATGACATCGTCCAGGTGGTTGCACATGGCCACAAACAGGTCGAAGAAGAGCTTGGTGCCGCCCGCTTCCATCTCGGCCTGCATGGTTCCGCTCCGCTTGAACGTCTTGCGGCAGCGGATGATCAGGGCAAGGTAATGGGCGCGCAGCCGGCTGTCCGAGTCGGGCGTGTGGGCATAGGCGTACTGGGCAGACCGCAGGATGGTGCCGACATCGATGCCGGCCTGCAATCCCTGCTTGCGCAGCGCCAGCCGCTTCAGCTCTTCGAGGCCGTAGCGGTCGGCGGCACAGTAGACGACGGTGTCGCGTAGGATGTCAGCCCCTGCGCCGGACATGTAGACGGTGGCCTCGGACGTTGCGTTGTTGGCAGCGCGGCCACCTCCGTTTTCGGGGTTGGGCGAGGTGTGAGGCGTTCGTGCCTGGTCCTCGAGCTCCCAAGAGTTGCGCTGCCGGTTGTGCAGCAGGCGCGGATAGTAGTCACCCTTGTAGAGGTACTCGAGCACGGCGGAGAAGACCTCGGGTTCTTCGTCGGGGAGGGAGATCCTCCTGCTCTGCGCATCGCGGAAGTTGCCTCGGCAGGCCGCCTCAAAGAAGGGCGACTGGCGGAGGACGTCCTCGTGCGCCGCAAAGAGCCGGCCCTCACGGCCCACGGTCAGGGTGATGATCGGGGACGGGGCGACGGCGGCGGCATTGGCAGCGTACTTGGCCGGCAGCGAGTCCGGCACCGGCTGCTGTTGCTGCTGCTGTTCAGAGAGCGATCTTTGCAGTCTCGACAGCTTCGTGGGATCCCGCACGGAGCCCGATCTCTTCAGTCGCGCAGTCTTGTCGACTCGGCCCACGGCCGGCTGATGCTGGTCCTGGGACCTGAACGAGCGCTTGAACATGGCTGCGGTATTTTGACGTGATCGACGAAAGAGAGAACTCGCACGGGAGATGATTCGACTCGAGAGGGAGGGCGAAAAGGGCGAGACGCGGCAGCCGAAAGGAACAGCGGCCGGTCTGTCGATGAGCAGTGTCTCCCTCAGCGTGAACGATCGAACGGGCTTGGCTAGAGAGCGACGAAAAGAGCGAGGAGAGGAGAGAGAAAGGAGAGGTAAAGAGAGCGACGCACAAAAGATTGACAAGGGGTCCGGGCGAGAGAATCTGCCTACGGGAGAACAGGATCCTCAGGATGAGCTTTGCGACCCTTTTTGGTTGTGTGTGGGGGAGGAAGAGAGAAAGGAAGCGGAGGGTGGGAGCAGAAGCTGTGATATAAGTGAATTAAGCTAAGCGTGAGGTGCGTCCAGGCAGTACCTTGGTGCGTGGTTGCAGTGACATCGTCATGGCGGGGTCCAAGCTGCAGCCCCATGTCAATTTATATCGCCCGCAGGCAGCTCTCCAAGTACCTCCTCCAACGTTGATGCCCGTTTCCGCCTCACGAAGAGTCAACCCTCGTGCCCAAACCCAGGCCGCAATTGCGCTGGCCGTTGCTTTTATCTTCCATCGATTTCTTTTCTCCCATCTTCGGGCAGTCATTCCTCACACGTGAGCGTCTTGTACTGCACCAATTCGCCCGCGAAGCGTCCTGCTGGCTGCTGCTTCTGAGTCGACCAGATCATCCCCCGCCTCAGCGAATAGCTGCCCAACACGCATCCAGCGCGCCCCGCGTCACAGTCCAAGGCGGCAAAACAGTGAGGCTCAGTCCGCGCACAGCCCAGCCCAGCCCAGCCCAGCCCAGATTCGCCGCTATCGACACCTAAAAGCGCGCTCTATTGTAACCGTCCTTGCGTCTCGCCCTGTTTTCCTGACGCTGGAGTCACCCAGCGAGCCCAATCCCATGTCTCTGACCAGGGTCTCGCCGGCCACAGACTCCCACCAGCCATGCCCAATTCCGGCAGTTGTGAGCCCGCTACCTCGATGCCCTCGCCCAGGATCCTGGTCTTCTCGTCCGATTGGCCCATTGGGCACCACTTGGGCGGACGGGACTGAGCCGAAGTGGTGTCAACATGTCTCAAGTGCACGATTTGCGACTCACCTCCATCCCGCCTCACTCTATCTTGTGCCTGGCGTGAATTTATTTGTCACCCCGAGATGCACCTCAGCCGAACCGCTCTTCTCCGCCCAGAGGCCAAGTATGGGGTCAAACACCCAAAGGATCGAATGTTCAGGTGCATATTCCGGACTCATCACCGTCAGTTGCGACCTTGCAGATTCAAGCGGGAAGCAGATCTATTCTAGGGCAAGGAGATGCTGTCTCCCTCAAACAATCAGGCACCGTTCAAGGCACCTAACCAGTATTTTTAGGAACACAACTTGCTACAGCCATTTTCGTACCAGAGACTCCTCAACCACTTGCGCAATCCTTCACAACATTTCCCGCATTCCGTGAACCTGATCATCAGGTCAGTTATCCCAACAGTCCTGCCCAGCCATCAATCTCTCAGCTTCGGCCTGCACCCTGTGTCTCCCAACATATCTTTCATTCGGTAGTAAAAATGCTTAGTGATCCATCGCGTCCTGTGCAGCTGCGATAGCACGTGCTTCCGACGCAGATCGTGTCAGATTCTCACGGATGCTGATGAAGCCTTGCATCAGAATGTACACTATCAAGCAGTTAGCCATCGAGGATGAACCATCAGTCTTCGAGACTTGACTCACTGAGAGGAGCCAAGGCCACAAACAAGATGCAGTATGCAGTGACTGCTTCTTCAGAGCCAACATCATTTGCGTTCAAGAAGAAGAACGCGTAATAGCCAGTGAGTAGGCGCCCGAGAGCAGCCCAACCCAAGTAGATGCCAGCGAAGAACATCGAAGCAAGGATGTAGGGGCTGATGGACTACACGACACGTCAGCAAAGAGACCTTCTCAGGACGGTATTCTCAACACACGTAGGGACGCTTGATGCTGTTGAGCCAAATAATCTCAATCATCATGATGAGCGAGGTAATGCCGTAGAGGTTCAGGATGACAAAAGCTCTGAACCAGCCTTCTCCGAAAAGATCGCTGACTGTGTCATGGTCAGTGGACGAAGAGGGCAGCAGATTTACAGAGATACTGACAAGGTTTCTTCGGAGCGAACACCGTCTTGTCATAGTCCGGATCCCAGAATGCAGTCGCTTGTCCAGAAACCTCCGGCGGAACTGGATCAGGGGCCGCGTTGTTCTGGCGGATGAGGAACCAGTACACGACTGTATTCAGAAAAGCAAATCCGGTCGTCAGCGAGTAGAATAGCGTAAAGTAGAACTGACTTCGCAGGCTAGCCATGTTTCTCGGAAGAGACAAGCTGTTGACGATCCAGCCTTCGAACCCGCCGCTGATATCGTGACGATGGGGGTAATACAGGTGCGTGAACGTCCAGCCCTGGAGCAGAAAACTTGGTCAGCTATCAGGCATGCAATCATGGAGAAGAGACTTACGAAGGTGATGAGATGGTAGATTAGCGTCATGATGAACACATCCACCGCAAAGTTGAAGATGTGTCTCCAGTTGGACAGGTTCGACTGCTCGTGGAAAAGGTAGTCGGCAATCAGGATGCCCGTCCCGATGAGGTAGGCGAGGATCAGCCCACGGAACAGGACCAGGACATTCTGAGGAATGAACTGCCAGGGAGAATGGCTGGCTCGTAAGAAGGCCGGCTGTGTTGCAAAATCGTCAGCAACTCTAGTAGCGCATGGACACAGGAAAACTTACGTGGTCTTGCTGGGTGTTTGGACCCGGGAGCAGAGGCTGATGCGAGTCCATCACAGTAGTCGGAGAAAGTCACCGCCGATGTATGGTAGTAGGCAAGATGCAAGAAGAAAAAAAAGAAGATAAAAAATTCTAGCGAGTAAGAGTGAGATAATAATGCTCGAGCCAAAGGAGAGGGCGATGAGGCCGAGCTGAGGGCTTCCACAGAGTGACGGCTGGCAGCAGGACTTGAGGATGGAGGATGAAGAAAACAAAACAGATCGGGGAGAGAGTCGAGAAGAGATTTGGAGCTCGGTAGGAGAGTGTTGGAGGGAAGGTGCGGCAGAGGTGTGGTTGTCGCGGCGGCAGGAAGGACCAAAGCCACGATGCTGCACATGGCGTATCGTGATAAGGACGATTGTGTTAAAGGGGAGACCTAACAGAGTACGTCGCGTCAATTCCTCACAGGTAAGATCCTATCCAGAAAGAGTTTCAATCTCGTGTCATAATTCATACCAATCACTTGATCCCCAGCGTCTGAAAACAACATCGCGTCGTGGCTGAATACTGTACATCATCGCTCCTGCATCCCTTGAGACTCCAACTCAGTCCTTCTTGTGAGCGCTCGCCGCACCCTCCCTCTGCATTCCCTCGCACCCGGTAACTCTTCCCGCGACCTCCTCGATCTTGCCGTAGCCGTGGCTCGGGTCTCGCGCCTCGCCTGCCTTCTTCATGGCTGCCAATCCAGCAGCTTTGTCTTGTTCGCCGGAAGCTTTCCAGGCATGCGCGCCAGTGAGAACCCCAACAGTAGCCTGAGGAATGTTTTAGCGACCCAGGGATGACAATTTCGATTCAAATCTCCATCACTCACCTCTGCGGCACCCTTAGCATACTGGATATGACTGCCAATAAGACCTGGCTGGTTTTGGGAGGGCTGCTGCTGCTGGTTGGTGTTGTCGGCCATGGTGAACGTTTAAATATAGGGTAGGAACACCTCGTGTGTAAGTGGTTCAGTCACGTTTGGATTCTCAAAGCTTTGGAAGGAAGGTTTGAGAGAAGTCAAGTTGGGAAAGCCACCAAACGCAGCTGCTTTTAAGTACAAGCTTCCATTACTGACAGCTCGGATCCAAGCGATGACATCGCTCTCGTCTTACCCTTTGTCTGCTGTCATGACATCACCACCGATCTCTAGTTGGAGGCGCCTTCCCGTGATCTCCCCCCACCTTCCGCCGTCCCGCCCCCGTCCGGGATGAGTGGGGCCGGAGACTTAGATGGTCCGTGCGCCTCCGAGAGCCACCATGTCCAGTTCGTGAATCTCCAAAGGGCCACCTGGAGGAAGCTTCATGGAGTAGCTTCATCATTGTCAACCCACCAATTCGTCTCCTCAAACAGCTCCCAATATGCTCTCCGCTCTCCAAAACCCGCGGCAGGCTGCCGCGCAGCTACTGAATTTTGCGCTGATCTTGTCAACCGCGTTTATGGTAAGCCGATACTGATTCTTTGTGCGAAACCGACACGTGAAGCTGACAGCCTCTGGAGATGTGGAAAGGTCTCTCCGTGATTAGCGACTCTCCGAGCCCGATCGTCGTCGTCCTTTCAGGCTCTATGGAGCCGGCCTTCCAGCGTGGCGACCTGCTGTTCCTATGGAATCGGAACCTCCTCCGCGATACCGATATTGGCGAAGTCGTGGTCTACAATGTGAGGGGCAAGGACATTCCCATTGTGCATCGCGTCGTGCGGAAGTTTGGCAGCGGGTTAGTGTCTGGCTCCTGGTAATTTTGGAGGATTCTTTCGCTGACTGGGACACAGAGAGGAGGCTCAGCTCTTGACCAAGGGCGACAACAACGTTGCGGACGACACCGAACTCTACGCGCGAGGGCAGGATTACCTTGTGCGCAAGGACATTATCGGAAGTGTCGTTGGGTACATCCCCTTTGTGGGATACGTGACGATCCTCCTGTCCGAACATCCCTGGTTGAAGACGGTCATGCTAGGCATAATGGGGTTGTTTGTGGTGTTGCAAAGAGAGTAAAGAGAAGGCTCCGCTGGTCTTGGCTGTTCTTGAAGCAGAACGATGTATCGATACCCGGCCGTCTAGATTTAGAGACGGCAATTTACAGAGCTTTGGATCATGGCTGTGAACCTACGTCTCGATGGGTTGGCACTGGCGAGCAGGCTCGTTTGTTTGAAGCTATCGCGCATGCTTTCAAACAAGACGGCTTATCAGGATCTGCGCACAAAGAATTACGGCCGCAGAGCCATCAAGACTCATCTTCTTGACTCTTTGCAGGCCTGCTGAAACAGGACTGTTGGTTGGTCATGAGTCCCGCGAATTGACGTTTCAAGTCGAATCCTTCCTCCGGCAGATGACCTGACTGCACTCAGCCCTGTGCCTAGGGCCAACAGAGACCAGGCTACTTCCTACACCGTCTCCTCTAAACCTCGAGCCCACTGTTGCCAAGCCCTGCTCTTCATTAATTCGATGAATCGACCGGGGATAAGGTAGCAGCAGCTTATTTTAAACACCAAGATATGCCTGCGCCACTGCAACAACATGATTGGGGCTCTGGTGCCTAACCCTTGTAAGAACGGGGTCTTGCGGCCGTTGCCTGTCCTTGATCAACATGGAGATGGAGGCGTGACTCTTTATTTTAGCACTTGTCAGGGGTTCTTTTTACATGGGTTCTCTTTCTTCCTGGGAGCGGGGATACTTTAAGTTCATTAAGGACTGCCTTTCATTCGATCCGCATGTCTGTTTGCACTGGTTATATGATTCCATCCTGCGCTTTTCCTCATTGCCAACTTAACGACCTCTACTCCGTACTTACACCCACGCGCCTAAGACACACAAGAACATTAATACCAGTCACAACCACATCACAAAGTCTTGTAGTTTCGAGACTCTCCTCGAACCTCCAGGAAAGTTTAAGATGGCCTTGGAGCCAATAGCCGAAAGCGTCACCACCGCCCCGTCAATAAGGTCTCAGCCTCCTCAACAACCACCGCCGACACAACAACCGCGCAAGTACGAAGACCCTCGTCTCACCGGGGAGTTTGTTCCCTACCACCAATATGCACGCGCAAACAACCTTCCCTTCGATAAGTGGCAGGCACCAGAGCCACAATACCTCATCCCGGGCACTGAGCCACAGCCCAAGCAACCAAGAGTTCCCACGAACCCTGTCTGGGAAAAGTCCAAGATTGGAGTTCATTGCGCAGACATCGTCCTTTGCATAATTGCCCTCGGCATCAGTTTCTCGATCATTGGTCGCAACGACGGGGGAATCGTGATCGCAGCTGGTATCCCAATAGTACGGCTCCCTGCTCCTGACTCGCATCAAAGCACTCTATGCTCACCGATCTACAGCTTGTCATAGCTCTACTATGGGATATCGCCGACCTGATCACTCGCCATATTCGAGGGCTTCTTCGCGGCATCCATCCCGGTGCTCACGTCGCAATGAATCTCCTTCTCTGGATCGCATGCATCATAATGGGGGCCATCGAAGCAGCGATCCTCGGAAACATAACCCCCAACAGCTTGAATCACCATTGTTGGGACCACAACCCCCATCGGAATTATTACTACTCTGATGACGACCTTAACTGCCGCGAGAGTATATTCCACGGAAAGCAAGCGGCATTCACCGCGACGACTGCCTTCACGCTATGTGTATTCGTGATGCATTTTGTGCTGTTCGTTGGTGCCTGTGTTGATACGGCGAGGAGGAATAGAGCTGGGAGGAGAGACTCGGCGAAGGGGACTGCTAAGATTGGAGGAAAATCGCACGGTTGGCGACCGATGTCTAAGGGGAAGAAGATTGATGTGCCTGAGCAAAGCAACATCCCTTTGCAGAGCCGGGAGGCGAGCTCTGCAGCTGTTCAAGAGGTCAAGAACGAAGCGCAGGTGCCAGCAACGCATGGTCTGAAAGAGTACTTTGCCCCTGAGGCCAGGAGGGTATAACACAAGACTTCTGAATTGAAGCATAGAATATACCCAACGTCAGAGAACCAACAAGACGAAACACAACTTGCTTCCAAGGAGATCTCTTATACCATCGCTTTAAAATCGAAATGAATGTATCGACTAACCCTGAGCGCTTATCAACAAAACATTACACAAGTGGGTATACTCCAAGCCGTCCAGCCAACAAGTCTTCCAACAAAAGCACAACCAGTCTACATCCCTAACCGTATCCATCCGACCAAACCCAAGCAGTCTTGCAGCCATGCCATCCAACGGTATGAAAGAACATCATATCAGAGCTAGTAGTCCTACAGCAGCTCGTCTTCCTCCCACCGCCGGTTCCCCAGCTTGCGCATCTTCTTGGGACTGCCATGGCTTGCTCCGCTTGCAGATCGGACACTCTCGTTACTAACGCGCATCCTCTCCAGCTTTCGTCCAAGGTTCGTCACGCCCTCACCACGCGAGGCAGCACTTCCCGGCGTAGCAGTCGGAGCGCCATAGTCGTCACGCTCCTCCAGAGGCTTCCGCTTCGTGGGGCTGCGTCCAGCCAACTCACGCTTCAGCACGGCGTTGTCGCGGCGCAGGCGCTCAACCTCCTGCTCCAGATCCTCGATGAGGATGTTCTCCTTGTCATAGTCGGAGTCATTACCTGCCTCGAGGCCTTGTTGGAGCACCTCAACCTTGCGATCCCAGTGCTCATCGTTGCGTTCCTTCTCGAGGTCCATGGATGCCTTCCAACGCGCCATCTCAAGAGCCAGTCGCTGCTCGAATTCGGCGGCACAGTCCTCACGGATGGCAGCTTCAAGGTCCAGCATGCGGTCCTCCATCGTAAGAAGGTGAGCCTCGGCTGTCACTCGCGCCTCAGTCTGGTGGTCAACCTCAGCACGCAGTTGGTCCAGCTCGTCGCTCATGCGAGCAATCTCCAGAGCAGCAATCTCCATAGTAGCGCGCTCGTCGGAGCTCATCGGCGGCGTGTAGTTCCTATAAGAGCCTGAACCAGCGGGCAAGAACGGCCGAGTGTGATGATGCACCGGGCTGGGTGGTCGGTTGTTAGCCGCAGGCGGAGGATGGGCGAGGATGGTCGCTGTAATGGAGGGGATGCGCGGAACAGCCACCTCTCGAGCGAGGGCGCTGTATCGAAGAATCTGCGAGGTAGCGTTGAAGTCGCCGCGAGGGTCGGCCGTCACGATCATGACACCTTTCTGGGGGTTTCGTCGCGGAGAGTGAGGGTGCGAGCTCGCCGATGCTGACGGGAACGAGTTGGAGAAGAGGAGCTCGGTGAGCTTGCACTGCCGATACGGAACAATGTTTGGCTGCCACGCGTTAGCTGCGCCCACGGTGGAACGCTGACGGTGATACTGACCTTGCTGGAGTTTCCGGCTTCGCTCTGAGTCTGGAGGCATTGGCCGAGATACATGAGGCTCTCGTTGATCTTGCCCGCTTCTACCAGCGTTGCGCCATGAGTCTTGGCCTCCCGCGCCCGCTCGCTGCCAGCCAGATCGACAATGGTTAGCTTATTGCCAACCCAAGGACCAGCCCTCCGTCCACGTGTTCGCTTCTTGACCTCAAAGCAGAAGAAGCCGTGACTGCGGCTGGAGACGCTGTTGCTTCCGGTACCGGCGACCCTTCTCTCTTGAAGTCCGGCCTCTACCACCATCAGTGCCTCGTTGAACGTCGTGCAAACAACTTTGCGCAGACCGGCCACGACCTTCCGGTCAGGAGACAGCTCGGTGGATTTGAAGAGTAGTGCACGTCGTCGGAACTCCTTGGTGGCCGTCGACTTCGTAGCTGGGGTTAGAAGATCGTAGATGCGGTCGTTGTGCACCTCATACATGGAGATGACCACGACATAATCGGCTGAGGGATCGCAGGACACGTTGATTCCGCTGACGTCGGGTGTTTGCGGAAGTGTCGAGGGTCGTTGAATGTTCCGTCGCGGTCCGGGGGACATGATACTGTGTTCGCCCTTGATATATTGTTTAGCAACATTCTTCATACGGGAGGCGGAAGTGAGGGACATGAAGTGTCTCCTAGGCGCCCGCTTAGGCGTCACAGGCACGTTCATAGCGCTAGCAGACAGCTTGAGACTCGACAGAGGTGTTCTATCCCGGTCGGCGGAGAGATGCTATCGCTCCTTCAACCGAAGCGTCTCCTCTGCTTCACTGACAAGTCGTACACTTTTCGGACTTGAAGAAACTGAGTCGGGAAATGTCCCCGGCATCGGATCATGCAGCTTCGGGTCATGCTTTGCGCGAATAATCGAATCGAAAAGAGAAAGAGTCGCTTGCTGGGGTAGTCGTACAATCATTGGAGTTGCAGCCCTTGAAGGAGCCCGTGATGTTTGCATAGGGTCGGAGCCCGTCGAATCGAGGAAGTGTGCAGCGGCGACCAGAGCAGATTCTGACGCGTCACAGGCCTGGAGAGAATCGAGGACAGAATAGAGCGTGTTGGAGTCGACCATGCTGGTGTCGATGGATCGGAAGAGGACGTCCATGGCAAGCTGGGTGAGACCGCGTTGGCTCTTCGATCCGAGAATAGTATGTGTCTATTTAATGTCAGCATGTTGATGAAGACCCCCCCTCCTGTTCTCCTCACCTTTCCCGAGCCAGTGACTCCTAGAGTAGCAACAACAGCATCGGTTCCCTCACCGCCTTGGGGAGCCAGAACGCCCTCCACGAGCGGCACGATCTCAGTGCAGTGGAAAACATCGAGTTGCGAGGCCTCCTCCTCAAAGACTTGCGTAAAGGCGAATTTCTCGATGGCTCGTCGGCGGTCTGTCGGAGGATTCAGCGTGATGTGAGTTGGATGCGAGCCTTTTTCGGCTTCCTCAACGCTGAGAATGGGCTCTGTCTGCGTGTTGGAGCCCTGAGGCGGCGGTCGCAGTCGAAGGTAGACCTCGAATAGGTTATGCGACGTTTTACGTGAAGCGTCCATGATGTCCAGTTCTCTGCTGCCGTTGCCGAAAGGTTCAGTTTACGATGCAAGTTCGACGATGGAGCAAAGAGCGACAAGCCGGGTTCATGGATAATGATGATTTGTCTACGCACGCAGTTGGAGACCGTTTCTGCATGGCTGTTTTCTCAACGACCTAAACGGTCTGGTTGGCTGGGCAACCTGCAGACAGATAAGATAAGAGCTTGTTAGCGCGCTATCAACCGCTGGCACGCGATGGCCCGCGATGTGGAGACGATGAATTCGCAAAGAATTTTTAGAAGGGAAAAAGAATTCAAGGGACCAGCTGGGTGGGTGGCGTGGTGGATGGGGATCAATCGTAAGGTCCAGACGGGACATACACTGACGGCAGGCCTACCGAAGGAGATCTTGATCCGATCCCATGCATGTCTTCACAAGCTGCGGCTTTTCACGTGTGGAACAAGTCTCAGACATCAGTTCAAGGAGGTTTTCAGTACGGAGCTGCATTGGGGCTGGTGGCATGAAGCGCCATGGAAAGTCGAGATCGCCTAACCTACAGAAGAGCTCTGAGCTTTGTCACGGACCAGAATTGTTACTCCAAAAGCTTGGAGTCCGGGGATGGAGGTGGTGACTTGCATAGGTGAGTCATCGGTATATCATCTGGAACCTTTGCGCAACCATTTATGCGTTGTCGAGCAAGTTGGTGTCATAATGTTGCCCATCCTTCGAGCTCATGTGCTTCCTCCCAGTGTTGCCTGGTAATTGGCGGCTGGCCATTGGCAGAAAGACACCGGCAGTTCGGGAGGTAACCTTGACGGCTGCAAACGATGACTGTAATGACTGACGACCGAATTCTGTGGTCGAGTCTGAGTCTAGGCGCGACGCTAGCAAATTTGATGACGGCAAAGCCGCAAAATGCTGTCGAGAAGGAGGGGGAGAGTCTAGAGAGGTCGAGAGGGGTTGTCGGTGGCTTGAGCTTTAGACTGATACTGAAAATTCCAGCCCGCGAGACGTACAGAAGCGTGAAAAGAGAGGGGATAACTGACCATTCCCTCAATTCCTTCTGACTTGCACCACTCGTCTGATCTCTCATGATCAGCTGTCGGGCGTCAAAGCGAGAAGTTTCTGAACTCAATCCGTACTCCACAGCCAGCCGTGGCAACATGGATGACCGCCGCAGAACGCAGACTTGAGAATTTCTCGACCGAGGGGCGTCCCTGAATGACGATGGATGACCGGTTCTAGCGCTGGGGCGTGGGGCGGGAGGAAGAGGGGAGGGGTCAAGCCTTGCCAGAGCCAGTCAGATGGGCGCCTCATCGGTAGAATGCCGTCGGTCTTTGGTGGAGAGGCTGCTCCGCGGAGAGACTAGCAGAGGAAAAGCTGCATCTGGCCGTTGAGCTGCCGTTGGGACATGTCGAGGCCTGTCCATGCAAACTGCTGCGGGCAATCAGTGAATCACGAGCTGGGGCTGACGGACGGGGGTGGGAAACTTACGACGTCTCCTGATATCAGCCGTGGTCCTTCGTGCGGGAGGGAGTCATCGATGGCAGGTCAGAAACCCTAATGCGCAGGGTAAACGGCCGAATAGGAAGCTGATCCTGCATCGAAGCGAATGCACGCCATCCGCGGCGGCAGCACCAGCACCAGGATAGAAAATAGCCACGTCGTCGAGTTGAGGTGTTCTGCTGGGCGAGAGCGAGAAAGGCGGTGACGCCGCACTCAGGATAGTGAAACCTCAGGTCCTCAGGCGCTCAGGCACACCCGGCGGTACGTACCCTGGCTTCCGACATCCTAGATCGGACTAGCGCCCCCTGGGTCCTCCCCCGCTGGGCGGGACGCTGCGATCTGGGCCAATCAGCGCCCTCCCCACTGCGACCCGCCGAAAAGTTTGGGAATGGCATATTTCTCCCGCCGTTCTCCTCCTCTCTTCCCTCTCCTCTTCCCGGTATCACCATCCAATCCCCCAATCCCCGTCCCAAGACAACGAAGTCGCACTATCAAGACCGAGATCTTCAGAGATATCCAATACCGAAACTTGTCGAGTCACCATGCCTTCGGCCGTCGCTGAGCTGTAAACGCCCACTGCGGGCCTGACCGTCCTGTCGGTGCCCGCAGTCCAGCAGTTCACCGAGTTTACCATCAATTCTCCTCGACATTGTTTCCTACAGGCTTTCCCGGTCTTCGAGCGAGCGTATGCTCCCGAGAGTCTGTCTCTGACCATCACGATTCTGCGACTCGGACCGTCTTGTGAGGGGGGGGCCCTTTTGACGCATCATTTGAATTAGACACGTTCTGAAAACGACACTGCTCACTTTACTCTCACCTCACCTTGTCACCACCACCCACGCCCTGCCCTCTCTCTCGTATACTCTATAAACGGGTTTCCAAACGAGCTACTCCTGTCCAACAACTTGAATAATCTTTGTTACGAGTACTTGCTTTCAGAGCATTACATCCCCATCCATTGACACTGCTCAAACAACGGGCAGATCCCTTCCATTGAACACAATACCCCCTACATATATCTGTTGGACACTCAAGAAATGTCACGCAACGTGCGACGAAAAAATCCCACGACCCCGGTCAAGGCCAACAAGAGCCGCCGCCGAAGGGTCTCCGACACCTCCGAATCGTCCCTCAACCTCTCCGATGACTCTGGCTACTCAGCCGTCGACGAGATAAGCGACTCATCCGATGACGACGAGGAAGATGTTGCAGCGGCCGAGGAGGAGAACATGATGCAAGAGGCGCAGGTCGCAACTCCGCCTGCTCCTCGGCCGCTTTTCCAGTCTGACGACGAAGATGATAACGACGAAGACGACGACCAAGACGGTGACGACGAAGACGATGATGAAGCCGTTCCCAACACTGACCACTACGAGGATGGTAGTTGGGCTGGCATAATGTCAGAGGTAGACGAGGGCTCAATTTCCGATTTTCTGCAGCAGGCTGGCTTTGTCGAGTCCGATACACCAACTGTCGAGCGCCATGTCCATTTTGCAGACTCCCCCAGCGACTCCGATTCCACCGATACGGATGTCGAGGATCATGCCGACATGTTCCCCGATCTCTTTGTTCCCCAAGCTTCCCTTGATTCAACTTTCCGTCGCGAAATCGAGAATGACCCGGATGATTCATCGGGATCCGCTTCGTTCTGGGACTTCAACCACGACCCCTACACTGAGGAAGATTCGGATGCCGAGGCCATCATTGGCAAGCTCCTTGATGATGAGACACCGGTGGCCACCCCGCAACCCGTACACTTGCACACCATTACATCCCCATCCGTGCCGGTCTTTGAGGAGTCCCACGATCTGGAGCTCGACGGCTATGAGAGTGAGTCCTGTCGCCACGCAGGACTCGTGTCCTTGGTTATGCTAACACATGTCACCCCAGCGGACGGCGACACCACCGATGAGGACGAAGACATCCCGGAGCCCGTGACCCGGAGAAAGATCCGTCGACCCTCCAACGCCATGAGCGACATTACCGACTCGGATGAGGATTGCCCGGTGAAGACTGAGCAGGGCCAACCGCGCAGCGGGCGTGTCAACCTTGACCGCTCTGACAAGAAACCAATCGCCGTCTGGGACCCCAAGATGAACAAAATGATTGTTTTCACCCCTCACCGTCGACGCCAGCTCGACTTGTCACCCGAGCAGTTCAACATTCCATGGGCGATTGAAGAGCAGTCGTCTCCAATCCTCAGCAATTCGGCCAACCTGATGTTGAGCGCCATGTTCTCTCCAGCAACTTTTGGTGACTTTGCCAACGGATCCATGGGACCTGCCGAGGCTTTCTTCCCCTATGACATGGAAATGAACGCGGTCGACGAGGGCTCAAGCGCTTCAAGCACACCCGATGATGAAGATGAGTGCGAGAAGCACCTCAACTTTGAGGACTTCCTCACGATGGGTGCCTCATCGGATGAAGAGGATGACGAGGAGGCCAGGCCGTCATCGGCAATCAGGCCGACCACAGCTTCCAGCGAGAACGACGTCCTGTCTCACCTCAACTCCCAGACAGTGACGGCCTTCCGCCGCAACCAGATCAACCAGCAGTTGATCCTCAGTAACCAAGCCACCCACGACTCGCTCGCATTCAGCGGGCCCTACAACTACACAGCGCTCAAGGGACTCAAGTCGGACCGCTTCGATACTGCCGCAGTACCGCTCACCCCCATGCGGCGCCAGAAGAAGCAGATGGGCGACCTCTCACGCAGCCCTCTCGAGTCCGTCTCGGCTAAGCGCAAAGCCTCTAATCAGGGCGACAACGGCCACAAACGGCATAGAAGCATCTCGGACGTGAACTTTCTGAGCATATGATGCGACAGACACGCTCCGACAAACAACAATAAACGAGCGAGGACGGCATAGCTTATGGATAAGCCTATCCCTGGCCTCGCTGGTGGCGATTCCATTTTCTTATTTTTACTTCGAAAAGTCGTTCTCTTTCAGATTTTGCTCCCGACGCATTCAACTTTCCGATAGATCATTTTTCTGCATCACCTTGGACGTTTCCGGTATCGTTGGAGCTATAGACGGTCGCGGCGGTGTCGGCGCGCGCTGCGGATGATGGCGAGAGCCTCCAGTCACGCCTCGTGGAGTTCTGGTTCGGGGGTCTGATGGGATGCAATAATTGTAATGGAACTGATGGTACGCTTAATGATGTCCGTGTAATGGATCCAGCTTTCGTTTTAAATGACAAAAAGTTTCTTCTGTTGATTCATGATGTCTTGGTCCGGTGGTTATTCGCGTTCCCTCATTATAGTAGTCTCTGTACATCGGCACATATTCTCGTTGTATGTTCTCATCGGCTTGACCAACGCTTCCTGATGAAAGCCCGTGCAGTTTCATCATCGTGACTATTCTTTTCCTTCGCTTTGAGTCTCTAGGTTCACCAATGTCCTCGTTATCGGACAGTTTACTCATCGGTTAAACTTGCTCTTATGTAAAGAGGATTTAGGTAAACACAAAGATTCCTAGCCCAGAATTGGGAATGAAGATGAGGATCGAGGATGGGGTTGAGGGTTATGGGCGAGCGCTACAGACACAAACTATGGATATGGATGAGGATCGTGAATGGGTATTAGAGATGAGGATTCTTAACGGGGAGTACCTTAGGTAGACCTTCATTAGTAGATGGTTTCAAGGGCAACACATATCTGGCGGCTCAAATTGAATACTACCTTATCTTTGAAGCCCTTCACTTTCCTCGTCCCAAAAATGATGTCGTATGGCTGTTGGATTGATTGGGACCGTTGTGTAATTCTTCAGCAGATCGGAAGTCCGTCCCATTACAGGGGGATCAAGAAATTGTTTGGGCTCTGGCTCAAGCTCTTGAGCGACTTGCCTTGCTGTGCGTCCAGATTGATCGACGAGGTTTCGATCTGCTCCAAAGTCTAACAGACACACCATTCTCTTATTCAGTCCGTTTGTGGACCAGAAATGTTTGCAATCCTCTTGAAGCATCCTGGCCATCGGGGTATATTCGTAATCGTCCTTGGCGTTGATGTCGACTCGGCCGTTCTGCAAAACTAACCACAGAAACTCGTGATTCAAGAATAAAGGTGCCATATGTAAGATGGTTTGGCCCTCGCTGTTGCAGATACTTGGATCGGCACCCATGAACAAATATAGCCTTAGAGTTGATACAAGAATGTCTCCGCAATGTAGAACAGTGTTGCCGTTCTCATAGGCACCCTTTATATCTATGCCAACTTCGTCCGAGAGAAAGTGAAGCATTGGTGCAATGGCCCCTATTCGTGTGCATCTACCTACCACATTGACAATATTGCTATGCGGTAGAGAGCTAACCTTCCAGCGGTTCAGCAACTTGCGTGCGAGGTCAAGGTTGCCGTCTTCTACAGCCCACCAGAATGCATTGTTGCCGGCTCCGTCCGTGATCTTGGCAGCATCGTAATGATACGTTTCTAGTAGAGTTTCGCACAAAGCTTCATCTCCAACTTTTACGGCGGCCCGTAGTAAGCACTCTTGACCATGGGTCTGAGCCAGGCAGGCGTCCTCCTCGATGGCCTTGATGCCGCTTTTTGAAGAAGCCAGCAATTTCCAGCATTCTAGTCGCTCCCACAAAATGGCTATATGAAGAGCACTGAGATTCCGGAACCCGATAATTGCCTTTGGAACTCCAATTCTAGTAAAATACAAACGTCTGATGGACACCTTGGGAGAGACATCCGCCCCTTTGTCCAGCAGCAGCTTTACAATCCTGTCGTGTCCCTTCATCGTTGCCAGAAGTAGCGGCGTGAACTGTCCAGAGCTAGACTTTTTGTTTATCTTTCTTCCATGAATGAACCCGCTGAGCGAGGTCTTGCGGAGCAAACGCCGGACGAGAGGTAACAGACCCGTGAAGCAAGCCATCTCGAGCTGAGTCATGGATGCACGCCCTAGATAAGGGAAAATGTAATTCCACCAGTCATTTCGGGCTTTCGACGATGCCGAAAAAAAACCAGGCACAGAGTCGACTATGAGGAGGCAGTCATCTCCTAGGGCCCGCATGTGATCGTCCCAGTGCCGAGCCGCATAATACGTCAGGCTGACGTCTGTCTCATAGTAGCATACAGTTGAAACAATTTCTAATAGACGCTTTGAGATTTCTGCATGACTCTGCTTTTCGTCAATAGCGAAATCGAGACTGTCGAGAGAGGGATCCAGTAAGAAATCCTTGACGCTTTGGTGAATAAGAGTAACTTTATCGTTGGCATCCGCATTCCCGTCTGCATTTTGCCTTGGCCATGGAAGTACCTGGAGCAAATGCCCACAACTCTTCACATAGCTCAAACAGAGCTGTACTCTCGACAAATTGGTCGTCGAACTGATTTGGATAGCTTCGCATAGCTGACAGATCTCTAGTGGCTCGACAGCGAGGGTGATCCAGGTCAGCATCTTGGCGATTATTGGTTTGTTGGCGCTTTTTATCTGAGATAAGATTCGATGGTAGATAGCGTTCAGTCCATACGGGAGTGTGTCGAGGCATGCCTCGATTTGGTCAATAGTTTTACCCTCGAGATCCTCAGCCATGAAACTGACCCATAAGAATGTGCCGGTGGCTCGCTCTTTAAAAGTCTTCTCGATATGGTGATGGAGTGGCTCGCCGTATATTCCCTTCTTTTCCGCTAAGCGGCCCACTCGGTCGCTAATGTAAAGCCCAATGTCTTTATCAACCTCTTTAATTCTAATTCGCGGAAAGGACGAGAGATTCTCCGGAAGACAGAGAGGATGCTCCCGGCTCAAAATGACTGATTTGAAGAAGCATGGCGGCATCTCTGAAGCTTTTGACTGGAACATACCCCCCCATTTGAGCAAGAATGAGTTCAGGGTCTCGTCAATCTCATCTAGGCCATCGATCACACAGTAAATTGTGTCGGCCTCAAGAGCTCGTAACATTGAGAAAAAGATCCTCCAGATGCTCTCAAAGGAGTTTTCGTCGAAAAGAGCGTTCCACTGCACCTCCCACGAAGACATGACGTGTGTGACCAAGTGGCTATGCTTGCAGATAAGCTGGAACATAAGTCCCCGGATAACCTTTGTTGCCGAGTTGCGGGATGACACCTTGTTGTCGCAGAAGAAGTAGATGACAGTCGAATCTTTCTTCGATTCTTCCAGAAGCTGGGACAAAAAAATGGATATCATTGTTTTCCCTTTCGCGGGAGGCCCCGATATCCAGAGCAGACTCGATCCAGATTGAGGATGCTGCCATTCTTGGTATTCTTTCGTTGTCGTCACCCATTCGCATGTGCCCGTCGTCCTTTGGCCTTTAGCGGTGATGAGCCCATCTCGATCGGCAAGGGGGTCGGTAACAAAAAGGCCCTGGAGACATTTCTCCTCGTTACTGCCAGGTTGTACAGCGTTTTCGATCCGGTCTAGCTTGGCGTTGAACGCTTGGAAGTATCCGTGATTCTGGGTTCTGTGAGGTGGTCAGCTCCGCTAAGGTTATGATAATTGGAAGGGGGAGGGGGGAAGGGAGGAAAATCGCGTCGCAAAGGATTGGATGACGACTGTAAATACTCACTGGCCCTTGTGCTGTAACTGCAACGATAGTGTAGCCTTTAGCTCTCCCAGTCTCTGAAATGACTCGCGGATTTCAGATTGCTTCGATAACCCTCCAATAGCTTTCCACGTCTTGTGATGAATGGGATCTGTTTCTTTGAAGTTCAGATCACTGAAAATGGAGACGATGTCGTTGATAATAGCCTTGCAGCTGATGATAGTTGTCTCAAAGCACTCTGAACTATCGCGCCGAGAATTCTGGATCTGGGTTGTAGCAAAATTCTTGATGTCTTCGACGATTGTTCGCAGAGCCTCGAGGTCTTGCAGCCCTTTCTCGACTTCTTTAGGAGTATCCTTGATCTTGTCGCAGAGAGCTTTGGTTAATTTGACGAGTGTTATGCTTTGTTCAAGGAACTGGCCGGCGGCCGCAACGAGTCCGACTGCCTCGGCCATCTGTTGTCGTGAGATCGACTCGGTTGAGGGAAAAAAAGAGAACAAAGATTGACAAGGGCGGGGTTTTTAAAAAAGAAAAGAAAAGTGCAAGTCTTCAAAAGCTGTCTGCCTTGGCGCCTTTGGTGCCAACCTTGGGGGCGCAGCTCATGCAAGGCGTCAGGTGAGGGCGGTTGGTCGTCGAATGAGAGCAGGCAACGTCTTCCCAACAGTTTCACTGCTACCACACTACTCGTTGGCCCCCAAACACAGAATGGTGTCTCCAATTCGTCGGCCGTCAGCCAGTGTCCGGTATATGCTCTGGGAACCCCCATAATTGCTAATTTCTCGTTTTCCTCGGTTATCTGTGCCGCTCGCGACAGAAGACCCTGAACGTAGCAGCAAAGACGCAGCCCTTCGGCAGTGCCTATTATACTTCTGGATTCTACGACAGGTTGCGACGACGAAGAAGAATTTTCGTGTCTCAGCCGATCATTGTATCAGAAGACTTGAGCGCAATTGACCGGTAGAAACAACATTTGAGGTGATCGGCGCAACGTCTCTGAGCAGAGCTGGTCTACCTTAGTTTTAAGAGCTTTATTACCTAGATAATAGATCCCTTCCATATAAGCTAATCCTCATATCTATCCGAAGCCTTATACAAACCGTTAATCCTTTACCTAACCTTGAGCCCTATCTATGGCCCAGTTCCCTCTCCCTGACCCAGATCTTTATCCCTCATCTCATCTAAACTTGATGTGGGCTATTTATTGTCTCAGACGGTAATCCCTGTGGTGAGAGAAAGTAAATCATGCATCACAGAAGTAGCACTCAGATTAGAAGTGCAGAAAAGCAAAGAAACAATCTATTAACTATACGTAGAATGTGCTAAAACTAAAACTTTCTAACTCGTCGGACAAGCCTTTGCGCTTTTTGACGTTACAGTGGCCCAGCTGGTAAACTGAGCAGTCACCTTGTCTGTCGTTGTTTTGGTTACCGTAGGACTCTCCGTCACAGTGCTTGATGGCTTCAAAGACGTTGTAACGGTATTCCAGCTGGTAATGGTGGATGTGGGAAGCGTGACAGTCTCAACCGAAGTCTGGACAGTGACCTTGGTCACAGTGACAGTGCTTTGATCCAGGATCGACGTGATCTTTCGAGTTGTCGTTGCAACCGACGTGATGGTGGTGCCAGGGATAGTGATGGTGGACTTGATGACCGTGGTAGTAGTTTTCGGCGATGTTAGGACAACTGTAGACGGCTTCAAGGTGGTGGTCTTGCCAGTGGCCTTTGTCGAGATCACCGTCGTCGTCACAGTATTTCCGGGAACCGTCGTGGTCTGGTATTTCGTAGTTCCCGAAACAACCACAACCGTGGACGTGGAAGCCTTGAGGGTGCTGGCTTTGCCCGTAGTCTTGGTCGTGATAAGCTCTGTTGTCAACGTAGAACCTGGAAGAGTGAATGTAGAGGTCTTCACTATTGTGGTGAACACTGACGACACGGTGACGGTCGTCGTCTCCAGGTCAAGTGCGCGAGCTTCTAGATCCCGAGCGACGAGCAGGTTGTTGCCAGATAAGGTTGGTAAAGGTCCAAACTCAGCCCTTCTCTTCACTGTGTTGCTAGGAATGCATGACAGTGTAGTTGTCTTCTTTGTTGTCTTGGTTGATGTAGTGTACTGCGTAATATACGAAGTCACTGCCTTGGCTGTGGTAGTCGTGGCGTCATCAGAACCCTTGGTCACAGTTGAGGTGCTTTTCAAGGTCACGGCCTTGGGACTAGACGTTGTAGTCTTGTAGACTGTGCTGCTTTGAATCGTGGAGTATGTCGTTGGCTTGGGCGTGCTCGTAACGTACGATGTCGCGGTAGATGTTACCTTCACGGTTGAATCCTTTCCGGTAGTCACGATAGATGAAACTGACGTGGCCCATACTGTCGTCCACTCGGTCTCGGTCTCCGGATCAGGGGAGATTGTGGTTCCGACATCAATAAACTCGGTAGATTTCTCGGTGATGGTTGTGTCCTGTTCCGTAACCGTATTGAGAAGGGTTGTCGAGCTCTTCAATGTGCTTGTGACAGTGGAAGGGGCTGGAGTGATTGTCGTGCCAATATCAAGAATGGATGTGCTCTTAATGGTAGTAGTCTCGTCTGGAGCAGTAAGAGTAGTGAACAAAGTCTCCTTCAAAGTAGACACTTTGGTAGTAAAGACCGTAGTGCTGGTTGTTGTAGTACTAGTGATTGAAGACGTGGTCGAGGTACTGGAAATAGTAGATGAAGTAACGCTGGAAGTGGCGTCGATGGCAGAGGCAACGAATGGCGTAGCATAGACAAAGGTGGTGTTGATCCAAGCTGTACTGGCGAAGAATGAATCGAGTTGGAATTGAGCGGCATCGGCATCGGTGAGTTGAGTTGCAAACGAAGCTCGCCCTGAGGTCGAGGCACCGGGGCCCGTGTTTCCAAGTTCTCCGAAGATGACACCGCTGGTTCTAGGATCCGACGAGCTCCAGTCTTCCCAGCCAGCAGCCTCAATGAGAGATCCAAGATAACTCTCAATGTAAGCCACACGTGCGTATGCGTTCCATGGTCGACCCAAGGACACCTTGGAGTACGACGCCCCATCGGCTGCTGTGATGGTACACTGATCGAAGACAAACCCGGCGGCGGTAGTGTCCGTAGCACGCTTGCTGGCTGTGAGAGAAACACCATCCCGATTTGTGGCAATGGTCGAGTTGAGGAAGTATCCAGCACCAGAACCCCAGATCATGTCAATGTTACCCTCGATGTACGAGTTGGAGGCAAAAAGGTAGCCGTTGATCAACAGCGCGTCTTGATTTCCGTACACCTGGCAGCCATACAAGCCTGCATACTTACTGCTCTTGACACCAAATCCGAGCGAGGCATAACTGGTAACGATTAGCTTCTGCTGCAAAGAGCTACATTTATGATGTTTGCTTACTCTTCGGTTGTGCCGAATGTGTTGGCAAAGTTGATGTTGACTGCCTGCAGGTAGGTTCCGCCAGCATAAACCGTGGCCGAATCCGAGTTGGAAGCGTCCGATTGTGTGTCAACACCGTCGTTGTAGGTGATCGTAACCTGGTTCTGGGAATAATCTTGAGGAGAGGTCGAGTATCCAAGGAGCATGGTAGTGCCAGATTTGCTCAAGACAAGCTGCTCGTTGTACGTGCCGGGATAAATGAAGATAACACCGGTGGTCTTGCTCGACGTAGGCAGAGCGTCAAGAGCCGCCTGGATAGTCTCGTACGTTGTTTGCCCCTCAATCGTATCTTTAGAGACAATGAGAGCTCCAGCTGGAGGCGTCGTTCCATCATACTCAACTGGCGTAGTCACAGGGGTTGTGGTGCTCGGTACAGGAGTCTGGATAGAGTCCCAATAGGTCATGTCAATCCAGTCAGTGCTGTCCATGACGGAGTCTAGAGGGTATGTATCGCTACTGAGAAGCGTAGCATAGCCAAAGCCCTCTCTTGCAGCAGAGTTGTTGCCCCAGTTTCCTGGACCGTCATTATTGTATTCCGCGAAAGTGATGGCACCAGTCCGAGGATCAGTAGTAGACCAAACCTTCCAGCCTGCCGGTTGAATAATGTCATCCAGATAACTGTTCTTGACCACCACAACGGCATACTGAGAGTATGGGCGACCAAGATAGACTGCGCCGGTCAGATCAACAGTTGCGGCCGAAGCGGCGGTGAAAAGACACTGGTCAAAGATGTATCCGCCAATGGCTGAAGAGGAAGCACGGCTTTGGGCCGTGATGGCGGAGGACTTGCGCTTGGCTCCGATTGTGCAGCCCTTGAAGTAGGACTTTGAGTAGCCCCAGATGAAGTCAATAGCACCCTCAATGTAGCAGCTCTCGTAGTACTGGTAACCAGTTGTAGCCCCAGTAAGCAGAGTATCTTGCCATCCAATGAATTGACACCCGTAGAAGCCAATCTTGTTTCCGTATATGCTTGCAGCCAAAGTCACATAACTGGACTGAGAACCGTCAAGGTTGGCAGAGTTGATGATGTTGATGTTGTACATGGCGATCTTCGTGCTGGCGGTCTGGATCGTGGCTGTCTCTGCATCGCTGTGGCCAGTTGGGAGTGGGCTGACGGACAAACCGCGAGACTGTGTGATAATGACTTGATTTGTGGTGTATGTCGCGCCTGGATCACTCTCCGTGTATCCAATAATCATGACTGGGCCACTACGGTTGATAGTCGGGACCTGTTCCTCGTACGTGCCTGGGTACATGAAAATGATCTGCGTGGTGGAATCCGAAGGCAAGCTGGCAAGGGCGTCAGTGAGGCTGCTGTACGAGCCATCAATGCTGCCGTCGACCGAGACAAGCACGGCACCAGATGGAGGAGTAGTTCCACTGGTTGGATGCTCCCACTCAGTGTCAGTGGTAGTTGGTGTCGCGCTATCCCCAAACGTGGCAACGCTGTAGCTAGGAATGGCGTTGTATGCAGTCGTATCCAACCAAGCTGTGCTTCCGATGAAGCTCGAGAGTGAGTATGCCGCAGCTCCGGCCGCGTCAAGCTCCGTGGCAAACGACGCTCTGGACGAGGTCCAGTTTCCTGGACCGACGTTTTTGTACTCACCGAAGAGGACGTTCTACCAGAGTTAGTCGTGAAAGAATGAGCGATGACACGATAAGAACTTACAGATGTACGTGTGTCGCTGGATGACCAAGTGTTCCATCCCGCCGCAGCGATATGCTGGTCCAGGTAAGAGTTCAAGTAGACAACAATGGCGTATTGGGACCATGGTCGGCCAAGGTATGTCGTGCCAAAGGTGCTGCCGTAGCTTTCCGTATATGTGACGATTGAGCTGTCGATGACAAAACCACCAGTAGAAGACGAGCTGGGCCGGTTCTGTGCAGTGATGGATGCACCGGCGGTATTTGATGCGATATAACACTGGTGGAAGTAGGCTGTACTATAGCCCCAGATGAAATCAACGCTTCCCTCGATGTAAGAATTGCTGAACACTTGGGTACCCTGGTTGGCCAAAAGGGTGTCTTGGAATCCCTTGAAAGCACAGCCATAAGCAGCCATCTGGGTACCATAAAAGTCGGCCGCTAAAGCAGCATAGTTGGAGGTTTGGGGGTAGCTGTTGGTGAAGTTGATGTTATACAAGGCTAGCCCGTCCCCGTTTGTGTTCTTCCAGTTGATCACAGGAGTCTCTTCATCCTGTCCCGCAGACGTGGAAACGCCATCGCTGAACTTGATCTCGACAGTATTCTCTGTGAAGTCGTTGGAGTATGTGGTTTCTCCTCTCAAGGTCACCTTTCCACGTCGAGTCAAAGACAGTTGTTCCTCGTACACACCAGCTAGGATGTAGATGGTGTAGTCTTCGCCATCGGCCGGAAGCGCAGCAATCGCCGAGCTTACTGAGCCATACTGAGACCCCGTTGGAGTTGGCGCAATAGTGAAGGTGGTGGCTGTTACGCTTGCTGATGCCGAGGATGTAGATGACGCAGTAGTCGTTGACGCAGTAGTTGTTGTGCTTGTGTAGACCGAGTCTGGCCAGCCGGAGAAAGGAGCAATGGCTGCGGTATCGAGCCAGCTAATATCGCCTAGAACGTTGGCTGCAGTGTAGGCCGAGCTATCGCTGAGGATCTGAGCGCTGGTCGAACGACCGCTCGTAGCGGATCCCGGGCCTGTGTTGTTGGCTTCTACGAAGGTACCGGTAAAAGTCGACGGAGTGTTGATGAGCCATCCCGCAGACGCGATGTGAGCATCCAGATAGGAGTTGACGAACATGACATTCGCATTGGTCGAGTAGTCTCGTCCAAGGTATGTGCTACCCTGAGGAACCGAGCTGCTTGAAGGGACAATGGCACACAGGTCAAAGACGAACTTTGAACTGCCATAGGAGCTCTGGTACTTTTGGGCCGCGATGGCTTGGCCCGTAGTGGTTCCGTCAGAAACAATAATCGAGTTGTGAATGTATCCTGCGCCTTGTCCCCACACGAAGTCAGTGGTGCCCTCAATGCGACAGCCACTGAAGTAGATGTTTCCGTAGTCGAGGTATAACGTTCCCTGGGACGAGACAATGTTGCAACCGTAGAAAGCAACCTTCTGCCCCTTGGCGTAGACAGCCAGAGCGACATAACCAGTCTGTGCGGCGTAGTTGTTGACGAAGTTGATGTTGTAAAAGGACATCAACTTGGTCTCGTACTTGTTCGCACTGAAAGTAGCTGTCGTGCTAGAACTTCCAGCACTGGAAAGTCTACCACTTGGGTTTTGGATCGTGACCAAGTTGTTCGATGCCGAACTGTCATCAAGTGTCTCGCCCCTCATAATGACGGCGCCAGCTCGGGTGATCGATGGCTGCTCCGTGTAAGTGCCAGCCAGGACGTAAATGTACTGAGTGGTTGAGTCGGCCGGGAGAGCCGCAATCGCAGCACTGATGCTCTGATACTGTGCGCATGCATTGCCAGATGGGCCGACAATGAGCGCAGCGCTTGGCATAGACGATGGTAGGCAACCTATGGTCGCGGATGCGCTGGGTGTTGTGCTAACGACGGCGCTGGTTGAGAAGTCTGAAGTTGTGGTGCTGGACAGTGTCGTTGCAGAGGATTGTGACAGAGTTGTGGACTGTGTCGATGAGCCACTGGACGTATATGAGGACGTCGAAGTTTGCGATGAGACAGTAGTTGTTGACGAGGAGTCGTTCTCAGTATTGCTCGCCTCAATGTCACACAACACTGTCGCGTCGATCCAGTCCACGTCTGAAACAGACACAGAAGGATAGACTGTGGTGAAGAACTTGTCGATGCTGTATGGCGCCAAGTCGGCTGAATTGGTGACCAATGTCTCATGACCACGCGAAGCCGCATTCTGAGCATAGCTGCCCGGCCCGCTCGTTCCATATTCAAGATACTGAGTGTTCGGGCCCTGAGTCACGCTGTCAAGGTAAACACCAGAGGCCGCAATGAAAGACGGCAAGTAAGTGCTTCGGTAGAGGGCGACAGAGCCGGCGCCATTGGCTGCAGCGAGATACACATTCTTGTTGGACGTTCCTGATTTCTGGATGACTTCGCAGTTGTCGAAGACAGTCGTGGAGTTGTACAGTATGCTGTTCACCGTGTAGCCCTTTGTATAGACCATGAGCGCATTGTTGTTGGTGACGGTGATTGTGGATCCAAACACATATAAAGACGAATAACTCGAAAAGGGCTTGTCGTAGGCTTCGATATACGAGTTTGCGATGAGACCAGAGGCCAAGGAACCAGTAAAGCCGACAGAGCCAGCAGCAACGAAACTGCAGCTGTAAAAGGCATTCTTTGAGCCCTGCAGGGATACAACTCCTAAGCTGGAGCTCGAAGCCGCGTTGACAAAGTTGATGTTTCGCCAAACAATCCCACTCGCCTTTGCCGGAATAGTCAGGGGCCGTAAGGCTGCATCGTTGGTTGTAATCGTGACGAGGTTATTGCTCCAGGAACTTCCGGTATCTCGCTTCGTGCTACTCGTGGAGTTCTGGCCTATGATTGTCACAGCGGCTGTCGCCTGGACCGAGATGGCCTCAGTGAAGGTGCCGGCGAGGACGGAAACAGTCGGGATCGCATTTGCTTGGGCATAGGCAATGGCGGACCCGATGGCAGTGTAGTCACCGGTACCATCGGAGGCAACGGTAACCGCTGGTCAATGGTGAGCATGACTGACTCCTCAAATGCAGGCAAGCACAAAATGTTTTCAAAGCAAGAGATGGGAACGAGATGCATGTCATACCTGTTTGGGCCAAAGCCGCCAAGCCGTGGAAGCTGAGCACCAGCCACGGGAGAGTTTGGCTTATGCCGATCATTATGATATTTGCCGTGAAGGATCAGTCTTGGCTCACGATGGGATCCAAAGGGGGGTCGCCAAAGGATATACAAGCTTCCCTGCCGAGGCGATGGGCTACATGACTGTCAACAATCGGACAGTCCCGGTCTGCCAAGACAATAAATTGTATGGCTTTCTGCAAAGACGGTCCTCTAGAAAGGTCCAGACAACCCAGGCCCTTCCAGCTCGCACCAGCTGCTCTGTACACGGAAAGCTGGCTCAGTGTCTCTACCACGGGCTCACCCAGTGGCATTAGCCTTCGCGGATGTCATTACCGCTTTAGACGAGCGGCCTCTCGCCTGACATCCGAGGCCGGCCCGCCGACTTGTTAGAGGCACCGCGCCGACCAGACTATATCTCAGCTGAAGTCGACAGAACGGCACTTCCAGATTGTAGTTGGCTACAGCTGTCTCGGCGCCACCCGAGCGGGTACCTCGTCCAGCTTCGCCGGCCAACGGTCTCGGAGCCGTTACTTCATTCAGCCTGACAAGCTCTGTTTCACGAGTGACCACTGGTGCCATGTGGCGCTACCGTTGGCACTGCCTTACCAGTAACCTGGATCAGGGCGCGTGCTCCGGCCCGCACCTGAACGTCTGCCAGCCGCCGCCACTCTCGCATCACAGTGACAGCAAGCTCGACCGTTGTTCTCAATAATGTGAGACACGGGCGCTGTCTGATTGGTGGACTTTTTCCTGGATATTTCTCCTAACCTCGTCCTAATCTGGACGCCCTGAGCTATTGCTATCTTGCACGGTCCAAGACGCATCCCCTGTGCTTTGCTTCAGCTGCCATTCTTTCGCTCCAGGAGGCACGAATGAAAGAATACCGATGACAGCACTTCCTCCGTGGAGTTTACCCTCAAGTCCAGTGATCCAGATCTCTGAAGTCCATGGTTTTTTTTCGTCTCTAGTCTCGGCCGGTTCCAGACTGAACACTCTCCACAATTACGAAGAACGGCCTGGCCTTTCCGATGAACCTTTCCAGACCAATGGCATGAGAATCGTTTCCCACTTTTATTTCAGGGTCTTTCAATAGTTCAATGTTCGGCCCGGCTTCCTCGGGAAAGGCGCATTTTCTTTCCAACGGTTTGCGCTCGTCATGAAATTTCTTCTTCAGCCTTAACTCATCTCATGTCTCATCCTTATTATGTGGGCACCACGAGTTATGTCATGAGTCGTGGTTGTCTCGGTCTCGCTCTTGATTGATGCCGAGGTGAAGAGAGTGGTTGTGCGATTGTTAGGTTAGCTGTCTTCGGCGATTTGACGGATAGAAGAATTTAGAGTGATGTAAAGGGAAGTAGTCTGGGGTAAGATTACTTAAACTTAATAATACTCGTTGCAGAAAGTGGCCTGTGGGTTGATATGTTTAGCCTATTGTCCCTAACTGTGTAGGGACAGCGAGACCGTTGCGAATTCCTTTGGCCGTAACTACAATGACAGCTCACTCCTCTTCAACCAGCGACTTTGTTCAAAATATATGAGGCATACTGTATACCTTTTATAAGACCGAAGTGATAAGAACACCTCTCAGAGGGTAGATAAGCCGCTGGATAAGATAGCTAGCTTATACTACCCTATTGCTAATTTAACTTCCAAGCATAATCATCTTTCAACTCTGAGTTATCATGAAAGAAGAGAAGAAATCATTGACGGCGTCATATGCATCAAGACTCTCGATGCAAGACACATACTGGTCCGGGCGAACAACGACAATGCATCCCTCATCACGGCCGATCCCAAACGTTTCATACAGCTTGCCATGGCCTTCGTGGTAGGACTGATCGTCAACAAAAATCTTATTGTAGTCCCAACCTTCGACTTCATCATACGGTCGAAGCACCTCGGGAAAGTCGAAAACGTCAACATCTTGCCGCTTTGCCGCGTGAACGGTGAGCACTTCAAAGACGGAATCATAGCGGGCTGCGCTCGGGGTGAAACGTTTGAGAAACGAGTCTTTGCCCGCCATCTTCTCGCAGAGGCTGGACAGCCTACCCTTCTGCGGTGTCTTGCTGATGTCTCCGGCAAAGATGATGACTCGCCAAGTACCGTTGCTCCGGAGCAACTCCTGGAGGTGCCAGGGCCGAGCATCGGATTGGTTCAAGACTTTGACGCTGGGTATCCGCATGCCAATTTTGATGCCCGAGGCTAAGTTTTGGGATGTTGAAACGACTTCCGCACTAGAGCTCGACTGGCCCTCGATCTTCTTGGACTTGGAAACGATCAAGCTCTGGTCATAGTCCACCGCTAGTAGAGTTGAATTAACTTCATGTGACAGGAGTTGGGAGCAAAGTAACATACCAATTCCGCTGGCAAATAAATTTCCCTTTTCAAAGGCCTCCCTGAACTCATCCATGCTAACTCCTTCTTCATCCATCACGTCCTTTGCTGGACGTCCAGAAAAGAGTCGAGAGAACTTGTGGTCAAAGTCAATCAAGGCTTGAGCAATCGCTTTTCGCTCGGACTGGTATGTTGCTAGAATTGACCGCTGTGAAATGCCCTTCACAACATTGGCCACCTTCCAGCCAAGATTGTAAGCTGGAAAAAGTTATTAACTTCTCTGCGGTTAGGGGGGAAGAGGAAACCCCATTTACTCACCATCTTGCATGCTGACATTCATCCCTTGGCCAGCTTTAGGACTAGAATTGAGTAAAGGTATCATTAGTCGCCCAGCTACACGTCAACATCCATTTCCTCATTATGGGCTCACCTATGTGTATGAACAGCATCACCTGCAAGGAAGACCCGATCATGAGCCGAAAAGTTTGTGCCAACACGTTGACCAATCTGATAGGCTGTCCACCAGTCCAACTTCCGATATGAAAGTTTGTAAGGGGCGATGATGCGCTGAGCCGCCTCCAGGATAACGTCTGGTGTGATCCAGGAGCGGTCGGTACGCGAATCCTGATCACCAATCTTGGCCGTCGTTGTCAGCTGGATGTACAAGCGGACGAGCTTGTTCTCTCGAGGAATGACCATGACACTGCCAGAGCTGGCTGAGTGAATCGCACACCGAGATCGAATATCTGGGAAGTCGGTAATGGGAACAATGTCGAGCACTCCCCAGATGTAATCGGTTGACTCGCCCTCCAGCGCAAAGCCAAGCTCCTTGCGCACCCAAGAGTGCGCCCCGTCAGCCCCGAGCATGTACTTTGCCTTGACAACCTCGGTAGTGTTGACCTTGTGATTAAGGTCTGCGGCTCTCAACATGTCTTCAGTATCATCAGGCGCCAGATTGCTACGGAATAGTCCATCTTGAACGCTGCTACCGTTGGGGGATGTTGAAGTTTGCTTGGGTGTGGCTTCTTCTTCGGACAGATGCCGCAAGTGGACGGTGATAGGATAGGCTTCAGAGACCTCGACAATGCTCTCGTCAATCTCTAGCTTAGTGGGCATCACACCACGCTCGACAGCCACTTTCCCGTTGCTGAACTCCTTCATTGCATCCAGAAAGAAGCGTTCGATGCGGCCCTGATGAAGGACAACCTGCTGAAAGCGGCTGATGCCGGGGATCGTGTCCGGGATGCGCGAGGAGCGGCGAATCACCCCATTCTCATCTGGATTCCAGAGGCAGATCTCTAGCATATGGTTTGATTCAATCCACGCTCTATGCCCGAAGCCAAATGAGTCGAAGATCTCCAGCGTCCGACACTGTAAGCCATCCGCCTGGCCATTGAAGATCTTGAGATGACACGTGAGCCAAGGGAACTTGCAGAGCAAATTTAGCGGAGGATATGAGTCTTTACCTTGGTCCCCCTCTTGTCTACAATACGGGTCTTGATGCCGCACTTTGCCAACCAGGTTGCCATCATCAGCCCAGCCGGGCCGGCTCCCACGATGAGAACGTCAACATGGTCTTCTTTTGGCTCCATCGCGTTCGATGAGAAGGGTTGGGGAAGAAACTCAGGTTGGTATGGATGGTTTCGTACGCCTCAGCTCCGTAGCAGATGAAGTTGAGTTGAGATGCGGGAATGCTGCGTGCTGATAAATACTTCGTCAGCATCAATGCCGACTAGATGCCAGGCCATTGGTTCTGCCCGGATGTCTCAAGCTGCCGATCGCTAAATCAGTAAGAGAAGAAGGGATGCTTCGGAAGCTGGGCTTGGCTTCTTTGCGGGGTAGTGGTTTATGGGGTTCAATGGAATGCTAAGGGCGATCCAGGTCCAGCAGAAATAGGGCCTCAACCTGGGGTTGCCAGTGGGCCGATACTCCCTGCTCTGCTGTCGGACTTGGGCCGGCCGGGACTAATACCATCGGCTTTTGGTCTCCCTGCGCAGCCGGCTGGCCTTCGGATGTAGGGGCCTTTCGGAGAAGTTCTGGAAAGCGAGGACTGTGATTTGGTGGTATTGACAACCAAAACCGAGGCCTTGAACACTGAGTGACCTCGAATCTCAAAAGATGTGGTATCTGAACGGAATTTTGGCCCTTTCAAGAGCTCACTGACAGAGTAAAAAACAGAACGCGCTTGAGACACATTATCCATCACGAAGCCCAATAAAGACAGATACCGATTTAATTTCAGAGCTGCCGGCCTTGTTCATGCAATACCATCCTGTCATAATGGAGCGAGTCTTATTTTATGCAGTTGTCTTTACTTACTTTACTTGTTAAGTTTCATAATGTCTCGTTGGTATGGATAATGCTCTCAGTGATAATGTAGACACAAGTTGGTGTACATTTGGCCTTTAAGTTTTACATTTCCACAGGTATCAGGCTGCTCTTATTTGACATAGCTCATGAAAGTACCTCATACTTTAGATTGCTTTTGTAGCTAGCGTCACGTTGTACTCCAACTCCCACTCCGCCTGCGGATCGCCCTTTCGAGGAACAAAAGTGACAGTCAGGTCATTCTTGACGGCAAAGACGCTGTCATTATCTAGATACTTGGAGTCGGAATCAAATATCTGTGTCGTCACTGATTGGTAGCCGTCTGCGATGACCTGTGACGAGAGTTGGGCTTAATACTGGTCGCTGATCAAATGGTGCGTCGTCGACTGCGGCTTACCATAAAATGTAAGTGTGCGGGCCTGTAGGTATGTCGGTCTAGGAGGTGTAGCAGCTGGCCTGCAGGTCCATCATCGGGAACCTGGGGAAGAAAGAAATTATCAATTTTGATGCCTCCATTGGGTTGAAGTGAGCGAAATAAGACACTTACAGGATAGGGCGTTGGCTTCAGACAGTAGAAGGAGAATCGTCCATGCTCGTCTGTGATGAACTTTCCTCTGAGGTTGAAGTCTCTCTGCTTGTCATCCTGCTGCTCGTACAATCCTAATTGAAGCAGACCATTAGCAACAAGAAGGCAGTCCCAAGGGCAAAACAGAGTTCGTACCGTTTGTCGACGCTTGCCACACATCCACAGAGGCGCCTGGAATCGGTTTTCCAGTGTCTACACTGGTGACTGCGCCATGCAGATAGGCGACGATACCGTCACTGGGGGTATCGAAGGTAATGGTGCTGTTGTTTTCACGGATAGGGGTGTCGGCTCGCCAGAAAGGTCCCAAGATCGCCGACAGCGTTCCTGAATTGCCCTCTTTGGCAGCCGCCCGTTGGGTGATATCGTCAACTAGCCTATACAGTGATTAACCTCGAACTATTCTTGATCTATTCATTGCAACATACGATTCGAGACCGATGACATCGCAGAGCAACTGCCCCTCATTCCGGCGATCGTTGCTCATCCGGCCAGCGCAATTGATCATCTCAACGGCCGCCATCCATTCGTCCACGGTTAGGTTGGCTTCACGAGCAAAGTCATGGATATGCTGCACGAACAACCCCATGACTTCACGGAGGCGCTTGTCAGTCTTAGGACCAAAGGAATTGATGACAGTCTGCGTGAACTCTTGACCCAATCCCTCTTCGGCTGTGGCGGCAGTCGCCTTTGCGACGTGTGTGGTTTCGGTCGTCATCGTGTCCAACCAGAGCTCAGACAATCAGAACAAAGAGATTGAAAACGCAAATACACAACACACCCTGGTGTTGGGGGAGCTCTAAGGATAAGTAGATCCTGTAGAGTGAGATTAGGTTACGAGGGTGAAGGCACGGCGGCTTGTACCTAGGTAGGCGGCAAAAACGCACCCCGGGGGCCTTTTACTTCGGGTTCTTCCCCGCCTGACTCCTCCATCAACCTGGGGATGGTAGCAACGGTGGCAAATGACACTCCCCAGTGCGGGGTGAAGAGAGGAAGATCAAGGGCGCCCATCCTATCACCATCGGAGAGCGTAATCCTCATTAGGAATCATCCGAGTGGTACTCTGCCGATGTACAGGTGTCACATCCGGCGTCTGGGTGAACGATCCGACAGCTCCAGTTGATCGGGTATAGGGTGGTGACTTCGGGTAGCGGCCTCGAGCATCCACCCTGCTGATGATGGCCTTCCCCAAGAGCAGCGCAAAAAAGACGTTGTGAATAACTCGAGAAAGTCTCACACTAGCGGATCGTTTCCCCTTTGTCAGGGATGCACAGGTTGCTGGGGGGGTTTGAGCGACACCGTAATTGGCCTAATGTGAAATTGTGTGTCTGCTATTGCAGCAACTCATAATGTTCATTCATAGGTGTTTATGGGGGAACTTTAACTTTCGCCCTGAGTCACCCCTGGAAAATGTGATAAATCCGATCCCATGTCTGCATATTGAAATGTCTAAATCTATGCCTGTATTCTATAATCTCCGTCGTCTTGGAAATCCCACGTGGGTGCATCCGTCCCATTAGGACGGCTTGCCCGCTTGAACCCTGTTTTGATATTTTCGATCTCGACAACTGGCAGCGCAGCTTGGACCTCGGTCTTGTATGCGGCCGAATACCAAGCATCCAAGTACTTGCTGTTGCTAAATACTTCTGGATACATCTTTCGGAGTTGGCGAAGGGTTGTTCCGGATATCTGATCGACGCTGTTCGCATGCCGAAGGGCGAGGAACTCTTCACCGGCATCTTCTCGCAGCTTCTGCTTCACCTCCTGCGGGAGTTGTCCTACTTTGAAGAGCAATAAGTCGTAGTGCAGAAGTGATGCTTTGCCGTGCCACGACCCTCCTTGTGTTGCCCGATGGTAAAGCCCAATAAGTGCTGTGATAGCACCAATACATCCCGTGCCGTAGTCAGAGATAGGGAATGGCGGAACAACCGGTTCATTGAGGCCCATGAAGCGACCTTGCTCCCATGCAACGCCGCTTACCTATATAAATAGACGGTTAGCATTCAAAGTTACTTGGAAATCAGAAGTGTGGCTATAGAGATTGATAGGAGATGCTTACGCAGTCAGCAATCTGCTGCCACCCAGGCCTGCCAGCCCAGTCGCCTTGATATCCAAAGCAGTTCTCGTTGACATATACAATCCCCTTGTTACGCGTTCTGGCCAGTTGTACCAGCATATCTTTACCATAGCCCAGGCGATCAAGAGCACCTGGGCGGTATCCGTCCACTACAACATCCGCCTCGCTAAGGAGGCGCTCAAATTCTTCCCGGCCCTGTACGCTCTTAAGATCTAGCTCCGCAGCATGCTTTCCCATGTTTCCATCCACTTGGAAGAAGGGAACATCGCTCAGATTTGGGCTTGTGATCTTTAGCACGTCGGCCCCGTACTCTCCAAGGATTCGTGTTATGATGGGCCCAGCAATGATACGACAGAGCTCAAGAACCTTAATACCAGAGAGTAGAGAACGAGGTGAAGATGCGTCCGGGGAGATTGGGATTCTTGGCGTGTCCTGTTCTAGATTCTCGACTGACCAGGGTGGGAGATTGATATTTGATTTCCCCTATGAGCGAGAGATTCAGCAGTTAGCAGGATGTTTGAGGTGACCGCTTGGGGCTCTAGTGAGTTTAGAGGGAAAGGCCGCCCCAAAAGAAATTGAAAAATCCTTACGTGTGGTGTTTGAAGAAACTCATCATGTTTCAGCGCGGGCACACCGGCCTGTGCATGTTTGGCATTTAGAGCCTCTAGCTCTTCAATGGAGAACCGTTGCACAGCTGGTTCAATGGTATCCACGATTTGCTCGTGCGTTTCCAAGTCGGGCCTGAATTCATTGAGACCTATCATGCGAAGGGTGGTGGAGGCCTCAAGAGAGCCGTGAATGTGGTAATATTTTCCGGGATTCTTCGTCTCGTACAAGTTCGCTGACATGCGCCTGTACTGGTTTGACTGTGCCTGGAGCAGATCCGTGTCTGGCCATGGTCAATATCTTCTGGCTATCGCTGGTGACAAGGTAACCTGAGCTCACTCACCCTTCAGAAGCTTCTTGACTTCGGGATCAAGTTTCCCAAGCCCGCCCACCGTGGCCACATAAGCCTGACAAAGGAACACCGTGGTCTTCTCCAGGTTTACGGTAATGGATCGTTTCTGAGGCTCGTGATCGGCATCCGCCAGCGCACAAGCGACGAGCGCTTCGACCGCTTTGAGGGCGGCTGCGGTCTCGGTTTCTTTAAACGGGATAGGAAAATATGGGAGATCCCGGGCACCCTTGAATGACACCTGGCTTGCAAGGTTCCGGGCGGCCGGTGGCAATGATATTGCGTCGAACTGTTGCAACAGCCAAGTCAATATGATGTTTGATTCCCTCACCGAGGAGTACTGGTCTTGAGTTGAGACACCCATGATTGTCGGCTTCCTTTCTCTCTCGTGGCCTTTCTCAGATTATATAGGCCTTGTTTACGATGTACTTTGGCGAATAGGGTCGGAATTTTCGCTTCATCTAGATTTTTCGTAGAGGACGAGGGATGCGATAAAAGTCATCCGTCAAGGGCCCCTTGCTCTCCATAGCGGATTGTCGGATAGATTTTAGTGAAGCGGATGAGGGTGGAGGCAGCTGGCCCGTATCCGACGGCCTATTGCCGACGGAATGACTTGGCCATCTACATCCTCGCTCACACGCTTTTCTCTGTCTATTGCGAAGTGGTGACATAATTATTTATTTATTTATTTTATTCAAGATGCCGTTCCTCCAACTTCAGGATAGATCGCTCTTCTTTGTTCGCGTCGCAGCCGATGCCAGGAATGAACAGACCGTGTCACGACCGACGTTTCTTTTCCTCCATGGCTTGGGATCCTCCCATGTCTTCTTCTGGCATGTAATGTCGCTGCTCTCAACTGCGGGTTATGATTCTGTGGCATTCGATATGAGCGGTCAGTTTTTGTTCTGACTTCGATTGTCTCAAATTGTACGCCGCCTGCTAACCCTCGGTTATTAGGAAGTGGATTATCGGATGTAGCTCGAGTCCACCAAGAGCCCAGCATCAACACCATATGTCAAGATGCAGTTGCAATTCTTCGCCATGTGGAGCTCCCACTTGAACAGGTCATTGTGGTTGGCCATTCGATGGGAGGCATCGTGGTTTCTAGACTCTGCTCGGAGAACAAGCTGAAGGCAGCTGTCCTGATCGGACCTGTACTTCCCAAGCCCGCAATGGCTGATATCTTTGTTCAGCGAATTAAAGCAGTCAGGAATGGTATGCTCTAAGTTCTTATAGTGGCTACCCCGAAGTCTTCTAATACTTGCGTCGTGTGTAAAGGCGGCATGGAAGTTATGGCCAACTCGATTCCTGATGCGGCAACGGGCACAGCGGCCTCACCAACGCATAAAGCATTTATACGGGGATTGCTTCTAGCCCAAAATGTGGAAGGATACACACACTTATGCCAGACTATTGCTGAGGCGGTACGTCCGGTCTATTCAGAAGCAGACTGTCCTCTCGCCATCGTTGCAGGCGTAGAGGACAAGACGAGCCCTTTGGCAGACTCGGAGATAATATTATTAGAGTAAGCGCCAAGTATTTGGATATCTTGTTCAATTGGTCTTCAACTAATAATACCTTACAGATGGGGATCACCTGAGGAGACCAAAACATTGCACAAGCTGGACGGCGTGGGCCATTGGCATTGTATCGAAGCGCCGGAGCAAGTAGCTTCCTGCGTGTTGAAACTTGTCCAGAGGCTATAGAGTTGGTTTGAGAAGCTCGAGGCTTCGGAAATCCTAGGTCATGTCTTCAACTTCCACCCTCCTTTTATGACATTTGTGGCAAACTGGCACAGGTATCTGTTACTGCCTGAGACCCTATATGGTAGACAATCTTTGGAAAGATGTATAAATGAACTAGAGTATGGCTAGACAGGGATCCGCATAATGCATAACAGGTAAGATTCTGTAGGTATCACCGTTCATTTATGAACCTATTGCAATCAAGTTGCACATCCTTTATGAACCCAACCCCTTCTTGAAATGAAGTTGACTATATCAGCGAGCGTTCATGTTCCGAAGTCCCGGGAATCAGTTGAAGAGTGGTGGCTCCTCTCACAATCATTTATACATTCCATGTTTACGCTAAATGTCAGCTGAAATTCCCGAAATCCATCGCAGCGGCGTCGACTGTCGAGAATAATGGCATGTTATTGCCAAATGAATCAAACATGAGCGTCATAGGGGACAGAAACATGTCATGGGTCAAAGTTCCCAGATCAGGTAACGGCTCCAGTCCATCATCCTCTTGGTTGATCTGTTCGCAGGGCGCTGGTGCCCCGGAACTTACAGGCGTCTGAGGACCAGTGGCCGAGGTCTGCTGAGTTCTAACCTGAGCTGTGACATCAACCCAAGGTAGTTGATCTTTGCCTCGCCCCGATAGGCATGCTGCATCTCTGGTAAATAGATCGTTCGATTGAGATCTCGTATGGACTGTGCCAAACAATCCGCCAACGAGTAGGCTTTGTCGAGTCATTTTCTGACGCGTCCTCTCCTGAACGTATTGCAAACAAACATCCTGAAGATTCTCAATGATAGCCGCGTTCCTCTTTGCAACCGCGTCGTGGGCTCCAAAGAAGGACAGAACCCTTTGGGCGGACTGGAGGCTCTTCTCAAGAGGAAATGTGCAGTCAAAGTCTCCCAGCTGCGCCAGGCCAACCACCAGTGCTGCGACAAATGTCGAATTAACTACAAAAGGCAACCTCTTAGGCACTTGATCTGTCGATATTAGGTCGCTTAGTAACTCCACCGTCCGAACAGCCGAGTCTACACACGCATGTGAGAGTATCTGGTCAGAAGGAGTTGATGAGCCTGTCTCGTTAGACGTCGAACGGCCGAGCGCCGTAGTCCGAGACATTTTCTTAGCAACCGTTTCGATTAAGAATGGCCGAGAGAGGAGCATGATAGTCCAGTAATAAGCCTCCTTCAAGTGGCAGAGACCTACGTTGGGCGTCCTCTGCCCCCCGTCGCTGTCGATGAACTCGCCTGAAGGTATATCATCCACTTCCAGCCCCTCGGAGTATCTAGTTGTCCAACTTCGGTGACGCTCCGTAATGCGTTCTATGACTTCTGAAGATACCGTCCTTCTCGAGTACACCTGAGTCAGGATAGACTCAAAGATAGCACAGAGATCGTTGGTTGCTGAGTAGTTGGAGGTTGATGTCGTGTCCCTCGTCTCGGTTGTGGATGGCGGTCGTCCGAGCGATGCGCTCAGAAATAGGTCTAGGACACGCAGAACCTTCCACAGCCGTTCTCGAGCGGCACACTCGGGCTCCTTATAGAATGAGTTGATTTCGGTCCGATGGATGCCCAAAGCGTAAGCGGCTCGGGTTGCAATGCCCAGGCACATGAAAGCAGCATTTCTTCGCGCATCCACCAGGAGATACATGGTCATCAGCATGCCGGCCCGTATGGTGAGCAGGCTCGGTGCTCCCATCATTGCCGTCAGAGTCACGAATCGTCCATAATTGAAATATCTCGCGGCGATTCCGTCTCGATCTTCTGGGCAGGCCTGAGCACCGACTGCAAGGATCAGAAAGAAAATGGCATCTCCGTGCTCAGGCCTCGACTCTGGCCGTTGTTGGACTTTCTGCAACCAATCTTCCATGTCCTTGCGCAATTCGACAGCGTTGAATATGTTAAGAACACAGTTTGTTGCCAGGAGATACCAATGCAACAAGTAGCGGACCTCTTCGGGATCAGGTATTGATGGCGGGTGTCTCATCGCCTCTTCCATCCAATCCGTCTCTTCAGCGGGCGTCGCTTCGATCATCAGATGTCGTAACGGATCACCGGAAAATGGCGATGCCCAGGGGGAATCATGGACCAAGCCACGAATGACCTGGAGAAACGACAGGTTGGCCGCGTCGCCGATAAACATCAGCTCATCTGGGCCAGCCTTGATGAGCCGGGATACTTGTGGGACTGGGGTCTGTCCGGAACAGTCATAGAAGAGAGGTGAAGGCGAAGGGATTTGCTCTTGTCCACCATGAGCGACCTTGTTCAGTCCGTCAAGCAAGACAACATTGGGACCTGAGCCAAACTCGATGGGATGTGCTTCCCCAGGGCTAGACATGGGAGACCGGTGCTGCCGAGGACAAGCCAATGGCCGAGGAGAGGTTGAGAATTCGCAATCTACCCCGACGTTTCGCCTGATGCATCGTCCACAGGGCTGTGAGCCATCGCAGCGTTCTTTGCGGCGCTTACAGGTCGTACAGGCTCTGGCGCATCGCCGACGCTCGCTACTCTTGACTCGCCGGGTTGGCATTTTCGTGATATGATGGGATTGATCTTGGGAGGGGGAGAGAAGAGAAGATTGGAAAGACTGTGGGGGAAAACGATCATTCGCGGGGCCCCAGATTAGCTTAGCGTTACGCGGCCGGCCACTGATTGAGCCACTATTACTATTCCTGGCATCTATGAATGGCTGGCAGATAGACAAAAGTCCTTGCTGCACTGACTGCAACTGTTATATGTGAACCTTTGGCAGTGGTCTTGTATCTAGGCTCATCACCTCCATATTAGACAAAGTTTCAAGCAATCTTCCTACCAGAGTAACTATCTAGTCCGCTTTCCCTACGTGCAAGCTCCTTTCTGATGACATTGAACCGGGCTAAACATTACTTAGAGTATCATCTTCCACTTGGTATCGCTTGAATGCCCTTTTAGAGAGAGGCCATTTTAAGGAATAAATTACATCCATCTATGAGTAGTCTACGAGCATGGGTCGCAAACTTATCGCAGAAGCCAAATGTTTCCAGGCAGTCAGTCCAGACACGTTTGGGGAAACAAGAGAAGGAAACCCCAATTTCAAGAGGCGTACGGATCAAATCTAACATTTGTACATGAATCTTGACACTGTCAGTATGTTTCTGGGTTACCTTAGCTTAGGCGCAATCAATCAATGTAAATCCCCCGTCTTCCCTCCCACAGGCCCGGGGAGATCGGCATTAACTAGTCTCTTTGGGGTATGGTGGTTTTCGGATACCGGGTTGGCACCTTCGGATGCTCGTTCGGAAAGATTTGACAGGGCCTCGCCTTAGAGGAGTAGACTGTACGTACCATGAAAACGCACGCATTGGGAAACACATCAAACACATGGATATATTATAACTAATAAACGTACCGATGCCGGATCCGTATCAACATGATCAAAACACTGCTCAGGGACCACAGGGGATATCATGGAGAGAACGTATACTGATTCTTGGCTAAAGGCAAGCAAGCAACATCGATACTAAAGGCGTGACAGTGATGGCCAACGACTAATATAAAATTTGTGTATAGGTAGAGGAGGGCCTGGATGGTGTTCGTCCCGTTTTGCACGGCACCGCAGCAGAAATGCGAGACCAGTTCAGAGGCCTCGCTTCAGCCCTCCAACCCCTATACCCAGCTCTCTCCGATGCCGTCAAGATCGATGAAGGCCACATTGGGCACATCAAGTATCGCGTATATACTCCGAAGACTTCAGATGAGGGCGATATATACCCAATCGGCCTCTATTTTCACGGTGGCGGACTTGTCATTGGACCATCGTTCTCAGACGATGTGCTGTGTAGCACCATCGCCGAGAATACTAGAAGCATCGTTCTTGCCATTCAGTACAGACTCTCGCCAGAGCATAAAGCACCATCACATCTCGAAGACACCGTCAAGGCAGTAGAATGGGTGAGTTTGACTTATGCCCCAGAAGGCTGCATCTCAACTCTGACTCGAGCCCCTGATAGCTCCATGAGAATGCTGCTCAGTTACGGGGTTCCAAAGACAAGATTTACTTGATAGGTAGCTCGGCAGGGGCGTCTCTCGCAGTTGCTACGGCACGAAAAGTTGTGTCGCAAAAGACGAGGGTAGAGCCGTCCACCTTGAAGGGTGTCATTGCGTTTTGTCCATTCGCTGTACATCCGGACAACATTCCGCGTGTCTCCAGAACCATGCATACGTCGTATGAGGAGTTCGGAGAAAGTTCAGCAATCATAAATCGCGCTTCTATGGTCCGGTTCTTCGAGGAGGCTGGTGTTGGGGCCGATGATGACGAATATTTCGTGCCCCTGAAGCTCAAGCACCACGACCTGTTTCCTCCGACGTACGTGGCAATTTGTGAGTGCGATCCGCTTCGCGATGACGGGAAAGTTTTACTGGAATCTCTACAAGCATCTGGTGTTATTACTAAAAGCGAGCTATATCGTGGCCTCCCTCACTGTTTCTGGATGTTCCCTTCACTGCCCGAGTCTGCCACTTTTATGAAGAACGCGATTGAGGGAGTGAATTGGGTTATGAGCCAAATGTAATAAACCAATAGATATCTACGCATAAGAGTATCAACTTGGAAAGACCAAATCATTAGCTATTTATTTATCGTCAAGTGACTTTTATACTCCTTGGTGTGATACCTCCCAGGCCAGACACAAAACCTTGTGCCACCCACGTTGCTTAACATGTTTTACGAAGTAAAATTTCTGGCTCACCAAGTACCTCTGAGAACTCCAGCTTACCTTGCTTTAACCTCAATGCACACCGTTGTTCATTTGTAGTACAGCGATTCTGACACCTCCTTGACCAAGCAAAGCTACGCTGTTTGAACAAAGGACATTGTAGCAAGGCACAAGGTCTAAGGCATGCAGCTTGGCCTTGCCGATGAAGGTCTGATCAACGGAGCCTTGATTCTTCGGGATCTGTCCCTTGTTCTTGGTTTCGGCTTGGGGGCTAGCGCTTTCTCCCTGGAAACCCAACACTGCTAGAGGTTTTCGGGTAGAAGGGGCTTCGGGTCAGTATTTGCAAGCCCCTCGGATACCAGAACTTGTTAGGAGATTATTGAATCTCGATGCATTCCGATGCTTTGCGTAGATCATCGTGCTTCGTAGAAAGTCCGGGGCCCCAAATGTTGTGAAACACAATATCCGAAGCGCATGTTGAAGCATATATTGGGGGCTAATTCGTCGTGACAGGAAGCTTAACAGGAAGAGACCTGGCCTTCAGGAACAAGACATTATTGAATTACCCTTTACTCTACCTGTCACACTAGACTTCGCGCCGATTGAAACAAATACCATCATGACTATCAATCAAGCGGAACCACCCCGTGTCGAATCAAGCTATGTCATTACTGACACATCCTCTGATATACCCTCAAACTGGGTTCCAGTGCTCGAATCACCGGTCTATAAACCTAGACAATTACGTGTTGTCTGCATCGGAGCTGGCTACTCTGGCCTAATGTTGGCTTACAAATGGAAGTACCAGCTGCAGATGGAAGGCTTCATTGACCTTGTCATCTATGAGAAGAACGCAGACGTCGGTGGTACATGGCTTGAGAACCGGTATCCAGGTGTTGCTTGTGATGTATGTACAAAAGCCTCGATATACATTCATACCTAGGCTCCTACTAACTAAGCAGGTTCCGGCTCATATCTATACCTTCTCCTTTGAGCCCAATCCTGATTGGAGCTCATTCTATGCCACTGGGCCCGAGATTTGGGACTATATAAAACGAACAACGAACAAGTACAACCTCGACGAGCGGGTCCAATTCAAGAGTAGAGTGACATCAACTATCTGGGACGATAAAAAGGGCAAATGGAGAATCAAGGTGGAACAAAATGGGACGACAATAGAAGACGAGGCCGACATCTTGATCAATGGATCGGGAATCTTGAACAAGTGGCGTTGGCCTGAGATCCAAGGATTGCACTCATTCAAAGGAAAGATGGTGCACAGTGCGGCCTGGGACCCGTCTCTTGACTGGGCCGGCAAACGAGTTGCACTCATTGGTAACGGTTCCTCTGCTATTCAGATTCTGCCTAAGATGCAGCCCACTGCTTCTAGGATCGTCAACTATATCCGAACTCCCACTTGGATCTCGTCCAACTATGCAGCAGATCTGACGCCCGAAGGAAAGAATTTCCAATACACGGCAGAACAGAAGCGAGAGTTTAGAGAAAACCCCGAGACATTGTTCCAGATGCGTAAGAAGATTGAACATAGCTTCAACCAATTCTTCTATGCGCTGCTGGTTGGTACGCCTCAGCAAAAGGCCGTCGCTAAAGCGTTTCGAGAGATGATGGAGACCAGGCTTAACAACGACAAGGAACTCTGTGACAAGCTGATTCCCGAGTGGAAGGTTGGCTGTCGCAGGCTCACCCCTGGGGAGGGATACTTGGAAGCACTTCAAGAGTCGAACGTGGTCATAGAATTCGCCGACATTCAAGAGGTCACAGAGACGGGAATCAAAACCAAGAATGGGGTGGAAGAGTTTGACATCATTGTTTGTGCCACCGGCTTTGATGTTAGCTTCACACCACAATGGGAAATGGCTGGGAAGCAAGGCACCCGGTTGGCTGAACAATGGAAGACTGACCCAACAGCCTACTTTGGCATTTGCGCTCCCAACATGCCTAATTATTTTATCTTTAATGGGCCAAATTGCCCTGTTGGCCATGGAAGTCTGCTGGCATGCATGGAATGGGCAGCTGAGTATATGCTAAGGTGGTGCAGGAAGATTGCAACCGAAGACATAAAGTATGTTCCGCTCTGAGTCATTTCTTACACTTGCTAACTAACAACTACCCTCAAGATCCGTTACCGTTGACGAAGCTGCCACAGCAGACTACAATACCTACACGCAGGAGTTTCTGAAGCGCACCGTCTGGACCAGCGGCTGTCGGTCATGGTACAAGAACAATAAAATTGACGGTAAAGTAACAGCAATGTACGCTGGAAGCATTCTGCACTACAAGGAGATACTCGAGAGCTTTCGAACAGAAGATTTTGAGCTCGAGTATAACAGCATCAACAGATTCAGGTTCATGGGAAACGGCTTGACCGTCCGGGAGGAAGAGGGAGAGGATCTCTCGTTCTATGTATATAAATAAGAAAGTGAAACTGCGATCATAGGCCTTTGAGTTATACAAGTACTTTATACAGTGTGTTTCATTTAACCCTCTGATCATATTTCCCAACCAACTGTAGATTTGTGTGACCCTTCACGGAAAGCCTTCCATCAAGTCGTCCAAGTTTAAAATCTCTCATCGATCAAAACGACCAAAGCTTTACACGGCATTTGACATTAATTCAGGTTGTAATTGATTGCCTGTAATTGATAGCTTGCATTGTGTCCACGAACATTTCAGAGACCAGTCTGATATCAAATCGACGGCATCCATCATCTATATCGTTGATCGTGGATCGCCTAAAGAGATACTCTAGAGTCCTCGCCAGGATATAGACATACTACATGATTTCACAGGCATCAGCAAAGCAGCAAAAAGGACAAGCCGGTCGGATAAGAGACACACTCCACTACTGACTTTAAGGCGGCAAAGCTTAGATGTTGACAAGCACATAATTATTTAGGGTCTAGTAGGAAGTGAGAAACACTCTTTGGTCATCATATTAAAACTATGTGACTGTATAAGAAATTGGTGCTTTTCTGCGTCTTCTAGTAATTTCGTCGCTAGGTCACTCGAATTCTTTCGACACTTTGCCATCATCTCGACCACAAAAACCTGAATTCTGTGCTGAAAACAGAGGAAAACATCTCTGGGTGTAGCTGCCCTGCTTTTGGCATCATGCCTACCACTCAGTGTTATCTTACATCCCTCTCTCCGGAGATCTGGGTGGATTGGAGGAGGCTTGATCCTCATGCGACATTCTTCCTCGAACTCCTCGTAGTCCTGGTACAGGTATTCCTTGAGTAGAACCACGGGAGGAGGTGTCACCTCGAGGTAAATTTGATGGAATCTCGGGAGAAAGGGATGTAAGAATCAACGAAGTAGGGGATATGGCGCCATAAGAAGGGCAGTCTCCAACAGATCTGCGACAAGTTCTTAGACCAGTTCCGGGTGGCTCGTGGAGGGGGGTCGTATTTTCGTGCTATGGCATCGATGGGTGTCTCATTGCATAAGTGTCGTATTGAGAAAGCAAGATGGAAACTTCGATGGAGGCGAGCGAGTAACTCCGCGTCGGTGTCAGTGGCCCCTTGAGTACTCGCTGGTTAGCTTAAAGGCAAGGTTGTTTGTACAAGCTACGTACCTTTAACGCGAGTTAGAAACGTCGATAGACGTGACCTCTCGCTCTGCATCGGGGCTCTCTTGGAGGGTGGCCCCTTGAGAACTGTTGCTGGTTAACCCGAATGACCGCGGCTTTTCTGGTACAGGTCACACACTTACAACGGGAGGACGCTGCCTCGTGAGGGTGCGGCGTCCCAACCCCGGCGCGTATTAGATAGCCATTGAATGGTGGCACCAACAGGCATTCAGTCGTGGGACCGAGAGCCAAGAGAAACACTGAGATTCGTACTGTAATCATCGAGAAGGCGTTGAACACCCCATCTGTCGCCTCTTAGCATGGAATCTTGTCCTATGCCGGTCCGTCAGTCTGTTGTCTTTGTCAATGATCTTATAGAAATCCTACTGCTACCTACCTCACCGATCACTGCGAAATGTCTTCTGCTTGTCAGCGCGTGCTGTTGAGGCTTATCAAGCAGAACTGTACCGTTGCTTTGAGGGATGTGGTTCCCCCCACCCCAGACCTAGAGTAAGTAATCTTTGCAGATGATTCTTCGCTCCAACAACAAAGAATGCATCAAGGTACGGCTGGGCATCGAAGCCCACCTCCCGAAGGAGACTGCCCATTGCAGACCGCCCAAGGTCGTTGGGCCAAGAACCACAGTCGTAAGACCGAGAAAGGCAAAAAGCCGGGGTTCCCCCCTGTCGAGCGTGGGCTCGAGAACCAAGGGAAGAGCAGGATTTACCCCCTGACGAAGGTTAGCTCGAAAAGAGTCAGTCGTTGTACCCAGGTTTCCCTCATTAGGCGTTAGCCCAAGAAACAAGAGAAGCACGAGCTCGCGGCGAGATCTGCTCTACCACCAGTTATACCTATCCGAGGTATCTTCGACAGGTTCATCCGCACCTCCACCTGGTTGGTTGGTGCCGCTCGGGGAACTGGGAGGTGCCGAAGTATCGACCGCAGGAGTAACTGTTGCGGGAGCACCCAAGGAGACAGCAGAGGACGCAGCTTCAGTAGCATGGTTGGGAGGTGCGTCGGAGTGTTGGAGAGCGGCAGCCAGAGCGTCAGCCACCAGAGCGTCAGCGGTAGCCGTATAAGTGCTGGCGGCGTCAGCCACCCGAGCCGTATAAATGTTGGCGGCGTCAGCCACCAGAGCCGCATAAGTGTCGGCGGCGTCAGCCACCAGAGCCGCATGAGTGTCGGCGGCGTCGCGGAGTCTCTGTGCCAAGGTGGCGAGACTGGCATGCCCAGCTGCAGAAAGGGCGGTGACGGTGGGCGGGAGGGTGATGGGCGCCGGCGCAGGAGGAGGGGCTAGAGCAGCAGCAGGGGCGGGAGCTGGAGCTGGAGGAGCGGGAGCTGGAGGAGCGGGAGCAGGGGCCGCAGTTGCTGGTTGCGTGAGTGCAGCGTCCAGAGGTGCTATTGTGCCTGCTGCCGTCTCGCGCTGCAACTGATTAGCGGTGATATGACTATGCATAATATCAATGCCACTCACGAGTCTCTTGACGGCCTTCTCGAGTCCAATCTGGCGGTTCTGAACTCGAAGGCCATTGAGCTCCTCCAGAGCTCGAGCACGGGCGGGGCGTGTGTCGAAGGCGATGCCAACCCAACCAAGATGCTGATGCCGTGGATTTTCCGGCCTCTCCCAGAAAAACTTGACGTCGGCATCGTCACTAAGCCTCTCTCGGCAAGCGCTCTTAAAAGTTGCGCGAGGGGTGCCGTAGCCGATGTTGTTGGCGATAAGGAGTCTCTCCTTCGCCCGGTGGTTCTTCACCCGGTGGTTCTTCACCTGGTTTGTCCACTGCTGGTGGAATGACATTCTGGACGGCAGGTTAGCTACTATGCGTCTATATAGGAACTTTGAAGTACCTTGCGGGTTGCTAAACGAGTCGGAAAATTTTGTGAGATAGTACACGTGAGATGGCTTGCTTGGTGGTTTGTTTTGTGTGTGTTGTGAGTGTTGAGAGTTGTGATGGGGCAGGCATGTGGGCGGGATTCAATTGACACTGGGTTTTGTGGGGCTTTGCTTCCCTGCTGCCTGAGGTGAATGTTTATTATATGGGTATGGGTACCTCAGGCTGCACCACTGCCAGTAAGGTACCTACTTGTACTTGTCTGTACTTCACACTCTAAGATCCCGGTATGTAGGTAGGTAAGGTGACTGTGTTTGCGGCCAGGATAGACGCCTTGTCGTTTTCCTGCAGGACTTCTGGTCCACGGTATAACCCTAAGAAGCTGACGGATGGGCGGCGGCGGGTGAAGGAGGAGGTCGCCTCGAGGTTTTCCGCGGCCATCATCAGAGTCTCGGCAGCCATATGACGAGTATCTCCATCTCTTTGTAATCCTTGTAATCAGAGTGCATGGAGATATAAATACGAAGACGACTGAACAACAGGAGGGCCGAGGCATTGTCGATGATTTGGGGCCTTTTTCATACAACCATAGTAGTGAAATGCTTTGCTGAAGTTTGGCTGGGTGCCCCGTTCCTTTGGGGGTGGTTTACAGACAAGACAGACAGAGTTTTCACCTTACCTCGCAAGCTCCATCTTGTGGCGCCGTGTTGGTATGATCTCTGGACTGCGAAGGTACATACACTTTGTAGAATGATATTGTGGCGTTATTTAACCTTTGAAATCGAGGTGACCATTGTGTCATTCTTACCTTAGGTATGCCATTCTTACCTTAGATGTGTCATTCTTACCTTGGATGTGTCATTCTTACCTTAGGTAGGTACCTCTATGGTTTACTTCCCTCTTTACCCTGAGAGCACTTGCGAGCCAACCTATCTATATAAGACAAGTACGAGGGGACATTTATGCTCGTTCATTCCCGTGTATCCCAACACTCTTCAGCTCCCATTTCAAATTGCCTCCTCACTGCGAAAGCATCACCGACCGACCGACCGATTCTCGACACCAAAATGTCTCAACAAATCAAAGCTTCTGAACATTCTCGAAAGAAGAGCCCCTTCTCCTCTCTGTGTGTTTTGCGTCGAAGTGTTCCCGGAGCCATGGGTGACTCGCAGTGCTGTACCGACAACCCGACATTTTGAACTTCGAGATCGCACTCTTCGCATCGGAGTCTTGGAATGGATCCCGAGAACTATACCTTAATATCGATTAACGGCGCGGAAAAACTCAGGAGCGGTGCGACAGGTGCGATTGTTGTGTCGCATGATGAGGCCCAGATGCTTTGGCCGGCGGACTTGTCGATCCTCCACAAGGGATGCTCGAGCGGGACATCAGCGAGAAGTGCCCGAATTGATGACCAGGACTCTGACTCGTAGTTCCACATCCCTGTGTTGGTTGAGACCGTGTCGATCGTGATCGTGCACTGGTCGAGGTCGATGCAGGTCACGGGGTCGAAGGACTCTGACCCGACAGACTCAGTAAGGCCAAATTTCATGGCAATGCCATGATCGGGTCCTTTGCAGAGGGAAGCGCTGAGTGCATTACCCACCCATGGCACAATGGGTAGACCCCATCTGTCAAGGAGGCGGAACCGAATCTCTTCGCGACTGGCATTCGGCATGCTCATCTTGATGGTCTGGATTTGGCGGCTGAAGTGTGCTACCATCCAGCAGATAAGGGCCTTGTCGTCCATATTGTCACCGAGGCCCTTTTCTTCGGCATGCTTGTTGCAGCTGTCCCGGCCAAGTGGGTTCAGGCAACAACATTTGACATACAGCAGCCGTTGCAGACAGCTGAGTCTAGGTTAGACATGAGGACCCAGATCAAGGATGAGGACCCAGATCAGAGATAAGGAACTGTTTTAGAGATCAGGATCCAGATTACGGGTCAGATTCTGATTATGAGAGGATGACGATCTCTGTTGATGGCAGGTCTTTGTGAAGAACTCCTTATAAAATAACCACCCCAGACCGATATTCTGATGTGCATCCTACCGTCGCTCCGGTTGCCGCACCGGTCTTGAAGACGTACTCCGTCTGATTGAGGTCTCGGAGTGAGCTGACCGGGTCAACTAGAGAGCCCAGTTAAGGCGCCCATTTTTCTGTGTGCGTTGAAAGCCCGAAGCGCACCAAACATGGCCCAACATATTCCGTTCTTCCTGGGAGAATCGTTCATTCCTCTCTAGTTGGGACTGGTTCACCGAGCGAATATCCTCTGCAAGTTTTGGATTCGAGATTTCCGCTTTGAGACTGGTCACGGTGAAGTTGTGCTTTTTCGTGACGAATTTTCGACTTCGGTCATGGTGGGTTTGTCCTTCGGTATAATGCCCCGTTTGTCTGTCCTCTCTAACTCGGTATCTTTCAATGGCGGAATCAGGCTCGCCTTCCTATCTCTAAGTATGAATCTGAAACCATAAATACAGGGTCCGACAGAGTCATAATTTGTCAGAGCGTAAGTAGTCCAGGCTGGGTGGCGTTTTATTTGATCTCAAGGTAACGGACGAGTGCTCCCAGTCCGCCGTTACTAATCTTACCATCAGTCCGGGTAAAGCATTTTGCGGCAGAAAAATCCTGATCGACACCTAGTTTCTGAGGATAGTCACCTCTGATATTCAATTCTACACCCTTGTCCTGGACTTATTTCAGATCGGCCTCAAGGTGATGGAAGAAGTATGCATCGATCGTGTTGTGCTCCATGTGGAATTGCAAGTCAAAAGACTGGAGACATTCAGTAGGAGGATATTCTGCACTGAAGCTGGAACAGGAGGAACGGCTCTTCTTCCGAGAATCTTTGATTTGTTGAGCCATTTTGGCGTTGAGAATCGGTCGGTGATGCTTTCGCAGTGAGGAGGCAATTTGGTGGAGGTTGGAGGGGATCCGCGATCCCGCTTAAGAAAGTAGATCCGGCGTTCTGTAGACATTGTCGTTCATGTCTAGAATACCAGCAATAAACGCTCTTTTTATACCCAAAACTACCGAAATCGACGCAATGGAGCGAAAGTACAACACCAGAGAGTCGAACAAGACCAAGGCCTTTGCCGACCCCTCACCCTGGACCGGGAAGTCGCACTCGCCTGTGAAGAAGAGGCAACGTATGCTAACACTCAATAGAAGAAGTCCTGGCTGAGCTCTCCGACAATGTGAGCAGGCCCAACCGGTCGACCGCGATGGGAAAACTCTCCTTCGAAGAGTGGCTTGCCAGGGCCGAGCCCTTCCTTCAACACCATTGCGGTCAAGGCAGGTCGTTTCGAGAAATGGACAGAGTTGGATCAAGCAACGCAAAGAGCCATGCTGGAAGCTGTGCGAAGAGCCCGAAGAACGCCGACTGTGAGCGCCATGCTAAGGGACACTACGCCATAGAACCTATTTCGGGTTGACTATCAAGTATACGGCGCACCAAATGTGTGGTTATACCAACTCCAGAATTGCTTATGGGATCTGGAGTATCCAACTATGGCACAACTGGCGGAAGGACAGGGGCTCGACTCGGACGACTTCGAGTTCCATCTCACCGTGCCGTCTTCAATGCGCCCAGGAAATCGGGTATTTTACTCGTCCCATATTCTGTCGCGACCACAGGCGGAGGCGATTGGGTAGAACTGGCACCATCTCGTGAGAGTCGCCAAGCGCATGCTGCGTACAATGCGCTATCGTAACTTTCAAAACACCAACCACAGAAAACCTCGTCCTCGCGTGCACAACTTCAAATCTACCACTCAACACGATTACACCACGATCCAGCAAGGTATATCGCTGCTCCCCACAGATAAATAGCGGCTAACTTGACCCCTAGATTTCTACTTCCAGCCTCAATCAGTGGAACAGGCAGGTTCAGTAACACCGCGAGGGGAAGCAGCTCCTCATCGCCAACTCCATCAACTAGGCAGAAACCCGCTAGAAGCTCGTATGGCTTTATTTGATTCGTGGTTGGATTCGTGGTTGGATTCGTGGTTGGAATTCGTCACTGCTTTGGACATTAGCAAAGATCTCCAGAAACCGAGCAGCAACAACGACAATTCTTACCAAAGCTCAACCACAATGTAGAGCACTTTCTAAAGCTAGGAAGTAATGAAGGCAAATCGAGGCAGAGTCGTTGATGGTGTGGGTGTGTGGCATTCGCTGAGTTTTGTGGTGCAGGGAGGGTCTGGAGTCCTGATGCCTGCGACTTCTCCTAAACTGCAACTTGATCAACCGCGAGCGCGGCCGCATCATCCGAAATGGGCTTATAGCGGGAAACGCGCTTGATATCAGTGATACGGTCGAAACGAGAGTGAGCGTTGAGTTGTGCCACCTGAGAGACGCAGAGACGCAGTAGACAGGTACCTTAAAAGCACTCATTGGCAAATCTCGAGATTCTGAAGGTCCTTGGAAAGATGAGGGGCAATTAGTTTCAGCGAGCTCAAAACACCAGACGCCTCATCCCGAAAACACCAAAGAGAAGTCAATCAGGCTGGTGATCGAACCTAGCTCCGAGAAGTACTCAGTCCCGAGAGACCTGGTCCAGAACGGAGTGCCAAACCCGACTTTGGGGGCCCTAGCCCACGAGAACCAGCCTTAGCTGATAAAGAAGAGTTGCCTCATTAGAAAGTGCCTTGGCACGAAGAGAGTAAAGAAAGAGTTCCCCCAATCTTACTAAGTCAAGAAAGGCTTCCGCCAGTTGACAAGGTGTTGCACGGATAGAACGGCAAGCAGGACTGATTGTCTAAGCTGCTCGAGTCCGGCCGCGCGCAGCGACGAGAGATTTCGCGACCATGAGCTGCCGAGGTGTATCGTCCCCTTTCTTCGGCAGGTTTTGAAAGTAGGCCAGGTCCTGGATTGAGGTTAGTTAATGTCATTACATAGCAGTGCGGATGCACTCACGATCAACCATTCCGCATTGATGGGCGTAGCTATGTCCATCGAGACTCGCCCGCCTGAGAAGGTGAGGGAGTTATACACAATCCACTCAAAGTTGTCACTGATGAGTGAACTGCATGGCACCAGTCTTCCAACAACGTTCTCATGCACGGTTCGATATCCATCGTCGGTGCTTTTGTGAATGGCAGCTTGTGTGCGGAATGAACTCGCCAGGGCTCTCTGCACACCCGACAGGTCGGTCATCGATGCAAGTTGGGTTGATGTGCTGCATCTCCTTGACACGCTGCCCCAACTTAGATCGACCTTTCTGAGCCTCTTTAAGTCCCTTGATGTCCATGAAGTGCTTCTGGCACCAATCTTCGAGGTCGAAGGGAACTCCTTGATCTCGTTTCACACTCGCACGCAAATAGAGTCTCATTGCGTTGGAGAGAGCGATGTGGTCGGACGGGAAAAATGCAAAATGACCCTGGGACAGATGCATAACACCCTGGTACTTGGACGTCTCAGTTTGTGTGCGGAATCCAATCGCCAGGGCGTCCAGCACACTCGATGTGTCCACCATCGTTGATATTGTTGATGGTGTGCGGGCGCCCTGCATATCCTTGATACGCCCCCCAAGCATAGAACGCGATTTTCGAACTTTTCACGGATGGAGGTTCTACATAAGGGTTATCGACGAAGACCAGCTGAGGGATGAGGACCCAGCTGAGGGATGAGGGAAGAATATTATGGATAGGTGATATAGATTTGTGTATATAGAAGTTTTAATATCATTCCTAAAGAGAGTTCCTCACTTCCTGCTAGGTGCTTGTCAACATTCAAGCTTCAGCGCCTTAGAAGTCCACAATCTTGGTATGGTCGGCAGCAGCCAATACGAAAACCGCTGAGTGGATTGGCAGGGATCAGATAGCGGGTTCGGTGGATGGAGCCGTGCGATGAAAGTCTGCCTCGCTGTAGAGTCGATAGAAGACTCCATCTCTCGTCCTGCTGGCTCGCCTTGTTCGCTGTCTTGCTGATGCCTAGGAAATCGGCCGACACTGCAGCATGTCCATGTCCAGGTGAGGATTATAAGCCATCTGTTTGGACAGTCCACAATCAATGACGTAGATAATGCCGTCGATTGTCAGACTGGTCTCTGCAATGTTAGCCGGCAGTCTTTGAAGCAATTCTGAGAGATCCTCACATCGATTATGGTCGTCAAGACGATGACCTGACTAGAGGGCAGAAAAGTAGAGAAGCGGAAGGCAGAAGAGAGTATGGGGGCAGACATTAAATATGTATCTTACGGGGACTTCTTCACAGAATGAAGGAAAGATACTGGACCTTATGAATGCAATTTTTATCCTAAGCTTTGCCGTAATTGCCTGGACCGCTACCATTACTGGAATCACAAAGCATTTCTCGTTCGCTAATCTTGACATAACGTCCACCGTTAACGGTGACCTCCCAAAACGTCTTCTTGGCCGAGCCGATCGGTCCCAATCTCGACCCCCTTAGTACCATCGACGGCGGCACTTGAGGAGCCTTACGGAGTACTGGATATAGACCTTCAATTCTTGTTATATGGGTACCTTACCTGAGGCTGTGATAGGGCAGGTTCTTCGTCGTCCTACAGCTCTTGTTTCTAATCCTCGCTTCTTCCACTCCAGATCTCGAACCTCTTCACCAAAGCATGTGTCATCAGTATGAAGCAAGGAACGACGAGAGAAGATTTCAGCCTGGGAATCGAACCCAGTCCCAAGAGAGACTCAGAGCAAGGCGCTTGGTCTCAAGTGGAATGCCAGAGCTGATTTGAGGGTGTTGGCCCATGAAGAAGTATGGCCGTCGGGCCACGAAGAAGCATAGCCGTTGGGCCTTTGAAGAAGTAAAGCCGCGGGGCTGTGAGGAAGTAGAATGTGGTGGGGTTTCCCCCTCTACTATTAGAGACAGGTTGCCCTGACTCTAATATGAGTGTTCTATGATCGGCTCCGTTGATCATTCGGATTCGGACGGCTCGGCGGACGACTCGGCGGACTCGGAGGAGGAAGTTTCTGGCCCGGGGAGGCCAAGTATTCGTCCTCGGCTAACAGCTGGGACAACGGGTATAGGCGCTAAAGCAGCCAGAGTCGGAGTCAGCGAACTGCACCGACGACGAGGAGCAGGGATGATGGGTCGAAGCGTTGAGGTAGCTAGACTCCGGATTGTTCGAGTAGTGGTCGTAGTGGTAGTAGTGGTAGATGGGAGGTTGGGACGCGTAGACGGTCTCCATTGTTGATTAGAATAATCAAAGAAGGGAGAAATAGCAGAGTTCGCAGCTCTCGAGGCAGCCAGAGCATCTGCAGCTTGATCAATGGGGGCGTTGGCGAACCTGAGAGCAGCTGCAGCTGTCCTCAGGGCAGCGCTGACATTGTGGAGAGCTCTAATCAAGTGACGGTCAACCAGTCTTGGGCTCTCAAAGCATATAAGCCGTCCCAGCGCCGCAGAGGCAACACCAGCTGCGATAATAGGGGCTGCGATGTGGTGAGCCGGGGCGTTGGCGAATTCGAGAGCAACGGCAGCAGTCTTCAGGGCGGCAATGGCGTCGCTGAGAGCCTGCAATCGGAGGGTTTCGCGTTTCCGTGACATGGAGCGTGTGATATCTCCCCGTCCCATTAAGATGGTAGGACCTGGTACTGCAGGCGCCAAAGCCGAGGACGTTGGAGAGGGTGGCGTCATCCTGAGTCATGGGTTAGCCGCTGTACGTCTACAAAGAGACCCTGTGATACCTTTCCGAGTTTAGTATCGCTCTGTTGGATCGAAAATTGATTGTGTGCTGGATGCGAGCGTGACTTGTCGAGTGTGTTTGTGTGTTGCGAATGTTGTGAATGTTGTGCGAGGGTAAAGAGTTGTTATTGAAAGTAGAATTGTGGGGCCGCGCTCGATGCAGGTGCCTTATTTCTTATTTTATGGGTACCTGAGGCGTGACAACGCAGGTTCTTTTCTGATATCTAAATTTCAACCGTAGTGTACATCCATGATGCATCCATCGCCCTCGCCTACAACCATTGTCTCTAATCCTCACCTCTCCAGCCCTCGAACTCGAATCTATCACTCCAAGGAAACAAGAAAGTAACACCAAAGGATGCACCATTTGCACGAAGCGGCAAAGAGCGATCCCGAGGCCGCTCGCGGAAATATTGACAACACCTACCGAAGCAAAATCAGTCATTAGGATAGCGTCGACTTCTTCTAGGCACCACCAGGAAAATAGTGAGGACGGTTTGTGCTTTATATTGAGATTCGCTTTGGTTCTTAGATAGCCGAATGGAAACTCCAAAAGTTCGAACTTTGCGACCACGTGACCACGGATTGGACGGCGGGATCGATTGGGGATGCATCAGCAACTGTGACCACGAAGGAAATGTTGCACCCGACCCTCTTCCTGGCTAGTTCAACTTGGATGATGCGATCAAGAAACTTGAACTCTAATAGGTCTGCAAATTCCCGAGACCTAGGGCGCGTTTCGAATGCGACTCACGTGGACAGAAATTCAGACAAGTCACAACTCGCCCGCGTCCCGTCAACTCACCTCAACAACGGCACTGAACGCAACAACCCACAAATACCGCCCCAGTATCAGCATTGCAAGAACTTTAACTACAGAAAATATCAGTATAAAATATCTAAGCTATCTCTATTATCTAATAATTAGATAATAAATAGCTACTAACTATCTTTATAATATCTATTTCTTTTATAATTAGTTAACTACCTCTTTAATTATTATTATTTTCTTTTTAATTTCTATTTCCTTATATTTTTTAGTTACCTTCTTAATTTATATACTGGCCCTAGATCTAGCTAGTATAAAGACTAATTTTTAGCTAATAAAACTCCCTATTAATTCTTAAAATATGTGGCAGGTAGGAACAGCAAGCTGTCACGTGGATCCTCTTTCTTGATCTTAGAGGAAATAAAAGCTCTTGATTTCTAACTAAATGACTGACTAGAGGCTAGTTAAATAGAGACAAAATGAGTGGTCTTTGATCATCAGCATTTGATTAAATGGTCAGTTGTTAGAAGTGTGTGTCGTATCAGTCAGAGATACCGGAAGACCAGTCTTCCGGTCTCACATGTGTATGTGTGTGTGTTTCAGCTGTCTTCAGGGCCAGCCTGTCATCAATTGATGTCATGTGACGCAGCCTCGTCAGCCTATTCCTGTGACAAAATAAATTATAATAATTCCTTAAATTATTTATTATTTCTTCTTTTAATATTTAATCATAATTATATATTAAATAATCTGGCTTAATAATACTTTATAGTATTATTATTAATTATATCTCTATTATAATATTTAACTTTAAGATTCCCTTTAAGAAGAGTACTATCTCTACCTTTAAGCTAATTCTCGATACTTTATATAGGACTATATAATCCCCTTTAGTTATTCCTAACTCTATTGATAAGGGTATGGTCGCCAACTTCTATGCATTCACCTACGACACTATTATCCTTATATCTTATTTCAGCTTACCCTCTGCACTGCCCGCTATTCCGATATCATCAACCACAAGCAGTTATTAAGGTCAAAGGTCGAGAACGGGTTAGTAAGGGTCGGCGCACAGTCAATCGTCGCCCATAACAGCGACATTCAATCTGTATCTTCAGCAGTATTCAAAGACCTGCTGATATCAGGATACATCAACTTACAGTCGCCTGGGCGTTCAACTCCATATGTGATGCCTCCGCCTTGCACCAGGCCTTCGAAACCATCGACGAGCCTAAGTCGAGGGCTGTACTGGAGGCTCACCGAACGACTAGAGAGTGCCTGGTTACAGAGCATTGAGCAGAGAAGAAATCGGACCTCCCGTATCTTTTGAGTATAAAATTACCGCTAACCTTTCCGATGTCAGCTGAGTGGTTCTCGTCCGAGTAGCATCAAAATTCCACCCATACACACCGAACCGGCGCTCTCCTAGGGACGTCGGAATTCATTCCTCCCACACATATCGATCATTCTTGTCCGAATTCGCCGAACTTTCTCCACACACATCGATTCATCTTCCAGCCCTCTCGTCCACGGGCTCTTCCAACAAGTTTCCACGGTGGTTTTCGACTGTGACGTCTAATTGCCTACACGATACGATCGGTGAACGATTTCTAAATGATAAGAAGATACATCCGAGCTCCGCACTCCTTACAGCGTTAGTGATAAACACAGGCATATGGTGCTAGTGATAGACACGGGCACCGCCCTGTTTACAACGTTGATGGTAGACGTGGACGCCCGCTTTTCAACACTGATGATAGACTCTAGAGCGGCATAACCCTGACCTCGTTCCACTTCCCGGTGTGTACCACTGTTGAATTAGGAAATCCCATCGATCCTAGGACGGATGGTAAAATCGTATCCCTCGCAAGGCTGGCGGTAGACTGGGCCGTTACGCCGATATCCCGCGTTGTTCCTGTTATGGTAGAAATTTCTGTATTGAACCCAAGACCAAAACCTCTGCTGTTCGAAAGAAAACCATGCAGACGAAAGGGGGATGCTGCTGGTTGCCGGAGTCTCGTTTCGTAACAGGCGTTACTGCTTCCCCTCTACGCAAGGATCAGCCTCGCCTCCTTCACAAAGCTTGGGCTCGTGGGCCATTTTATTGTCCCTGTTATACGAGGGAAAGGACGACTTCCCACATCACTCTGTCTAATATGATTTCTCGTTGATGTCAGGACGACGGCCCCACAAATTCCACAGCCAATTGAACCCACACGCTCCGTCACAACTCTCATAACGCAAAAACAAGTCAAACTCGCACCAGCCATCGCACCAGAATTTTCGAGACACAGCATCATATCAGGCCTCACTAAGGTATCTTAAGGTTCTCATACAAATAGACAACGGCTAATCAGTGACCCAGGATGGAGTATCACCAGCAGTGGCTAGATGCGGTGATGCAGTACCGGGCGAACGAGAAGCTCCTCCTTGCGACCAATATCAGTGATGCAATCTCTCGTGCAAGCTTTAAGGGGGCTTGCCGAGATACGCTCACTGATGAATTCAGTGTCACCTTCTTCTGGGTGAGACCAACAGTCGGTCGCCCTACACATCTTAGTTGGGTCGGGCTTGCCTTTATGACAAGCCGCGACTGTGCTCGGGCTCTGGAGGAGCTCAAGGGCCTTAAGATCGAAGGATGTGAGATTAGGGTCGAGAAGGCAGTGAGAAACCCCATACTCTTACCTTTACTGCTCTGCTAATAAGTTTAAGTTGCAGCCCGTCGATAGACACAGGCCATTATTGAGCAGCACTCCTCCGCCATCAACTCCTCCTCCAGCAACTCCGTCGTCGCCCGCCTCGCCCCCGCAACCCTCTTCGCCGCCCTCTCCCTCGCCTCCGGCTCTTGTACGCCTCGGTCTCTTTTCTTCAGGGAGAACTCATATGCGGTTTATGGTACAGGCTCTGAATAACGCCGGTGATGCCATGGAAGCGGCAGCTGTTGCTTTCAGGTTCGAGAATGCACCTATTCACCATGCCGCAGCTGCTCTGGCTGGTGCAAGAGCTGCTAGAGCTGCTGCTTCTGAGGGTCTCGCTTCTTATATCAGGAGGATTTATCCGAGGTGGCCTGGCACATCTGATCAGTCTGAATTTCCTACCTTATCGCGCAGTTCCTCCTCGATCATCAGATTTTATGAGGACGAAGATTAACTTTATCGTTGAATATTTGTAGTGCGAATATTAAAATAAGGGCATGCTTCTTAGCTTAGCACTTAGCTTTAGTGTGAGGAGGAATAGAATTACATATTTTAACTACCATTTTAACACAACTGATGATTTCCGGGCATTTGAATCTTTCAGGGCTACCACAGATTGTCTATTGACTGGCTGCAGCTTGTCAGCGGTGAAGGCAAGAGTATGAGACCAATATCACTCACAAGGTTCCTGATTCCACCTTGACTTTGATCTAACAGCCTCTGATCATAAGGCCCTTGAGCACCTCCAGAACTCGAGTACACGAGCACAGTCGGAGCCTGTTGCGGAGGTAGGCAGAGCCGCCGATTTTCGGCCTCTCCCAGAAGAAATTCAGACTGCATCTACCACCGATAGCCCCTTAAATTGTAACGTAGCATCAATATTTGATTGATCCGGAGAGGACGTGGTGATTGTTCCGCCTCAGTAAACGTGAATGCAAGCATCGACTGCCTGAGGTATCCATAGAATAAGGATAAGGTATTGTGGGTCTACAGGGACCAGGGCAGATCAAGCTCAACCGTCAAACCTCATCTCCACTAAACCTCATCACAACACAACACAACAACACAAAAAGCAACGCACTCAGAACACTCGACAGAACGACACACCCCGAAGTAATTCTTCCTTCCCCTCCCGAGATCCGTACTAGCTAATCAGACAGGCAGAATGGTTTACGATCCAGTGAATGAGCCACTTATCGCACGAGCTCGGGTCAGAGAGCGATGCCTCGTCGCCAAAAACATCCATTTCAAGGCCGACCGCGTGCACTTTAAGAGAGTGTGCAGGGCCAAATTGAGCAACACCAATGGTCTCCGGTTTTTCTGGCAGGCGGCAGCAAAGCCTTACCACAAGCATTATGGGTGTGTCCATCTCACATTTGAGACACGCCCTGATTGTGCCAGAGCCGAACGCGAGCTCCAGGCCGGCACGTGGATATTTCGCGGCCGCACAATTACGGTTTTCCGTCCGGCCAAACATGCCGTCAGCGACCCTGATCTCGTATCTCTTTCCCCCCCGCTAATTTGAATCCCATAGAGCGCTCCCCTGAACTCCGCTCAGTTGTCTACCACCCAGGCAACTGCAACTCCTCCAGCTGCTACCACCTCCGCAGCTGCTACCACCGCTGCCCCAGCCGCCACCGTCCCGGCCCCGGCCATCACTGAACTGGCCACCACTGAACCGGCCACCACTACTCCGGCCACAGTCATCACTGCCCCGGCCACTGCCAGCACGACCCCCGCTGCCCCGGTCACGAGTACCCCGGCCCCAACTAGCCCAGCCGCTGCTCCAGCCACCTCAGCGCCCCAACCCGCCGGCCCTGCTCACCGTCGCCGTAGGCGCGGTCTCTGTGAACGAACCTCTAACCTCCCCGAACCCGACACCTCCTCGGGTTCCGAATCTAGTGATTGAGCAATGGAGTCCGCTCATAACACTCTTGGAGCCAGGGCAACCTGACTCTTATGGAGGGGGCAACCCCACCAAAGTCTATGTCATCAAACGCTTCCTAGCATATTTCATCAAACGCTTCCCAGCATATGTCCTTGGGCCTAACGGCCAACTCAGGTTTAAATTCCTTGGGCGTGCTGCAGAGGGGCAGTTCCCTTTGAGGAATCGGGTTCGAACCCCGTCACGTTCTTTATTCTTCATATGAAGAATTGATCTCTGGTGTGAACAGGCGGGGGTGCGGGGAGTGAGGCACTAAGGGGATAGATGCAAATTTTGGACGCGTGGCATGGGTGAATGTTGGATCACATCACTAACCACACACAGTAATGATGTACGGCGCGGGACTCATAGGTCAATTTGTTGCTCAGCTCGCTGCTCGATTCGTCGCTCTGTTTCGTGGAATTTTCCAGTGCTGTGGACATTGGCAAAGGCCCTCACAGCTGAGACAGGAACCAAAGATAATAACGCCTTCTGACGGCCAGCAATGATTCCAAACACAGCCCGAAGCTAGGGAGGAAGCTGATATGTTCGTATCGAAGAAGACGTCTTGAGGGTCAGGCTTGCGGCGCACACTGAGCTATGTGATACGGTCGACACAGAAGGGTCCAGGGTGTTGGTGTCTGTCGCTTGTCCCGCGAACGCAGCTTGGCCTTGCTCTCTGGACAGGGCTTGAAATAAAGAACGTGCTCAGTATCGGGGATGCGCTCAGAGCGGGAGTTGGTGCCGAGTCGGGCAACTCACCTCCTGTCCGCGTGGCGACCTGCAAGACACAGAAACAGACAGGGGTGGTGCATATGAGCCAGGCACCCACGCTTGTGTGTGGCCTCGAGCGTGCAGTGAGGTGCAAGGAGGAAGACACAATTCGCGTACCTTGGTTCTCAATTTGCATGAGGAAGAGCATGGTAGCGGCCGTGCACCAGCTTCCTTGAGCGTGCAATGGAAAGATCACGTTACCTCACTTTCATTTCTTCAATGTACCGCGACAAGTAAACCGTCTTCGCTCATAATGAAGAGCTTGCTGAGACCCGACGAATCATTCAGACGCAACTGTACACACCCCTCACCCGAGATCACCAAAGGTACAGCCCGTCTAGATTGAACCCAGCCCCAAGGCAGACTCTGTACAAGGCACTCAGTATCAATGAGGGATGCCAAATCTGACTTGAGGGCGCTGGCCCATGAAGAAGTATGGCCGTCGGGCCACGAAGAAGTAAAGCCGCAGGGCTGTGAGGAAGTAGAATGTGGTGGGGTTTCCCCCTCCACTATTAGAGTCAGGTTACCCTGACTCTAATGAGAGTGTTCTAGAAGAACAAACTGGCTTCTCCAAGAAAGGATATCCGGTGGTTTTTTTTCTTTTTTTTTTTGGTTCTTTTTATGGTGGTGGTGGTGGTGGTGGCTATGGCCATGGCGATGATGGCGGATGCTCAAGGGACATTCTGCCTCTCCTTCCAGCCAGGATGCTTTTATTTCTTGTGCTTGGTAAGGTTCCCACGGTTCACGTATGGCTTGCCGCAGTCTAGCTCATCACAGGTAAGTTTCTTGGGATCGGGGGCTGGCTTGGTGACCCTCTCTTTCCAACCCGGATGCCACTTGTTCTTGTGATTGTCAAGTTGATCTTTTGTGGAGAACCAGTCGGTGCAATCTGGTTCACCGCAAAAGAATTGGTCTCCGGTATGATGGTTAACGTGGTTGAGGAGCGCCTGCTTTGTCCCAAATTGCTCGACGAGCGATTCTGATAGAATTTAATATTCCTCTCGCCCAACCTCTGTCAAATATGAGCGATGAATGTATTGACAACGAAGATCTCCCGGACGTCATCGAGCCTGAGCTATTTGAGCGATCGCTACCCGGCCGCTCAACTGATAACTAAGGACCTGGTTTTTTCCATCGTCGCAAATCTGGGGCAGACTCCTCCGAAGGCAGCAGAGTCAGCCGCCAAAGCAATCAAGGCTATGGTTGATATTGTTACAGACAACCGGCTTCCTTTCTGTTAAAGTAGCGGTGCAGATCTTGGATCCCGAGGTCTCTTTCAAGCATTTCTTCGGCCCTTTTAAGCATAATCAACTGCTTCTTAATATTTAGGGCTCTGTCAGTAACCAGATATACGGCATAAACGGCGAAGTGTTAATTCACAATAAATTAGATCCTTATCTCTAAACTGGATCCTCATCTATAATCTGGGTCCTGATCTCTAAAATAGATCCTCATCTCTGATCTGGGTCCTTATCCCTGATCTGGGTCCTTATCCCTAATCTGGGTCCTTATCCCTAATCTGGGTCCTTATATCTAACCTAGATCTATATTATTTAAACTTCTCTCTAGTTTATTTCTTAAATATATTATTTTTATAACTAGATAAAAGCAGTTTATATATAAAACTCCCCTAAGAAAATATTCCTTCTTTATTATCTGATATTATTATATAATTATCTTTTCAGGATATAAATTTAAGAGAAAGACTATAAATAAAGATTGAGTTTCATTAAGCATATAGTTTAAAGAACAGCGAGAGGCTTTAGCATAGTATTGGTCTGTATTTGTATTTTTTTTGACACTGAATGATGTCTATTGCTCCTTCAAGTAGCATCAATCACCGTTACGTCGATATTCTATTGCGTCGCCCTTTGAGCTGGTCGTTTCTCGCCGCGATGCACTTCGGTCACCTCATGCACACTTGCAGATCGGGTTTCGAGGAACGCGCTACGTAGCAAGTTTTAGAAGAAAAAAAAAAAGGCAAACTACGGCGAAAGCCATATCAAAACTCGCAATGTGGGAGTTGTTACTGGCTCTGGGGCCCTCGAGTATAAAGAATCCCACCCGAGCTCCACGAAGTGCACGACGATGAGAGTGCTTTCGAGAGCTATGATAGAAGCATTGTTCCTGACCATGATGGAGAAAGCAACGATTTGAAAAACTTTTACTAACTAGCTAGGGAGTCCCGTCATCATAAATACAACAACATAGCACTTCACAATTGTCAACTGAGGCTCCCCGCGGCGTCCAACTCATTTAGCCCGTTTATGGATGCTGTCGCTTGTTGTCCGCTCCACCGACCTCTCAATGGTGGATTCGGTATGCCTGTGTGATAGGTCTCCCTACTGAACGTTAGTCTACAGAAGAGATGGAAGATCGTCGACGACGAGAAGAAGCCTTACTTTTCCTTGATAAAATATCAGCTGAGATCATGCCACCCTCAGTCGGGCATTGAAATTGAGCACGTCCTCAGTATGGATGAAGTCGTAAATGGTGACCGGTGTGTGAGTGCATTATGTCAGATATTACAGCTCGGGGTGAGGGTAGATAGTCTCTACCACTTCCCCTGCCTCGTCGACGAAGACAATCGGATCGTTGGGGTTCGCAGCAGGACACCATTTGCGAGTAAAATAATTAAAGATAGCAGAAATAGCAGAGTCCGCAGCCTTTGATGCAGCCATAGCATCTGCGACGTGGTGGATCGGGGCCTCGACGAATCGGAGAGCAGCTGCAAGATTGTCCAGGGCAGCAACGGTATCACGAAGAGCCTGCGTAAGGAATGCCTCACGGGCTTCCTGTGTGCGAATGCCGTCAAGCTGTTCATGTGCCGCAGAGGCAACGTCAGCTGCGCCAATAGCAGCTGCGACTTGGCAATTCAGGGCGTTGGCAAGTCGAGAGCTGCAGCACCAGTCCGTAGGGCGGCAGCACCATCCTGAAGAGCCTGTCCCAGGAAGACTTCACGGTCCTCCTGTGCTGCGAAGGCCTCAAGCTCTTCAAAGGTCATTAACGCGATATCAGCTGCGCCAATGCGAGTTGTGGTAGCGGGTGCTGCGGTCGTGGATTCTGCAGGCGTCGAAGTCGAGGACGTGGGTGCGGTTGTCGTCAGTCGCTCTTCGTTCTCATCCGGCTCGATGTGATTCTCGTGCGCAGCGTCGTAAGCCATTCTATGTGTCTAATTAGTTACTGCGCCTTTCGCAAAGGGTAACATGCTTTGAATACTTTACGTTATATCGTTCTGTCGAAAATCCTGAGTGCTTGGTTGCGGTGCTGCGTTGTGTTGTGGTGAGGATGAGTAGGGATGAGATCTGCTGGTCAGGTTTAAACAAGGCGTCGACCGTAGTAGATAACGTGACAGTACCCCGCTAGCGCTTTGATTCTCCACAGAAATTGTGACTCGTATTTGATTGGTATTTGCAGCTGGCTCTCTGCTGTGTGTTTCCTCTTTAAGAAGGACTGGCCCCACCACTGTTTTCTCTTTACCTCGCCCACTAACGCAATCCCAAACTGAATCAAGTCGTTCATCATTCAAATTCCTGAACGCGACCACTTCCCCGTAATCCCCTTTCTCACTCCAACTTTCCAACGCGCGCTCTTTGTCAAAACTTTCAATAGTACGTCATCATCATCCCATTCTGTCTCAAAGATACAGATACTAGCTACGTAAGTGATTCTCGGGGTGTCCAACGCCTGGAAGCTGATCAGATGAACACAGAATGTCCAACGAGGATATCGCCGATTTGACTGAGGGTTTGGAAGATACAAGATCATTGATCAGACACCATTGACGGCATTTACCATATTGAGGATGTGTCGTGGCTTGACAATTGACGTATTGGTGTCGTTTGGGATCCTTCAGGATGTATCTTAGACAATCGCCGCGTTTACAGATCGATGTGCTGCCTAATATATTTCAGGTTGTTGGCGACTCAAAGTCACTCTCTCGCGAACACACCCGTTTCCTCCAACGTTCAATCTCTCTCAAACAATCATTCCTTCCCAAACACCTCCTCCGAAACAATCCCTCTCAAGTGTCCTCACAAACACACTCATGCACACATAAAAGTACCATTCTCTTATAGAGTTACACGATCACCTTGTTCCTTCACTCCTCAAAACCGATGACACAACGCGTGAAAGTAGAGTGAGCTGATTTATCCTTATTTGAGGGGCGTACGGAGGGTACCATAAACGCCTTGGTCCAAACTCCAGGCACCTTGCATCCGTGAAAGCACCACCACCCCCAGACAGTGACATAATCCGCCTAACTACTCTGTCTAGATTCCAATCTTGCCTTCGCAGCATCCAAACTGGCCTTTACGTTGGGCTGTCGTAGCAAGCCATCCGACCCTACCGGCATCTTGTCTTCTTCGAAGTAGGGCAGGCCCTGAATGTCTGTTAGCAAACCATACAGGCACAAGTTTTGTTGACATACCACCAGCCAGTCTGGACAAATTGCTGTGGCCGTCTCGATTATGGCATCATCATGCTCATCTGGCATCTCCAGGGTGGTGTACATAACCCACTCGAAGTTATGAGCGGCCAGACAGCTGTGAGGTGGAAGCCTGCAGGGAACGTCCTCAGGGATGGTTCGATAGTCGTTAGTACCAATACGGATGGCGATTTGTGTGCAGAAGGCAGTCGCGAGGGCCTTTGGAACAATCGAATAATGGCTCTTTACCAACTCCGTTGTCGTAAGAAAGTTTGGGATATGGTTCAGAAAAGGAGTCAGTCGTCGAACCTCGTGATAAACCACCTCCAACGCCTCAATATCCAGACAATTTTGTCGGCACCAATCACCAAGATCGAAGTGGACTTCATCTCGGTGTTTCTGGCGCGCAGTAACGTACATCATGAAGGTACGGGCGAGAGCGAGATGGTCGGATGGTGAAAATGCAGCTGCCACTCTAGGATCTTGAATCCCTTCGTGAGGCGGCGGAAGAAAAATTGACCTCTCATGGCTGCACAAAACCGCGATATAGAGCATCACCAAGCCACAGCCAGCCTTTGCGCCCTCTTCAGTGGCCCGATACCAGATGGGCTCGAGGGGATACCATGCAGCGAGGCGACCTGACCGAGTCAGCGAGCTGTCTGTGTTAATGAGCCCCCTGTTGTTAACGATGTCAGTGATGTTCAATGAATGGCGACGATAGTTTATTGGTACATACAAGTTTAGAAGATCCTGCGCAGCACGTGTGATTGCCTCTGGATGAGGGGCATCAATAAAGTCAAAGTCAAGGATATGGACATGGCCAGCATGGCACAACTTCAGAACTGCTTTGTTGATGCTAGTACATTGGATCATTGGCGGAGTGGATGGTGCCAAAGTATTGTCGAAGTCTTCCTCGCGAAAGAGCCGATAACAAAAGCCATCTCTTGTCCGACCGGCTCGCCCAGAACGCAGCCTTCCTGTTGACTGGGACATAGGACGGATCTGAACCATATGCATGGCAAGGCGAGGATTGAAGATCGTTTGCTGTGTCATTCCAGTATCGATAACGTAAACGATGTTCTCAACCGTCATGCGAGTCTCTGCAATATCAGTAGACACGACGCACTTCCGATGTTGACTGGGCTTCATCGCCAGATTCATCTGAGCGGTAGACAGGGCCAAGTGCAAAGGGAAAATGCTGAGGTTGTTGGTAATCTGGCTGACAAAGTCGACGACTCTCCTGACGGAACCTTGACTGGGGACGAAGACAAGGATATCGCCCTGTCCTTTATTTTCGTGGATATGTTTCACATAATTGGCCGCCGTGATTTCATAGTCTGGATGAGGTTCTGCGTAGAAGTTTTGGACGTGAAACCTATCCTACAGTCAAAGAGTTAGTAGGCCATTTACTTGGCGCAGCTAGGGCCAACTCACGTCTCTGACCTGCACCACCGGGCACCCATTGAAATAATCCTGAAACTTCTGAACGTCCAAGAGGGCCGACATGATGATTACCTGCCAACTTCCATGTCAGCATTGGAAGGATCCGATAAGGGTAGGATAATGATTACCTTCATGTCCTTGCGCCGGCGCAGCGTTTTCTTCAGCAACGCGAGCAAAATGTCGATGTCAAGGGTTCGTTCGTGCGCTTCGTCGACGATGACATATGAGTACTCGGACAGGTCCTGATCGCAGGCATGCTTGGCAAGGAGGCTATCTTCAGTCATGTACATGAGCTTCGTCATCTTACCTCCTTTATCGGACCTTCTGTCGCCGGGGACGTGGTAGCCAACATCCTCGCCCAAAACAACACGCATGTCCCGGGAAACTCGTATGGCCAGTGCGACCGCATCTCTGTACCTCGGGCGGGTACATACAACCCGAAGATGGCTTGAGGTATTGTCTAGACTGGAGACGACCAGCTGGGGGACTTGTATTGACTTGTCTGGGTCTGTGTCGCTCGAGAGAATCACCACTTGATGCTGCTGGGACGCACGAAGAATGTCCAAGAATCGGTTGGTAGGCGCCTCGATGGCAAGAGACTCCACCTGTCTCACGAGAGACTCCATCCCAATAAACCTCTCGAGATGTGATGATGTGTGAGGGTTGAGAGAGGTTGCCGGGTGTCGAAGTCGACTGAACCTTGAGCGTTCCGTCAGCGTTAGTGGAGAGGTAGACAAGCCATAGACATCACGTGGTGGGGCACGACTTGCCCTGATCGGGATAAGATGTGGGTGAGAAGAGTGAGAGAGCGCCAATCATGCTGGGCCCCCGTCTTTACGAGGTTGTAGGGCGCTAGTGAGGTACCGCTGCATTATCTTAGTCAGGCAGCGCATGGCATGGCTCTCTCAAATAGGCTCGTTGACTCTTCGACAGCACTTGTCGTCATTGCATCTCGTTGATTTATCTTTTCAAGTGCATACTACGTGCTTATCTAAAGGCTTAGCACTTGTGACTTGAATCTGGGTTGTCTAAGGGTAGAAGCGTCGCAAAGTTATTCCTGAAGAGGGATTCTAATTGCAAGTTACATCACGACAAAGGGGTGAAAGAATGATCAAAGATAAGAAATAAAAAGAATGCATGTATTACTGTCTTCAGAATATTGGCTACAGTGGCGAAATCAGATCATGGCACTGCCTCTGGTTTCGCCAGGTAGCCGGAAACAGGGGTGGTGAAAGCCGTGGCTGCACTATAAGCGGCGTTGGAAGCGACAATAGCAACATTAGCTGCAGCAGAAGAATTGGCCGCAGTGAGAGCAGTGGCGGCGGCGGCGAGGGAGTTGCTGGCAGTTGTGAGAGTGTCAGCAGCACTCGCGGCAATGATAGTACCAGACTTAGACATAGCGGCGGCGGAGAGAACAGTGGAGGCAGCCGCATGAGCAGCAGCAGCATGCGTGAGGGCTTCAGCTGACATCAGAGGACCAGCACACGTTAGAGCACTGGCAGCTGCACCAAGAGCGACAGCTGTACCAACCAGAGATGCGGTGGAGGGTTGCGAAGGAGGTTCGATGGTGTGAGGACCAGCAGTAGGAGGGGCTGGAGGAGGAGTGGTGTTGGGAGGGCTAGCATTGGCGGGATCAGCCCACTACATCGTTGGCTCTAATCGACGATGCTATGATTATATTAGCAACCTCTACCACACGATGGATATGTTACGACCCTCTTCCCCGCTCGTTCGACTTGGACGACGCGACCACAAAACTTGAACGACGATGCCTTTGCAGGTCAATCCATTGAGAACAATGAAGAGAGTAGAGACGGCTCTGAGAAACTTGTGGGAAACAACTCACCTTCCAGCATGGTCTCGGGGCCTGTGGAGCCGTAAAGAGTAGCGTCATTGCTTCGCTGACTTTTTCAGCAAACCTAGAGTGGAGATACGAACGTGCATTCTTACAAACGCACCTTGACAAGAGCAAGACCTCAATCTCCACGCACGACTCCCTCTCCGTCTTCAACCATACGCTCTCAAGACCACACAGCGCATCCGATACAAGCTCAGACACGAAGAAACTACCAGTCACGTGAGTGTACACCCCAAGGTCTATATTACTCCCTCCATTGTCACGGAAGCTGATCAAATAAACACAGAATGTCCGGCGAAGATACCGCGAAATAGACCTTGCCCGAGGACTGGAAAGACGACCCTGAGAATCCCGGACGAGGCATCCAAAACTATGTGGACTACATGTTCAAGGCGCAAGAAGAATACGAAGCGCTCGGCGCACCCTGCCATCGAGTGGTGACTGATGCATCCGGCACCCGAAATTTACTGCCCACCTCGGTTGCCGGCGCTAACGCTCCTGAGGAGGAGAAGAAGAAAGTCTTCGTCACCTTGCACCGGATTCTCACCGCAGACAAGGATGAGAAGCCTCGTCTGGGCCGAAGCATACTTACGCGTCGTGTTGGTGGTGAGCTGGTGGAAGATGAGTTCATCACAGTCCCCATGGAGGAGATGACGGCTCTCGAAGCCCAAGGCTGGGAGGTCTTTTATGCCGGAAAACCCACACCTGACAAACATGAGGACAAGCGAAAGTCCTCATCTCCAGCTCAGGCTTCCTCTTGAGTGGCTTGTCCAGAGGGATCATTTCGGACAGAATTATATGGTTAAAGAGTGACACTGAGACTAGAACGGATCACATGGTAGGGTTAGGACACAATACATAATGATCTTCGAGATTTTCTTCTGAAGATTTGACATTAGAAGAGGGATTGAGACCCAGGGGAGAGACGGGGATCTTTGGACTTCGCCTCTGCTATTCTATTTCGTGATCTTACTCCTACAGCAGAATCTGGACTTGCAAAAGGACATGGTAGAGGATCTCGGAGATGCTTCACACATTTTTAAAGAGTCCTCATCTAAGCAGCCAGCAGTCGATGAGAATGATTCGTAAAACTACATGGGAACCATTGCGCCAGAACTTGAATCAGACCCCGCTTTTCACTGCGTGGGAAAAGTGAATGACTTGTCGCCGTTACACACGCACACAGACACAGGGGATTTCAGAAAAATATCAACCTCGTCCGGGCCCACCAACTCACCTCACCGTTGTCACAAGATTGAACGCGAAGCCAAACCACATTTGCGCCAACAGCACCGCAACAACACAGCAACATCACCACAAAGACCTCGATCCCAAGACCATCATCAATGTACAGTATCCAGGCTTCTTTCTCCATGCAAAGACTAAGTGATCGTAGAATGTCGAACACAGGGACAGCCAGATACTGCCCACAATACGAGGCGCAGATTGCGATGTACCGCAGCAACAAACGCTTGATCTTAGCGAAGAACATCAAGTGGGCGACACCTCGAGCAGATTTTAAGCAAGTCTGCCGGGGTAGATTGACCAACCCGGAGGGTGTCAGGTTCTTCTGGCGGGATCCAGTTGAAGCCTGGAAGAAACACGAGGGTTTCGTTATGATTGGGTTCGCGGATCGGCCTTCCTGCAATAGAGCCCGTGAGGAACTCCCAGGGCTTATGTACCACGCCCGTGTCATAAGCTTTAAGCTGGCATCCAAAAGGGCTGTAAGGACATTGACCGTATGATACTGCCACACGCTGCTAATAAAAACCACAGATCCTTCCGTCAAACTGGACACCTGCTCCAGCTGCTCCAGCACCTGCTGCTCCTCTTGCAGCTCCTCCAGCCGCTGTGGCCTCTCAAGCCACTTCAACTGCACCCTCTGCCGCGCCTCAGACAACCTCAACTTCCCCCTTGGCTGAGGCTCTGAGGGCTGCTCAGAATGCTCTCGCCAGCGCCGGCATATCACTCGTCGCTGCAGAGGACCTGCTTGCTGGCGTTGCTGCTTATACTTCCGCAGCCAGAACTACCATGGCTCTTGTCTCTGGAGCCGACATCCCCTCTGTTGACACCGCCAGCATCGCCCTTGAAACTGCGGCTGCTGCCCTCACCGCCGCTGGTTCCCCTGGTGCGGCATCTGCTGCTCTCGCCGTTAGAGATCTTACTCGCGCAGCTACTGCTGCTCCTGCTGTCGCTCCTCTCCCAGTGGTATCTTCGGCTGTTACTGGTGACCTGATGGGAGTCGAAGATGACTATGACCCCGATCATGTGGTCTTCTCCGATTCCGACGCGTCCATACCCCGACTCGATGACTCAGATTAGGATCCGGACGAGTGAGCAACAACAACGTCTGTGTCGAGCTGGCGTGTTGTTCTCTCTACACGTAGATAGGCGGAAGCCTGTCTTGACTTTCAGTAAGATTGGGGGAACCCTTTCTTTACATTTTTCGTGCCAACGCACTTTCTAATGAGGCAACTCTTCTTCGTCAGCTAATGCTGTTTCTCGTGGGCTAGGGCCCCCAAGGTCGGGTTTGGCACTCCGTTTTGAACCAGGTCTCTCGGGACTGAGTACTTCTTGGAGCTGAGTTCGATTCTCAGACTGACAGAAACTTCCGTTTGGTGTTTCCGGGATAGATTGTTGATGAGGCGTGAGGGTGCTAGGTTTGTCTGGCGTCGCTGAAATAGATGAGATTGTAAGTCGTCCTAATAGTGTCTGCAATGCGCTGACGGTTCATGGAGACGGGTCCAAGGCCGGGCCTCCCTCCTCAGAAGCCAGATTACAGCGCTCAATACGCGCCTGTCGTCGCGGGGCCAGCTTACCAGTTCGAATATTGGACCTTCCAAGTCCGCCCTCGCCCGTATCAGGGGCTGCCAATATCAGAGGAAGGGAAGTTCTGAATTGGATGATCCAGGTAAGCTTTGACTTTGTCCTTGAATCCTCTCAGTGCTCTAAGAACACGCACATCCCACCAGGTACTTTAGACTACCTCTGAACCCCATTTTACTCGTGCGCATTGTGGAGGCGAAGTACTTTTCTATCGTGGAATGTTCGAGCATCAGTAGAGAGAGACTTTACGAGATAAGTTCCAAGTGCCATCATTGAGCAAGAGAAGCTAATATTTATTATCGCCAGCTTATTTTGGCCCGACATGAAGACGAGCAACCTTTACCCTTCGCCCCAGGAGACAAACGGGTCAACAAGCCCTTCGAGAATCCAGCTAGGAGAATTGAAGGCGCCGGCCGAATCTTCATCGTCGTCTGTCCTGCCTTCAATAATTGAAAGTGTCTTCAGTGCCGCACCCCTTTTCAGCATTCTCCTGGTCCTCATCTTAGCCGGAATTACCACTACTAGCAGTGCCAACAACACCAGGACCCCCACCACCATCACCATCAAGAGCCATGGCACCCAAAGGCTCGAAGAAGACCAGCAAGGCTGGGACTTCCCATCCTTCCGCCTCCAAGAGTAAGATCAACCAGAAGTACAAAGCACCTCAGGAGTTATCTGCTTGCACTAAATCACAGATGCCCCGTTGTCAGCCACCTCTGGCAATGCGGCGAAGCCCCAGAAGGCCCTGGAGTCTTTCTGGAAATAAAAAGAGCCGCAAGAGCCGGAGACTCCTGCAAAGAAGCAGCGGCTGAGCGACGAACAGCCCTCGGCCATGACCACCACCTCGGCCCCCCTCATGGCCTCTCCTCTGGCCATCACACCTTCTTCTCGGTCCCTCTCGACCAATTCCCGCCGGCCGCCACACAGACCTGTTCTTCGCCAACGGATGTCTTTTATTCGCCCCATTTCCTGTTTTGACCACAGGCGGAGAGCATTAGATGGGATTGGAATCGTGTCGCAGGATTTGCTGGCGGGCAGGTCTCCGTTTCATTCATATCAAGAATACAGTTAAATGATTATAGTTATTGCGATATGCCGTATCTAGCTAAAATTAATCATTGATGCACTGACTTGTTCATATCCTGATCCATATTATCACCCGTAACCCTCATCTACGATCCTCATCTACGATCCTCATCTACGATCCTCATCTACAATCCTCATCTACAATCCTCATCTACAATCCTCATCTACAATCCTCATCTACAATCCTCATCTACAATCCTCATCTACAATCCTCATCTACAATCCTCATCTACAATCCTCATCTACAATCCTTATGTACGATCCTTATCCTTAATCTCCATTCTGAACCTTGACCTACCTATTTACACTAATCAGATTCACATCATTTCCTCGAACCAATCTCTTGGTGAAACCTGGAACAACTTATGTTCAGCCAAGAATCTTGCATTAGCCGCATGATAACTGCATTGCCACTATCGACACCATCGCCACCAACTTGGCGATGTAGAACTATCAGGCAGAATCTTGGCCTTCTATCCGTGCGATTCTTGCCGCCGTATCCCTATGCCACAGCCTGTGGTGGATCGATAAGTCCGCGGGGCTCAACATCTGGCGTGCCTCACACGACACGACCATCATCCCAGTCGCGCCGACCTCTGAGGTCGACATGCCACTCGTCAAAATCGACGCCTTCTTCTCGGGATCTCCACTCCGTCCCTAATGCGAGGAGTGCAGCATAGAGTTCCAAAACCTGGGTTTCTTATGCAATACTACCGAGAGACTCATCGTACCAGGGCCGACTTGACGCTAGACGCGCCAGCCAGTGACCAAGACGCGATTAACTTTGCGTACTGGGAAAACAAACTGGAGTGCTCCTTTCCGGGTTGCGGGAAAAAAATCATCCGCGGCCATGATCTTAAGAGGCACATGCGCGGTCATACGGGCAAAAAGCCGTACCAATGCGACGACTGCGATTGCAGCACCCACGACGCAGGTCATTTCGCGAATCACAGGCGAACACATGTTCCTGATGCTAATCTCAAGTGCGACTGGCCTGGTTGCAATCACCGTGCGACCACTGCAAGACATCTGGCCGCACACAAGCTGGCCCACACTGGGGAGAAACCTTGGGTTTGCGACGAGCCTGGTTGCGGTAAGAAATACCGCCGGCAAGGTGAGCTCAAGAAGCACAAGAACCTGAAGCATTCCGACAATCCCCAGTGTTCGCATGCGACCAATGCTCTTACACCTCCAATCAGAAAGCGAACCTGATTAAGCATAAAAACACACATCACCCTGTTTGGAACGACAATTAAGATGCCGATTAATGCCTCCGTCAACCATGTTCTCGCCTTAGGGATGATACCTCTGCTTTTGACTTGGTTCTCGGTCCCACGACTGTAGTTCTCGGTCTAATGACTGAACGGTTCTTTGCCTAATGGCCTTGGGCAGTCTGCAATAGGGCAGCCTCCTTCTGGAGGCCAGGTTCAAAACCCTGGGCTGTCCTTCACGCTTTGTTGCCACTTCGTGATGCTATAATGAAGACCCCATATGTCCAGAGACGCTGCGTCCTATACGAGAGGATGAACTGCCAAGAAGAAACTGTTATCGTTTGCCACCCTTACCAATAACGCTTCAAAGGAGCTAAGAAAGGAAATAACTTTAGGACAAGAACAGACTGGCAATTTAGTAGATAGATCCAGACTGACATTTGCTAGTACTGCTTCGATATTCCACAACTTGCTCTACTCGTTCCAGGAAGAGCGCTGTCTTTTTATGAAACTTGATACCATTCGTTTGACCTCTTCTGGATTAACATGCATCCGCCTCACAGCGCATAGGAGAATTTCAGGTACTCGGTTATACATTGGTGCACTCTGATACTTGATATCATCCGTTCTTATCACTGCTGTGAAGTTCGGGAAGCATATCTGCAGTCGCTGAGGGCACACAGGTAGCGGTGGATACGCAGAAGTCGCCTGTTCTTGCGGCACACCTAGAACAGCCTCTCAAACTCTTGAGTGAGTCTCCGGAGCAACAGTGGCGCATGCGCCACTGTTGCCTGCGGGGATGAGGGACATGGTGAAGTGGTCAGTGAAGTGAGAAACGATATCGAGGGTCGGAAGAAGCGACAGCTCGGCGGTGAAAGGCGGGGACGCTAGTACATGTTCGCCCTGGCGTGGGGCTAGCGCCACGCCAAATGGAAGTAAGCACTAAGCCATGTGGGCCCTCACGTCGCCCCGCATATGAAGCCATTCTTGATTCCAGATCATCAACACCACACATAATGATTATTTCCGGTTTTCTTTTGCAACGAACGAGGTCATATGGCGCAATGGCAGCGCGTCGGCTTCCGGTGCCGAAGGCTTCAGGTTCGAGTCCTGATATGATCGTTTTAGCGCTTCCTTTTTGTTTAAACGAGAAGTTTACCTCTCTTTTGCCCTCCTCATGTTTAGCGAGCAAGACAGTTCTCAGTCTCGATTAAGACCTTAGAGCACGTCGCTTAAGACATCTAAGTAGTCTGGTAGGCCGTAGTGCGCTGAGAGGGGCGCTAAAACTGATAGGCAGGTCAGATGCTTGTGATAGACTACGGACGTTGCTCCAACCACGACATCGCCTTCTCGTAGCATCTCTCATGGGAAAGAGCACGAGAACCGTTTGACTGTCTTCTGAAGCCTTCGGCACCGTCGCCGCCGCGCTGCCATTGCGCCATATGACCGCGTTCGTTGCAAAATTTTCCCTCCAGACCTCAGTGGCGCAAGCGCCACTGCGGTTCCGGGGACTCCCGGAAATAACACTCCCCGCCACGTCCGTCGCTGTCCAGTCCCCAACTTCTCGCAAAGAGCTATTATAGAGTACCTACCCAATTGAGCATTTTATTCAGTGTCGAGTGCTATTATTACTTTACTCTTACAAATATGGGCATGCTATCCAGCGGACACACAACGTTAATCCATTCCCCGCCGTGATACGAAACATCACCCTTAAACTCCTTCCACCCCCCGTTGTTCTTAGGTAAATATACTCGCTTTTTGCAGCACGGGACAGCAAAGATGACGATCCCCAAACATATACTCCTCCTCCACCTCCCAGCTCTACGCGTCCTCCGGGAATTCGTGGAACAACGTGCGCATTGCTAGCGCGCCCGTCTCGTGAGCCTGACGCATAAGTTCCCGCGTGTAATCTCGCAGCTGCTCTCGTATGTCGATGTATTTGCGACAGATGCCATGCACCTCGTCCCCGAAAGACCAGGTCTCGTTCGGGGCCCCGCTCCGGCGCTCGGCCCCACCCGTCGTGCCGTGCTGCGGCTGCTCCGGAAGCCGGTTCCCATGCAGACGCATAACAGGACAAAACGTCCCCCATTGGAACCATCGCGCCATCAACTCGCGAAAGCTTTCATTGCGCCCGTCGCTGCCGTGGAAGCCACCGATGTCCGTCGTCCACCCAGGAAATCCCGCGAGACCCATATTGAGCCCGGCTGCCAGCTGGCACCGGAAGCTACCCCAGGAGGAAGCAACGTCGCCGCTCCACACCAGACTGCCATACTTTTGACTGCCAGCCCAGGCGCAGCGGACCTGGTTCACAAGGTTGGTTTGACCTTCGCGCCCTCATAGAAACCACGGGCCTATTCGCGCCTGTAAATGTTTCCGATTGTGGTGTTGGGGCCAAGGTAATGGCGATAGTTGTCGAATCATAGATATTATACTCGGGTTCGGCTTCGTCAAGCCAAACCACCTTGATGCATTTACCTTCTTCTTGGCCTTTTCCCAAACGTAGCTTTGAGCAGAGCGGTTGGTGGCGTCAAAGTGGACTGTGTCGCCTTTGTAGTTGAGGCCTGTGCGGAAGCCTCGGTCTCATCTTTCTTCAAACTTTGGGCCCTCGAACAGTGATTACGACTCTCTATTAGTATCAGTAAACAAGTCGTCCTCGGTGTGTGCGTTTACTTATTGGTAGACTCACACGCAGGGCAATTCCGACATGTATCAACGAACCAACCACGTTATTCTACGCAGAGTAGCTAAAACCTCCAGTTATCTCAATCCCAGTAACCACTTAAAGGTCTTCTTCCTTTGTGCCTTTTTTCACTTGAAAAGGTCCAACAGTCGATGCAGATGTACATGCGCAGTCTGGCTAAACCACGGTCTAGATAAGGCGGTGGTATCTCTCTAGCGCTGTTTATCCCCCCAAAATCGGTCAGCGCGGTATGATTGGTTTTCTCGGGTTTCTCTCACCTGGATTTATGCCACATTAGGGCAAGCTGGGTCCCACCACGTGACGCTTGTTATTGCTCTACCTTACCCACTAACGCCACCATATGAGAGATCTGGGTCTCAACCACTTCAACACGCCCACCTCATCCTAACCACCATACCGCTAGCATCGCAGCTCGACACAGAGATTCCAATGGCGTCTATCCCGAGAAACGAAGCTACCATTGAACAAATCCATCTTCACGAAGATGCAATCCTCAATCCGCTGACTGGACAGGCGTGGCCGGAGGGTCACGACGACCTCCTCAGCAAGAGAAGAGAATTGCCAGTCTATCAGCAATTTCCCAAAATCCTCGACACGTACCATGAGAACCAGGTTTTTGTTCTGTCCAGCGAGACCGGATCCGGCAAGTCAACACAGGTTCCTCAGCTTATCCTCCACGATGAATACGGCAGTGGCCTACAGGTTGTCTGCACGCAGCCCCGACGTCTGGCCGCGACCTCGCTCGCATCGCGTGTCTCGGCAGAGTTGGGAGTGACCTTGGGTGAAGAGGTCGGTTATAAGATTGGCGGCGAGTCTCAGCTCAACATGCGGAACAAGCGGACGCGGCTTGTGTACATGACCGAAGGGTCTCTTCTGAACAAGTATGCTCGAGATAACAGATTATCGGAATTCGCGTGCGTCATACTCGACGAGGCACACGAGCGGTCCGTCGAAATGGATTTGTTGATGGCTCTTCTGAAAAGGACGTTACGCCTTCGTGACGATCTGAAGGTATCTTGTTTCTACCTCTTAAACCGACTCGATGCTGATCATTACAGGTTATCATCATGTCGGCGACCTTAGATGCAAATCTCTTCCAGAGATACTTCAATCAATGTCCGCTCGTCAATGTCACAGGAGTAAGTTGACCCAGAATCCCACCATCAGACTTCTTGCTAATTCACGGCATTTAGCACACGTACCCGGTCGATATTCGTTACGTCGCGCCTCACCAATATACCTGCCCAGACTTCCGCATCTTGGCGGCCAGCGTGGTTGTGGACATCCATAAGCGCCAGGGTCCAGGAGATATCCTTGTTTTTCTTCCAGGCCAGGGCGATATCGATCAAGTGGGTGAGCTCGTCAGCAAACACACTGATGATCTTGACGTTTTGCCCTTGTACGCTCAGCTGTCCTCAGCTGAGAAAGATCGCGCTCTGAGTCCGTCAAGTCTGAGTCGCAAGTGTATTCTTGCGACCAACATGGCAGAGACGAGCCTGACGATTGACGGCATTGTCTACGTGGTCGACATTGGCTTGGCTAGGCCGATGCTGTACAATCCTCGCCTTGGAATGGAGATGCACGGTCTTCAACGGATATCGCAGGCTTCCGCCAGGCAACGAACAGGACGAGCTGGTCGCACGAGAGCCGGCGTCTGTTACCGTCTCTACTCAGAACAGGAGTTCGACGACATGGCTCCTTCAACAGAGCCAGCTATCCGCCAAGAAGCCGTTCATTCAGCTCTATTAAAAATCCACCAGTCCCGAATATTGAGAGTCATAGATTTTGACTGGGTCGACGCGCCTCATCCAGAGGGAATCACTCGTGCCGCTCAAGATCTCCGCGACTGGTACGTATCAATGGAAACTTTGCGACACTCGATGATCCATAGTCTTCAGTTGCCTCTTTTTCTTCTTTCAGAGCACGCTAACGCCATTCACAGGGGATTTTTACGTGAGGATGGTAAGCTCACGACGTCGGGCATTTGCGCCGCGCGACTTCCCATGGACCCGATTTGGTTCCGTGCCATTGAAGAAGGGGAGGCGCTCGGGTGTTCCTTAGAGATTCTTGACATTGCAGTTCTTTGCAGTATCAACAAATCCGTTTTTGCGCGCCCGCCGGGATACCAACAACTCGCGGACAGCCTCAAGGTCCCGCTTGCTGTTCCCTCCGATCACCTCTCTCTCGCCAACGCCTTCAACATGTATACACGCGAGAGAAAAAGACAGGAAAAGGACACCAATTGTGAACTCGACCTTCGCACCTGGTGTCGGCTTCATTTCCTAAATTTTGAGGCTCTTGAGCAGGCTTACAGTATGAGGCAAAGATTGGGAGGTCAACTGGTTGCCAACCGTTCATCGGTCGCTGTTGAGTTCAGTGAACGGGGGGCTTTGGACAACGTGAACGGGAACCTTTCATCGGTCACAAATGAGACGAACGTACGAAAGGCTTTGGCGAGGGCTTTCTGTACCCAGATCGCCATCCGCCACGGCGACGACAACTATCGAACTGTCCATGAGAACATCGATGCTCGCTTGGAACCGAACAGCGTCCTTGTGAAGAGCAACTACACGTGGATTGTCTACACGGAGCTCAAGATGACAGGAAACAGGGTGTATCTACAGACAGCTACGCCTATCAAGGCGGAATGGCTGGTGGTGAGTGAATTGGCTTGTTCAAGATTCGGGTATCTGTGGCTAATGATCTAGGATCTCCCGTACTTCAAGGACGACCGTCTCCCGTTGACAGGAGACGGCAAGGGGTGGCGCCAGCCCCAGGTTAAAGCATCTCTAGACAGCGCGAGGGCTGCCCGCAGTCAGCTCGAGGCTCTACCGGTCTCACATCCCAGAAGTTCAGTCGAACAAGTGCACACGCACACACAACCTCGCGCTTCCGATCCCTCAGACACGTTTCTGTTACACCATCTCTCTCTTTCCGCTCCGCACCAAAACGCCGGAATACCCATACCACCTTCGTGAGTCGCATCCTCCACTTACTAATTGTCCCTTTCACGTCATAGAAGCTGATATTGGATACACAGAATGCCTGACCTATTTGATCTTTCGACCTTACCCGACGAATGGAAGGACGATCCTCAGAGTCCCGAAAGCAACATCGCCAGGTTCCTCGCTGACTACTCGAAATACAAAGACTATTTCGACTCACACGGCGTGTCACGCCACCGGATCGTAACGGACGCATCTGGAACCACGAGGCTTCAACCTCGCAGATGGGCTAGCCTGCGGTGTGTTGATTTCGCTGACCTCGCGCACGAACTTGAGACCGACTTCATCACCTTGACCCGGGAGGCCGTTTCCAACCACCAAGGCGAGCCCATTCCAGGGCAATTAGTCTTTGAACACAAAAAGGGTGGATCGGAGTTCACCACCTCCTCCGTGAACACCGTCGCCGCACACGAGGCCCAAGGCTGGAAAATCTAGTACCCTCCAGCTCCCGCTCTCGATGTACGCAACGGCTACAAAGATCCCCGGCCACCCGCCCAACGTCCCGTCGACGTCATTCGTACAGACCAGCCCGTCGAGGACTCTAACCGTTACCTCAAGCACGGGAACGACCTCGCATCTGGTACATGGACTGCCGGCAATTGGAAGCCAGGCGATCTCATCGGCGAAAATGGAGCAGACCCTTCCACAAAAGCTGAGACAGCATCGTACGTAGCTTCGGATCGCTGGAATATGGTCTCCGACTCCCGCTCGGCTACATCTACTGGCCACGTCCCTCACCGTCAACGACCACCTAATGTGCGTCTTGGCTGGGGTGGCTACGACCAATTCACCTCTTATCAGGCCTGTGGCCGTCAAGTCACCAAGGCCATGGTGAAAGACGAGGGATGGTCAAAGGATGTAACATCGCCAGTCGCTTTCGTTGACAAGTCTTCGGGCGACGTTCAACCTATCCCTCTCATCGAAAATGCACAAGCTCTATTGAGCAATTGCCAAGCGGCCTTCACGCTTTTCGAGAAAGTCAATAAGACAGGCAAGCACTTACTCCAAAAGCGCAAGGCGCCCGCAGAACCCACCGCAGACGGAGCTGGAAATGTCGACAATCAGAAGCGACGTCGAACTTAATGCCACGGCTGGGTTCTAGCTGTCTGCTCCATCAAGCTCACTGCAGCGTCGGGGAAAACCAAGCATAGCTTTCTTGTCGCCCATATTAGATCATTCTCGAGTATGAATCCGGTTCCTTTGCTGGTGACTAAGTTCTCTTAGTGTCTTTAGAATGATGTCTCGTTTTAGAAAGAGCTTCTTGTAGTATAGTGAGATGCCCTAGGTAGACATTGGCGATTGTGTTCGTTCGCCCCTGGTTCTTGTCTGGGGAATGCTTGTCCCAGATTTTAGACAGTCGATGTTCAATATTAAAGAGTCTGCCAAACTGCGTTCCACGTGCAAATGATTGCGATAAGATCCACCAAATTCAATGTAACGTACAGATGCACGATCGATTCTCGCATTGTGGTGGGAGTTTGGGCATTCAAAGGTCTCCAGGAGTTCACCTCAGAAGCCCCACAATTTAACAAAACATTGCCCACGCACTGACTCTCTCGAAACATCGCTCTCTCATCAACAACAGCACACATCACACTCATACAAACACAATTCTACGCACAAAATCTACCAATCACACGCTTTTGAAGCACACATCTCGTACAGTACGCACGCGCCCGCAGAGTATTGACACCAACCGCGTCAGTTGTCTCCTCCACTGTTCCTCACTCCAGCGTCTCAGAAGCTTACCTCGTGGAAACAGAATGTCTCACAACGCCGACGATTTGGCTGAGGCCCTGAACAAGATCAAGCTGTCGGATGCATCTGGTCAGCCGTATCTCGAGTTCCCTAGCCTAGAAGCTAGTGATTTCGACGAAATGGAGCACGAAGGTGATTCCGACTTCGTCACCTTGTTTCGGAAACGCCCTGCCGACCAAGCCCAAAACGCAGGCCGCGAGCTTCAGGCACTGGAGGTGACCACCGTCCCCCGGGAAGAGGCAGAAGCCCTCGTCGCGGATGAAGATCAAGGCTGGACTGTCTAGGACCCTTCATCAGCCGGTCTTGGTGCGCACGAGGGACACCAAGAATCCCGCCCCCCTGCCCCTGGTCCTACCGTCGCTCCCACCGACAGTCCTGCCGCCGACACCAACCAGGATCTCCAGCACAGCAACAACGCGGTAGATGAGGAGGAGTGGTTAGAAGAGTGGTTAGACGCGAACACGCAGCCTGTTGAGTTCGTCGATGAGGCGGGCGAGCATGTCGAGACTGTCCAACCATTTTTAACCCGTGAGCAGCTTCGAGGGAGGTTCCGCCCTCCCGGAGTGGACGCATTCTTGATGGAGAAGCGCAAGCAGATGGACGACCGAAACACTCCAGCTTGAGCTTCATCCAGAAGGGGAGGAGATGAGAGGTAGGCGTACCTCATAGACGGGGGAACCCGGTCTATTTTTTTCCCAGTGCAAACTGTTTCTCATAAGCGAAGGCTTTTTCTCATGAGCTAACGCTCTTTCTAATGGTCTAAAGTCCCTGGGCTTCGGCCCTAAGGTCGTATGGCGCGAGAGCGTCTGGTATCCCTCCGGGATGTGTGTTCGAATCACACTACGATCACATTTGGACTCTGAACAAGATGACTGTCTGCGGCTGTGCCAGCTGATTGAACCAGGTAGCTGACCCGTCAATAGATCTTCGATCATTAGCAGACGCAACAGTGCTGGTGATCGTGGAGACTTCCTCCGTTCGCGGGAACCGGTCCCAGATCCGCCGCTATCGTGACGGTCGTATAGCAGACGTTGCGCACATTATGAGCTTACTATTGGCAATGCCATAGCGCGTGCCGGAGCATCGTGAGCGACGATACCTCGCCTTCTCGCGCGGACTGTGGTCTTCTGCCCCGAGGCGCACGGTGAGTCAACTTCAAGAACCCAACCCTTCCTAAAGGCATCCAAGTAGGTATTAATACGAGTCGTCAGCAGGAATAAATATCGGAGCCTCCCGGAAGAGTAACCGCTTCACGATGAAAGAGACGCTTTTTCTACTTGAGAATTTGTTCCTTCCACGGTCCCAACCAACGATCGATAAACAATAACCAGGATTCCTGATCTTCGTCCCCAGTTCCCATCTAAACCTTCACCATCATCTTAATCCTCGCCCATAATCCTGATACAGCCTCAGTGGCGCGGTGAGTGTCTCGACATGGTGTTTGCTATTAAGATCTGGACTGTCACCGAGGCGTGGCTGTACCAGCTAACTGAACCAGGTAGCTGACTCGTCAACAGATTCTCGGTCGTCTAGACGCAACAGTGCGTCGTTATGATGGATCCAACGACATACCAAGGGCTCGTGATTTCGGCGAGGCGAAGTAATGTAGCGAAATGAAAAGAAACACATTCAGTGAGATCGACGACACTAAGCCAAAGGGTCTCCGTACCTACTTCAGATTCCATGTTCTTCACCCTCAGCTCCCATCCAAATCCTCTCCCACAGCCCTCCTCACCCACAGTCCTAAGTCACAGCCCTCAGCGACGCGATGACTATCCGCGCACGCTCGACAGAGTGTTGGCTAGGCAGATCTTTGGGCACTCTCCTAACACGCAAAAGCTTGTTGCATCCTTCACAACTTCCCTTTCACGTATTGTGTTAGCATTCAGCGTAGATAGTACTCAAGCGCTCTCTAGGCGGCTGGGTGTAATCAATGGACTTGAAAACTTACTCTGGATGAAGTCCCAGTCCTTGTGTGCTTATGGTCGCCCGTTTATATCGGCCTCTCAGCTCCATAGCGTCGAACTGACGGTGTCGGTAGGGATGCTAGCGAACGAACGACCGGATCGAAGCTGAAATGGGGCGTGCCATTTAAGGGAATCTCAGGTACCCAGCGTGGGACAGTATCGAAGACGATGTCGCAAATCTCTAGATAGCTGCATTCTTTTCTGTGTTAGTATCGTGCGTGGCACTCCCCTGGTCCCATATCTATGATACCAGGGATGGAGGGGATTTCATACCTGTAGCAAAGTACCAGCGCCCATCTTCCCATCCGTCGCCTGCTTTTTGGACTCTGGAGAATACCTGGCGGCATGAACGGCATCTGGAACTCATCTCGTGAATCTCGATCCTGTCTCTCCACTCTCAACCACCAGAAAGCAATTCTTCAATTGAAGAATAAGGGTGCAGATGGGCTCGAACCATCATCCCCAAAGAGGACCTGCCCATTGCAGTACACCCAAGGGATTTAAACCTGATAGGCACTTAGCCTATGAAGCATGGCACTTAGCCAATTAAGCAGAGCTTTCGCTCAGAGCTTTCGCTCAGCAAACCACCCACCGCGGTTATTGGGCTTCCGCCCCCGCCACCGGTGATACAGAAATCAAGTCAGAAAGAGGAGGTTGCTAAGGCAGGAGCATATTGGTGGGTCCGGCTCAAATTTCCTTACCTCAGGCATCACCACGAAAATGAGGTCATTACAAGGCAGCGAGGCTCTGCACCTCATATTTACAGCACGGGGAGGTCAGTTTGCCAACTTGACCTCGCCTGGAGGAATAATCTAGGAAGAGTCAGTGCCATGTATGAACGGTTAGGACAAGGAGATGAATTGCAATTACATGGCGATTTAGCATAGATTTCTTGACGCCACTGGACGTCGTCCGTCGCGGATTGATCTGAGGAGCATACTCCATCATAGTGTTTGTTCTGTTGCCTGATTCAGACTTCACTTCCTCGTCTCCTATATTTCAAGCGTCCACGCAGGTGCAGTATCTTATTTGGTCAGCGAAGTTTATATAAATCCCTGGTGTGGGCGAAGAGTCCTGGTAAGGAGCCGCATTCATGGCATCTTAGACGTTAAACGTCTCGGAGTATGCGGGGACAGCGTCGGCCCCGTCCAGACGGCGATGGCTCCACCCCCGGACTCTGGAGACTCGGACGTCCGTGAAAGCAGGATGCGGCCGATATCGGGTGAACATTGGCAGACGAGCAGCAAGAGACTCTATTTTTGTATTTCATTCATAATCGAGGGATGTGGGCTGCTGGTGCTGGCTGCAGGGAGTCGATGCTCCTTTGGTGGCTGAGACCCCGGAATGCTGGCGACAGGGCCAACGCGACAATGCAGGATACGAGATGAAGGGATACAAAAGCTGGGGGCAAGGAATGGCAGGAGAAAAGACCCTGGATGAGACGCCGTCGATCTGAATTTGTTGCGGTCTGCTTATTGTCCTGCTGGAAAGGGGGCAGATCAGCTCAGCTTATACTGTACACAGCACCGTATATACTGTATGGGTGTGGCTGGCCGTTAGTAACAGATACGTGCATGATCCATCGGCCATCCAATCCAGAGGCTCCAGAGGATGGGATTTTCCAGACGCTGAAACTGCGCAGGCGCTTGCTTGACTCTTCTTCTCCTCCGCCCTTTGCCTGCGCCTCCGCCTGCATCCCTCCCTGCCGCGAAGAGCGAGCTGCTGATCCCACAGCGGGCATTCTTTGGCGCGTGCATTTTGCTGCTTATCGACTCGACTCGACTTTTCTTCTCCTTCAACGACAGCTTCAAAATCTGCAATCCCCAGCCATCGCATATCCGCGCGGGCTGTCGTCATCGCCCCATCAGGCGTCGTCTTCTCTTCTCCTCCTCAGCTCTCCCTCGTCTCACCATTCCTGCGACCGTTTTCTCCGAGACAAGACTCCCTCAGATAACCCGAACCGCCCGACTCTCGTCTTCCCCGGATTCTGCAGCACCTCAGACTTCACAACCATGTCGTGGGAACTCACGGAGCGGCGCCTCTCGCGCAGCATCAACAGCAAGTTCATCTATGGCCGCCTTGTACGTATTTTGTGCGCGCTGTCATCATTTTCCCTGCGGATCGGGTGGGCGATGATCGATCGCTGCGTCGCCACTTCTACCGCTGCTTAGCCTCTTCCTCCCGCTAGCTCTCTGACGCTCTCCTTCCATACACAACCTCTCCCAAAACACCATTTCTTTCATGGCGCATCTACAATTGATTCGAACTGCTACTGACGATACTTGACATCGCCGCACAGCCGCTGCTACACACCATTGTTCTGCTGATCGAGATGGGTCTCGTCGCCAGGCTGACAGCCCGCTTCAACTCGTACTATGACGAGCGACCACGTACGTGCAGAGTCCAAGCAGTATTGTCACCTGTACTGACTGTCTAGTCATGACCATGATGGTCACCAATGCCATCCTCGGAGGCATCGCCGACACCGTCGCCCAAACCATCACATCCGTCCGCCAGCGCGCCCTTCGCAAGCCCGGCGGCCTCGACAAGGACGACACGTTCGCCATCGAGATCCATGACCTCGACCGCAAGAACCCGCTATACGAGCGCGACCTGATCCCCGACTCCAAGGCGCTGCCGCCGCCGTTCGACTTTGAGCGTCTCACGCGGTTCATGGCATACGGTTTCTGCATGGCGCCCGTGCAGTTCAAGTGGTTCAAGTTCCTCGAGCGCATTTTCCCGATAAGCAAGACGAGCGCCTTTGGGCCGGCGATGAAGCGCGTGGCGTTTGACCAGCTCATCTTTGCGCCGTTTGGTGTGGGTGTGTTCTTCACGGTGATGACGATTGCGGAGGGCGGTGGACGAAGGGCAGTTGTGCACAAGCTGCGCGACATGTACCTCCCGACGCTCAAGGCCAACTACATTGTTTGGCCAGCGGTGCAGATTGTCAACTTCCGTTTGATGCCCGTGCAGTTCCAACTGGTGAGTTTGATCGTCCTGCAATTTGACTCCACCTAACGGTGTGCACAGCCCTTTGTCTCGAGCATCGGAATCGCCTGGACGGCCTACCTCTCGCTGACCAACGCCTCGGAGGAGTCGTAGATTCGACGAAACTTTCCACGACGATACTGTCCTCGACGTTGTGTGCTGTTGCGAGCGACCACATCAATATCGTGATGTCATAATGGAGCCATCTCTAGTGAGAAGCTAGCGATGGAGGCATCTGGAGGGGTCGGAAAGACAATTGCTTGGGCTGCTACAATGATACATGTCTCTATCATTTGGTAGAGGATTTTGGGTACATGGAACTGGCGTTGTTTTGGGATCAAAGGCAACAGTCTTGTCTTGGGGTTGTTTTGACACTGGTGGCATGGTAACTGGTCTGGTCTGATCGGGCTGCATTGCGTTGCATTATGGAAGCTTTGACGGGCTGTTTGAATGACAAGAGACGCCAGGGATATAATCATGGGACAATGCGAGGGTTATGGGAGTCTCTTTTGTTGATATTATGCGAGAAAATTAGTCTCAATACAGCGGACTTTCTCTCTACTTGAAATTCCCTCGTAGACTTAAGACACTATGGTCTGGGCGTCTCGGCCCAACTTTTCCATATCAGCGTCCTTCGCTACGTAATACGACTTCTGCAGTCTACCAACCCTGGTCATGATATGATTATCTACGTGTCTGCATGTGTCAATCTGCGGCAGTGTCGGTCAGCCTCACCAGGAACACACAGCCAACCAACCGGACGCCCGCCTCCGCATCCCCGATCCCGATCCCGAGACGTCGCCAGAACCCGGATGGGAGACTCTGCCGCGATAGCAGGGAGTCTGGCCGGGCGAGCGATTGACGGACGGTTGGTAGGGTGATTAGGCGCAGTGTTGAGTGATTTTGTTGATGCCCTCCAACTAGGGCTGGGAACAGAGGGAAAGGGCCGAAACGGAGGCAACATCAGGGATTTGAAGGCTCAGACACAATCGCCATCACCGCCATTGGAAAGTCACGTCACTTCGGCGTGAGGTGAGAGTGGTGGGCGTGGGCGTGGGCGTGGGCGGTCTTTGGCATGGGCATTGGATGCTTTGGCTCATGCCCAGCCAGGCCTTTCTTACAGCGGATGCTGCTGATACGGGCCGTTGCTAGCAAAGCTCGACGCAAAGTAACCCCACTAGCAACATTCCCAGTTCCCCTCCCCCACCACCATAACCATACTTCTTCTCTTCACCCTCCTCCTCGCATCTCTTCTCCTACAATCCTCATCAGACCACCACCAATCGCTCTGAACTCGCCTGCAACCGCCAGAATGTCGCTGTCCAACAAGCTCTCCATCACTGACGTCGATGTCAGCGGCAAGAGGGTGCTGATCCGGGTGAGTTTTGCGAGTCTTTCTACCCCGCCATGACGAGCTCGAGCTGTCGAGGAGTGGCATCATGATGTTTCTGCAGGCATCGTCACCGCTGCCAATCCTTCGATTGTCGAGACTACAACGCATGATACAGCTTGAAACGCCGGGAATCTCGTCCACTACACTAAAGACACCTCACTAACAACCCCCCAGGTCGACTTCAACGTCCCCCTCGACGCGGACAAGAACATCACCAACAACCAGCGCATCGTCGGCGCCCTGCCCACCATCAAGTATGCCCTCGAGAACGGCGCCAAGTCGGTGATTCTCATGTCGCACCTCGGCCGCCCCAACGGCAGCCCCAACCCCAAGTACTCGCTGCAGCCCGTCGTCGGCGAGCTCGAGAAGCTGCTGGGCAAGCCTGTGACCTTTGCGCCGGACTGTGTTGGTCCTGAGGTCGAGAAGATTGTCGCCGATGCGGCCGATGGCTCCGTGATTCTCCTGGAGAACCTCCGCTTCCACATTGAGGAGGAGGGCAGCTCCAAGGACAAGGAGGGCAACAAGACCAAGGCCGACAAGGCTGCCGTCGCCGAGTTCCGCAAGGGCCTGACCGCTCTGGGCGACGTCTACATCAGTGAGTTTGCAGCGGTCTAACAACTCGTACGATACTGACAATCCTCCAGACGATGCCTTTGGCACTGCTCACCGTGCCCACTCCTCCATGGTCGGTGTCGATCTCCCCCAGAAGGCCGCTGGCTTCCTCATGAAGAAGGAGCTCGACTACTTCGCCCAGGCTCTCGAGTCCCCCCAGCGACCTTTCCTGGCCATCCTCGGTGGTGCCAAGGTCAGCGACAAGATCCAGCTCATCGACAACCTGCTGGACAAGGTCAACACGCTCATCATCTGCGGTGGCATGGCCTTCACCTTCAAGAAGACTCTCGAGGGCGTTGCCATCGGTGACTCGCTTTTCGACGAGGCCGGCTCCAAGACTGTTGCCCAGCTGGTCGAGAAGGCCAAGTCCAAGGGCGTCAAGCTTGTGCTCCCTGTCGACTACGTGACCGCCAACAAGTTCGCCAAGGACGCCGAGGTTGGCAGCGCGACCGACGCCGGTGGTATCCCCGACGGCTGGATGGGTCTGGACTGCGGCGAGGAGTCCATCAAGCTGTACAAGGCGGCCATTGCCGAGGCCAAGACCATCCTCTGGAACGGCCCTGCCGGTGTCTTCGAGTTCGACAACTTCGCCAAGGGCACCAAGGCCACTCTCGACGCCGTTGTTGAGGGCTGCCAGAACGAGGGCAAGATTGTCATCATCGGCGGTGGTGACACTGCTACCGTCGCCAAGAAGTACGGCGTCGAGGACAAGCTCAGCCACGTTTCCACCGGCGGTGGTGCCAGCTTGGAGCTGCTCGAGGGCAAGGAGCTGCCCGGTGTTGTCGCTCTGTCGAGTAAGTAGATTTGAGCTCACGCGTGTTTGATGACGAATGACAAAATTTGGGTAAAAGGTCGGCTTGGGAGGGCGAGTCTGTAGGACGCTGCGGAAGTAAATAAATACCATATCAAATCATATCAATAGAGTATCATGAGCTGTATGTCTTTGCCCGTTCTAAAATCGAGATGCTTGCATGTTGTCGGATCGGCATATTAGATCACGAATCGTCATGCACAACCATTCATGTCAATGCTTTGTATTCATTAAACGTGCCAGTCTATCATGTTGACCTCCCCTGCAGCCATACTCTTTCGTCTATCATCGCTTGCACTTCGTCCTATCGTCGCTTCGCCGCTTCGACTCTCTTAAGTTCCTCCCTGGAGACAACCAGTCAGTATGAACACTTGTAAAGCTCGAGCGTGTAGAGGTTCGAGGCGGTCGTACTTAAGCTGCGCTGAAAAGTCATCGGTCGTGTCGTCGTCGTCCCAGCTCTCTTCCCAGAGATGCTTAGTCTCGCCATTGCGCTGGGCGGCTTCGGTCTGGTCATCAGGCCAGTCTGTGACATGTCAGCGCCAAGTCTTTCAAACACTATCCAGATACCAGATCTGTTCCAGCATCAGCAGCTTCTTCAGAACTCACCATCGACGGGAAAGTCTTCGAACTCGTCGTCCTCGCCCAAGGGCGCAGGCTTCTCTTCCTCAGTCTTACTCTCGGCGTCCTTGTCGTCGACCTTATCGTTCTTATCGACCTTATCAATCCGCTTAAGATTGGGTGGAACGGCGGCCATGGTTGCGAGGACTGGTGATGCTGGGCGAGGGGAGGTTTGTGGTATTGATGATGATGTAGCTTGGGAGCCTTGCGAGGCGAGGCGCGGAGGAAGTGGCGGGGCGGAAGAATGGCGGGCCGGGGTGTAGGGTAGGTCGGGTATGTTGCGAGAGATTTCTTCGATGAGCTTTCGCATTCGATAAAAAATCGTAAGAAATTCCTAATAATTTATTGCTTACTCTCAGTCATCTAAAGCTTCACTTCTTTCAGCATGGCTATTCAAGACTGGCGGGCATGGCAATTGGCGGGAGTAACAAGGAAATCGTATTTTGGAGTCCGTTTCTACTTGAAGGTCTACCAAATTGATTACGATTTCCTGCAGATTTCTAGCCCACGTCTGCCGAAGGCAGGAGCCTGCTGCAAGCAGCCCCCGGCAGGGCCGCCGGAGGCAATACTTGCTACTCTACGGTCAAGGATATGCTTTGCTTGATATGCAGCAGCAGTTTTGGGATCTACGAAGGCGGAGGAACAGGAATGCCCCGCGACAGTCAAAGATGGGCTTTGTCGATGTACCATGTATCTTGGAGTGTCACAGCCACTAAAAGGCTTGGCATATTTGAGAATGCCAAAAAAAAGGGCTCGAAAGAAATGCATCTCTCAAAATTCACACGAATGCCTTCTCTGCTTTCATTGTCTTCTGTCTTGTGCTCAGCTTCCCTAACTCTGGCGTTCCTGAATGCTCCTCCACCAACAGAGCCGCTAAGACGGAGCATCTGCTGCTAGAGCGGCGTCGATCTCGGAAAGGACGGGGCGTCGGCCAGTAAGATGGGCCTGGATTGGGCCGCTGTATGTCATCGCGCGGGCAGGGCTTCGGGGACTTGGATGTCGCTATCTCCGTTTTGCCTGAATGGTTCTGGAGGTTGCATCTTCCTAATACTTCTTTCGGGCTCAAAGAGACTGCAGCTGTCCGTGAGGCGCATTTTACGAGAGCTGGCTTCAATTGCAGCTCATTGTTGGGGGCTGTGGCGTCTTTGTTTGCATTCCAGGCCTTCCCCTCTCCTGCAAGACCAACAACGCTTCGGGTCTAACATTAAAACCCATCTCAAACCCTGGCGTCAGCAGTTGAGGCTGAGTCTGTCATCTTCCTCTGTCGCAGCGCGGACGTCGACAGAACATCATCGTTGAGAGGCTCGGACATTGCATTGGGCCGGTGAAGGAGATTTGTCGGGTTGTCGGGCTTTTGGGGCTTTCCAGCAAACGCTTTAAAGCCAACGGCTCTGCCTTTTACACCTCACTCAACAAAACTTCAGCACCACAGCCATGAGTCGCCTTGCGGGATGGTTTCGCTCCGGCGCAAAGGCGGTCGAGGATGGCGCCAGCGACAGCGACTCGACACGCTCGAAAAGTCGCATGAACAAGGAGATGGAGGACATTGACGATGCCATGGGCTCGGCGGCGCTCATCATGAACGACGACATCGAGGGGGCTTATGAGCGCCTCAAGACGGGCGACTCGTCCTTTCACCTGCTGGGATTGGCCGTCACCACGTTCATGCGGTCGGTGCTGGGCTTCGAAAAGGACGTCATGAACGAGACTACCGCCAAGCTGGACGAGTGCGAGGCGCGGGCATTGACCGACTACAAGAAGGCCCAGAAGCATGGCAAGGCACGGGCTGGCAGCAAGCTCTACCCGCCGGGGACAGAGTATGAGCTTGTGCGGGCTGAAACACAGCTGATGGGCGCAGTGGTTGGTGTTCTGCACGAGAGCCTGATTGAGGCGATGAGGAGTTTTTACAAGTTGCGAAAGGCATTCTTGACGCTGGATGCGATTATCCAAGCGGAGGAAAAAGCGCTGGCGGGCACGACTTTCGAGGAGGTTGAGAGAGCTGCGGCGGAGAGCAAGGCGTTGGATGACAAGAGCACGACAGACGACAGCAGCAAATCCGACTCGACGGAAAGCAAAGAGACGACGTCTGGGACAGAGACTCCCGTGGACACGACAGAGGCGACGACACCTGAAAACATCGAGGATCTCAAGCTGGAGGACTCGACGCCGCTGCAGCTCAAGTCCAAGGCTCTCGCCACCGAGCCAGCCCTGCTCGACAACCCTCTCGACGTGTTTGTGCACTCTGGCGCCAACATGTGTCTGGGCATCCTGCTGCTGATTTTGACCCTCGTGCCGCCTGCCTTTGGCCGCATTCTCTCTGTCGTTGGCTTCCACGGCGACCGCGAGCGCGGCGTGAGGATGCTTTGGCGCTCGACGCAGTACAACAACGTCAACGGCGCGCTGGCCGGCATGACCCTGCTGGCCTACTACAACGGGCTTCTGGGCGCGGTCGACATTCTTCCCGACGAAAAGGACTTTGACGAGCACGCAGAAGTCTTTGGGCCTCCACGAGAACGCTGCGAGAAGCTGCTCGAGTCGATGCGCTCGCGGTACCCCGACTCACGACTCTGGCGCGTCGAAGAGGCTCGACAATACGCCAACGAGAACAACCTACCCAAGGCAGTAGAGGTGTTGACGACCGGCGCCGAGAGTAAGATGAAGCAGGTGGCCGCACTCAACAACTTCGAGCTGAGCATCAACTCCATGTTCATCCAGGACTGGACGCTGATGCGCGACCAATTCCTGCGCTGCGTGACGGTTAACGACTGGTCCCCCGCGCTGTATTATTATCTGGCGGGCTCAGCATCGCTGGAACTCTACCGCGATAACTTCCACGACGGTGAGATCGACGAGGCGCAAGAGCACAAGGCCAAAGCCGAGGAATACTTCCGCAAGGCGCCGACGCTGGCGGGCAAGAAGCGCTTCATGGCGCGCCAGCTGCCGTTCGAGACGTTTCTGCAGCGCAAGGTGGCCAAGTGGGAGGAGCGGGCGAAGACGATGAAGATCGATCTGGCGGATGCGATTGGGTCGAGCCCGGCGATGGAGATGTGTTATATGTGGAATGGGCCGAAGAAGATGGGGCCGCCGGAGTTGGAGCGCGGGATGGCAAACATGAAGTGGGAGCGGTGCACGACGGAGAGTGTGCATGTTGAGGCGATCAAGACGGAGATTGATGAGATGGGCTCGTGGGCGTTGATTCAGGCGACTCTCCTCAAGAGGTCTGGGCGGTGGGAGGAGGCAAAGAAGATGTTGCAGGAGCATGTTCTGAAGCACGATCGGTGAGTCGCTTTGCAAGTTGTTACTGATCATCTACTGATATTCAACAGAGCCGAGTTCAAGGGCGGCCACAAGGACGACTATGTTCTCGCCGCAGGCAACTACGAGCTCGCGTCCATCGCCTGGGCCGAGTGCTGCAACCCTCCTGAAGGTACCGTTGAGTCCGTTCGAGAATATCGCAAGGCCCGGGCTGCCGAGTGTCAGAAGCAGTTGGACATTGTCAAGACGTGGGAGACATTTGTATTGGATGCGCGTGTGGGAATGCGTGTGCAGAGCGGGCTGGAGACATTGAAGTGGTTCAAGAAGAAGATGGAGTTCGAGTAGAGAAGATCTTTGGGAAGGGGTATTTGGTTGGCGAATACATGGATGGGATAGACTTGGTGGACGGACTGTGCGAATAGACTTGGGCCATATAAAAGTCGGGATATGTAGACACATTTGACTGCATTCAGTTGCCCAGAAACGAATCTCGCTACTATCTTACAAGACACGCCAGCAACGCTTCGCAAACCTAGGACTGGATTCGTCCCTGGTCCCAACAAAGAAACATCCTATATATCTTCGTTTTGTCGAGATGGTTTCGGGAGTCGCTGGGGATCTGACCATCTCCCCGTGATGATTGCCGGAACGACGCTGTATCCTGACATGCCGAGGGTAGACTTGGCCGTGCAAAAGGCCACAAACAAGAAGTAGGTGAGTAGATGCGGGCGGAGGATGAGTGCCGGCAGGTAAATAGGGAGCCATCGATGGACTAGCAGTGGAAGAGGATGGTCGGTGAAGAGTTGAAGGCTGTATGGAGCTCCGGCATGAGTGTGAGCGTAGCTTTGATGGAGTCGAGAGAGGTTGGAAGCCTTGGACTTTGGAACGTGGAGAAGGGACCGCTTGATGTAGAAGACGAGAACTTCGCGCGCTAGGAGGAGGATGAACATGTGCTTGGCCATCTGCCAGGGCAACGGCAGAGTTGTGCTAGTCTTGAACTCGGGCTCCTTGAAGGTATATGCGAATGCAAGACTGAAAGCTCCCTCGACTCCTGTCATGAAGCAGACATTAAAGACTGCCAGCCCAACCAGCCGACTGAGTGTTTTGAAGTCGCGTGGTGGGAGAGACTTGTTGCCTTCATACTTGATCGTTTCGGCTAGGCTCGGGACGGCGACGTCGAAGAGAAGCGTGAGGAGGGAGGGTATTAGGTAGAGTATTAGTCGAATGGCGAGGAGTCCGACGAGATGGACTTTGAGAGGGGCGTGGGAGAGGATGAGGGTGGTCCAGGTCATGTAGAAGAAGAGAAGATTGAGAGAGGTGGACCAGGAGGTCACAGAAGGGGAGAGGAAGTAGGTGACAAGAGGAATAGAAACGAGGACGTCCATTGTAACTTTGCGCTAGGTTGACTTTGAAAGTAAATATTGTATTGAGTTGTAGGAAGTGTAAGTCTTGGTGTTGAGGTAGCTGAAGACTCGGAGTGGAATTGGACAATCAGTCACATTGCGATGGAGAAAAGCGACGGGCAGACAAACAACAGAAACGAGACAAACAGGAATCACGGCAGCTTTTACATCTCACCAAGATCTCACATCGAGCAGAAGCGTCATGACGTCTCGCAGCATCTGGAGAGGCAGAGGAGTGGCTAGTGGCATGACGTCGGTGTGGCGTAGGGAGTCGTGTGGCTGGAGCTGGCAGGGATGGACTCAAAGACAGACACGGGATTGGCTGACGGATATGCTGGAATCGAGCGGAGACGGGGAGATTGATTGATGGAGGGTCGGTTTCAATTGAGTTGCAGTTGGATGATGAGCTGCGTTTGGATGAAGGAGTTGTGATATGGCCTTGGAGACACAATGAGAGTTCCGGTCTAGAAGTTTGAGTGCAACAAAGCTTCCCCGGGACCAACCTTTAATTATCAAGGCCCAACATGCAAGTCTCTTCAGCTGTTTGTCCTCCAACGGAGAACCCATGGCGTCAATCTCTCAGGCGCATCCATTCCGCTCCACCACCTGGGCCGCCCGCATTCCAGGGGTAAAAAACCCCTGCAACTCCCTGAACCCCTGAACTGAACTCTCTCAAATCTGCAGTGTGCTCCGTTCTCCTGCATGGCCGGATGCGACGAGCGCGGCCGCAGGAGCAGTAAGAATTGCGAGTAAAAGTCGGGGATTCAGGTCGAGTCAGGTTGCATGTCTCGGTTGCTGGCTTTGTGAGTGAGTCTCTTAATTAAGGCTTTATTGTTAGGTCGGTGGTCAAGCCATCCATTAATTTGTTAGGGCGTCCCGCTGCTAGCACCTGTCTTACCCGGCGGACGGGACCTCCCATCCCATCTTTCCTCCACCACCATCATCTCCTCCCAACAACAACCCCGGCCGACAGAGTCCAAGCTGAGCTAGGCCTCAATCTCTGCTCTGGTCTGCTCTGGTCTGCGCCGCGCTCTCTCTCCTCTTCTCTCTCTGTATCCTCAGCACCTAGCCCATGCATGTCGGGGCTTCCTCGAAGCGCCTCGTCCGCCCGCCCGCCTGCCCATCAGCCACGCCCGGCTTTAGGAGAGAGAGAGAGTCTGATGCCGCTGAGACAGCACTAGACGGCGCTGTCACCCCACGGAAACATACAGAGCCAGAGTCAGACAGCGCCAGAGCAATTGTCTCGTCTCCTAATCTCCCTCCCTAGCAACAAGCATCATGATGGCCATGGACGTGGACGCCTCTGCCGCGGCCGACGTGCCCCCTATCCCGACCCGCGCGCGCCACCACCATTACCCTCGAAGAGCGCCTCAGACTCCCTCCTCCTCGTCGGTTGCTGGAGTCTCCAACAAGCGCAACAGCGTGCCGCCCGCCGCGTCGCCCGAGATCATCTCCAACCTCATCACCAGCCTCAGCGTCATCTCCAAGCCCGCCAACACGCACTTCGAGTCGTCGCCCTCGAGCCTGTCGCTGCCCGCGAGCCCCCGGCCGGTTCAGGGCTCCTTCGGCGTCGACTACGGCGCCTACTCGCAGCCCAGCCTCGACTATCGGTCTGCCGAAGAAGAGCCCGTGTCGCTCGACGACCTCGCCGCCAGCCCGCCCGTGATCCGCACCGCGCCGCCGCCGAGCGGCTTCTCGCCCCTGACGGCCGGACCGAAGAGCCCCAAGAGCCCCCGGAGCCCGAGCAGAGACAGCGGCGGGCTCCGGTCGTTCATCCGCAACAGCACGTCGCGGCCGTCGTCCAAGGGCTCGGGCACCTCCAAGAACGACGACGCCCAGAGCATTGGCAACCTCTCGATCGAGCGCGGGTCGGCGCCGACGCCCGAGCTCAAGTCGCAGCGCTCGCACGACAGCTGGGGCAAGAAGACGTCGCGCAGCCAGAAGGGCCTCATGTACATGAGCTCCAAGGAGCGTCTGCGCGAGCGGGAGGAGCGCAAGCGAGGCAGCGGAGGGCTTCCCACGTCGTCGTCTTCGGGGGCGCTGGGCGGTGGAAGCAGTACGCATAGCGGTGGACGCGCCGACCCCTTTCTCGCCGAGACGGCTATCCACGAAGAACCTACAACCAGCGATACCCAGACAGGCGGCAACGGCGGCGGCGGCGGCGGCGATCGAGCCCCGACCGAGAACAGCGGCCCGCGACCGATTCCAACCCGTGACTCGAGTCTGCGAAAGACGGGATCGAATGCGAAGCGATCGAGTGCGCGACGGTCGAAGCGCGACAGCGACGGACGCCTGAGCGATGCCATTCCCGAGGGCGACGAGCATCGAAGCCGTGATTCGTCGAGGCGAAACCCAGAGTACTCGCCGCGGTCTGACCAAAACAACAAGTTCACCACGCCGAACCGGAAGAAGACTAACGGTGTCGAGGAGATCCTGTCGCCGAGCAAGAGCGGCTCCGTCGCGGGCCGAAGCTTTCTCGACGTTGGCCACTACAGCGAGTTCGACGACGAGGACGAAGACGAGGGCGCGCCGTTCCCGGCTGTTGCGCAGGGTCGTCGCCGGGAGGAACAGGCGGGTGACCGTAATAGTCGTCGAAGGTCAGGGCATCACAGCCCGCTGCCCGGCGAGGGTCTGAAGATGAAGCGCAGCAGTTCGCGACTGAAGCGGCTGTCCGCGCCTCTGAGCCCGAAGCCCGATGAACGGCCGCGAGATCCTTCACAGGAGCCGCCGCAGAATGTGCTCCCGGCGGGATATGAGCGTCCGCAGTCGGCCGACTCGATCGACGACGCCGTGGAATCGTACCTGTGCTCGCCGCGGCTGTCTCAAAAGATCCGACATCCTCAGACCGGGCGGGTGATTTCGTTCTCGGAGGTGGGAGATTCAGAGGGCTCGGCGGTGTTTTGCTGCGTGGGCATGGGCCTGACGCGATATATCACGGCCTTCTATGATGAGCTGGCACTGACGCTAAAGCTGCGACTCATCACTCCAGATCGCCCGGGCGTGGGTGACAGCGAGCCATATACGGATGGGACTGCGACGCCGCTGAGCTGGCCTGGTGAGTTTGTTTTTGTCCTGTCCGTCAAAGTAATTCGCTGACCAGGATTAGATGATGTGTATGCCATCTGCCAGGCGCTCAAGATCACCAAGTTCTCCATCCTGGCTCACTCGGCCGGGGCCATCTACGCCCTCGCCACGGCCCTGCGCATGCCGCAGCACATCCGCGGGAGGATTCATCTGCTGGCACCTTGGATCCCTCCGTCGCAGATGAACGTGTTTGGGACGTCCCAGACGCTGCCGCCGACAAACGCCATCCCGACGTCTCAGCGCATCCTGCGAGCGCTACCAACACCCATTCTCAAGGCGGCCAACAGCAGCTTCATGACGGCGACCAGCAGTTCCATCACAAGCTCATTGCCCAAGAACCCCCGACGCGGGAAGCGCAAGTCTACGGCTCATAACCGCGAGAGCACGACAGTGAACCGAAACGCGGCGCCAAGCCACGACAAGGAGAACATCGGGCTTGAAGGCCACGGCAAGCCCCCTCACGCCGGTATCAATGGGGCTGACCTTGAGCCTCCGAATGCCACCGAGAACATGGACCGCATGCATCCTCCCCAGGGCACCCGCAGCGGCGAAACCGCCATCCTGGCCGCCGCAATGGACGCCATGGCCGACAAGGAGCGCCAAGTCACCTACGACTTGCGTTTGACACACGCCATCTGGGAACTCGCCACAACCGGCGCCAACCCAGCCGTCGACCTCCTTGTCTGTCTCGAGCGCCGCCACACCATCGGCTTCCGCTACGTCGACATCACCCGCCCCGTGGTCATCCACCACGGCAGCCGCGACACCCGCGTGCCCGTCGACAACGTCAAGTGGCTGGGCAAGACGATGCGGCGGTGCGAGGTGCGCGTGCTGGAGGGCGAGGGCCATGGGCTGATGGCCAGCGCGAGTGTCATGGCCGCGGTGCTCATGGAGATTAGTCGCGAGTGGGAGGACTGGATGAAGGTCACGGGGGCGGATGGGCGCAAGGAGAGAGAAAGGGGCCGGAGGGGGACGTTGGGGAGGTGAGAGGCCATCTCCTATGTGATGTCAAAAGAAGTTTCCTATATCAAAAGGAAGGTTGGGGTATATAATTGGATATAATGTCTAAAGAGGAGGGAGGGAAACCTGTGGCTTTTGGGAGTACGGCGTTTTGGCATCAGCGGTCTTTTCTTTTATATATCCCACGACGAGCGAGCGAGCGAGCGAGCATCACTGCTACTGCCTTATTCTGACAGACATCACATTTGTACGAATAGTTGGGAGCCAAGGCGGGGAGAAGCATAGTATAGTAATGTCTTGATCGTACGCAGCATGTAGCTAGCAGCGGGTTACCCCTAAATATATCCATCGACAACGCCTGTATCTTGCCTTGCAAACACAGCAATTTCAGTTTACTTGAATATCTCAACTCCCCTCCTCTGTCAACACTCTCGTCCAGTCATACTTCCTCCACCCCTTCTTAAACCCCTCCACGCGCGGATCATCCCGCCGCCACCGCCCCTGCTTTTTTATGACCGTGATATCCGCATCGACAATCCCGCCCAGCACCTCGCGCGCAAACAGATCGCCCCGCGGCCACGCATCCGCGTTCTCAACCACGTGGCCTAGCCCGCCGTCTAGCGAGAACCACACGTGAAAGTACGGCATCTCCTTGGCGAGACTTCTTCGGAAAGCCATTCGGCCCATTCCGTTGGTGGCGGCGGCGGCGGCCGTGTCGATCAGCTTGCGGTGCTGCGCCCACTCGTCGGCGCTGGCGAGGATGGCTTCGCGGAAGTAGGCGGGAGCGGTGGCGCCGTCTTCGTAGGGGATGGGCACGGCACTTAGAGCGGCGTGCGGGTGGCGATGGGGACGGGCAGCGTTCTCGTAGAAGACGACGTCGCGGCCCTGGGCGTGGTACATGCGCGTGAGGGCCTTCATGAAGTTGCGCAGCTCCTCCCACTCGTCGTCGTCGCACTCCAGCAGGTTGGTGCGGTGGGAGAGAGGCGCGATGACGGCGCTGCCGGGGCTGATTTCCGGTTCGGTGGCCAGCGTGAGGAAGACGCGCGTGCCGAGGGCGATGACGGGTGCGAGGGGGGGTTGGTTGGTGTCTTCGTGGTGGCAGAGGGGGCAGGATTCGAGGATGCGGTTGAGTTTCTGGAATTCGTGGACGGCTGTGTTCTTGAGGTTGAGCTCGCTCTTGTGCACGCGACGGGCGAGCTTCTCGGCGTTCTCGTCCATGTACTCGAGGTCGTCGTCGTATTTGACGTCCTTGGCGATGCGCTCGGCGAGTCGCAATCCCTCGCCGCCGGCCTGGCCTCGTGTGCGGCGTTCCTCGCGGACCATGTCCTCGATCGTCATGTCCGTGTTCTCCTCGACGTTGCCGCGCTCACGTCCACGTCGTGTCTCGACGGCTTTGACTTCACCACGTGTGCCGGCGAGCTGGCGGTTGTCCATGACGCCGAGAACAACGGCAGCCGGGGGCTGGGCCGTGAAGTTTGCGGCGGCGCGGTTGTATTCCTCCTCCAGTTGAGCGGCATTGGGCGCTCGTCGGAGCTTGGCCTTCATCATCTGCGCTCGCAGACGGTTCAGTGCTGTTTGGTCCATGGCTGGAGCTGACGGCGCTTGTTCCGGCACAATGACGCCTTGCTCTGGCTCAGGAGACCGGGGCGCATCTTTGCGCTGCTTCTCCAGTCTCTCCTTGTACAGTTCACCCGTGGGCTTCTCCTTGCCTCGGTATCCCTGACCGTACAACCTCCTGCGCTCCATCTCTTCCTTTTCCTCCTGTGCATCGTCAAAGTCCTGCAAGTTGCCAAACCGCTCCATGGCGACATCGTCAACAGACTTGCCGCTCTCCTCTGCAGCTGTGTAAACAGCCTTGAGTTTGGTCATGCGCCAGGATGAACCAGCATCGCCAAACGTGTAGTCGATGTCTCGCTCAGCGGGAGTGTCTAGCTCATCCAGCGATTTCCCCTCGTTTATAGACTCAATGTGTGTGTTGAGCTCTCGTTTGTGGATTACGCGCTTGGGCTCGGGCTTCGGATCTGGTTTCGAAGGTTTCTCTTGTCGGTGAACGTAGTCAATGTCGAGAGAAGACGGAGCTGTCATCCAGGAGTCGCGCGTCAGGGCACTCGGCTTGTCAACAGGATCCTCCTGAGAGGGCTTCTCATCGTCTGGCATGGGTAGATCCTCGTGAGCATCAGAAGCCTTGCGATGTCGCTTCTCGCGATCGTCTCGATGCGATGACCCCTGCGCTTCGTCGTCGCGAGAGTGTCGTGAGCGTTTGTGTCGGTGACCTTCGCCATCCTCGTCCCGATGCCGGCGATGGCGATGCCCTTCCCGCTCTCGATCTTGATCTCTGTCTCTGTCTCTGTGTCTTTCTCGGTCTCGATCTCGAGCTCTCTCGCCGTCGCGATCCGTCTCGTGACGGTGATGGTGTCGGTGTTTGCGGTGGCGCCGCTCGTCTCGATCGCGCTCTGTCCGTTCGCGCTCAGCCTTGTCAGCTGCCAGGCTCTTTTCGAATTCGTCGAGCCCGTCCATTGCGGCAGATGTCGAGCGTTGTGTGGATGTTTGAGGTTGAAGGTCGAGTTTGAATTGAAGCTTGTTACGTCAGTCAGATCAGCAGAAAAGTACAGTGGGGCAGCCTCAGCTTTACAGCCTCACATCACCTGCTAATAAGCTCTCCCCTCTCCTACAAATCCTGCTTCACAGAGCAATCAATGCATCCACTCACTAATATCAAGCTTCGAGGATATCGCAAAAGACACGCTGCCAGCACGCTACGGGCTTTCCACTCCCCGTTGGTGAAGTCAACCTTGCCCTCCAATCCTTTGCGAATTGTTTGCATCTCCGATACTCACAACTCACGCCTAACACTTCCGCCAGGAGATGTTCTCATCCATGCGGGAGACTTGACTGAGAATGGATCATTTGACGAAATGCAAGCCGAGTTGAATTGGCTATCGGATCAACCGCACGCCTACAAAATCCTCATCGCGGGTAATCACGACGTTCTCCTTGACGAAGCCTTTCTAGCCAAGTATCCAGAGCGTCGCTATGGCCAAACCAAGACCAGAGACGATCTCAAATGGGGAACTGTGATATACCTCCAAGATTCTTTCATTACACTCGATTTTCCTTCGACAAAATCAGGCGACCATGAACCTCGAAAGCTCACCATATTTGGCAGTCCTTGGACTCCTCGGTATGGAACTTCAGCCTTCCAATACCACCCCAATGACGAATCTCACTGGTCTTCCCGTTTCGCCTCATTGGACACCGAACCAGACATCATCATCACCCATTGTCCACCAAAGCATCACCTTGACACACGCGACTTCCATCGAGCTGGCTGCCCTTACCTAGCAGAGGAGGTGGCTCGCATTTGTCCGCGTCTTATTGTCTTTGGACACATTCATGCATCCTACGGCCGTGAAGATGTTGTTTTGGATGGCGTACAAAGAGCATACGAAGAGATCATGACGGGCTGGGCTGGGTGGATGACGGTAAGTTGGATGGCCATCTTGGTGCTTTGGGGTAGACTTGCGAGACTGGTTCTGCCTTGGAGGTTTGGCAAGGAAAAAACCGTCTTTATTAATGCAGCAGTGGTCAGCGGACGAGATAATACCCTCACAAACGCACCAATTGTAGTAGAGCTGTAATAAAGAATAAAGCAAAGTTGAAAAGAAAGCCATTACTGGCCATGTGATATCTAACCTCCAACGCCATCGCCCATAGGTAACGCTATTAGGTGGTATATTTTACATTCCGTCATCTTGAGACCCAAAAAATTAGCAAAGGAAGCGGTACACCTTCTTCCATGTCGGCCAGCTCATCCGCTCCTCTCTCTCTTGCTCCGTCGCAATATGGATACGGAAGTACCGTCGTCCCGTCTCGACATCCATCTCTTCCACTCGCACAACACTCGTGCGGAACCAGATCTTGTGGCAGATATAGAATATAAGCACGATGGGGATAGCCATGACTGCCAGGAAGAAGTTCTTGACAAGGGCTACGGCGCTCAGTGGTGAACCCGTCGTGTTGATGGGCGACACAGCGATCCAAATCTGTGAGATGAGCACGAGGCAGTAGCCAATGAAGCCGATCCACGAGCCCCAGATACCGACGTGTGACCGGAAGGGCAGCTGCTCGAGGGGATGCGAGGTGTAGGCCCAAGCCTGGCGGAAGCGGATATGACAAAGACAGATGCTGGCCCAAGTGAAGAGCGTGCTGAGAGCACTGATGGATAGCAACCAGTTGAAAATGGCGCTGTGGACGTTGAGGTCTGCCATGAAAGCGAGCAGGCCGATGCAGGACGCAAAGAGGATGGCCATGAGCGGACGGCCCTGACGATCGACGTATGCAAAGATCTGGGGGGCATGCGACTGCTCAGCCAGTGCAGCAAGAGTTCGCGAGGAGCCAAAGACGGCAGAGTTGCCGACGCTGATGACAGCAACGAGAATAATGGCATTCATGACGCTGGGCAGGATCGTCGTGCCGGCGCTCTCGATGGCAATGACAAAGGGGCTAGCTGTGGCATCAGCGCTGTTGCTGCCACTCATCAGGCGCGGGTTGTTGGAGGGTACGAGCAGGGTGACGAGAAGCAGCGCAACAACGTAGAAGATTGTGATTCGCCAAAACACCTGCTTGATGGCGGTTGGGAGTGATTTGCGAGGGTTGGCCGTCTCAGCGGCGGCGAGACCGATTAGCTCGGTGCCCGTGAAGGAAAAGGCAGATGTAACGAGAACACTGCAGAATCCCTTAAAGCCATTATTGAAAGCGCCCGGATCTCGCCAGTATTGGCCGCCGATGTAGCCGCTGTCAGGTTGGCCGCCAATGTTGATGACGATGCCGAGGAGACTGGACACCGTTAGACTGACTCGGGAGAGTTGGTCGAATGTCACTTACATGAAGCCAATGATTGCTGTAACTTTAATAATGGAGAAGACAAACTCTGCCTCACCGTATCCTTTAATGCCAAACATGTTGATCACGACAATGGTGAGCAGGAAGATGGCCACAAATATCGCTTTCGGGAGATGGTCGTTCCAGTACGATATCGTGAATGCGCCGGAGATGATTTCCAGAGGAAGAATGAAAAGCCATTGCAGACAGTAGCTATCAAATGTCAGAAGAAGTTACGAAACAGACATAGAGAAACTTACTTCCAGCCCATAGCAAATCCCCATGACGGATCAAGAAACCGAGTCGAGAATGCCGAGAACGAACCCGCAATAGGGAAGACCACACAGAGCTCGCCCAGAGACTGCATCGTGCAATACTGCAACGCTCCCACGAGTATATATGAAATGAGGAGCGATGCCGGACCGCCCTTGTAGAGCGAGGCACCCGATGCAACAAACAGACCCGTACCAATGGCTCCTCCAAACGCAATCATCTGCAGATGCCGCCCCTTCAACTCCCTCGCCAGCGCCGTATTCGCCGTCTTCGCATTGGCCGCCCGCACATCGTAGTAGCGCTCGCCGGCCGCGGGCATCATCGTCGGCGGCGGCATGCCCTTGTAACCGCCATCGCGACTCTTCAGCGGCCGCCGCTCTGCCCGTCGGAATCCGTCCATCCAGTCGGCCGGCGCCTCTCCGGACGGGTGCTTGGCCGAGACCTTGACGCTGTGGCCTTTGGAGACGGAATGCTCGGTCGGCGAGCTGGAGCCGACGCCGAGGTCCTTCATCTCGACGACCTCGACATCGTGCGTGAGGACAATGTCGCCCTTCATTGCTCCTCCAAAATTCGATAGTTGACCCCAAAAAGATAGCGATAGACTCCAACTTCTTTATCAATCGATCCCGCGAATGGCGTGGGGAGATTCAAGGCTCTTCAGGGCGCAATCCGGCGTCCCGGGCGGGTGGCGTAACCGCTGCAGAGGCAGACCGTTGAAAATTCTAGAAGGCTTCGATCGACGCCAGGAATCCGGGGAACCGAAGATCTGGAAATCTCTGCCGCGACAACTGCCAGAGAACGACAGTCCAGTCTCGACAGTTGTTTGTCGTCAGAATAAGCGTCCGCGACAGGTAGTTGAAGAAACAGAGAGGATGTCAAGTTTAAGGCGCCGGCTGATGCTTGGCTTCCCACAGTACGTAACAGAAGTATAAGCGAGGCCGAGTCGAGTCCACAAGGGCTGTCCGCTCTTCGCCCCGGTGTCGTGCTTTTTTCTTGCTGATCCCGCACACCTTATAGGTAATTACCTCAGACACTGCCAGTGTGTGGCAATCGTTTCTGCTAAGAAGATCTCCACGGCCCACGAGCTGGGAGGGCATTGACTCGGGTGAGGTTCCACCCAGTGCCATCCATGATGGACTGACTGCAACAGCCGCGCAACCGCGCACCGACAGAGTCCAAGCCCGGGGGACAGACACAAGGGTCCAGGGGCACACTCCCGGCATCCCTGACGCTTCCATTCCGCAGGCTAGAAAGCGCTGGTCGTGGTGGAGATGCTGGGCTTGGACCGGGTCTCGTTAGCCCATGATCCGATTAGGTAGGTCGTTGGAGTGGCCTCCAGCTGGCCGAGAATGTCTCCGGTCCCTGGCACTAGGTGACGATCTATTTGCTGTCAGTACACCGCGCTCAGACTCGTCGTGATCATCTCGAGGGTGTGCGGAATCAGGGGCTTCCCCTCTTCATGCCGAAGGTATCCATCGTTTGCCCTCATTGGATGGGGGCTCGATAGCACACGAGCATCAGCGGAGATGGAGACATGCAAGAGGGACTGTGCTTACCATTACGTACGGGAATTGGGGTAGCATCAATGCACAAGCCCCAAAATCGTCCGGTTCCTGCGGTGCGGCTTGCGATATCAGTTGTAAGCGAAGCAGGTGTTGGAGCTTCCTGTCCAGTCACATCTATGCCGAGAGTTGAGTGAGGTCGAGGTTGTCCATCAGTCCAGGCTATCTCAGGGGTAAGCGTGTATATTCACCGCAAGACAAGCACCAAAATCGACTTCCCCAAATGGATAGTCTAATTTGTCTGCGATACCCAAAAGTAAATGTAGATTGATCGACATGAGAGAAACAGATACTGTATCATCGTCCGAGCCCTGGACGTTACTGGCTCAACATTACAAGTCCAAGATTATGAAAAGAGAAAAGCACAGCCCAGTGGTATCCAAAAGTTCCCAAAACCCTCGCGAGAGAAACCCTCCCTCTACATATTATTGACCCGTGGTGAGCTGCCACGATATTGCCCCCTGGAGTTGCCTGCAATGACGGCAGACGGTGGAGCGTTCATCTCCATAGAAGCCTCAAACTGCTCGCGTGTGATAAGAGAGTCATGGCTTTGTGTGGGACTGACGGGTCTCTCCCCAGAAGACTTGGATCCTCGTCTGGCATCCTCTGACTTGGAGATCGAATCGGAGGTATTGTGGGCGGTGGTCCCAGTTCCATCCCAGATGCCAGTAGTCGTCTTGGGTTGCTTGCCGTCATCGCTCTCCTCCTCCCAGTGGCTACCCAGGGTCCGAGTCACTCGCGTTGGCTGAGACTGAGACCTCGAGTTTGAGTAGCCGTTGGAGCTGGTGTTGTACTTCTTCTTCTTCATGCCGCTGTCTCTCAAGAAAGAGCCCAGAGCAACAGTGTTGCCAACACCTGTCGCAGCCAGGATCTCGACCGAGGCCCACATGGTTCGGTCAACTTGCTGGCCGCGTGCATGGATGATCTGGGGCATACGGTAGAGCGTGATGCCGACGATGATCAGAGCCAAGCTGAAGAGCATAATCAAGAGCACCTTCCGTTTTGTGGGAATCATGCTCGACATGATGATGGGAATAGGGAAAGCGATGAGGAACAAGTCGGTGAGTACATTGCAGATTCCCATGACGAGCAGCTGTGCAAAGCCCTGACGGCACTTGGGGCCAGGATCGGGAGTGACCTGCCAGTAGTGGTCGAAGGGTTGGCATTCGGCCAAGTCGCTAACAACGACGGCAATGAAAGTAACAAGGAGGACGTAGCGCATGATGACAATCATGAGGGCATGGGACTTTCTCCTTGTGGCTCCTGCCAGGCGTCCGAAGAAGTCCATTGTGGTAAATTTGAGGATCCATAAACTGCGAAGGAAAGTTATTAGTTACGAGATCATCGTGAGAGAATAAATAACTTACATGGCGGCATAAAAGACGCGGCTAGCCATGACCAAGCGACTTCCAATGACTCTATTGTTGATCTCAGTCGATGTCAAGTCGAGGCCATCGAGGTTGACGTTGTTCGTGCCATATTTGAGGATGAAATGAACACAGATGGCTCGCAGCAATAGAGGTATCAGAGCTGCAGCAACAATCTTGTCTTCTCTCAGCAACTTCTCGACTCGGACATAACGTCCTCCGAGTCGAATCAGGATGATGGCGTAGCAGAAGACTGTAATCCACCACGAGACTAACAGCGTCGGTTTATCGTCGCTGAAAGGCCTTGCAGCAGGTGCTTCAGAGTAAAATCCCATGATGAAATGCAGAGGCGATGAGGCATTGGCCTCAGAAGAGGGCGTTCAAAGTTTGTGTTGTCCTTGTGCTCGAGTGTAAAGGGAAAGTGTGGAACAGAGGAAGGATTCGCATAAATGAACAAGTCCACGGATACACGTAGATCGACAGAAGCCGTTTAGAGAAGAACGCAGACACCGAGATTTCTGGAGGACATCAAATCCAGCAGGTGGATGACATTTGTTGTCCAGCCCGCCATGGTGCTTGGGTCGCTTCCGGATGCTTATCATTCTCAACCAGGAACCCCGGACATCTGGAACGCGGGACCGAGAGTGAGGAGGCCATCCTCGTTGCACAAGCTAGTAACAGTGTCAAGACAAGACGTTCAGGGGTATGGCGAGGCTTCAAACATGGCGCAGTGGCGTCTGGGCAGAAGAACCGCGGGCTTCTAGCTTGCTTCGTGGATCAAGTCCTGGACTTAGCGTAGATGCAGGGAAGAGGGGAGGAAATGGGGGGTCTCATTTTGGAGTCAATGGATTGCCAGAGCTCCAAATGCACGTGGCGGACCGGCCTCGGCATCGTATCATGAGAGGTTGATGGATCGTGAGTTGTGGTTCCTGGGGATAAAAAGCATGGTGTGTTTGCGCCATCGATCGGTCGACGATAGATGGCTTACGGCGCCTCAGAACCTATCGAGCCCTCCTCACACATGTGATCTGGGAAACTCGGCACATCTCGATATCTCGACGCGGAGCAGTCTTGCCGGTTCAAGAAGCTGAGGATACAGCGGGCTGGCTGAAAGTTGGAGATGAGGGTGTGCGACCCAGGAGACTCTGAGTCTCAGAGGGCCTCGCCGTTGTCCGCACTGCCAATGGAGAAGGGGATTAGCAGCTAGCAGGGAAGAGCAGATAGGAGGGACTGCACTGACATCTGGGCTTGCGCAAGCGGCATCGATTGGATAACGACGGCTGACAGGCAGGAATGAGTAATTCTGGGCCTCGCAAGCACGGCTAGCAAACGGACGATCTGGACGGGCCTTGGAGAAACGAGAGATGGTTGGTTTGGTGACGAAGCTGGAAAGGCAAGTGGAGGAGGGATAATAATGACCGACATGGATGACTGAGCAGTTGGCGCTAGGCTGCGGCGCTGAAGAGCCCGATAAATCAGGCAAGAGACAGTCTGTTGGAGTAAGGCACAGGCACCTGCCCTCTGAGGAGAAAGGTTCAGGTACCTTCCTTACCCCTCTTTTTCCCCAATCTCAGGCGCGCTTTCCATTCTGCTTCATCGCAGACGTCGGATGAAGCTTTTGTCCTTGAAACCTGGGGAAGATGCCATTGCAGTGGGCTCCAGATGACAGATCCGGGGCGAACTGGCTTGCAACTGTCACGACTCTGGGGAAATGTGGAAAGGAAGCGCTGTTGGCCATAGAATGCAGAAGCAGTTACGTGGGAGTTAGGTAACGCTTTGCGCTGACAGCTGGGGAAGGCTTCAGGCCCCAATTCCATTCCCACCTCCTCTTCGAGGCGACCCCGCAGCAGTCGCCTCTTCAGGGGGTCTAGGCGGAGCGCCAGGGGACCATGCGCTGTAGAGGAGCGGGTCCAGGGGCCCACGAGCCACTAAAGCCCCCAAAGCCTTGCTGCAGTTCCGAATCGACAAGGGCCCGCATTCCCATCACACCCATCACCGCTTGATTCGCTCCGCGTGCAGCTTCAGATCGGATGCTGAGACAAAATCACGTTCCGCCGGCGCTCAAACCTTCTATCTCGACCTCTAGAAGGCTTCCCCCTCTATCGTTAATTTGCCGTGGCTTGCGAATGACCCGAGCCTCACATCACACACTGCCGGATCACTTACAAGCGAGGTCCGTGAGATGGCATCACTCCACCCTAACCAGCATCCCATGGCATCTGTCTGATTCGGCGGGAGTGATGGAAATGCTCCGTGAGGCAACGTCCCGACTTATCCGTCAATTTCATCTCTTCTTCCGGGACGGATTTTCCGCCTGTTGTCGCCATAGCACAGTGCCCATGTCGATAGGTGAGCTTCGCCAGCTGACCACTAAACGGTCCAACCCTCCAGCATTGTCGTATAAGCTGCGACCGGAGAGCAACAAATACTATGAGGAACAGCCCATGTCACCATTCATCAGGTGTTTTGGTAGCTCCTTGCCCTCCCTTGATCCGTAGACTTTGTTATCAGAGCTGTTCCTCGTGCATATCTGCCAATTCCCGGACCGGTTTGAGAACATCGCCTTGGCGAGAATCACGGAGCAATGGGCCAAGAACTAGATATGCCTGAAGCCAATAGCTTTGCTTAGCTCTGCATCCGAGCGCAGAGTCCAATGTTCTGATCATCTGGCTGCACGAGCATGTGCAAGCCAAGTAGAGGGTCGTAAGTTAGCGTCAACCAAACAATGAAAGGCCAAGTTCCAAGCCGTTTCATGAGAACATCCAAGGTTACAACGCCGTCATGAGGACCCTGTCTGACGAGATGCCTAATTCGCTCGCTTCGTGCGGGATGATCTTAACACTAGGCAACGGTCGAGACTTTTCACATTATTGCTTGCGCAATCTTCGAGGCTGGCCTTCTGAGATCATCATAGCGTGGTGCATACTTCTAGAAGCTCACATGGAAAGATCTGGTGTGTTGATCCCTGTCATGAGTCGAGATCCCGCCACTCCCGCCACGCTGCAGAGCCGTTGAGTTAGCTTGCATTAGCAGAGTCTGCATATTTCCGTAGATGCCCCAAACTGGCAGCTGAGGAATTCCAAGGCCTTGGCGTGCTGCTTAATGCCCCTAATGACTTTTAGTGTCAAGAGTGCGAAATGCTGCCACTGGGTAATTGCAGCTGCAGCCTGGACACATGCCGTCTTCCTTACCGACGCCAGATAAGTAGATTAAAATGAATGGAAGGTGTCTATCTCGGTTAGAAGGCAAATTATAGTTTCTAAACCCCCTGAGCAGAGATGCGTAATTATTGAGCAGGGCCAAATCATGACAACTCTATAGGGTAGGCCAATTGAAGTTTCCCAAAATCTCGAAGAACTGAAGTATTCCAAAGTAAAGTATAATCTTTACCTCGTTCTGATGCATTTAGAAGTCTTTTTTCCGTCTGAAAATAAGATGAATTCTTAGTGTTGTTATGTCAAGATGCGAGTGTCCCAGCAGTTTCGATAATTCGTTTATGTCTGCGTTGTTATTTCGGGTTGAGAGACAGGAAGCACAGGACTCAAAAAATCCTCACCTGTCGAGAATTATGTAGACGCTGGGAGTCTTGGGCTAGTTTTAGAACTTCGAGGAAATGCATGCTTAGCTAAAAGCCACTCATCCGTGCTTCTGCAAGACCCAATAGAACGGATGGCCCTTGTCCTCGTGCACGCGAAACCAACGTGGCAGACTATCTGGGATGGGAATCCCTCCGCCAGGCTCCGAAAGCGCTCCCCGCATCTCATGGGTTTGCTGCGCATCGCTTTGACCAAGGCAGATTGAGTTGGAGAAGTTTCGCGCACACGATCAAGGGCGCTGTTCAGCCTTGCGATCGGAGCTATGATATGCACAGGAATTGTGCAGGGAATCTTGATCCTGACACAAGACAACCTGATAAGGATCTTTAACTCCATGTTTCAGTCTAGAAATTAAATATGCAAATGGGAAAAAGTTCATTAGGTTGCGGTCTCTCTTGATTGAAACCCACCTGCTTCCAGTCCGTAACTCTCCTTGAACTGTGAGCATGCTTTAGACACAAAGTCTCGAGGTTTCAATTAGCATGACAATCAGCTTTACTGACCCATTAGGTACATGACTTTCAATACACGTCGAACTCGAATGGCTTTCTCCTTTCGTTCGTGGTGGGATTTTATGAAGCCGTTTATTGAGATAGTTACAATGACACTTGAGAAATATCTGCCGCTTTTCGTAAAGACGAGAGTCGTGATAAGTCTCATTGAAGCGCTACAGACACTGATGATAGTGCCATATCCATATCGTGTCAGAAAGAGCGCTTGCGAAATTGTCTACAATTCAAGTTGAGTGTTGTTCGACGGTGCTTAACCACCTGCCTCGACACAAACCTCACTAAGCGGTTTCATGACCTTGTCTTAGTACTTTGTTGTTCTACAATGGATTTCTCAGTTTATATGACTATGGCCTCGGCCACTATGTACAAAGAATGAAACAACTCTCCTTCATCTTACTGATCGCCCAAATGCCTGTCACAGTTCAATGGGCGATAGACCTCTCCTAGATAACACCCTTTCGGATGTTCTCGGCAAGGTCCTTTGCTTCTCGCCGAACCTTTCGGCTCTTACGTCGGCGGGAACTGTTGCAGCTAGCGGTTCTGGTGGCCGTAGGAGCCACGGTGGTTGTCATAGGAGATACTGCAACAGGAGTTGAGACAACGGTGGGCTCTATAGCGGCGGCGGAAGATGCAGATGTAAGTTGACCTCCAACAGGAGTTGAGACTGCCACCGGAGTGACTGAAGTAGTAATGACAGTAGCGGGTGTTGTAAAGACAACAGAGCTGTTTGATGAAGCAGACGAAGTAGGGATAGTGTTGACAAATGTTGACGTGGCAATGGCGACACTGGCAGAAGCACTTCCACTGGTAGAGTTGGCGCCGGGAGTGCAATCCCCATCACTGACCTGGCCGTCAAGATTGGCAGTGTGATCAATGCAGGCATTTGGCCAAGTTACAGGCCCAGGAACCGTGTAATTAGTTGGGATTGGCCAGTAAATGTTGATGAGGATACCTGGTTCGGTTCCGGTGTAGAGTCCGGGGATTTGAACAGTAGGCGAAGGAGTTCCAGATCCAGAGCCTCCAACTGCAAGCTGAGCGCAACCGATATAGAACTGGGCTCCGCCGACTGTGCTTGCACCATGGATTGCAATTGACTCCGCGCGCATGAGGTAGTTTCCGGCAGGAAGATTTTCAGGGAGGGTGAACGTGAAGTTCTGGATACCCTGGTTGTCGATGTAGGTAGCCCATTGAAGGCCAGCATCGGTGATGGAACTGGTGGAAAGTTCATATACTTTGAACCAGTCCCCACCACCGAGATAATCCGAGGTAGCTGTGCCATCTGGAGCCTTACTCATGTAGACGGCAAGCGGACCGGGATGGCCAATTGCGACATTAATCGTGAAGCCGACTTCATCTCCGGGAGAGACAGAGTAGGTGCTGGTCTTGGCTCGGATATCCGTGTCAAGGCCACCTTGATTACAAATCATATCATCAGAGGTAATGTCCGTGATTGGTGAATTGGAATTCGTTGTCTGGCGAACATATTCGTACGGTTCCGTGATGTTGCCGTTGACAATGAGGGCCTCGAAGTTGTAATGGCCGAGGACCCCAACGGGGATGGTGGCGGTAATCGCCAGGAATGATGACAAGCAGTTCCGCATGATGCTGAATGAAAGATGGTGGAGTGTGAGGCTTGGTGGACGGTCCAGGGAGGTTCAGAAGAAAGAAAGTTCACTTTGTAGAAGAGAATGAATGAACCACCAGGGCCGCAAAGAATGGAATAGTTCGCGAGAACTGACAAAGAGAGCGCAAGCAAGCTGCAGCAAAGAAAGGAACGAAACCCAAAGCGAAACCAGAAGATGATGGGATGAAGAGGAGAGAGGTCAAAATCTGACGATGTCTCTTGGACTTTATAAGTCAATATGACAGCACTCGAACGCCAAGATCTGCATCTTGTTTCTTCGCCAATCCCTCCAATGGGGCTCATGAATAAAGAGGATTCTTCCGAGGCTATTTTCTGCCGGATTTTGAAACCCAAGCGGTTTCTGGATATTTTACCGATCATTTTCTTGTAATTGAACCAGAGCGTGGCGGAATAATTAAGCGCTTGGCTTTGCCGAGGCGCCTAGGACGTGAAGTCTTGGCAGATCGCTTCCCTGTCATTGCGATAAGATTCCAGGTCTCCCAAAGGGAGCTTCAGGAGGAAATGAGCCCAGTGCAATTAATTCAAGAGTTTAGCAAGATGTCTTGGCTCGTGTTGTTAAAGCTTAGGGTACTGAAGAATAAGGAAGTTGAAGGATGTCTTTGGTCAGGGAGAAATCGAACGTGGACATCTCAACCAACTGAGAAAAAGAATGACAGACCTATGGCTCAGAATTTAGGAATAAATCGCTGAATTAGTTTATCGAAGTCCTCGACCCGGTTGAACGATTGGTGGGATTAGGAGATGTTTATGGGCCGTTTCATGGCCGCGATCCTGGCGTTACAGGTTAGTGGACCGACCCTGGCATTCGAAACACCAAGAAAGTTGGGATGAAACATCGCGAGCAAAAGATAAACGACCAGATTTGAAGAAAATTTGGGCTTACTTGTATGTGCGTATTTTTGCGGAGTGACTTGCCTCTTGTGGTTTTTCCGATATGAGCGGTTCTTCTCCGAAGCCAGTTGACATGCCGTTGATGTCTAAATCTGAACTCGGAGCAGTTGAGTTTGGACATTTAGAGCATGCCCAAATCTCAGATTGCATATATTACGCTGGTCAAACATAGAAACAAGGTTAATGGCCTTGCAACCGTGAATTTCGGGGAAACATGCAAGTTTTGTTGGCATCGGATCTGAAGAATATTGGATTCCCGACGCTTGGGGTCATCGCGACTTGTAATTCAGCCCTATCTAAAGACAATGACGACTTTGCGGTTCACCCATAAATCGTGCAAAGCAGCTGCAATGAAATGAGAGCATGTTAGAAGCCTCTGACGTCGGGCTTCGTCGGAGCAGGGCACCTCCCGGAAAACGGGGATCGACCGGCACATTCCTGCGGGTCACACGGAGGGCATCCGGGATGCCCGGGATAGCATAGCGCTTCCATGAGAACATCAACCGATTAGCCATATAATTGAGAGAAGTACAGTACAAATTCTTTGTACTGTGTACGTATGAAATCTGCAAATATTTTGTTCTAGAAGTGCTGCAAGGGGGAAGACGGTTTAGGACATCATTGGATGCAGCAGGGTTGAGGCATCTTCCGATCACTGACACGGACAGAGACCGCGAGTAGTTTAGAGTCCCAGTAAAGTAAACAGACTTGCTTCCTCAGACATTGACGGCTTGGAGCCATTCTTGGTATGTGATCTCGTGTTCAAGTAGAGCAGAGGTATAGCACCCAAAGAACGGACTTAGTACGGAACGAGCTGCACAGCATCGCCATTATCCTTGTCGCAAATCATCTACCGACTGCAGTCAATACGTATTTTACAGGCACCGGCAATGACGCTCGGAATGCGACCAAACCGAAGTGAGAACAAAGGGAGCTCGCGTTGTGCGAGCGATGTCATACGATCCTCATCGCACATGCTTTGCTGACCCTGTCGGCTGAACACGCGAAGTTCCGGTGATTCAGAACGCACCAGCAAGTTTTGGCTTTGGGGCTTCTGTACGCCACAGTAAGATCGGGACTGTGATACCACCTAGTTGTGCTGTTGTTGAGATCGTCTTGCTCGCCACTCGCACTGTGGTGGTGAGGGGCTTGGAGATAGCCATTGAGGTTTCCCCTTCGACGTCGCGACCGTCCAGCCATGACGTGAGGGGGGCATCACCCATCACGAGACGTAATGGGATGACGACAGCTGCCATGAAGCTCTGCCATTTCGTGAGCTAGCTATATGAGCTCGCTGGGCCCCAAGCTCTAGCCTCCTATTCATTTGCACACGAAAATACACCAATAATACATTGGACAAAAACATCAATACATCAATTACAGACTACATTCCATCAATACAAACAATGGAGCATCGCAGAAAGGGCAGCCACGAGAGTGGCATCTCGGACGAAGCGGCCGTTGAGACTCACGACCTCATCCATAACGCTGAGGTCGAGGAACAGAAGGTTTGTTCAAGGCCCAATGCCGCATCTACAGTGTGCTGATCGAACTTCTTCAGCTTCACGGCAAGGACGCTCTTTGCGCCGATGAAGAAGGCCCGGCAGAGGAGACTGGTGCCCTTGGCAGCACACCAGGACAGCCTGGACTGCAGAAGACCCAAAAAGGACCGCTCGAGAAGGTCAAGGACGCATTGCACATAAAAAAATAAATGAAGGAAACAAACAAGGATGATTCGGAAACTTGTATTTTACGTAGTTGTAAACGCTCCTTTAATTAATCGACGGTATGGGATATTGAGACATTACTTGAACCACTCGTGCAGTGAGCATGGCTGACGTCGCGACATCATCCAAGTATTGCTCTCATAAAGAACAAGTATCGTCGAGATCGTAAAAAACCACTTGCGATCATTGCCGATCCAGAGAAAGACGAGAAGATTATTGGGTATCACGGAATCCTGTTCACCAGACCAACCCCAAACTCCAAGCACAAAAGCCACACATTCCCGATGCCAGCCGGAGCCGGTGTCACGAGACCATTATATACGTAGGGATCTGTGATAACCCTCAGTTCTATATAGCTCTGGTCAGGAACATGCTTGCTACCCAGCCAATGGCCAATTGCTGAAAGCCAGGATACCCAATGCGGTATCCCGCGCTGTCATCGTCACTATCATCGCCGCTACTGGTAGAGGTTGCATTTGCTCCGGTACCAGCCAGAACGGTCTCGCCGCTCGGGTAGAGAATGTTGTAAACCGGCGTGTTGTTTAAGGTTGCATCCAGGCCGAGAGTGTGTGGACAGGTGGGCTGGTTTGCGGTAGGCCAATCCAGTGTACAGGTTTCGTCGTATCCAAGGGTGCAGATGGAATCCAGAATGTTGTAAAGAACGTAATTCTCGCCAACCCAGGTGTCGTTGTCGCTGAGGCAGCTGGCTAGGAAGTTCATGCTGTTGGCGGCGCTAAGCGGGAGTTTGTTGTCCTTGGTGTTGATGAGGCTGCCGCACTTGGAAGCATCGACGTTCTCATATGACATCTCAATGGCACCTCCACTGATCGGCTTCTTTGTAGCAGAGTAGCCGGTGTACAAGTAGTTCCAAGCATCGTAGCTGATGTCGTAGGCGCCCTGGGACTGGTCTACGCGCAGCAGGTAGACTTGGCGGCTGCCGTAGCTCAGCGAGATACAGATGTTGGTGCAGTCCACAGAGTCAGGCCAGTACGCGATGCGATTGGTGTCAACATAACATCCTAGCACCCCAACGCTTGAGGAGTAACTGTCATGCGGCGTGGCCCAGACGTTTGTGCCATCACTTGCAGCTGCAGGCTTGGCTGTGGAGGAGATGAGAAACAGCGTCAAGAGCGGAGCCAGCGGAGAACGCGATGGGCTCAGCCACATCGTGACAGGTCGAAAGGAGAGATTTGCGCAGAAATAAAAGACCAAGAAGGAATGGCGTCCTGAGTAGGCGTTGTGAGGGAGTGTCGTGCCGCGGCCGCGGCCTTGATCTTGAGTTGCGACGTGGTTGAATGAGTGAGTGAAGATTTTCGAGACGCTGAGCTGAAAATTCACGCGATAATAGGGGTCTTCTGATTTGCTTCCGGTTCAGGCTAGCGCTCTAATTAGAACGTGGCCGTCGGGATATGGTTCCGGTGAACAGGGATGTCGATCTTGGGGGTTATCTCCGGAGTTGCACAGCCAAAGAACGGGACGAAGAATTGAGGCCACGAAACAGGGCGCAGATAAAAGTTAAACTATGGAATGTTTTTGGCATAAAGTATTACCACGTGTGATGCGACGAAAGTTTCGACACCTGTTGGGACAGCCGTTGAATATGGCGGACAACCTTGATCGCCAAGTGGTGAGCCTGCATGAACAAGGCATTTCGGGGATGAACCCTCCGCAAAATTGCCAGGGCCTTACAGTAATCCTAGCGGATTTCGCCCTGTAAATTGGTCTTTAGGCAATAGAAACGTCGACTGGCCTAGAAGAGTGTTCCACCACGGAGGCGCAGTGCAATGTCTCGGAACATACAACCAAGACATGACGGAGCTTTCGCTACATGATGCCATACCCCAGATTCTTTAAGCTATCGTATTCATCGGTTCGGGGCGGGACTGCCCCATTCGGCATCATAATGCGACTCCACATCAATGCCAACCATTACTGGAGTCTCCCGTAGGGCTGGAGTTTTCGTCCCTCAGTAAGACACGAGGAATACGGAGCTCTACAAGTGGCTAGAAATGACCCGATGACATCAACGGTGCCCAATTATCGTGTTAAACGATATATCCGTTTCTCCATCGCCAGTAACATCGGAGCGTCGCCTTGGCGATGACTATTTCGTGGTATGAAGCCTGAAGTGGCTTTGCTGTCAATCGATCTGCCAGTCTCTGTGTATAAATGCGCGTCGCTTCGCCCAAGATCCTCTGAAGTTCAGGTTTGACTAGTTCAAGCACCCCGTGAATCCTGAATCATGGTCCGCAACTTCAACTCGACACTTATTCTCTCAGCCCTATGCTTCTCGCCTTGGGTGCTCGGAGCCTATCTTCCAGACAAGACATGCAAGGCTTATCCCGGGACCTCTAACTGGCCGTCAAAGAGTAAATGGAACCAGCTAAACGAGACTCTCTCCGGGCGACTGCTCCAGCCACCTCCACCCGGCGCCGTCTGCCACGAGGGATGGCCGACGTATGATCCAGCTGAGTGCCCAGTTGTGGCTAACAACTGGAGTGTGTACGAATTTCATTGCGACAATCCCATCTCTGTCATGTGGAATCAATTTAGCAACGACACTTGTCTTCCCGACTCTGAAGATCCTTGCAGTGCAGAAGGATATCCTGCTTATGTTGTCAATGCGACAACACCCGAGCACGTGAAGGCAGGAATCGATTACGGCAAGTTTCATAAAGCCACGAACTACTCCTGTTGACTGACCATCCGAAGCTCGACAACACAATATTAGGCTTGTGATCAAAAGCACTGGACATGACTTTCTTGGCCGCTCCATTGCGCCGGGGTCATTGTCAATCTGGACCCATCATATGGACACGATCGTGGTTCATAAAGATGGCTTCTATCTGGAAGGATCGAGCATAGCCATCCCGGGAATTGCAGTCACAGTCGGTGCAGGCGCTCAGATGTGGGATATCTATTCTACCACGGCCGCTCTGAACCAAACCATTGTTGGAGGCGGAGGAAAGACAGTGGGAATCAGTGGTTATATCACTGGAGGCGGCCACTCAATCCTAGCTCCTCGTTATGGTCTCGCTGCTGACCAGGTTCTTCAAATGGAGATGGTCACTCCAGGTGGCGAAATCATCACCATCAACGAATGCCAGCACTCTGATCTGTTCTGGGCGATGCGCGGGGTAGGTATCCAAACCCAGCCATGATTTTGACTCAAACTAACTTGTGGATAGGGCGGAGGCTCTACGTTTGGAGCTCTTACCTCTATCACTATTAAAACACACCCGTCTCCTCAGCTCCTCAGTTCTCAGTGGATGATTCTCACAGACGCAGACGAACCATTCGCTCTAGATGTAATCTCTTATGTCCTGTCTCAGTTTCCAGCTTTGGATGCCGCTGGACTTTCTGGCTATGCATTTCTTGCACCGAGATATCCAAATCCCGTGCCAAGTCCGGGCGCACCGAAAGAGGTAGCTGGCGTTCTGGGAGTATTCATGCTTCAGGATACCGTGGACCCAGAAGACGCTGAGAAGGTCTGGGCTCCATTGAATGCAACAATCCAGGAAAAGTGGTCTGGAGCCGTTCAGATGTATCAAGCCGCCACCCCATTCGATTCCTTCTTCGACTGGTTCAGCGTACACTATGACACAGGGAGTGCTGGAAATGACTCGTATCTGGTGTCAAGACTTCTAGACGAAGAAGCACTCACATCGAAGGATCTTGGAGAAGCCCTCAAAGCTGCTTCAGTACCTGCTGGCGGTGTTGGTGCTTATCTTGTCTCTGGAAAGGGGGTTCATGACGCTAAACCTAGAGGTGGAAGTGATGCCGTAAACCCAGCTTGGAGAAAAGCATTTATCCATTCTCGTAAGTCATATGGTACCTCCTGGCTGGGCATTTTGCTGATATGATGGATGAAGTGTCTGGACAAGGCTTCCCACCACTGAACCACACAGCAAAAATCGAGACTATCAAGGCGTTAAACAACTCTTTCGAGCCTTTGAGGGAGATTTCACCAAGCTCGGGAGCATACATCAACGAAGTGGGTTCTCTAATCTGTTTGAGATCCGATTACACCAGCTAACACATTATAGGCTCTGCCTTTCGAACACGACTGGCAACACACATTTTGGGGCGACAATTATGAGCGGCTACATCACATCAAGCGGTCTGTTGACCCTTACGATGTCTTCTGGTGCTTTCCCTGTGTAGGAAATGAACGCTGGGAAGAACGCAATGACGGTCGCTTGTGTAAAACGAAGTAGGAGACTTTCGACCGAGTTTGTGATAAAGTTGAACTCGAGAAAGGAATTGATATCAAATGGTCCTATTTGCGTACATTCTCATATAGAAGAATGTATACATATTGAGTTATCCTTAGGCCTTTCTGTAACCGGCTACAACAGCCAAACTCGCGAAATTGGGATGGTGAATTAGAGCCACGTAGATAAATTTCTTTCATTTGTGAAAGGTCATTTGTGCTGACACACACTTTTAATACAAATGGTAGTTGCGAGGCTTCCGAATTATTATTGAGGGGAGAGCAGGTTTGGTTTAGAGGAAGTTCTCAGACGCGTCATACTTGGGGCACTTTTGGATTGCAGACGGTTATAAAAGGAGCAACAACACCTAAAGATACTGTTAGACTTTGTTTTCAAGACATGTAGCTGGATGCTTACCACTGAAGAACAATCTGCCAGTTTTGGCATCGTGAACCACTGTTGTAGACCCAGGGAGAACCTCGCCTGTCGCATCCTCGATAATCTTCTCTACCACATAACCCTCATTCTCTTTTCTGATTCGCAGGGCTGCAGCAGGTGGATGAGCATTATAAGGGTCCTTATATGCTTTGTAGATCTCAAGACCAATGGGAAAAGCAGCAGCATAGATGTCGCCTTTGGAGTCAACTGAGAGATTGTCCAGGCTATATCCTGTTACCACTTCATCGACCTTTTCCAAGCTGTTATCGGCAAGGATCTTGAAAATGTGGATGATGCCCGTCATCGACTCAGGGACATAGAGCAAACCATTGCGGCCGTGGACCAGTCCGTTAGGGAACCGAAAGCCACTTGCAACCTGACGACAAACAGTCCCTTGCTGGCAGAATGTTACATCACCAGTACCAAGGATAGGAGCTGCCATATGTCGCTTCGTGACGTTAGTTTCCAATATTCACCTGACAACTGACGAATGAAGCAGAGACTTACGAGTCCAGATTTATGAATGCCATGGTCATTGGTGATGAAAAAAGAACCACCGTCAATGGCAGTAACTCGGTTTGGAGTTGCAATTCTCTTGTCAAAGTACGTGTGGACGTGCTTCATCTCTTGGGCGTCAGGGCCCGTCTCGAAGAGTTCCAGAGTGGTGTTAGAACCAGTGAGAAGTTGATCAGTATATTTGCCGGTTTCAGGATCTACCGAGGGGCCATAGTTGACCATAAACAGTTCAACGCGCCCCGTTTCAGGATTGTCGACTCCAGAAAAGCCGCAGAGGTCAAGTAGCCCGTCACCTCCGGATCCGGACCAGCCGGAAGTCTTCAAAGTATGAAGCCCGAACAAAGATTCCTGAGGCTTTTCGAGATCCAGCACGACAACAGCGTCCTTTTGAGACCTCGCTGATAGATTGAGATGTCCAACACTATCACTAGTTAGAAAACGCGGCTTATCGGGGCGTTGGATTGAACAGAAGAAAAATCTCACTTGGGCATCCATAACGGCCGCGAGCTGGGGTCCGAGCAGGCCAGAAACAGTTGTCTTGTGCTCTCCGATAACCACATGTCTTCGCAAGCTTCCATCCGCGGATCCACGATCTTTTGACAGGTGTATGGGAAGTTGGAAACAGGCTCCATGACCCTGCCGATGCCCAGGCCCAGCCATATTGGGTTCCGTAAGTATGCCTCAAACAGAAATGCGAGAAGAGCCACAATGGCCAAGCCAGTCATGAGGTTGGATCCCGCCATCTTGCACTATGCAGTCGCAGAACTGGAGATGAGGCGGTTAGATGCTGCGGCACTTGTTTTCATGCCTACGGGATAAGGAATTTGTTTCTTCTCTAATCCCGATGCTAAGACGCGAAGGAAGGATCCGAAAAATCCCGTGACCCGCCAGTTGCAAAGATTGTCTCTACTTGAGAAAGGCGGAAACTATAGCAAAAGGGATGTGAATACTTCGGGATAAGAAATGAGTCTTTCTGATTACTTTCTTGATATCGATGAGTGGACGAATGTGAAATATTGATGCGAGGAGTTGGAGGCTACCGTCATACAGAAATGAACCCGCATCAGTTAGTGGATGGCTCAGCGAATAGCGGACTCGTTCACTCAGTCTCAGGGGCCTCTCTCACTGAAGTGCAAGTCGTCCGATGCCAAAACGATCTAACGGCCGTCAATCAAGCATTCAATAATTGTGCTTCAAAGATAAGTTAATTTAGCGTAGAAATAATTAAATATCAGGAATCTCGGCATCATCAACCGAGGTCCTGGAAAAGAATAAAGCCTAAGCCGCCTACCCTACCCAAGCTTCTCATAACCCGACGTTTGCTCTGGCAATCGCCTAGAAAACGGCAGCAATCAGAGCACCTAGCACGATGGAAATCAAGCTTGGCGCAGCGAGGCCACCGCCTCCGGCTGTAACCACAGGCGGGCTCGTTTCAATCGGAGGGACAGGGCAGTCAGTGCCCGTGCAGCCACCGGGAGACTGGGTCATCGTAGCAACGGAGCCAGTGGGATTTTTGTGAGTCGGAGTGAAGACCTTGGTGTTGGTCTTCGTCAAGGCAACGTGCGTAGTCTCAGCAGGAGGCACTGGAGAGCACTCGTGGCAGCCAGGGATGGGCTGAGGGTGGGCATATGTCGGGACAGGCTCAATTGTGACAGTGCACTGAGTCGTCTTCGTCTGGCCCTCCTCACAGTCCGGCATGCCCTTCTGGCAGTAGATGGTCTGCGTCATGGTGTAGGTGGCAGTTGACTGGGCACAGACCTCAGTGGTTTTTGTCAGGACCTCTGTGGTGAGCTCACCCTTGTGACAAGAATCCGTACCCGGGCAGTCGGTGATGGTGTAAGTCCTCGTGGTGGTGAAGGTTTTGGTGATGCTCGAGGGAGGCTCGGGTGCGCCAGTATTGCCGGGGCAGTAGGTTGTGTAAGATGTGATGACCTCAGTGGTGACAGAGCCGACAGGACAATTTGTTACTTCAGGAGGGCAAGAAGTAATGGTGTAAATCTTGGAAGTGGTGATGGTCGACGTGATTGTGGTAGGCACAGTCGTGATTCCAGTGATGGAGCTTGGCGGGGCAGTGGTCGAGGTGTTGTAGTAGCGGGTAGATGAAATGGTCGGCAGCGTGGTCTCGGTCTCGGCAGTGGTGCTCTCAGCAGTAGTCGATTCGGCGGTGGTAGTGGCCGATTCCGTCGTTGACATGGCTGTAGACTCGGTCGAAGAAGAAACCTCAGTGGAGGAGGTAGTCGAGCCGGCGCTGCACTCTCCGACAAGAGAGGGAACAGCATCAGGGCCACTGCCAATAGCAACAAGCTTGGAGCCACAGTCATCACTGCTGGCAAGGTGAATGTTGCGATTATCCCAGTCGTAAACAACGTAAGCGGCTCGCAGGAAGGTATCGCCGAGGACAGGGAATTCTGTTCGAAAAGTCAGTGGACTACAGAGAAATGATCGTTGACTTTGCCTTACCATCATCTCGGAAAGCACCCAGGAAGCAAACGCCGAACTCAGGTTGATGCCACAAGAAATCATTGAAAGGAACTGAGATCACCACATCGCCAAAGGTGAAGTCAACGGTGCCATCGAGGTTCCCAACAGAGCAGTCAACCTCGTACAAGTCGGAGCCTGGGTACGGTCTCGCGGAAGGGAAGGCCTTGACAAGCTTGCTGAAAATTGGGCCAGGAAGTGCGCTGACCGTGTAGCCACTGTCAAGGAGAACGGGCTGACCGTTGACTTCGTGGAAGATGGGAGACTTGCTTCCATCGTCCTGGGTAAGAGCAATACCGTCAAGATATACCCAGTACCTAGGAATTGTTAGAGACTGAAGATGCCCTGGAGCTCACAATCCGTACTTACCGGGTATAGCCATCAGGCGACTGAGCAGCGGGAATGATGGGCCGTTTCGCCAGAGAACCGGAGTATTTGCGAGTATCAATGCCGCCGTAGACAACAGATCCTTTGCCTGTTAGTGCTCTTCTTAGACTGAAAGGTACATTCGAAACTTACCTCGAGTGCTCTCCAATGATCGGAGGTCCAGAGAGAACGCTCGACTGTTGATGAAGCCCTGACTAGCAAGGTTGTCGATGATCAGGGGATATGAGTTCTCCCAACCATACAGATCTGGGCCAGCACCCATGATACCAACCTCACTATCCTCACTGTCATATGCGACACCGAAGATTTGTTGGCTAATCTTCGCAGCTATATGGAGTCAAGTCAATGAAGAGATCCCAGGAACCAATAGAGCATTGTTGCACTCACAGCCAATGGCGGCATAATCGTAGCCATATGTGAAGTCGACGTAGCCGGTTCCGTAGACAACCTCGCCCTTCTTGTGTAGATTGACAAAGGTGCTGCTGCTACTGAATCGCCCGAAGCTTTGACAGAACTCAGCATCGCCGGATTTGCTGCACACAGGATTGACCCAAAGCTCGGAGGAACCGGTGTCAAAGTTGACACTAACAGTCTGACCCGGAGTTCCGAGGGTCACATCAATGGTGTAAAAGTAGCCCGTCTTCTGGCTAGTCAAGCCGGATGCATCCTGTCGCTTGGTGATGTTCTTGACAGCAGCGGCACCTTCGGTGACTCGAATGGGATATCGAAGGACACCACCCTCTTGCACCATGCGATTGTCATCGGGAATGTCGAGGAACTGGCCTAGCACGGGCACGGCCCCGAGAGCCCACAGGGAGAACTTCATTGTGCTCAAGTGGTTTTGCAACCCGGCGTAAAGAGTGACCGGAATGAGAATGAAAGAGATTTCTGAACAGGCAGGAAAGCGAGCGTCGATGGTCGGAAGAACGAGTGACTGTCGAAGAAACTGACATTCAGACTTTGGGTGCGACAGGGCAAGGTATTATTATGTGTCCGTGGATTACAAAATGCGCATGCTGCAAGCCGGCTGTCACAACACCCGCAACCCGTCGGGAGCGTGCCTAATTCTTGGCGATGGCGCCAAATGGCATCCAAGCCTCCGTCTGACAACGGCGTTTGTCAAATGTGTCAAGCCTCAATGAGGAAACAAACCGCAAAAGACTCCATCTTGAACGGCCTTTGGACGATGTCGAAATTGGCTGTGCATAATCATGCATGAAGGAAATGAACGGCGGTGCCTAGTTCATCCGCTCTTACAGATGGCCTCGGGCAATGGTGAGTGCAGCTGAGGAAATGTCCCCAGAAAATGCCTGCCGATCTCCTGCAAAAAAGCTTCGCCAAGCTCTTGGATGGGGCTGGGGCTGATTTAAAAGAGCATCAATGTCATCGCCGAGCAGAACTACCGCGCCATCAGCCAGTCAAATTGGACCATTGCGGTTTGCTGCAGGGGGGTTTTGTCGGCTCAGGGGTATCGTTGGATTAGACTTTGACCAGGGCTCTGTTCTAGGCCTGAATGAGGAGGAGAACTGCAGGGGAGGAAATGAGCGGGGGACCTGAGGTGCAATGAGGAAGCTCGCAGAGGACCTAAACACAGCCCTACGGGGACGGGATGGTGATGACCGTCAGGCGGGTCTTCGGCTGGCTTTGAGGTTATTGAAAGAGGCTTCGGGAAAGGACCAATGATTAGGATATAGTAGAAATCACAGCAACGGCTTGAAAGCCACGATACTAAAAACGCCGACACGTTTTGCAGCTTAGCCGCCCGCTTTGTGCCACATTCTTGGTGTACAGGCTCAGCTGTGCCATGAGAGTGGCTTTCCCCGGATGGCTGCTTACCCGCCAAGCAAACCGAGCCATGAAGATCCCTGCAGAGGATTCTAGCGTGACCTGCTCTCCTCATCCTCTTCCCGAGAGGGCAAGCAGTGCGGGAAGTGGGCATCATCTTTAGGAGGATGAAGAAAAGGGGAAGAAGGAACTACAGAAAGTTGGGAGTGACAGAATCGGGAATCAGTCGAGTGAATCCCCGGCTATCTTGGGCTTGGTACCGTTGTGAGAGGGGTCTGCTGACAGGTCTCACGAGATGCATCACCACGGTAAGCCTCATCAAGACTGGGCATCTTTCTAAGCCATCCTGCGGTGTGACGAAATTAGACGCTGCGACGCAAAGTTTCTGACCCAAAAATTCCAAGTGCTTTGTTTTTCGTCCATCTCTTGGACTACCTTCTGGTTTAGTTTGCTTGGCTCGTATTCATGAGGATCCTGAGAGCCCCTCCTTATACGAGAGATGGGAGACTAATGCAGGTCCCCGATTACCAAAGCCTCTTCGAGGTCATGGCACAAGACACAAGCCGTTTGAATCCCACGCAGGGATCCTTCGTGTCATACAGCCGATCGGTGGGGGTTTCCCAAGGTAGGCGGTTATTACACACGGAAATCTGTTCTTGGAGTGAGAGCATCAACGAATTAGAACGGTAAGACACGATTGCCATTTAAAGAATGCATCATCGTCGCGACTTGGCTGCGCGCTTGAAGTGCCCCTTCATGGGTATAATGACAAAATGACGGTTGGATGTAGGTTTCAACTATCATAATTGTGTGCGAGCCCTTGACCTAGAGGCAAGGTCGCACGACGGTATCATAGCCCGCTCTTCTCCCTTTCCTGTAATACCTCGGCATTGAGAATGGGAATCTATGGGATATTACTATTGAAAGAGGTGCTACAGAGAACCTGCCGGCGAAGTCGAATGCCGACATCTTCACCCTGTCAGAACTCGAGGAGGAGCTTGTACTTCGTAGTACCAAATGGCATTTTGGCTGTCTCATGCGGCGTCGGTTGCGGGGTAAGAGTATTTACTTCAATCCGCAGTGCCAATCGTAAGAAAGGGCACTGATGCAACAGCTCGAGTTCCAGTAATATTAAAAGATAGTGGAAGTGTTGATTAAGCTTACTCTTTAAGCATGATGCATGGTGATAAAAGTGGACCCAACTCATTTCTGGAAAGTCATTGCCGAAGCACTCAAATGCCAGGGAGACCTATGAACGGTGAAAGGTTGGTCTCCAGTTATTCCTGGATGATTGAAAAAGGTCATAAGATATGGTTGTGAGCTTTGAAAGTCGAGAAAAATCCCTATCTTCTTACGATAAACTCTGACGCAGGAATCGCTCTTCATGCAGGACATTCAAGACTAGAGTCGATTCTGATGGGTTGTGGATGTATTTGAATACTCTAATAAGAAGGTACATAATGTAGGAAGATCATTGCACGTGAAAGTCGATGCAGATCAAGTCATGTTTCACACGCATGGTTGACGACTCTCTAGGTATATGGACATGACAGAAAGAGGATATTGCAGAGGTCATAATGTTGAATAAATTGATTTTGGTATTGATCTTTAATCGAGAATGGCTATGCTATTTTATGGAAGACGGCAAGAGATAGCCCTGGTATGTTGCCACGAGAGAGCGCTTCAGCTTGGATGACTTGTATGAAGACATGCTTTGTAAGGTTTTAAAAGAGACTGTTTCTTCGGCTGCGCGAGCTTTTTATCACCATCACTTCTTAGAATCAGACCACTATTCTACAAGTCGGCCAATGTGTTTTGAGAAGCCAGAAGCACTTGACTCCGCGCATACACATCACGTACGAGGATGAATCATTAGATAATGCTGCAACCTTTCTCAATATAAGCATTGACTGGAGCGCACTCAATCTTCAAAGATTGGGTACAATTGATGTATTATTAGGTAAGGGTTGAGTGCGTGATAGTCAGATACCTAATGCAAAACGGTTGGTGGTTTGAGTCGACGCACTAATTTAATACGAGACCCAAATCCTCGAAGGGTCTATAGTTGATGCAAAATTCACTCTTCCTTCGCAAACGCCGGAACTAATACTCACAAATCGTTAGACAGAAATCTTGCGATTAGCGTCACAATTTGCCTTTGTCAAGGGCAAGCACCGTACAAGCGCTTTGATGACCAATCTGCTGTGGACATATCCATATGTGACTATCCAAGGCTGCCTGCCTATCTAGACATATTCCGTTTGACCCGGATATGGCGCTGACGCCATGCCAATACCCAGTTACGTCCTTGTGAGAACAATCAATGGGATTGCTTAAATCTAGCCTCGTCAAAATCGGATCAGATTGCGTGATGGCCTGTTTCCAATTGCGCTCAACTCAGGTTTCTTCTTGTTCAAGCTTCGTTCTTGTCGTAAACGACCTGTGCACCGAACGTCGGCAGGATGGGTTTGCGGTATTTGTTCTGACCTTTAGAAACAATTCAATTGTATTGAATTGTACGATAGATGGATTCGCCGCATAAATCGAGTGTGAAGTATTGTTTTGCTGCGTAAGCCCACATTCGGAAAGCGTCATGGTATGACGTGCTTGGTGGTCCGTCTTGCGATCACATCCCACTCTTTGCCGGCTATCCAGTGGTAGACACCTTATATGTCGGAGGTTTCCGTGGCAAGAAGAAACCCAGAACGAGGGGTAGACATAAAGTCTAGCGTATTGCCTACCACATACCTCTCGGACGAGGGTGGATTTTTAAATACTTCAACATCTTCTATTCGCATTACATCGCTGATTGGGTGTGCCTTCACCGTCTTAAACATACAACAATGGGGTCCATTCCAAACGGCACAACTAAAGAAAAGGATTCTTATGATGCGATATTTGGAGAAGGCATACGTGTTGCCGTCGTCGGTGCAGGTGTCAGTGGTATCTGTACTGCAGCTCATCTTCTAAAGCTGGGAGCCGATGTTACCGTATTCGAAAGATCCTCAATATCATCAGGCGTCTGGCATTTCGATCCGAGAACTACGAAAAGTCCAAGTTACCCCAGCGAGATACCATCGGTTGGCGACTATGAAACTTCAAGCCCCGGCCAGTTTACTCTTCAAGGTGGAAACCGAGAGTCCGATGATGAGAAGCAAGAAGATTCTTTTCAATTCTCAGATCGATCGTCCTTGGAAATTTCCTTTGCTCCCCCAGGCCCCTGCTATGTCGGACTGCGAAACAATGTTCCGACGACACTCATGTATACCTCTCTGGGTCAATGGCCACCTGGGACAGACGAGATCACAGAACACGATAACCTTGAAGCTTATCTCCGCACCATGAGCTTAGAGAATGGTGTCGATGAGGTCACCTTGTTCAATACTCGGGTAGAGAACGCTGTCAAATCCACCGATGGATTGAAATGGGAAATCAGAACCATTACTCTACTAAAAGGCAACGGATTGCCACAGGTTGTGGAAAGGACGTGGAATTTTGATGCTTTGGTCGTTGCATCAGGGCATTATAACTTGCCTCGGGTCCCCGATACACCAGGTCTATCAGAGTGGAAAGCTTTGTTTGGTGATCGTATCATTCACTCGAAAGAATACCGTTTTGCGGAGAAGTACAAGGACAAGAGCATTCTCGTTATCGGTGGCGGCACGTCGGCGCTGGATATTTGTCGAGAAACACATGGGTTTACAAAACGAACCTTGCAGAGCACAAGAGGTGGCGAATTCGACCTTCCGAAAGTACTTTTACCACCCTCTGTGCGAAGGGTGGGCGCGGTTAAAGAATTCCTCACTGACCAGGGCCATGGCCAAGGACAGAAACTGGACGCTTTGGCACATATCCCTGGTAGGGTTGTCCTGAAAGATGGTCAGATTCTCACTGATATCGACCATGTCATTGTTGCAACTGGATATATCACTTCCTATCCTTTTCTTCCACAGTATCATGCGGATCACAAAAATATTGAGGACGCCGACTTCGAGACTTTAGTCACTTCTGAAGGGACAATGGTGCATAATCTGTTCAAGGACATCTTCTACATTGAGGATCCCACTCTCTCGTTTGTGGGTGTTCCTTACTATACTGCAACCTTTTCGCTTTTCGACTTTCAAGCACAAGCAGTAGCGAGAGTTCTGACAGGCAAAAGTCAATTACCAGGTCTGGCCAAGAGGCGAGATGAGTACAGTTACAAGGTTTCCACAAAGGGCCGCGGTCGCAAGTTTCATAGTCTTGCTGAAGAAGGAGCTGAGGTTTCTTATGTCGAAGATCTTGTTAGATGGATCAATGGGAGTAGTTTGGTTTCGGATGTAACCCCAATGCAAGGCCACGAAGAAGAATGGTTGGAGACTTATAAGCTACTGAAAGAGAAACGGAAGCTCCTCCGTGAAGGAAAGTCGGACCAATCAACAACACCAAGCTGGCCATGAACAGAGATCGAAAGTGCGGGTCAAGGAGCGACGGACGATTCAAAGACGCAAAATACCACTCTTTCACCAGGAAAAATGGTTCATTATCATTATCAAATGCTGATTGTACATGTGAACTCATGAACTTTTGAGGTAGACCCAGTCGTACACATCCACCACCAGGAAGCAATAGCCCTGCATCAAGCCACACCAACCGCTATCGACAAATCTCCGGAAAACAATCACCAACAGCCAGAAGTTCTTTCCAGAGTAGATATTTCCTTACAGATTTACATGGGGAAGGTAGCCTTTCCAGCAGCCTTGCTGGCAGCCAGGGCACCAGAGAGCCCATACTGGGAGGACACACCGTCAATACGGTGGGTTGAGTTGAGGTTCTTCACGACGACAATCTGGAAGCAAGTTGCGGAACCCTGTCGCGAGGCGATAGTCGAGTACGCAAGGAAGAGTTCCCAGATCTATTCGATGTTAGAAGAAGCAAGTAAAGGCAGTATGTCAATGCTTACTCTGTACCAGCGCTGGCCATACTTGGCCTTGATCTTCTCGGCATTGCCCAGCCAGTTGCGGTACCATCGCCATAGAGTACCCGAGTAGTGTACCCCGACGGTGTCGACACTAATTGCTACAAGTTAGTCACTGCATACTCAACGTATAAGTTATCTTCTCAGTGCTCACCTCTTCACCTCGAAGCCAGCGCTCTCGAGACATCCAACGTAGAAAGACAGCGGCGTTGAGGCGTCCGCACCGGGGAAAATGTACTTATTAAGAAACAATCCCCAGATGAAGTCCTCGTACTGCCATGCCTTTCGCAGTCCAGAAAGCTGGACGTACATGGCGCCGTCATCTTCAAGCATCTCGTAGCACTGGCGGAAGAAGGTCGTGAGCCTCCGAACTCCGACATGCTCCGCCATCTCCAGCTGGGTTATCTTGTTGAACTTGGTCTCCGGAATGTCGCGGTAGTCACAGCAGAGAATTTGGCTTTGAGACTCGGGAACACCAGCTCTCTTTAAGCCGTCGCTGCCCCATTCGGCCTGGTGTTTGGCGAGGGTAACACCCGTGACTTTGGCACCGTAGTTGACACTCGCAAACTTGGCGAGAGATCCCCAGCCACAGCCGATATCGAGCATGGTCTCTCCAGCTTTCAGACCGATCTTCTCGCACACAATGGCCATCTTGTTATCCTGCATCTCTTCCAAGGTCTCCTCGCGGTCGGGATCGGAAATGACGCCAGACGTGTAGACCATGCGAGGGCCGAGGAACCAAGCATAATGATCGTTACCGCGGTCGTAGTTGGGACGGACCTGGTCTTCATCCTGCGATCGGCTGTGGAATATCACATCACGGGCAAAGTTGAAGATGATGTAGCGAAAAAGATCCAGAGTGAAGGTGAATGTAGCCCAGTCATGGCGATACTCCATGATCTCGAGACAATCCCCATTGATGTCAACCTGGCCCGAGAAATACAGCTCGAAAAAAGTCTGTAGCGGGATCTTATGCCTTCCACTGTATCTCGCCTTATCCGATTCGTTCTTGAACGTCAAATAGTAGCTCGCTGGACGGCCCGGAAGCTTCACTTTGTCGTTCAGTCTGGGGCTGTACGTGGACATGACCTTCCAGAACGCCATCAGGACGGGAAGAGTGGTGAAGATGCCGAAGAAGAGCTTCGTCTTGAATCCGCCCCCGACCTTTGACGAAAGGTAGAAGGGGGCGGATAACAAGGCGATGGCCAAGAAGATATTCGAGAATTGTTCATATCCGGGACCGTCGGCGGGGAGAGGAGCATTCTTGATGGCGGGCGACTTCGGCAGTGTCAGATACTTCGAGCTCTAGAGCTGGCAGCTCGTCAGGTTCCGGGGATAGCACTTACGTTGGAGATTGGCACCCCGCAGTCTGCGCCCGTTTGCAGTGTCTCTTTGGGAGGCGGAGGGGTCTTGACGAACTGAATGTCGCCGGCCAGATGGCTCATGACGAGTCCTTTGGTGGCCATTGTGAGGGGTCGACGGATAGAGCTTCGGTTCTCCTCCGTGAGCGACTGCAGAGAGAATGATTCGAGAGATGAAAGTTCTGGGTTTGCCCAAGGGACAAGCGGTCAAATGTCATCCTTCATTCGCCCACCTCAACCACCTGAGAGCTGCAATCATGGAGCGGGGCCGGCCCTGGATCTTCCCCTGGGACCGGACAAGGGTTGGCGGGCTCAGACAGACGCCATTGCGCAATCAGACGTCTGCTGCGAGGCTTGGCCTAGGGGAGAAATAATGTCGTGGCAGGCAGCGGTTGTCGCTACAGCGTAGTGCTCCGTAGGAGGTGCTGGACAAGTGGCGATGGCATGCCCGCCCGCGCCTAATGAGACACACCATCGACGTGCACGGTGTTGATTGATTTCCCGTCACGTATGTTTGCTGCTGGCCTAGGCCCACAATGAGACCACTGCCTGCTGCCCGACAGAGCATGGAATAGCTCGCTGGGACGGGAACAGACAGCAGAGACAGTGAGACAAGGACACGGGAGTAACCGACGAAGACCTGACAGGTCTGACGCCTTCCCCTCGAGCTTCAAAGCAAACCTGAGCTCTCTTCCATTAGGTATGAGGGAACTTTCGTTATCATGTGAAAGCTCCCGCTGGCGACGAGCTTCCGGGGCGTGTCAGCTCTCCGCGGGTCCCGAAGGCATCCCCCGGCATGTTTACCGCTCTCCGAGCCTAGGATCACCCTTGCAGAAGCCCGCCCCGTCCGCTGCCAACGTGGTTGCTCCTCCATGTTCCACGTCCTAACACTCTGCAGCCAGCTTCAACATTTCACGCATCTTCCTGCATCAGCAAGTTTCGCTCGGGTATGCAGTATTATTGTGGTAAACGTAAACGGGAGAGGGGCGGCTGAGAAACAGGTTTCCTCCATATGCATGTACAAAAATAGGAGCTTATTGTCCGTGACGGATCCGAGCAATCGGAACGTTTCGGTCCTGAGATCGGAGGCAATCAGTTGCCCTCAAAATCCACAATCACGATCAACAATCAGTAGAACCCGTCATACGCACGTCCAAACAGGCGAAATTTCTTGATTTCGGTTGCGCACCTCGGATCACGCGACCTATTACCGCAATAGGCTCCTCGGTCTAGCAAATCTTCTATGATGATCTGTGTCGTATCTATGAGTCTAGTGTCTAAATGGAAAACATCGCAACGCCAGCCGCTACAATAGCTATAATAAAAGCCCAAAGCAAGTAAGTCAGATCCGTGCATTCCAGCCAAACAGTGACGTGGGGAGGGAGAAAGTCCAAGGTAGTCCTCGTCGCAGCAGATCGACGGCGCTGCTCGACTCGCTTGATTAGGTGCTGATGCACATCACGAATCTCGACTACCACGCGATCGCGTACAGGGCCCTCGGTCACATTCTTGATGTACAATGTTTGTCGTGACGGCTCATAGGACCAGGCACCGTTGCGAACCGTGATGTCCAGTTCGTGGTTGCGATAATGATAGCTTGGTAAGTAAATCTCCGTCAACCGAGACCTCTGATCAGCCTTCGCGTTGGCATCCGGAGTGCTCTCCCATTCAAACGTGAACTGGAGAGACTGGTGATTCCAAGAAGACTTGAGAGGCCGGCCTGCAACCTTGACGGCATACGGACGGATGATAACATCAAGAACTCGGCCTCCTTGGTATAGCTCGTCGTCTTCATGGGCCTGATTCCTGTAGTCAGAATGGAGTTGACCACCATCAGTGTCATCACCATTCACGACTGAAAAGTCCTCTTTGTTCCATCCGTCGCCGTACTCAACCCGATTATGCGGATTATAGTTCCATAAAGTAAAGCCGACTTGGTTGTCCTCCATGGCACCAATAAGCGCATCCATGAGCTGCCGCTGAATGTCGTAGCAACCCGTTTTGAAAGCATGTCCTCCGTTGATATCGAATGGAATGCCGACTTCACCAATCAGCGAAGGTACATGATCCCCCAAAGACTTCCGGCCATTCTTGACAATATTACCAATCTGTTTCCGGTAGTTTTGGTGAAGGCCCTTTGCACCGAAGTATAACGCTTTGAGGACGAACATCCCTCTGGCCAAGCCTTGAACGTTAACACTCATCCAAGCATGATGCTTGCTGAAAAGCACATTGAGATCGTAAAAGTGAGGTGCATAGACAAGATTGCCAGGTCTCTTGCTGTCTATCACTGTTGGAATAGCATATGTTTGCTTCTGGGAGACTGGCAACCCGCTGTTAGTTTCCCTTGGCCACGGCGGCATAAACTCGTTCGGGATGGGTTCCACGAATGAAAAGCTTTTTGTAGCTTGACGGGACACCCTTTGCGAGAAATTTTCTAGGAACGGTCCATAGAAGTCGCGGTACCACTCAATCTGGTTCCCTTCTCGGCCAGGCCGATGATCTTGGTCGAAGTACTCGGGCTTGAGAATTACAGGAGTCTGTTTCTTCGGATCCCACTCCCAAACACCATGGGCACGCCAGACACATTGACCCATTCCTGGATGACGAGTTGGGTCTGTGTCTGCCGCATGAGGCAACCATGCCGAACGTCCCTTCGGATCTATCACCGAGCGATGCGAAACACGCGTTGGGAACGGCCAAGATTTCACATAAAAATCAACCCTCTGAGCATATCCGCTGCCGAGAGCCAGAGACTGGGCAAATGATGGGTAGTGGCCGATGTGAAGGTCCGTATCGTAGTTCCAGCGGTGGAAGTGATGAAGGTTGATGAGGCCCCTGTGCGGCTCATTGATGGGTTCAAATCCGATGCAAGCTTCAAGATTGCCTACTTCGTCTGCCAACCTTCCAAATGCTTCGACGAATGCATCTTGGAGATAATCCCGGATAGACACTGTTTCAAAGCTGTTTTCCTCTCCCGCGATGGCTCGTTGACATTTCAGATTTGGCGCAAGTGCGTCACCAGCCCAGAACAAGGTAGCCATAGTAGATGCAGCGAGCTTCTGATATCCGGACGGCCACACAAAGGGACCACTCGGTTCTTTGTGATTGATGGGTTGTTTGGCTCGACGTTCTTCGTCGGGTCCGTGGACGTAGGCAGCTCCTGTGTCGGTGAATGCCTCGATATCCAGTCCAGCAGCCTCAAAAGTCCAACCCGGAGCTCCGCTTCCTCCACTGAACCGGCTCCAAACGTCCTGATGCGCACATATGAAGCATTTGATGCCGTACTTGGGCATCATCTCGATGAGAGTCCGGAGATAGGCGATGTATTCAAGGTCCAGATCCGTGTCGGGGTTGGGACCAGAATGCCCGATAGACTCCCAGGTGACCAGCAGCCGAACCAGCGGCAGACCCCATGCTTGCAGCCGTCGAAAGTGAAGCGGTGCCTCGTCAAGAGGAAAAGGACGCCCTGTGAATGTAACGGTGCGGTGCTCATAGAAGCCGTCGGTGAGGTGCGAGAGACCGTTTGGCTCGGTCGGCAGTTTGCTTGCCCCTGAGACATTGAGGCCTCGGAGAAAAAGGCATCGGCCATAGGCATCGACAAATTGACCATTCTCAATGCGAATTGAGCCTCCTAGAGCGGCCTCGGAGAGGTCTTGCGCTCCATGAGATTCTCCCATCTTGGCTGGAACTCTGACGGGTTCCAAGTTCAGATCCAAGCACGTGCAAGACCCCGCCGCGATGCCACCAAAGCAGCGGTGAGTTATGTAATCGGTCCGCTCCAACGCCCCATCACTGTAGGGTAGCTCGGAGCCTGACAACGGTTGCTACGAGGGCGTGGAAACTGGAACAGATAATTTATCGATGGCTCGACAGATAGAGTCAATTTTCTGATTTCTCTATGCTGACTTATCCTCCGTGATCCCTCAGATTAGGTCTGTTGTGATGGTGAAATCCTGATTCGGATCTGAGCCTTCCCAACCAGAAACTCAAAACTTACAACGTTGTACATCTGATGAGCAGTCTCCGAAGTATACCAAGTACATTCTTTTTTGGGCCCGTCAGATTTTCAGGCCTTGCGGGATCCATGGAGCAGTAGGATTCTTGCACACGGAATTCGTATCAGAGGTCTGTCCTAGTATACTAGTTTCTGACATCAGACGCCGGAATGCTTTGATCTATAGCTCTGCAAAGCATAATGAACCCGCTGCCATAAGACTTGTCCCAAACAATGACACGTGCTTAGATAGCAGCATTGCCTCATACACGTGTCTGAAGAGGGTACTGAAGCGGACATAATAATCGCTCGGTCAAAGGACTGCCATGTTAGCCGATGGGGCATTCAAAGTCCCAAGGCTGAGTAAGCTGACAATCAACTACTGTTTCTGAGTTTAGGAGGGGCAGGGAATCCAAAAAATGACCAGCTCACCATTGACCGTATTTGCGTTTATTGCGGAGCTGACACTAAAAAGCGGTTACGACGGCGGTTCTGAGCGTTGGTCTACTTAAGTGTGGCAGCTGCACGTCAGTGCTTCCCCTCCAAAGCTTGTCTTCAGCCGAAAGCTTAGCACAACACTTTTTATTTGAAGCGGTTAAAATGAAGGATCAGTGGGAAGAACGATTACTATTTGTGCTCCCTCGCCCCGAGCCACAAGGTCACCTTGATCGTCTCAGAGCTAAGTTCCCCAAAGTGGAGTTTACCTATATCAAAGCTGGAGTTTCAGAGCCAGCAGGATGGGGAAAGGATGAGCCTGATCCAGGTAAAGTATCTCTAAATTCTCGAAAACACAACGTCTAACAATATTCAACATGAATAGAGGTCTACCGTGATATCACAATCCTTGTGACGCTATCTGCTGTTCCGACACCTGACCAAGCTCCGAAGCTGAAACTGGTCCATTTCGTTTCCTCTGGAACAAATCATGTCGCTCACCGCCCCATCTATACGGAATCTTCCATTCCACTGACCGCTTCTTTTGGAGTTGCTGGCCCGCCTATTGCTGAATGGGTCATTATGACGGCCTTGGTCCACAACCATCGATATAATCGCATTGTGGAATTGCAAAAGGAAAAGACATGGGGCAAACATGCTGAGTTCTGGAGCGTGAGAGACATGGTAGGCCAGCGGATTGGGATCGTAGGGTATGGCGGTGTTGGGCGACATAGTAAGTGAATCGCCCTAGGAGGTCATTTATTTTGAAGCTGATCTTGTCGCAAACAGCCGGCAGAATAGCTAGGGCCATGGGAATGGAAGTTTATGCTTTCACAGCATCCCCCAAGGAGACAGCAGAGCAACGCAAAGATAACCGCTACCATGTCCCTAATGGAGGTGATCCCGACGGCCTGATGCCTACAAAGTGGTTCAGCGGTCTGGACAAGGCGTCTTTTCATGAGTTCCTAAAGCAAGATCTGGACATTGTCGTCCTTTGCCTTCCCCTCACGTAAGCGAACTTCGCATGGCTTCAATATCCCAGTCTCGTCTAATTACTGCAGGCCCCAGACAAGACACATGATATCGACGGAGGAGTTCAACATTCTATCTCGTAAGAAGGCATTTTTGAGTAACGTGTCTCGCGGTGCAGTTATTGACCAGGCTGTTCTTGTTACTGCTCTTGAAGAGGGCAAGCTTCGCGGTGCTGCACTAGACGTCACGGATCCGGAACCTCTGCCTATGGATGACCCATTGTGGGATGCCCCAAATGTAATCATTTCACCACACATGTCTGGGCTAATTGCAAACTACGTCGAGAGAGCCTTTGATGTTCTTGAAGAGAATTTGGACAGAAAGTTTCGCGGAGACCCGTTGATCAATGTCGTTGAGCGAACGGGCAAGTAGGCACGCTTACATAGAATGTCTATAGAGCAATGAAAGCAATCTTATTAGAATGTTATGGATCGTCCCATTCACCAAGTCAATGAGTTAATTATGCCATTACCACTTTGCTCACAAATTGTGTCGCAACAGACTGTAATCTAATAGTGAGTGATTGTACAGTATTTTGCAGAATACGTAGGTTCTTCTCCTTGCCGATTGTTAGGGAAATATCCAATATATCCCAAAGTATCTGATTGGGTTATCAACTCAAGTGAATGATGGAAATCCTGCTGGGGCAACCTGTAGTGCCGCATACATTCAGTACTGTTGGAGCAGGGTATCGATGCCAGGAAAACGCCAGGAAGAATAGGCCATGCCCGGCTGTGGGCAGCCTGTCTTTTGTCTTTCCTTTTCCGTCTTCGTTTCTGTGACTGCCTCTTTTGCATCACAGACCATTGTTATCTGCGGCTGAGTAGACATGCCGAGTTACCTCCGTGTGACGAGATCCCGAGCCTGAATTCCAAGTAGGCTCTTCGATCAACCTTGCTCTTTTGTCTAGGTGTGTTAGGCTCAGACCAACATGACTCTCGAACTAGCAAATAAGCTAGTCTGTTGTTGCATTGGTAGCTCGGCGTACGCAAATCTGGGGTAGCAGAGCGGAGAACGGACATGAACACGCGTAGTGATCGGCGGACCGGATAAGTCGGGTTAACTTCATATCGGGGCATATGTCTCGGGAAACGGTACCCTGTGATAAACTGTCGATGAACGGAAGGAGAGGGGTCACTGGGAATTGTCGCGTTGACCAAAAGCTAGGCGCTAGATAAGACTTAGACAAGGTAAGGTATTGCGATCTAGGTTAAGCGCCTCGAGACACTTTGTTCCCAGATGTAGCATTGTCTCTAATCAGGTTTGCGATCAGAACTAAATCTAAAAGCCCTTCAAAGTCAATATGGCGGCGACCACAGCAATTTCAACGACCAAATTCCTCAGCAACTTGCCCCTTGAAAATGGCCTTTCCTCATTCCAATACGAGGGGCTCAGAAGCAGCGACCCGTCGGCCTCGACCGCGACACAGGGTGGTGTCGAGGTCCAGCTACAGATGATCCCTTCACCTCCAGTGTTCAACAACAAGGAAGAGGAGCGCGAGTATCTCAAAGGCCGTCTTGCTCTTGCTTTCCGTATTTTCGCAAAAAATCATCTCGAAGAGGGTCTTGCTGGGCACATAACCCTGCGTGATCCTATCCTTACCGATCATTTTTGGGTTAATCCCCTGGGACGTCCATTTAGTCTGATGCGACGATCGGACCTGATACTTGTTAACCCAGAAGGAGATGTTGTTGTAGGCGGTAAGAACAGGCTCTTGAATCGAGCAGCATACATGATTCATCATGCCATTCATGTTGCTCGCCCAGAGATCAATTGTGCAGCACACTCACACAGTATCTATGGAAAGACATTCTGTACACTGGGCCGCGAAATCTCCATGCTCACCCAGGACTCATGTGCCTTCTACAAAGATGTCGCTCTGTACCGACAGTTTAATGGCGCCGTCTTGGCTAAGGAGGAGGGTGAGCATATTGCCACAGCACTGGGCAACAAGAAGGCTGCTTTGTTACAAAACCATGGGTTGCTGACTTGCGGAGAGACGGTTGAAGCAGCTGCATACTGGTTCTACGCACTCGATCAATGCTGTCGCTCTCAGCTGATGGCAGAGGCTATTCCTGGTGGTCCGATTTCCATCGACGACGAAGAAGCGGCTTTCACATACAAGAGTACGGGTACTGCTGGCATGGGTTGGTTTCAAGCACAGCCAATGTTTGAAATAATGGCTTTAGAGTCAGGACAAGATTATTTGCTATAAGCAAGAGAAATAACTGTTACATAAGTCAATCAACTGCCGCAAGAGGGAAAGAAATTGTACGTGTTTTCGAATAGTCTCAGCGTCCATGCAACCTGGACAACTAGTTCCCATGTAGATAGGCAATCCTTTAGATTTTAATTGATCAATTTGAAATTAATTTACAGCTAATGCTACTATGACGAAGGCTTATATGTAGAATTAAATTTTACCTAGAAGCTCCACTGCCTCATCCAAGTGTTCATGCATTCTCCATCAATAGCTCTCAGCTTGGCCATAGTTGAACTACTATGTCTAGCATTTGTCGTCTCGTAAGTCAGTCTTTGACTCTTGTCGGATTTAGAATCAGCTGCGAGTCCAGCGAAGAAATCCAAGATTTTAATTGCTGGAACGTCATCAAGATCAAGACCACTATCGCCAACCTCTCTGAGAGCTTCTACCCATTCGGCCATAGAAGTGAGACGAATTTCGTGACTCTGAACAGCAAAGTAATCGATAATAGAAGCGGCAAGATCTGACCAATTTGCAGTGTAGGGATTGATAAGGTTGAAGACCTGGGATCTGTCTGTGTCGCAGCCTCTGTGAACAATCTGTTGGATGATGGTTGCGAGAGTGTCTACGGGGATCCAATCCGTGGATTCCATGGTGTTTGGAAGGAGCCCGAGGGTTTTAGATGTCTTAACCAATGCTGGCATCCACTCGGTGAGATTCCACATTCCTTTACTGTCGGGTGAAACAGGGCCTGCAACTTGTCCTACGCGCAGGATGCTGGCATTCAGTCCACATGACGCGACTGCGGAAGTAAGGATAAGTTCAGCAACATGCTTTGACTCAGCATAACCGAGGGGCATGGAGACGTTGAAGTCTTCTGATATTCCTTCAGGAACGTCTTTGTCATAGCCATAGACACTGCCCCAGTTTCCGACAGAAGAAATTGAAGAAACGAAGAAGATGTGAGGCTGAAGCTGTGAGGACAGAGAGAAGTTGATGAGGTCCCGTACGCCACGAATATGCACGTCTTCAAAGGACGACAACTTGTGATTAAAGTCAACCTTCCAAGCATTATGTATAATGGCATTGGCCTCGCTAGCAAGTCTTCGATAGTCCAAGTCTGATAAACCAAATTGAGGTTGGCCGAGCTTGACGGTCAAGAAGGTGACTTTTTCGGAGAGATCATAATTTACTGACCGCCCTTGGAAGATTTGCTTTTGACGTGTCGCTGCGTCTGAGCTACGGTTCAGGCAATAGATTTTGGTGACCTTATTGTCGTTAAGCAAGGTTTCCAGGATGTAAGAGCCAAGAGAACCAGTAGAACCCGTTACAGCCACACAAATGTCTTTCACAGGTCCGAGATCTATAGTGTACTTGTCCACAAGGTGGGCCATCGCGGTTGATCTGTCTTTGCTCTCCGTAAGGTCCGTGCCGTGCAGAACATCGAACAAGAAATTTCCTAATTCTTGGATCGTAGGATGGGAGTAGATGTGGGGCGCTTGAAGAACGAAACTAGAGTCTTTCTCTCGAAGATGCGGCGTGATAGCTCGTTGGATTGCTTTGGACAGCTCCAAGGTTTGCAAGGAATCCATGCCAAGGACGAACAGATCCTCATCAATGGGAACGTTGCTCTGAGACAAAACCCACTCAACGGCTACTCTTGAGTAGTTGATAAGGCTCTCAACAGTTTCGACTGAGAGGATGACCGGTGCTCCTGTGTCTTTGTCTGGCGCTTCTCGGTATAGTTCTTCTATCTCCTCCTCAAATAGTCTTGCTGTTTGGGCTCTGATAATCGTGCCCTTTCCAGCGCGAATGAAAGGCTTCTCACGACCTGCTATCATGACCTTGTGTCGGAAGATGCGCCCATGAGCAGGACCAACCAGGTTGGCATCCAGTACCGTGGGCCAAATCTTGTCGATGAGCTCCGAGTCTGTGACAGTGATGCCCTCGGCAGGCTCAATAATGAGGCATGCCTGTATCCTTGACGTTCCAACAATAATAGAGCCATTGACTAGTGGGTGGCCTGTGATTATACCCTCCATGTTTACGGGGTTGAACTTCTCCCCATTCGAGAGAACGATTACGTCGTCTCTTCGGCCTGCAAAACGCCAGAGTTTTGGGTTTTCTGGATTTTGAATAAAAAGATCGCGTGTCCTCCACACTTCAATTTCTGGGTAGGCCTGCTGGAGATGAAGCAGATGATTCCACTTTGGTTCCTTGTAGCAGACCATCTCGTATGTACCGTCTCCTACTGGTTCCATCGCATTTTGAATGACAGGGTGCCATTCGAACCAATTCCAGTTCTCCGGTAAAGGTATGAGAGCAACGTGAGGTCCCGTCTCAGTTGATCCATATAGCTGGCAAAGGTCCGTTACTCGTGAAACGACGTCGCCAACTGAGGGAGCCAGAGGCCCACCAGTATATATCATCCAGTCCAGTGTAGCGATCTGATTGAGTCCGCCAGGGAGGGCAGCAAGTTGTTCAATAATAGACGGAGGGCTCCAGACACCGCGAAACTTCACCAAGGACATGGCTTGGCTGACGAGTTCCCCAGTGGGCGGTTTTTCTGGAGGACCAAATGTTACGGTGGAGGAGTAGAAAATCGGCATGATCGTCATCGCAAATAAGCCGGCCAACTATGGGAGACTTAGTTTCTTCTGATCTTGATGCGATGAAAACTTTGTCGCCATTGCTTACGTGGAAAGGCGGGAAAGGGCAAAAGAATCGCCCATTGTCATCAAACTCCAAAAGAGTATACCCCTGGATCTTGCGTCCCGGAACGGCGGGGATCCGGCGATGGTTGTCGTAAGTAGAGTAGACGCCATTGTTGATTGTTGTTGGTTTGGGGTTCCCTTCATCGGAATTAGCATCTTCCGAGAATCAGTCCCAGTAACCACTTGTACCTGTTGATCCAGAAGAATGAGCAACGATGATAGGGTCTGTTCTCCCTGCCGCCCAAGTTCGGTTGTATTCGTAATGCTTAGACTGCGAACTAATAAGATCGTCGAGACTTGGAACTTCAACTGCTGTCAGACGTGGCATAGAGGCCTTAAGCTCATTGATTTTCGCCCCCATCTCCGGTGTATAGAAGACCTTGTCACATTTGGCCTCTTCGAAGACAGCAAGATGTTGCGATGTAGAGTTTCGGACGGAAGGGATCATGATCTAGGTCGGGGGCTCTCAGCACTCCACTCCGTCAAGCCAAACGTCGTTCATAACTCACCACATGCCCTGTTTTGATGGCAGCAAATGTATAAAAAGCATATCGAATGTCAGAAACTCCCATATAAGCAATGACTTCAAAGGATTTGCTACGCCCGAATAGGCCATCAATGAGCCAAGCAGCGCAATTGACCGCATCTGCAAGTTGGCGAGTTGTAATGTCACGGAAACCTTCATCGAGGTTATAGACCGATTTACTCAAGGTGGCGTAAACTCTGTCTGGTGATCTTCTGGCAAGCTCATCGACGGCATGAACGACGAGTCGTTCTCCGTATGGCCCTCCAGGAGGATCAGCGTATTCCGTGATTGGGTCTACAGATACTACACTGGGAACCGATTGTTGAAAGATGTCACCAGGACGAGTAGGGAGTACTTCAGCCATGATTAGTTATGGTAATTTGTGGGTTGAATCTCTCTGAACAATCGATGAATATCTGTAGGAGATGCCGCGCAGCTCAGACAACGGAATGAGAAGATCTCGACTGCATGTGAGTTAAGTCCGAGTCATATGTCTCTGCAACAAATGTGTTCTCATTTGCAAACTGCTTTGGAGCGGTGACTGTTCGGTGAACCTTTGCTTGGCTTGAATCTAGCCTTGAAATGGAAACCGTCAGGGGATCGCTGCAAGGGCGGAGGTCGATACCCGGCTCCCCCGCATTCACTCGAGAACCCAACATGACTCGAAACCCCAGACAACCGGATTCTGGGAAGTGGCCCAAAAGACCCAACTAGTCCTTAGACTTGAGCCTGGGTTAGATGACCCGGCCTCGCAGGGGTCACTTTTCCAGAGGACAACGGACCTGAAACCCCCGCATATCCTGGCTCGGGTATTCCTATCCAGCCTCCAATAATTTCACATTGCGTTTTTTTATCCGTGCTTGTTGACGACGATCAAACCACAATTGGCGGGCTTGAGAATATACCGCTTAGCATTGGTTGAGACTAGTTGTCCACTCAGGGTGTCGACTTTTCTACGGTCAAAGGCATCATCCTCGGCTTATAAACACGGTCGCGATAGGCCGTCAGTGAGACTTTCTGCACATGCTCTAGGTAATCCCCATCGTATCCGTTGCAATTTGTCCACCAAGTGGCCTGTAATCGACATGGGCTCCAAGAGCTTTGACGTGATCGTCATAGGCGGCGGCTTCGGTGGGTGCTATAGCCTGTATCAGTTGCGAAAGGCCGGCTTCTCAACACACCTCATTGAAGCCGGCTCTGGCCTCGGCGGTGTCTGGCACTGGAATAGCTACCCAGGGGCTCGGGTTGACTCTGAGATGCCATATTACCAATTCTCAATACCTGAGGTTTACAAGACGTGGAATTGGTCACAGCGATTCCCGGCCCACGACGAGATCAAGGCTTACTTCCGTCACGTCGACAAGACACTGAGTCTATCCAAAGATATTAGCTACAACACAGCTGTTATTGGTGCAGACTTTGACCAAGACGAAGGCCAATGGACCATCACCACTAGCACGAACAAGACGTTGAGATGCAAGTTTCTCGTTCCTGCCACAGGAAGCTCGTATAAGCGCTATGAACCCGACTTTCCGGGTATGAAGACATACGAAGGCAAGATTGTTCATGCCGCCTCTTGGCCTGAATCAGGCCTCGACTTTACTGGCTCGCGTGTTGCAGTGATAGGCGCGGGAGCTACAGGAGTGCAGCTAGTTCAAGAGATTTCGAAGCAAGCAGACAATCTGAGCGTTTACATCCGTAACCCCAACGTCGCCCTGCCGATGGGTCAACGAAGCATTAGCGGTCTAGAGAGCAGAGCACAGAAGGCCATATATAAAGGATTATTTCAGCTTGCCCGCGACTCAGCAGCTGGAATTGCCTGCGACACACAGCCGCTCGCTGCTAGTGAGGTCACTGTCGAAGAGCGCGAAGCCTATCTCGAAGAGTTATGGGCTCGCGGTGGCTTCAGCTTTCAGGCAGCCAACTACAAGGACTTCCTCGTCAACCTTGAGACCAACAAGATGGTATACAACTTCTGGGTCAAGAAAGTAAGGGAGCGGATTCGTGATCCCGCGAAGGCAGACATAGTTGCACCCCTTGAGCAGCCATATCCAGTTGCTACTAAGCGATGCAGCTTGGAACAAGACTATTACGAATCTCTAGCACGAGATAATGTCGAGGTTGTTGGATTGAAGAAGACTCCTATCCGGGAATTCACTTCTTCCGGTATTATTACTGAGGATGGCAAGGAACGGAAACATGATTTCATCGTACTGGCAACGGGATACGACAATATGACAGGGAGCCTGACAAGCATGGGCTTACGGGGTAGAGATGGTATTGACATGAAACAGAGGTGGAAAGATGGTGTTTGGACATATTTGGGTATCATGGCCTCCGGAAACCCGAACATGTTTATGATCTACGGACCTCAAGGTAAGCTTTCCATGCCCCTTACTACAACCATCTGGGACGCGTACTCTTGCGACGGATCACCTTATGTACTTGATGTTTCTGACATCCTCTTTTCGATAGCCCCTACTGCGTTCACCAACGCTCCGGTGTTTATCGAGCAACAAGTCGAATTTGTTATAGATCTTCTCCAGAGACTTCGAGATCAGCGCATCAAGAGCATTGAGCCCAAACATTCCGCTGAAAAGCAATGGAAGGAGATACTTCACCAAATGAATGAAGCAACATTATTTCCACTTAATGATTCTTGCTCCTGGTATTTGGGTGCCAATATTCCGGGAAAGAAACGTGAGCCCCTCAACTACATCGGCGGTATTGGCTTGTATGGGAGATCGTGCCAGGAGGGAACCGCAGATTGGACCCACTTTGAAGTTGTAAATCAGGATGGAAGAAGAGAAGAATTCCCGGCGGATAGAATTCGACCACTACTCTGATCCTCACGTTCATGGTTAAAGGTTCCTGATATTATACAGAACTTCATTGTGTGTTTTCTTTTTTGAACTACTTTGGTCTGGTAAATCTATAGGAGTCACTTCGAGCAAGACCAGACGCCTTGAGAATTCAGTATCACTTTTGGGGATTCAATGATGCTGAACTAGCAGTGAACGCCTGAATCGTATCGAGATGGAAGCGAATGTTGAAGATCCAGATCCAATACAGTTAATGACGCGACATTATTCAATTATTGGACTTTGTCTGCGCCATGTACGATGCAATCGCGAAACGTTTTGTCGCGACGAGAGAGCTTGAGCGATTGTAGACTCGTTGCCGCGCGTACACGGTGAAGCGGCGTTCCACTACGCCAAAATACATCCGGATTTGCGACTAGAGCTTTTCCGAGGCCCTAACTTAAGTCGTAAATGCCAACGTGCTCACTATATTATAGCAAGGGTATGTTTCATGGGAACTAAGGCTGATCCCCGTCCCTGATATCCACATCTTCCCCGGGTCTCGAAAGCCGGGGGCGGGATTCATCTGGGGAAGTGTGGAGATGTACTTTCTCGGGAGAAGACACCCGAGATAGAAAGAAGAGTTAGGTCGAAACCTGCGGGATGATTGTAGAGCGCAACTCAAAACTAAACGAGGGTCTATCGTGGCGATCATAAAGGACTATACGGCTTGGTTTTTGACCCGAACCGGCTTTCTCTCTCAATCAATCTTGAGACCTCTCCTAGATTAGAGCTCACCGATTCATTAAACAAATCGGGCTGTTCAATTGATCGAGAATGGACGACAACGAGAAGAGAGATGAGGTCATTCTCGAACATGATGAGGATCAGACAGTAACTCATTTGACTGGTCACGATCATGAATTTGCCGTTCCAAAGGGTTACTGGTATTCGTACCGCTTCATTGGCTCCATCGCAGCTATTGTTCTGCTAGCCAACAACTTGTTTATTGGCTACTTGATGCCCGTAAGCATTACAAAATGCCTGGAATCTCTTATGACCCTGTTGACAATATAGCTTAGGTCAACATTCTTTCAGTCATTGATGCTGACTTAGGTGGGATTCACTTGAATATTCGCTTGCTGTGTCATCGCTAATGCTCACAGGCCCGGACCCAAATGTCTATCTTGTCACACTTTTGACGACTCTTATTCAAGGCGTCGGGTTGCTTCTTGTCGGAAGCCTTAGTGACATCATCGGACGAAGATGGTTCATGATCGGGGGCCAGACTCTCGGATTCATCGGAGCTTGCATTGCTGCCAGGGCTAATAGCATCACCGAAGTCATTGGCGCCACGGTGTTCATTGGCATTGGGGGCGCTACCCAGACTCTCTATCCGCTCCTGATCCATGAACTTGTACCGAATAAATATCGAGGATTCGCACAGGGTGCTATCTCGATCAGCGTCTTCCCGACTCTGGGGCTGGGGCCCGCATTTGCTCGCATGATTGTGCAGTATACAGCCCTTGGTTGGCGGTAAGAAAAGCTTCACTGCCTCAGGGAAAAAATTTTGACGTGTTTGAGCAGATGGGTCTACTGGCTTCATGCGATAATTGCCGCGCTCTCAGCGTTCCTTTTCATGTTCTGCTACCATCCTCCAGGTTTCCGCGAGCTCAACGCCGGAATCAGCAAGATCCAGAAGCTCAAGCAGATTGACTACATAGGATTCGGCCTCTATGCTGGTGGTCTTGTGTGCCTCTTGTTGGGCCTAAGTAAGTCAATGAATATGGAGGCATGTGGGTGACCTTCGTTGCTGACATGTGTAGCCTGGGGCGGGAACGAACATCCCTGGAAGAGTGCTTCCGTAATTGCTCCTTTAATTATTGGTGTCGTTGTTCTGGTGATCTTCGGCTTCTATGGTAAGATCATCGCTCATCGGGATACTTCAAAATCCGCGGACAACTGACGCTATGAGAAGAGGTCTATATTCCAAAGGCGCCCCTATTTCCAATGACTCTGTTCAAGATTCGAAGCTACACGGTGGCTGTCATTGTCGGATCTGTTGGTCAGATGGCCTTCTATGCCTTGAACGTTCTATGGCCGCAACAAATAACAAGCCTTTATACTACAGACAATATCAAGATTGGCTGGATGTCCGTAAGTGTAACCCTAATTTGAAGGAGTGTATTGATGATTGATGGCGCCTTTGTCAGTGCACAACAGGTGCAGCCCTGACCATTGGTGAATTTATGGGCAGCCCTATTTGCAAGAAGGGAATGAAAATAAAGATTCAACTTATTGCCTCTATTGTTGGCCTTACATTGTTTCTCGGAATCATGTCGATGAGCGACGCCCACGAGGAGCATCTTGCGCTTGGGGTAAGCATCATATAATCCCGTCTGGGCCAGGTCAAGACTTAACCTTCTTACAGATGACAATCGTTGTTGGTCTCTTTGTTGGCTGGGTCGAACTGATCACTATTGTCATTGCTGGACTCGTCATCCCTCCCGAGAACATTGGTGCTGGCCAGGCATTTTTCGCGTCTACGCGAGCTGTTTCTGGTACCATTGTCAGTAAGTATCTCAATTCTGCTCTAAAAGACCAAAGAAAGTAGTAAATAACAGCTTTTCAGCGAGCATTTACGTTGCCATCCAGACAAACGTCCTCTCAAGCGATTTGCCCAAAAGAGTCACCCAAGCTGCGGAAACAGCCGGTCTCAACGCCAGCAGTATTCCTGATCTCCTGAGTGCTATCTCGGGTGGAACGAGTTTGACAAACGTCACGGGAGTTACAACTACTATTGCCGCTACTGTCGAAACCGCTGTCCTGAAAGCCTATTCGAAGTCGTATAGCACGACTTATCTTAGCAGTCTAGCTTGGGGTGGTCTTGCTTTGATTTGTTGTTTCTTTGCGACAAACGACATTGACAACTACTTCACTGCGTTCCTTAACAAGACTGTAGATGCTCCGCACATCGAAGCCCTTGAGAAAGACCTCGAGACCGGTAAAGTGCAAGCGGAAGATGAATAGGGCTGATGTTTGAGCTCCTCAAATTTATCGTACCATGTTACCCTGTCTATGTTGAGCAGCGGCTGATAGTAGCATATGGCGTCATCAACGCCGTGATGTATGATTAGCATATCAATGTCCATAAATCGAAGATCAGGCAAAGGCGCTGAATTCCCAGAGTTCTATGCAACTTTAATTTCTTCTATCGACATTTCTATGCAGCCTAACTGCTCTGAGTAATTCGTATATAAACTGATTATTTGGCCAAAGATCATGTCGTTTTATTTTACTTATCGACCGTCTGCGTCGTTCTGACCATGGACTATGACAAAATCATTGGCTCCTCGGGAGGCCTCCCCAACGAGTTCAACAAGTTTTGTCGTTTAAAACTCGGGACACAATGAAAAATGGTCTAGTATAGTGTCTGCTATCAGTCTGTGACAGTGTCTGCATGAGCGGAACTCTAAGAGCGTCCATTGAGTTATTCAGGGAAAACACGGCAACTCGAAGCAGGTAGAAACTCAGCCGCTGCAAAGGCTAGAGGACTCAAGCTTTTGCTAAGCTTTGCTAGGAGGAGCGAAAAGACGATCAGCAGAAGATCTGGTTGAGACATCAGGCGCTGAGTGACAGCTTAGACAGAGTCTCTGTCCTTAGCTCCGATCTATAAGATCAATTTCGGCTTCTAGCACAGTCTAAGCTAGAGTCCAACTGGGTGGCGAGGACGCTATGGGGAAAGCGCCCCAGGATAGTGTCATTGAATGATCGAATACATTCCTAGGCCTAGACACTTTGACTCTCCCATTCCCTTTTCGCATATTTGCACCTAGAATAACAAAGAAAACAATCACTTCGTCAGGAATTTCTGACGCTCAAGCTAATGATGTCTCCACCTCGGAGATGCTCTCAAAACCGGAGGCTCGTATACGGGGTATGGCGAGTTAGCCCAAGAGCGGCCGCAGGGTTCCGGACTTTGACATTGCAATGCCACCGCTGTATTTGGAGTGACATGGTTCTGCCGAACTTCTAAGGGTGCAAATTTACAGTGCAAATCCTTCCCAACAAATAGAAATCGCCAAGCCTCCTCTTTCTTGGGCCGATCGGCTTATGATCTGATCAACCCCGACATAAGACAACTCGGTTACCTTTTATCTGGATGCAGTGAGCAGCGCAAGGTGAGACCGCCAGGGTTGTTCTCGTTTCGAGCTGGAGCCACATTCCGGCCCTTCGGCCACTCGGGGAGGATCCGTGCCGCTTTGATGCTCGTCAAAGCTCTTGGGGGTCCTCTTCTGAACCGCAGAAATTAAGAGCTAGAGCCGCTAGCTGAAGCCCGAGCCCTCGACGGGGTCACATTCTTTGATCCTTTGTACCAGGACCACCCCCACATCCCCTAGAATTCTCCAGCCGTGACTCGCATGAACACATGGCACTCGCTTATCGAGTTTCGCGGACCAACGAAGAGTGGATATCAAACTAAGAGAGGCGAAAACGGCGAGACAGGAATTCATAGAAGAGAACGACAAAGATTGAAAGCTACGAGAGATGCCAAGAAATTTCGAGTTCTTCACTTTTGTGCTAATACCATGTCGTCTTCTACTGACCCGATTTACTTCGAGCTCAGCTGGGCAATTCTAAGCACTATCGGTATTGCAAGTGTGCTCTGCGGTTGTCTCGTTTGTGGAATAACTTCCTTCTCTCCAGTAGTTGCGGTACCAATCTTCACCTCTGCAGCAGGGGCGGTGGCCAACGGCCTTTGTTATTATGCGTTCTACACCACCGAGGCTTCTCCAAAAAGCGAGGCAATAGCATCGGTCTTCGCGGATCTGCTTTGGATGGTGCGTAAATGCGGTGACCTAACTCAATTTTGACATATGAACTGACCGGTAGTGAAACAAAAGGTCCAAGAAGCCGGTCTTTCGTTCTACAGCTACGTGGTCCTTCGCCGAGTACTACGAAACCGCCGTTGGCTCGTGTTCTCTGTCCTTTTCTGGACTGGAATACTATCCATAGCTATCGTGCGCATAATGATTGCCGTTAAGCGATCAAGATCCATTCTCGCCCCTAGCGATTCCGCTCAACACATTATCAACCACCTTCATATCAGCTATTTCGTCCTCGTCACCGTCACGGAATGCAACAGTTTTTATTTTCTCCTCTCAAAATTTGCTTCCGCAAAAACGACATCCCTCCAGGTAGCAATCAAGACGGGATTACTTAAATACCTGATGAGATCGACTGAGGTCCGAGTTGCAACTTTGTCGATATTGGGTATCATGCGAGCGGTCACCTACAGCTTCCAAGCATCTTCTCAGAGTGCAACGAACGCTGCCAGTCAATTAGACCGGTTCGCGTACACTATGGAGTGTCTGTTTCCATTCGTTCTGTAGTAGGTGAATTTGCAGCAGATCAAAATTTCTCCTGCTAACTGGGCTGACTAGTATCGACATCCTTGCTTCAAAACTCGTCATCACGAACCAGGTCGGCGCAGCCTCATCCCGAAATCAACAACCCGCCAACCGGTGTACTCGGCGGTATATTGCAAGCCTTCGAAATGACGATTTCAATTATTCAGCTGCCCAGAGCGAGCGTGTTGTGGAGATCCAAGAAGGCAGAAGTCGTCGCGCCAGCTCTCAGGAACAGATTATGGAAGTGGGGTTTTCAGGGAGTGTCCCATTAGATATCGATATGAACGAAATGGATGCTAGCAATTTTCAGACTGGCATTAACAAGACGGTCGATTTTGAGATCTCTGAATCATATCAGTCCAAGTCAAAAGATCAAACATTACGGTCAGATCGAGATAGCGGGATGGGGTATGAAGATTGCTAGCAGATGATTTTGAGAACACGTTCAAGAAAATAATAGAATTAATTACTCCTAGCAAGCACTAACTCCCTTCCTAGTAAACCTTCATGAAGACATTAGATAGATGAATCAAGCAAATAGCCAAGAGCCTGGTTTTGGGGCCAACTTGCTCAAGTGTAGGCGTGGCCATGCTCCTTCTTGTCCTTTGACGCCCGTTCATTCCTCACTTCGAGTTGAACCTAGTTTCTCCTATTCGCCGACTTTAAGGCCTTTCACACCCGTGGTAATGCCACTGAATGGGCATGTCGTCATGCCCTCCTTAGCAGAAGAGCTTGCTTCTTCGGAGTCCTTGGCAGCCTCTGCTCCTGCGGCCCCGGCTCCGAATTCCTCGCCGTCCCGCACATACCATTTGGCGAAGAGGTCGTTCTGTATCCAGATGACTTTGCTCAGAGCCTTGACCATGGAGATTCTGCGGGACATGGGCAGCGCATTATGAGAAAGGACGGCTTCAGTAAGAACGTGCTGGATCAAGCACAGTGTCGCGCTGATGTGGATGTATTCCACCTGCAGAGGTCGGTTCCTTCGCAAGCCAACATGCATTGCACTATTGGATGAATTAGTTACGGTCCTCGTGATGAAAATGCGGTCAGAATCCCGGTCAGAGGATTCAGCCAGCTTCTGCATGCACCTACCCGACTTGGTCTAGATACTCCCAGAAGGCCATCTGAGATTGGTCTGAACATATCTTTGTCAGATATGACTTGAGGAAGCTCTTGCGCTCCTGGAGCTGAGGGCTGTTCTCATCCACGAGGTCCTCGAATGGCTCCTCTGAGCGAGTGTCGCGGAATACAAAGGCGCGAGCGGTGATGTCGAACTGAAGGAGCTTTCGATAGATAACATGCACGACGGCCGGGATAAGGTCTTGGACGAATTTGGATCCGAATGCCAGAGCTTCCAAATCACCTGGGTCAAGGGTGTCAGATTATGAGGAATGTTGCAGTTGCAAAGGGGGAACACCCACGATCATCAAAATCGAGAAAGCGATGGAGATAGTCAATGCGGGCCTCGAGGCTCGTGTAGAGAGCCTTGCGATCAATGTGCTCCAGTTCGGCCGCCATGTTTGGATAGCTAAGTACGAGTAATGAAATGCTAGGAAACAGAGGTTTGGTGTAGCGCCTTGTGACTGCAAGGTTGGGGAGGGGGGGAAGCAAAGCCAGTACTGTCTGGCTCCTTGGACAAAGCGCTGTAGCTTGTTATTTATCCTCCCCTTATCCCTAGCAGCTAGCTGCCTTATCAGGGGTAGCTAAGGTGTGCCCCTCTGCCGCAGATGCTGACGCCGCTGCCGCAGTCTACAGAGAGTACTGTGACGTCTTCTTTCGGTTACGACAGCCTCCATACTGCATCCTGGGCTGAACGGTGCAGGCTCTAGGCCGGTTGGGTCGGAGCTGAGGCTCTCGCACAGACGTGAATATTGCGGAAGCGATGTTGTTTGGGCCTAGCTCTATCTTCCCTCAGACAGCGTCGGAGCCACTCAGATAGAAGGCATTAGTGCGCACAGATGCACCGGATGCAGGTTCCGCCAGGTGGGTGTTGATGCGATACTTGATTCGAGCACGAACTGACCTTGTCCTCGTCCAGGATGCTCGAGCTTGAGCCACACGAGGCATTTCCCCCGCACGAGTGACCAGCGATGCATGGTTCAGTTGGATCGGTCAACTTGTCAGGGCAGTGGATGGGAATCGGTGGCTGCTGACGAATCCTTCCCGTCGACAGGGAGACCTTGCATTCACTGTCAAGTGATTACTCCGTGCCTTGCTCGAGTCAGTCAATTCCCTGTTCTGCAGGCCAGGGCGCATTGGTGGGAAAGTAGGTGGTTCTCCTCCTTGCAAGCGTCTGAGAACTCGCTAGCAGCTTATTGCGGCAGATTATCGGGAAGCAATGCGTTGAACAAAAATTCGAGAGACTGTCATCGGCTTGGTCTCCTGGGTGTCCTGCACTTTCTACGGAATGTCAATGACATGCCCAGCTCAGGCCCTGGTCCGACGCCATTACGGAGTACCGTGTCTCGGAGTTCCAAGATCTGAACAACAGGGTAGATCCGTGTCAATGTGAAATGTGAAATGTGAAATCTGGGGGTTTTAATTTACACTGCCTGTTAGCGCTTGGGCTATTGCGGTGGTGGCGCTGCCAGGTACCATGGTACTGGGCAGGCTCCATGTCTTCCCATCAAAAGCTCCCGACGAGGCGTTCACATTTAATTAGGTTCCAAGATTGAGGCAGCATGTTTTTAGGGGGTTTTTTTTTATTCTCGTAAAAGACTCTTTTTCAGCTCGACTGGGCCAATCTTTATCCTTCTCAGCCCAACCTGTCAACGAAGGCACCAGTTCACATGGTGTCTCGTAGAATCCCTGCATAATTTACTCCCACTCACATTTCGGAGAAAATGGCCAATGATAATGGATTCTCAACAGCACGAGCACGTTTCTCGATTGGCTTCGAGAATCTCAGCTCAGTTTGTCGTTGACCGACACCAAAGACCCTGTAATATTGGTTGTGGCTGCCACTAAGTGGGATGAAGAGCATTTCCCCTCTCGTAACCCCACTAAACTGAGAACCATCCCCTGGTTTAGGTGTTCTGGCCTGCAAGAATGGGGAGAGCTGGTGGTCTGGACTCCATGATCGGCTCCATGCAGTATCGATCCAGCTCTCCAGCCTATCTGCACTTGAGCATCGGATTCTTTTCGGTGAGTTCTGGTTGAAAACACGCTGGAGCTTATTTATTATTAACCCGTCAACCCCAGCCCTCCTGCTAGCCGTAGTACCGTGGCTCGTATTATGGTAACGTCACATCAGTGCGAGTGCAGTCATCAACCCAGTCCCTTTGGCCTGTGAACTATGTGCCCTTGATCGTCGATCTCCGACAAAGCAATTTGATGATTTGCATCACGGTTTGATGAAATAAAAAAGCCACACAAGCCGCTTTTTGGGCCGCAATCCAATAAATATCAATACAGTTGGCGTAAAAAAAGGTCGATACTCTTACTCACTTGACCCAACACCTGACTCAATAAAGAAAGCATACTTGATACCTTGTTTTAGAAATAAACGAATGTGATTCTTCCAGACGAGTCTCCCATCGCCATGGCCGTATCCCAGGTCACTCCACAAGTCGCATGGTGGCCATCGGGCAACCAAATTATTTTCTCCAAATCCTTTTTCAGCCATTCCTCGGTAACGAAGAGAGCATTTGAACGATTCGACAAAGCCCGAAGAAGAGGAGAGGAGAAAGAACTAATATCCAGAACTCCTCGATCAGTTTCTATGTACCGAGTATGGGGCGAGAAATTCATTCTCCGAATTACCGCATCAGTCTGAAGTAGACCACGGGCTGCTTGAGTTTCAGGGTCCCAAAGTCTGACAGCGCCATCAGAAGAAGAGGACGCAACGAGCTGGTTGTTTGACGAAAAAGCGACACTGTTAATTTGGAGGGCATCACCTCTGATGACTCCGTATGCAGCTCCATATATGCTCCAAAGCCTGACGGTGGCATCCTCCGAGCAAGACACAAGCAATTCACCGTCTGCTGAAAACGCGATAGAGCTGACAGGACCTAGGTGTCCCCTTAATGTTGTGACTGCCGTGTGCGTCTGCAAATCCCAAATGATGATTGTCGCATCCGCTGAACAGGAGGCAATATTTCTGCTGGTTGGCGAAAAGGCAATATCTTTAACAGCATCTGAATGACCCTCAAGCCTTCCCAGAGGTTCCCCAGCTCTTGCAGCCCACAGCCTCACCGTTTTATCGGCCGAGCATGAAGCAAGAAGCAGCCCATCCGAAGAAAAGACTACAGCCAGAACGCTACTCTCGTGTCCTCTGCAGATAGCGGATGGCGTTCCTGTGTCCGTGTTCCATAATTTCACGTACTTATCAGTTGCGGCCGAAGCAATCAACCGACTGTCTGGTGAGAAGGCGATGGTGTTGACAGGGCCAGTGTGAGCCTGAACTTTCCAGCAAGCGACCCCTTCCTTCTGCCACAGATTAATTGTTCCATCTTGTGAGCTGGAAGCAAGTAATTGGCTATTCGGGGAGATGATCACATTAGTTACTGCGCTTGAATGGCCCTTGAACTCGATGTTTGCAACAGGAGTGTGCTCTTGATCCGAACTTGAGACATCTATCAGTTGCACTTCCGGCTCTTCGACATCCACTGGATCCCTGAAGTCTTCGAGCTCGCCAAGGAGCTGCCAAGTCTTGGTGTCCCAGAGACGAACTTCGTCATCGAATGAGGCAGACCCAAAGAGCCGACCATTGGGAGAAAATGCAACAGCGTTTATGCCGCTAGTGTGCTCTCGGAGTGTATGCAGTAAGGCACCGCTATTCGCGTCCCATACCTTGATAGTCTTGTCTCCAGAGCCAGACACGATCTGGCTACAATCCAGAGAAAACGCGACAGAAATCACTTTTTTTGTATGACCTCGGAGACTCATAATTTCTGCTCCAGTGATGGCATTCCAAACTTTAATCGTCAAGTCATCAGACCCAGATATGATTCTTTGCCCGTTCTTCGAGAACTTGACGGAATTGACGCAGCCTGAGTGACCATCAAGCATCAGAGGTACGTTGTCTGGGTCTCCTGAAACTTCCCAGATGCGGATCATTTCATCGAAAGATCCCGCGGCGATCAGAGAGCCGTCAGCGGAGAATGTGGTGTCGTTAACGCAGCTTGACTGGTTGAATAATCTCTTCACCTCTCTTCCCGTTGCGGCGTCCCATAAGGCTATCGTTTCGTCCATTGAGCCAGACGCAAGGAGCTTGCCGTCTGGAGAAAAGACCACAGAGTTCACCCATCGAGTATGCGCATTGAGGGAATAGAGTAGCTTTCCCGTCCGCATGTCCCACGTCATCACCGTGAAGTCATCCGAACCAGCCGAGATCATTGTCCCGTCAGGCGAGATTGCAATTGAACTCACCCTGTCCGTCGGACCCTCGAACTTCCCGATGGCAGCTTTGGTTGCGGTGTCCCAGAGCCTCACTATCTGATAGAACGATCCAGCAGCAACGCGCTTGCTGTCAGGAGTGAATGCGACATCGTTGACAAAATAAACCTGGTCTTTGGATGCGGGAATGATAGCCTCTGCGATTCGCAAGTCTCTGATCCAAGGATGCATCTGGTCCCAGAAGTGGTTTCTGAGTTGATTCGAGGGAGGAATGAACGCTAGAGCTGCACAGTATATCTGGAGGGGAGACTCTTTGATGATAGACTGAAATGTCAAAAGAAACTGCCTTGCATCCGACAAGAAAGGCATTTGAAGGACGTTGTCCCCGGGCTATTCGAATGTGATGTTAGAAATGAAAGTCTCTTGCCCCGGCTCAATGAAGTACCTACCACAAGTAAAGAATGATACAGTCGCACGATAGCCTCTCCCTCTGAGCTCTTCCCCAACAGATTTACTACCTCAAGCCAGTACAGAAAGTATTCTCGAAAGAAGCGGTCTACTCGGTCGTTGTCACGGAAATGTGTCTTGCTCTGTCGGTAATGCTGAGCCCAGTAGAGACAAGCATACTGGAGCTCGGGAGGGATGCGCTGTTCAATTAGGTCAGGATCAATATCCTGTACGCGAGTACCTGGCGATCCTAGACTGCAAATGTCCCGTTTGAGCATCTTTGTCATAAGCGTTATACAGCTGTCACCAAGAGCCTTGTGCGCTTCTTTCTCATCGACCCAGAAGTCGAGGTCGCTGCAACGGTCTTTATCGAGAAGAAAGTCGCGGAATGTGGGATGGTGCAAGCGAATGGGGCGGGAGGTCTGGCTAGGGATATGGAAAATCGTGTGCAGATCTACCAGAGTCATCTTGATGTCGCTCAAGGGTATATGAAGCAGCTCTGCCAAGGAGTCCATTGAGAGAGGGGAGAAAAGAATGACAATGCTGCCAAGAACCTCTCGTAGGATCTCATACAACTCTGCCCTTTCCTTTTCATTGTAATCTTGTTGAATAGATCCTTGGAGGACGTAGGTATAGATTTGATCGAGCTGCTTCTCTGGACCTTCGCCGGCGCGATGTCCGTGGATGAGGTTCTTGATTCGCCTCATTGCCAGCCGTCTACCTTCACGAATGAAGCGACATGCAGTCGAGGCCCAGATGAAAAGGCCACAAGAGATCTCGACGAGTCGCTTGATAGTCTGATTACCTGGCCAATCTTCATCAAAGCCTCGCTCTTCTCGGATAGTCGAAAGCTTGCTTTCGAAGAAGAGGCTTAAATCGCGATCGACTAGCGACGGTTCAATTTCATGGAGGACAAATTCTCTGCGATCCACTTCCGGTATCTTTCTCAAGCCGACACGTACTGACACTTCTGGTCTGCTTGTAATGAAGATTCGCAATTGGATGTTGGTGAGTGTCCTGGAAGTCGCCAAGATTCTTAGGATGACTTGAATATCTCTCTCACTATCCAACTCATCCAGTGCATCTAGTACTAGGACGAGTGTTGATGGACAGGATTTCCCATTCATTCTGGAGAGAGGCTTGAGGATCAATTGATCCCACTGATCTCGGAGAGATTGACTAGCAATCTCTTGTTGTTCCATGATGGCTTCACAGATGTAGCGCCTGGCATAGGGCACTCTGGTAGCTAGTTGCCGAGCAAGCGTCGTAATGAGTCTGGTGGCATTGCTCAGGTCGCCTCCCCCTCTGGAGAAGAAGAAACTGGCTCCCAAGTTGCCCCGGTCATGGAAGGTCCTGGCAACAGTACGGGCGATCGTTGACTTTCCCGTGCCAGCTATTCCGTTCAGCCAAAAAATGCACCTCTTGTCACTACCGCTAGCCCACTTGTCAATGGTCTGTAAAAGTTCCGTGCGGGTATTCTTGAGACAAGTCGGCTCGTGTTGGTTGTTAAAAGAGTTGAAAGTTGCTTCAGAAGCGATAGGGAGCTTTGCCAAGAGGCTGTCTAACCTGGCATTCTCCGCATGCTTTTTGTCGATCTCCTCTCGGAGGCGGAAAGAGGCGTGGTCGCCTTCACCATACATGAGAGGCATGAAGATCTTAAAAATCCCTAACAGGCAGTAGGCCTGGTCTTCCTTTCGTTTGGTGTCTCGGTTTTGTGCCCAGAAAAGTCGTTCAGCAACACTGAAGGTGGTCAAGTCGTCTCCCCGAAGAGCTCGGAGAGGAATGCCGGTGACTTCGTGGACGTACTGCTCCAGTGTCTTCTTATCCCCAAGACGCGTGCCTTCACAAGAAAAAAACTCGACAGTCTTGGGTGCCAGCAGCTCTTGAAGAGTCCAACCTCGAGTGAACCAACGACTGCCACGAAAGGCTAGCTCCCACGGGTATGAGGGGTATTGTGAATCCATGTCCACGTCAGGTGCTTCGGGAACCGAAACATCCGATAGGTATGCGTAACATTTAACCGCTTTTTCGTACCAAGAAAACATGGATGTGATTGTCTCCTGCATCTCGGCGCTGCTATCCTTGTTGATGCAGCAGGTGTCAACCCAAAAGTACTCCAGGCCATCTTTGGCAGCTTGCTCTCCGCAGAAGAGGATCTTCGCATAACCTTTGGGCTTGCTGTCGGCGATGCCTTGCGTGACATCGTCGAAGTTGACTTCTTCATCATCGGAAAGCCAAGTATGCGATAAAATTGCGTACTTGGGTGTCATGCCCTCCGCCAGGTCCTTGGTGAGCTCAAACCTGCCATTCCGCATGCGGTGAAGTAGCCGCATAGTTGATAGACGGCCTGCCGCACTCAGGCAGGCAAAGAGGGCTTGCGTGAACGAGACGGGTCAGAGGACCACCGTGGCATGCCAGAACAACCAACAATAATGCAGGAACACGGATCTGGACTGCCGAGAGAGCACGCAATATTTGACGTCTTCAAAACATGAAATGAGGAAATCTCGGAAGGACGAGTTGAGCCGCAAAATAACATCTCAACTGGGGCGGGAGATTCCAGAGTCACGGGCGACCGCCCGCCCGGCATTGGGCACAGATACATGTGTACATGTATGACCGCGTCATTTTCAGCGAAGAGAATCACGCGCCCTTCGCCCGCTCTGCAATAGGCCCAATAACGAAGAAGTGAGGCTGCAGCGGGCGGCAAACGTGGTATTCAGTCTTGGCCCCCAACGCCCTTATCTTTCCGCGGCGTAGCTTTTCCCTGTCTATTGGACGAGACAGCCATAATTCCTTTTCAAAAGTAGGGCGATCCTGGTCTGTCCTACCCTCCCTTTGCCTTCAATTGGTGATATGCGGTGATAGCCAGTGTCTGCCTGCCACGTCGCAACACCATTGCATAGCCTTTTATCCATATCTCTAGCCTGTCACAAGCTCCCCATGGGGTCAGCCCTACTTTCATTCCATTTGGTTGATCACTGGGACTAGTGCGTGGCTTAAATGGACGCTCGCCGGCAACCTGGATCGAGATGCTTACTGTCCAACCCGAAGGATTCGCGCCTCCGAACTTTTACAGCCAGTAATAACCATGCGGTATTTTCGATAAAGTAAGGCTCACGTCGATGGGTTGAATTCTAAGGCGACTAGGACTAAATCTTGACATCTTTGATAACAATGTTGACACGGCGTAGCCAGGTGCGATGAGATTTAAGAACGTGATCGGAGGCATAATTGTGCAAATGATGTGAATTCCGTACGTGCTCTAGCGTGATGTTGTTCCCACAGTCTTTGTATTTTCATCAGGAGTTCTCTCTCAATTATGCCTGTACGAATTCCTTTCAAAACTCATCCCCTGACCTGAAGTCTTTCCAGGCCTGCTCTGCGAGACCTTCTTCGACCATCAGGCGGATAGCTAGCGTAGCCATCCCTTTTGCGCAGTTAATAGCTGCCTTATGAGCTTCGTCGGTGCCAGCCGCAGCTGCAAATTTCGGATTATGCCCAGCGACATCCGGAGTTGTTGGAATAGCAAAGGCACCATGGAAAGAAGGTACCAAGTGCGACACATTACCCATGTCTGTTGACGCATTGAAGGTCGTGTTAGTGCGAAGCATCACTTTCTCGCCGAAGGCAGCCATATCTTCCACATATGTCCTACAAAGCGTCTCATTTGCCCGAAGATTCTTGTATGTTGGTGATCTGAATGTATGAGTTAGACGTTCTCATTTCATGGCTCACTGGGGTCACTTACGGGATATATTTGATAGAGCACCCCGTTGCAGAGGCACCTGCTTCAAAGCAGGCCTGGACCCGACGCTGCAGCTCATCTAGACGGCTCATAGTAGGACTTCGGATGTACCAATTCATCCGGCTGTAGTCAGTGATGACGTTTGGAACAGTTCCTCCCACTTCAAACACACCATGTACTCTTTCATCTGGCTGAATTTGTTGTCGAAGTAAAGACACATTGTTGTAGGCGGCCACGCCTGCATCGAGGGCGTTGACTCCCTTCCAGGGCTCACCCGCGGCGTGGGCTGTCCTTCCTCGGAACTCCACACGAGTTTTAGCGCTCGCAATCAGCTTGAATGCTGCGAGACCTGAAGTCCCATCCGTGCCATTTATTTGATGTGAGGCGGTGGGATGCGCCATGATTGCGGCGGTAACTTGTTCTGGGGGGTCGAATGCACCGGCATCAATGAGCGCTGCCTTGCCACCGCCACCCTCTTCCGCGGGAGTTCCTAGAAGGCGAAGACGGCCTGGAATCTTCAATTTCTCCAAGGCATCGACAGCTCCTAGGAAGGCAGCCAAGGAAGAAGTTGCAATGAGGTTGTGGCCACAAGCATGACCGATTTCAGGGAGTGCATCGTACTCAGCACAGAAGATGACAAGCTTGCCTCCCTCGCCAAATTCGGCTTCAAAGCTGGTCTCGAGGCCGTAACTTGAACGCTTAACTTTGAAGCCTTTCTTCTCCAGGAAGGAGGTCAGAGTTTCATGCGCAAAGAACTCCTTATACGCAGTCTCAGGATTATCGTGCAGGAGCTTGTTCACGCCATGTAGGGAAGGACTAAGTTCCTCCAGATGATGGTGAATAAGTTGACGCGCTGTCTTGATAGTTTCAGAGGCGGATCCCCCAGATGGCTCAAGACCATTGACTGAGGATACCAGTGATTCACCCTGTTGAATTGGCTTCTCCATGTTGTTGTTTTTCTTGACTATTCTCGTCATGATGATGGCGAGAGAAGCACTTCAGGCGGGAAGGCAGCTATTTAACTGCACAGCCTTGGTTGGAAAGGTACCTGGTTCGCCTGCTGGATGAGAAGTCAGCTGCTCTGGGAACTTTTTTAAAAGTGTAACCGGTCTATTTTGTGGTTGTTTCCCATTCCGAAACTCGAGACTAGATCCGGAATTTCATCCTCCGCTGGTGATGTGTTGGTGGATCGGCAATTGTAAAGTTAGCACGCGAAGCTGTCTTATAGCGCCACGTGCATCCTGAATTAGGAGACCATCGTGCTCTGCGCTGCTAAACCTCGGTTGAGTTCTACGAAGAAGGGGAGTAAATGGTGTGCATCAACAAAGGGCAAGTGAAAATCCAGCGTTAGGGTGGCTCAGCTCTGTGGATAGCCGACCGTCGGCAAACCCCGCCTTGCTAGGGAAAAGGCCAAGCTTGATAACACCTGAAGTGCTCATCAGCGACAGAGTCGCCTATCGCAAGAGGCACTAGGTGACCGCTTAGACTATAATACGCAACTCTGGGATGCATTTGCTCTGTTTCTGTCTTCATTCCCCGCATCATCACGCTGTTCTGGTCCACCCTCATCACCCTACACAATCCATCTTCCGGTCCATTGCTCTCAATTCTTTAGCGGTCGGCAATTCTAAGCGGTCCTTGCCCGGCAGACACGGAGTATGTCTTCCGACTCGGCGCCACGATCCAGCAATCGGCGGGCTGGTGGAGGCCGCAACGGCCCACGATCTCGGAGCGGCTGCTGGACCTGTCGCTCAAAGAAGGTCAAATGCGACGAAGTAAGACCCCAGTGCCGCCGGTGTGGGCGCCTGAAGCTTCTCTGCGACTATGAACCTCGTGCCAGGGCCGGCAGAGGCATCGCCAGACAACTCCTGCAGATGAGCCGAGACGCGACTGATGGCGAGCCTGGAGCCGACGGATGGCTGTCCTGGGATCTCTCAAGTCAATCTCTTTTCGACAGAGGCGCTCTCAGCACTCTCTCGGCTATCAGGTTGCCTGCACCGGCTACTGGTGCCTGCTCCCTGGACCTCACTGCTGCTGATCACGAGGCCATACGATATTTCCGCCTATCCTTTGCCAAACTGCACCACACCAAGAATCCCGACTACTCCGTTTTCTCCATCATGTTCAGCCTGGCACAGGTTGATCCCATTGTCATGCACATGATTCTGGCCATCGCCAGCAGAGAGACCGAGTTTCGGCGGAATAAGGACGCCGATGATGCCCAAGTACTACGAAAGCCTCTGGCGCACTATTCGACTGCCCTGAGGATGATGGCCGACGCTATCGGCAAACCAAATCACCAACAGTTTGATCTTGACTGCATCAACACAGTCTTATATCTAATGCTCTTATACGAGCAGAAATACGGTGACGAGAAATGCTTAGGAATGTCGAATCATCTAAACGGAGCATCGCTCATACTGGTTCACGGCTGCGGAGAAAGGCTGCGCTTGTCGACGCCCTCATCCGAAACACGGTCCAAAGGACTAGCCCTCATGCGAAGATCCCACAACACGGACGGCAATCAGGCCTTGTCTTTCTACTCTGCCCGTCTTCTGGTCTGGATCGCGTTATATGACGCTTCCGCCGCTTCCTTCGGCGTCGGGGGCGAGCTGAATGAGGCACTCTATAGGCTCTCGGGCCCAGAAAGCAATGTAGACTCTGAAATGAAGTCATCTTTGAACTCTCTAGAGACGTTTGATCGGCTGCATCGGTTTTCCAACCCCCTTTATCGAACCATGTGGGGTGAAAACTACCCCCAGAGCGAGCTTCTAGATGATGTCGAAAATCGGAGCATCTACTCTCTGCTCGGCGCCTGCGGACAGCTGCGTGTTATGATATCTCAACTCGCGGTTGAATACCGCACAAACTCGCCTACTGTGAAAAAGCAGGCTGCCGAGGTTGAGATGTCGATCATGAATGTGGGAAATAGGTTTGGGGAGCTCATTGAAGTTGCAGCGGGCTTGTCGGTGCAGACAGACAACTCACATCGATTAGTTGACAACATCCGTTGCGTTGTCCCTTATTATCATGCCGTCATTCTGGATTTTCTTCGGATTAAGCATGCTGGCGACTCTCTGACTCTTTCAGTGCCCCAAAGAAACGCTCTGCGTGAGATTATGAATCTCTCCTTTCAAGCTTACAAGCATGGTGGAGAAGAGGCGATGCTACGAATCGCGTGGCCCCTTTTCATGGTGGCAATTGAGACGGACGACCTTCTTCATAGAGATTGGGTGCTCGATCGCTTCCGGGCGATGAGGATGTTCGGCAAGAATTTTGATCGGGCACACAAGTTTCTTCTGGGCGTTGTTGAGGCACAAACTCTATCCGGGAAGCGTACGGATGTGCGGGAACGGCTACAGTCCGGCGAAGCTGATCTCTTCGTTATCTAAAGGATAGAAATGATTCGTCCAACATTTTTCAATGTATATATGAACAGGGATTCCTGCCCCAGCTCCATGGGGAAGCTGCATAGAGCAAGTTCCATATCGGCTAGAAGGCGATGTAATGAAACCTTCGTCGGCTATCAAGACGAGAAAGGTTAAGAATGGCACTAAATCCTGGCACGCGCTAGGAAGGGTTTAAATCTATGCCCGTGCTTTAGCTAGGACTTACAGGTGATCATCCGTTTGCTTATCTTTGCGGGGAAATGATTCGTGCTGCTGTAGTATGACGCGTGGATGGGTATATAAACGCATCCAGCTGGGTACACGGTAATCCTCGTTCACCCACCATCTCCGAGACCATCAACCTTTGTAACACATTAAGTCCTGATAAAAATCGCCATCCTCACTTCTATTGTCTCATCTTCAAAATGTCTGATGAGCATCATCAACTGGAAGACTGCAAGTCTCACCCCGACGCTCACAACGCCACCAACAAGAGTGATCTTGGCAACGGGGTCATCGCCGGCAATGAAATGACAGCCAAGGAAGAGCAAAGACTTGTACGGAAGATTGACATGCGGTATGTGCCAAGTCCCAATCACGGTTCATTTATCTAACAAATAATACTTCAAAGACTCCTCCCCATTCTTGCGGTCTCGTATATGTTTCAGTATCTCGACAAATCAGCCCTAAGCTTTACTGCCATCCTTGGGCTTCGGACGGACCTCAACTTAACTGGCTCCGAGTATTCATGGGCAAGCAGTGTCTACTACTTCGGATTCCTCATTGCTTCATACCCCGCCGCTATTCTAATGGTTCATTTCCCTGTTGGCAAGACTATTTCGGTCTCCATGTTAGTTCGCTGTCCCTTTTCTCAAACTTTCGAATTAGGCATTAATTTGCGGTAGACTTGCTTGGGGTGTTGTTCTGATATTCACTGCTTTGGTAGGGAACTCCAAAGGCTTGTTAGCAAATCGTTTCTTCCTAGGTGTAACTGAATCTGCCATTGCTCCGGGCCTCAGTGTGATCACTGCGATGTGGTACAAGCGTTCTGAGCAACCTCTCCGCCACGGCCTCTGGTTTATGGGTAACACCTGTGCCGGAATCTTCGGGGGGCTGCTTGCCTATGGCATTGGTCACATTCAAAGTATTGCGCCATGGAAGGCAAGTCGAAAAGGCTCCTTGGTTTGCTTCGATGCTAATTTGATATTCTGTTTAATCAGGCTGTCTTCCTTATCTTCGGAGCAGTTACTGTAGCCTGGTCTTTTGCCACTTTCTTCTTGATTCCGGACACCCCACTAAAAGCTTGGTTCTTGAAGGGGTCAGAGCGCTTCAAGGCTGTCGAACGGGTGCAGGAGAATTTGACAGGTATCAAAAGTGATCATGTCAGATGGTACCAGTGCTTAGAGGCCTTGCTTGATATCAAAGTCTGGTGTCTTTTGATCGTCCAGATTTGTGGACAAATCGCCAATGGCGGAGTTCAAAGTGTAAGAAAGCAACCGCCTACGGGGGAAGAATCATTTACTGACAAGGCACCAGTTCGGGTCTATCGTTATCAAAGGATTTGGTTTCAGCACATTGAATACCCTATTAGTACAGATGATTAGTTACGGGTTTCAGCTCATCTTTGTTCTACTCGCTACCGGCGGCAGCACGTTGTTCAGGAACACAAGAACGTATTGGATGGCATGGAACTTGGCCATCTCCATTGTCGGTGCGGCAATGGTTCGACAGATATCCAGTGCTCACATTTGGGCTCGCTTCATGGGTTACTGTTTAACATTGGGATATAGTGCCAACTTTCCTATGACACTGTCAATGTCATCAGGCAATATCGGAGGGTTTACTAAGAAAACAACGGTCAACGCTATGGTGAGTACAAGCCATTTATCTGCATGAGCTCCTTGGTCTAACTATATATAGATCTTCATTGCGTACTGTGCCGGCAATATCATCGGCCCACAGCTGTTTTTTGAGGATCAAGCGCCTTCATACCCTTCCGGATTTCTTGCGATGATGATCTGCTACGGTGTTGGTTTCGCGACTTGTCTGTTCCTTCGGTTTTATCTCATGTGGGAGAACCGACGCCGTGATCAGCATAGTGACGGGGCAATTGATATCCAGGATGATTTGGCTGCAGACTCTATGGACAAAACGGATAAGGAGATCCCTCAGTTTCGCTATGTATACTGAGACACGCACTTCACCGCCTCGTTACACATTTCAGGCACTTCCTCCAGATTATTTCTTTCTACACAAATTTTTATAACCCTTTCACTTTTTCAAATAGCCGAATTAACAATATCTAACATTGCATACCAAAGCCGTCACCAATTCATATTTCTAGGTAATGTGGAAGTTGTTACGATGGCCAAAAAATCTTTTGGCTTTCCGTCAAAAAGTTGATGACACGGCTCTCGATCCGCAGAGCGAGTTTCTTTAGTCAGAAAGCCTTGGAATGTGATCGTAGTGATAATTTGAGTATTGGTTCCACTAATAAAGGCTGTTTTTTTACGTGACAGTAACCACAGAATGTCTCACCAGCATTGAGTTAATTACTGTCCATTCCTTTCATGATCGTCGAACGGCATACGAAACACCCTACCCTAGAGATATCGCGAACCGTACGTCAGAACCTTTCCGTTCAACAAAGCTACAACGTTGACTAACCACCCATAGAATCCTGAATTGCGGAGAGTAATATTTCAGCAGGTTTCGGGCTTCATCGCGGCGTACAGTTATTTCAACGAGCACGTATTGGATATACCTTGAGTGCAACGAAATGCACATCATCAGGGTACACTCAAACTTTATTTCTTTTTACGTGAGATTCCAAAGACACAAAACAAAATAACAGTCGCCTAGGAAGACCAAGCGTACTCCGCACTGTCAAATGTCCCAATGAGGTCTAAAACAGGCGGATGATTTGTTCGTCTTTGTCGAGTGTATCAAAGTCAAAATCCGAGGTCTTGACATTGACGGTAGCATGTCCTAATCTTTCATAGCCCGTGCTATCTGACACAAAGCCCAATAAGAGACACCAAGCAAGGGTTTGATCGAAGCCAAAGCTGATGTCGGCACACAATGGCATGAAATGAATAGGAGTGTCGATGAAGGCCTCCTCTCCTGGCTGATATCCACCTGATGGGGTGGGAAACCGCCGAAGACTAGGACTCAAGCCGTCTTCCTGGGCGATACGCTTGATAGGGCCGTCTACCCGTAATCTTATACTTTGGATGTTTGGGATGCAGTCAATTCGCAGTTGGAGGCCTTGACCGCCCCTCACGTTAGAAAGGCGGGCTGGAAGTAGAGGAGCTTCCAAATCAACATAGGCCTCAGAGACGCCACCGAAAGTGTCATCGGTTCGATGAACGATATGCTGTGATACTAGACGAGCAAGCCAGCGCGTCTCTTGTCCTCCGCTGTATTTCTTGTACCTCAATGGACCAACCACTGACGCCCATGAGAAGCTGGGCGCGATATAAGTCGTTGAAAAGTAGGTTTCTCTGCGAGGCTTGCCGGTAAAGGGTCGTGACACAGTCCAGCACATCCCCTTAATCAATGAATTACTCCAGAGGCCTGCGAAATACTCCGAATCCATTGAAGTCGACATCTGCCTTGCGATCGCTGACAGCGCAGGAAGCTTGTCTTTCCCCATAGTAAGGCTACGCTTCGTGTACTCGATCAAGAAGATCTCCCACGCCGTGGTTGTGTACCATCTTGGGTTCGCCTTGGCAAGCTGCTCTCTGATGAGCTCGGAGATCGTCTCCTCTGACGGAAGACCACATTCACATGTCTTGGAAGCTCGGCACTGCCACTGCACTTCAGCTCCGGTGAAGATAATGGCCCGTGTCGAAAGGACGCGCTCTTGCAGTGTCCATGCGCGGCCGTCGATAGGATCAATGACTTCACCGTAAGACTCGTTGAACCGAATATGGTGACCTCGTGCTATTGATCTGCGCGCTTTGATGCAAACATCTCCAGGACCACTCCTTGCCAAAGCAATAGAGTCTTGTCGCATGTTGTTCAGAAAACCCTCATGGCAAGAATGCGTTGATGCCGAAATGATGGTCACAAAAGCATTCTGATACACGCCTCCCATTTTCTGAGATTCTTTGTCCCAGTCGTTCGCATCATCTTGTATAATGCATAAGGAATCAACCCATAGCATGCTTATTCCAAGGCGTGAACAGACAGCAGCAGCATCCCTCAGAGTTGATGGTAATTGTGAGATATTGATTCCTTTCCGCATCTGGTCAAGGTTCTTCCTTGTAGTTGTCAACGGTGGTTGGGCTGGAGTGTGACCCCAGGAATAGCTAAGCGCTACGTATTCCACGGGTGTTGAAGAGTCTAGATCGACAAGACGAGCTGCTGTAGCTTTTCCATCGGGGGACTTCCGATTGCAGTCAGAGTGATTTGAAACACAATTAGCTACGCAGCGAGATATGAAATCCCATGTTGTTTGACATTCTGCCATTTGCGGTATTTCTGGAAGAGTTTTCATATCTCGAGGGAAGCTGTATATCTGCGGTAAAGACGCCGAGATCCTGGGAGCCGAGCTATTTTGATCATCTAGCTTCTCGTCAGACACACCCTGCGAACAGAGAGGGCGCGACACGAACTGTTTAGCAAGTAAAAGTCCAGCCCGTGATATGGAAGACTCTCGAAGCTGAATAGAGTAACGTGACGCTGCTTACTTTCCTCTGCGTGGAGAAGAGAATAATTTTCGGAGTTGAGTTCGATCTTGTCTTGGATTTGGCGCTTTATGGATTCAATTAAAATACCACAAAAGCCGCACCCTCTCTCATGAGATTGTTTGAGATCCGAAATGCTGAAAGTTGAAAAGGCCCGTGTTATTTGCGTCTGCTTTGAATCAGGCAGAGGACTGCGGCATATTGGGCAATCTGAAGATGTCTGGTCGTTCATGTCTGAGTTTTCCGGTGCTTAACATCGATCTTCAGGCTGATTGGAAGGTATGATCGCAGCTCGTCAGGTGGAGCACATGCACGGGACTTGCTAGCTCAATAAAGTATTAGGTAGGCAGGTATTTATTTATTTCGTTTTTATTTTCCTCGCCACGAAAGTACGAAGGGGATACATCTAGTCATAAGAAAGCGGATTAACGGATCGAGCTTGGATTATTGCTGGTTCACTTGGTGCAGAGGTTGCAGGATTGCTTTGGGTGCAAGCTGTGATTCAATTATGCAACACTGTTGGTCACGGGCACTAATAAATGGACTACCAGGCCGCCCCGGGCGTACATACAAGTAGAGCTTGGACAGAGAGAAAGGCCCTTGCAACCACTCAGAGGGTGAACCCATGCTCGGGGCGAGTCATTGTCAACTTGTTTGCCGCCAAATTCAAGGCCTCGGCCTCAATGATCAGTTGAGCACCCTGCGGCTGAGGGTCTAGCGTCTGCCCTGCTGGCAGAGTCGCATCCTTCTTGCTGTGCCACAGCCACCTGAAGCGCTGCGGGCGTAACGAAGGGTTGCTCATTGGTTATAATACGGGGGAAAATGGACAACGCCTTGGCAGCCGGCGATCTTGCTCTTCAAGGCTAGACGAGCTTCACTACTCGTAAGACACCTACGGAGTACGCTTCGCTTCGAAGAGACGTTCTGAGAGCGGTACTACCTCGCAATCGCCAGGGCCTCACGGGACCATAGTAGCTGACAACGCGATTAGGTCTTGTGGGTAGGGATCTTTGTAATTTAGTTAAGAAACGCATACGGGACTGCTATGACTTGACTCCAAACCCCCATTTCATGCAAATGCGTTGTTTGAACCCAGAAATCCCCATGAGACCCAATGAACAGAATATGGTTAGGCAGCTTTAACGTAAACAGGATCCCGCTAACCGGCCGTGCCCACATCTCGGAAACTGATCACCATCGTTGCTCTCTCATTTCAGGCAGATTGAGGCCTGCCATGTACTGAGAATTATAGAGCTCCTGTGGCGGACTGGGATAATGCGTGGTTGGCATTTCCGGGACGTATGCCTGGTGAGGAGACGCTGCGAGCTCCGAGTAAGGATTCGCGGAGCTCCGAGCCTGTGGCGGGGGGCTGGGGTAGACTGGCGGAGGAGAGTGTCCGACGTACTGAGACCCTGGAGGCTTCGTGGGGTCAACAACGGGAGCCATCGCAGGCTGGTTGCTTGCGGCTGAGATTGTTGCAACTGGTGCCGCCTTCGATCGACGCCTTCGCCAGCAAAGAGCAGCGATCAGAAGCAGAACAAGAATGGCGCCAACGCCACCACCCACAGCCGCACCGATAATTGTACCCGTAGACGTGCCCTTGGATTCCGAGCTACTGGTGTTGGCTGCCGATGTAGCCATAACAAAGTGCGTTGTGATGGTTGCTGTCTTTGTCACCATGTCTTTGGCATTCTGGTAGACGGTAATAGTGGCGCTTTCAACATCAAGAGAAGCCGTCCATTGTGTGGCCCAGACAGTTTCCATATCGGTTTCTGTGACTGTAGCTGTGGCTTCCTCGGTTACCCAGGCTGTCTCAAAGACGGTCGCACGTCGCTGAATTGATAGACCTCTGCGAAGAAGTGCTTCCGCCAATGGATCCATACTTTTGGCCGGTCGAATATAGAAGATCTCCGTAGGTAGTCTGGCATCGTAGGAACTCGACTCGGGGTAGCCCTCGAGTGCTCTTCTTGGCTTGGGAGCCGCCGTCACGAATCGTTTGGCATTGTGTGTCGTGGAATCAGTAATCGTTGTGGTCTTTGTGACTGTCGTAGTACCAGTTTGGGCGTTGAAATCGTCACATAGAAAGTCGATTCTTCAATCGATGCTGTTGGTACAATAGTCGTAGCGTCTGCAGTGACTGTAACGGTTTCGGTGTCGGTAACCCACGCAGTCGTGGTGGAAGTGACAGTCGCGCTATCGCCGTGGTAAACATCTAGGAACAGACCTTAAGTAGGGAACGAGAATGGTATACTTACGTTGGATCAACACATGAGGTGGCGTCATTGTCACAAGTCTGATCGTCGTCGCAGCACTGGGATTGATGTTAGAGGCAGATGCGTTGCAGTCTTTATTGAGACATAAAATCCGAGTGGACTGACGTATGGCTTACTGTCTCCTGGCGTACAGCATGTCTGCCCAGTATTGCAGCAATTGCCTGCGTCTCCGCCGACTTCATTACCACAGCAGAAGCTGCCCTCGTCGCAACAACCGGAAGAGCTACCTTGGCAGCATTCTTGCTCAGTGGTACAGCACCATCCGTTACTCTCGGGTCCGCAACACTGTCCGTCACCAGTACAGCCATTTCCGTTTCCCCAAGTGCAGGAGAGCTGGCGTTTGGCTTTGGGCAACTTGAGGAAAGGCAGCTGGGTTGCTGCCAAACGAGGGCGTTGGTCGTCTTGGCCACGGCGAGGTGAGGTCCAATATTGGATAAAGAAATTGACTTGCCCCGGATCGGTTGCATTCAAGTCTTGGGCACTCTGCTCAAGCTCCTCTAGTCCGAGGGCGGTGAAAGCCTGGGCCTTGGGCACGCCCAGAGACCACAAGGCGCATAAGACAAAGGCTGGGCGGCGCATTGGAAAGACGAACTTCTGCTCACGACAGGACACAATTACATGAGAAGTTATTCGAGGAGAAGGCGGTGTCGCGTGAGCTATTTATCCCCTCATCTAGCCCCCAATGCTTTCAGCCCCCAACTGTATCCAGAAGAGTTGGGCGTCTAGATGTGCAATAGTGCATTCAAGGTATTTGGCTGTCCCCAAGCCATATCCTGGTAGGGCTGATTTAGATCATCGCAATCCCACTTTTAGGGACGGCGTAGGGGCACGTGGCTGATTACCTTGCTTGTCTAAAAGTACGAAGTACCCGGTCCTATTTCCTCGGTTATGGGCAGCGATTCCATACACCTAAGGAGGCCCGCAGCCAGTATACATCATGTCGCCAATCAGTGACTAACGCTAAGCGCCGACTACACATGCTGCGTTTAAAGAGTTTCGTCTCGAGACAAAACACAAATAGTCGAGACGTTACGACTCATCCCACAGGAGATTTTAATTAAAGGGTCCAGATGTCTTGCCTTGCAGGCGCCTTAGACGATCACCGTGACCCGATACCACGCTGTTCAACAATTTCGCATTTTCATTTCGATTTTATGCGAGCTTCCATCATTAAAAGTGGTCAAAACCCTAAAACAAGCCTGAAATAGGTAGAAGCACTAGCCTTTTCATTAAACGTATTTATTATTTGATGATATCCCTCGGTAAACACAGCAAGTATTCTGATAGCCCATGCAGAATATTGAGCTGCACAATGAACCACGAGCAGTAAGAAGGGAAGAATCGCGGATATATATTGCAAGGTCCGTCAAGTGCATATTTCCATCATTGTTTTGTATTTGGACAACCCTTAAGAATGTTAATAATTTTGACTCTTGACTACTCTGGCATATCGAGGTTTATTGCGTCCCTTTGGAGATGGGAAGAGTTTGAGCTGATTATCAAGTCAAGTTCACCGAAAAGTTGATTCTTCAGTGAGAAAGGAAGAAGAGAGGAAACTACACCTTGCGCTGAGCGATTTTGGACGGGAGCACCCTCGTGGACTAAATTGTGGCAACACAGCTGGACCAATGGTCTGGTACTTTTATCATCCCCTTGATTCCTGTAAAATCTCATGTTTTCCAGTTGATCTTCTCTAGAACTTGTAAGGTCAGGATTGCTATTGGGTGGTGCTGTGAAGCACTAATGTTAAGGATCCCGAGAACTTCTGAACCTACTTTTTTATAGCTTATTACATAAGTTTCCTGATTGTATTGGACCAATGGGAGGTACCTTTTGCTTGCCTATTTCATTTTGGCATTAACTTGCAGGGTGTTTACATTCCAGCGCGGAGCGAAAACGTGAAGAGCCATCATTGAGGTGGTTGTTGGTGACGTAGAAATAGAGTGGTAACAGAGCGAAGGGCTTTTATTCGCCCAAAAAAAAAAAGAGGAAATAGTGCTTGATCTATAGTCGGGATGGCATCTAACAGTCTTTCAAGGCTCAAATTCTCTGATATGCAATGCTTTTGTGATAGCTAGGCTGTAATTGATGTTAATAGTCACCTGACTTTGCGCACCTGACTGCCCCACCCCTGATTTCAATATAAAAACGTTCCGCTACCTTGCAAATGCTCTTAATCCTGCTAAATAGTCTGGACTCCAGCAATGACATCCACAGAGATATACAATGCCTGATACACCTAGGCCGACATATAAACCTCGTGCCTGCGAAACTTGTGCCCGGGCGAAATCGAAATGTGTCTGGACAGACGAGCGCAGAAATGGCCTCGACATATGCGTACGGTAGGTTGTCTTTACCTCTGTGACGCAGACGAGATTCGACGTGAGAATAAATTTCTGATGTTATTTAGGTGTTTGAAAAATGATCTTGTCTGTACTACTACACAGCCAGGCCCAAGAAAGAAGCGAGCAAAATCAACGTATGTGTCCCCCTTGCCACTCCCAGGCAGATGAATTCCCTACCCAATGCGGCTAATTGTTTCGCGGGGACAGGCGTGTCAACGTCATTGAGAAAAGAGTGAATAGTATTGTATCTCTTCTTGAACGGAACCGCCACATCTTGGGTCCATTAACAGAAGAAATTGGGTTACCGCAGATAGCGGGATCATCTATCAGTCAAGAACCACCACCTTCAACCACAGGCCCTTCAGGATCGGAGAATGGCTTTGCCTTAACTACACTTCATAGAACCTCTGCGCTGGATTATACTGAGTGCATAGAAATTCTTCCTGGATACAACGTATCTTATGAGGAAGCAGATGGAGCCCTGCAGGAATACGTGACTGACTTTCTCCAATACTTCCCCTTCGTCCCCTTACCGGTCTGCAATGTAAGAGAATTGCTGGGCGAGAAACCGATACTGCTGAAAACGATTGTCATGGTAGTTTGTCGGCCTTCTCAAGAACAGATCTTGTCTTCTTTCGAGAGTTGGTTTCGGCAGCATACTTCCCACCAAATCGTGGTATTGGGAGAGAAGCGACTGGAGACTCTGCAAGCAATTCTTATATTTTATGCCTGGTAAGTGGAAAGGAAACAGCAACGGAACTAGGCTCATTGATTTACAGGGCTGATTTCCGCAACGTAATCGACGTCCGGAATACCAGCCTGCTACAGCTTATGGCTGGATTAGTGTCGGATCTGGGGCTGAACAAGAGCCCTCGAGACTCGGAATATCCTTTCAAATCGCTTATTGACGATACTTCGACAAAGAGCGAATTGAAGAATAAATTGCCACATACCAATAGCGAACGACGGATCATCCTTGGTCTGTTCTATATCTCATCTATGTAAGCTGCTTTCTTTTATCACAGCTAGAAACGTCAACGCTGAACTTCAAATTCCTTGATAGACTTTCGAGCCTCTTCAATAAGCCGCTCTATCAACAATACAATTCCTATCTTGATGAGTGCTGTAGAGCGCTTTTGCATGACAAGGAGTTTGTTCACGATACTTTGCTTGTCCAGCTGGTCAGGATACAGCAGCTTGCGACGCGAATGAATGCTACCTTTTCTGAAGCCGGTGACGGGATGATTGCCGCCCAAAACTACCATACCGTTTCTCTTTCTGTTCTTCAAAAGGAACTCGACTCCTGGAGTGAGCAACTGCCCGAAGAGCTCAAGTCGAATTGTGAGTTTTCTTTGTTGAGAGCTTCAGAGTGCTTTACTGACACGCAAAGACATTCTACGAAGTCACCATTCAGTTGCGCTTGTTCGATTGTATGAGCCACCGATTCATATTCTACCATCAGATTGGGCGGATAGCTCACTCGTGCGAGCGCAGTGCATCTGGAACTGCTTCCAGCATGCCATAGGGCTGTTCCAGTCTTTCTTTTCGGCGCCTACACAAGCCATATCGCAGTCCCCATTCATATTCATTGCTCACCTTACCTTTGCAATCATCAAGATCACTAGACTTTTGACCTTCAAAGACCCGGATTGGGACCCAGATGCTGCGAGTACTACGTTCAAATTTGAGGACCGTCTTGAGATGCTCAGTACCCATTTCGAAGCAAGGAGTAGAGATAGCAACACAACGCGAAGAGTGTTGGTAGACGGAAAGGATAAGTTATTGTTGTTCGCAGAGAAGATGAGATGGTTCAGATCGTGGTATTTATCCAATCGCTCGGGAATGATGGAGACAGATCCGATGAATGGTAACCTTGACTCCACTGACATCGCGATTCAGTTCGAGGATTCGGAGTTCTGGGAGTCTTTACTTAATTTTGGCCCAACGGAATAGCACCTGGGATTCTCCCTTTTTTTTATATAATGACGTCTTAAAACAAAGAAAAATCATCTATTAAGCAATTCTAAATATGGCATAGATCGAAAGATTAAAAGGGGATTATTTACGAGGCTGATGGACAAGGATTCACCCGTGCTTTCTTGCCTACCAGGGCTTGCAATATCTTCATTAGCGGACTGAACCCCTTTTCTCGGATCTCTCTGTGACTTCCGGGGCGGAAGTTTCGCTAACCTCCGGAAGCCCCGCTTTCCCTCTTCAACCAATAGAAGACTCCCTATCGGAACTCATCGGATGTCCGGACTGGCCTAAACCCAAACAGATCAACCTCTGGAAGCATCCGGGAATCTTCTTATGTCCCGGGAGCTCGGGATGTAAGATGATTGCCGCGTCCATGGGCTCAGTTGAAAAATCATATAAGTTAGGAAGTATAAGTTCAATTTTTCAAAATACCCAATGCTGAAGTCAATCACCCAAATGCATATGTTGGGGACTGGTAAATAACTTGGAATCGCTAATATGTCTATCGATGACCATTCAAAACAAGCCCAGAAGAGCATCGACTTGCCGGAGCTAGACGACGACACTGTCCGAAATACAACCCAAAATTCGAACGAAATGGCTACAGCGAATACAGACAAGGAACATTTGGATCACAAGAAGCGAAGCGAGAAGACTGATGATAGGATCGAAGGATCTCGTCTAGGATTTGTTCTTGCTGGGCTATTGCTTGCTGTTTTCTGCTTGGGACTTGTAAGTGTACCCTTTGAGTCGGGAGAAGCTTGAATACTTATGCACTAAAGGACCAATCTATCCTCGCAACTGCCATTCCGAAAATTACAACGCACTTCAACTCCCTCGATGACGTAGCCTGGTATGGTTCGTCCTATCTCCTGACAACGTGCTGCTTCCAGCTCCTCTTCGGGAAGCTCTACGCAGAGTTTGATCTGAAATGGATCTTTTTGGCAACACTCGCAATATTCGAGCTTGGATCGGTCCTTTGTGCCACCGCAGTATCTTCTTTGATGCTTATTCTTGGCCGCTCCGTCGCTGGTATCGGGTGCGCCGGGATACTTTCTGGGACAATGATGCTTATTGTCCAGACTCTGCCATTGAAGAAGAGGCCGATAATCACCGGAGCCGTCGGCGGCGTCTCTGCCATTTCGAAGGTTATCGCGCCGGCCCTTGGAGGTTAGTTCACCAACCACTTAATATCTGAATTAATTAGTGACTGTTCAATGATGATCCAGGTGTCTTCACGGATAAAGCAACTTGGCGCTTATGTTTCTGGATCAACCTCCCGCTCGGAGCCATCACAGCAATGGTAGTCTTCTTTCTTGTCAGCGTTCCAGTGAAGCAAGACGATGGGAAGAAAAGAGGATTTCGAAGCTTCGTCTCCAAAGTTGACATCTGGGGTAACATTTTCTTCATGCCCTATGTCATCTGCCTCTTGCTGGCCTTGCAATGGGGCGGTGTTAAGTATCCGTGGAGTAACTGGCGAATCATTCTTTGCCTTTCCCTCTTTGGGGTCTTTTTTCTTATCTGGGTCTTTATTCAGTTCAAGCAAGGCGACAAAGCAACGTTACCCCTACGCGTCGCACGTCAGCGCTCTGTGGCTAGCGGAACTTTCTATGTGATCGGCATGGGTGGTGCAATGTTTGTCCTAACCTACTATGTCCCCATTTGGTTCCAAGCCGTCAAGGACGACTCTGCCGATAAGTCGGGGACCAATTTCCTTGCAGCGTCAGGTTCTTTAGGTCTAGCGTCGATTCTGTCGGGTATTATGGTACGTGGCTCGAGACTATTCTCCTGAAGGTCGTGATAAAGCAAACATACTAACGACATAACAGACATCCAAAACAGGGCACTATGTTCCGCAGATGTTATGCGGCTCAGTAGTTACCTCGGTTGCGGCCGGATTGATCTTTCGATACAGCCTTGACACTTCAACAGCTTATTGGTGGGTGAAACTACAGTCATTTATGAAAGTCAGAGATAGCTGACACACGCAGGGCCGGCACATTGGTAATGTTCGGCTTTGGGACTGGCTTCGGACTTCAGCTTCCCATCACTGCTGTTCAAACTATCTTGAAAGGTCCCGACATTTCACTCGGAACATCAGTTATCATTTTGGCTCAAGTATTGAGTGGCGTGATCTTCCTTTCTGTTGGACAGAATCTCTTCCAGCAAACTCTGATAAAGGAACTAGCCATCAAAGCCCCCAAAGTGGATGCCCAAGTTGTTATATCGAATGGTGTCTCTGGAATTCAAGATCTCATAGCAGGAATGTATGGCCAGACGTTCGCACGACAGGTCCTCGAGGCATATAACGCGGCATTAAAGAAGTGCTTTCTGGTCTGTGTAATTTTATCAGCTTTGACGATTTTAGCTGGTATGACGATGGAGTGGAAAAGCGTAAAGGCAAAGAAGCCTGAAAAAACTGCCGCATGAGTCTTTCATGCAGAGGGTAGATGATTGGCATTACAATACTGTGCATTGACAACAGAGAAAACATTTAGCATTGAAGGCGAGATAACTCAGATAGACATCCCGTTTTCTTACTCCACTCCTTTTCCTTTCTTTGCTGGACTGGTTTAGATAAATCAAGCAATAGACAAATCGTAATGAAGCACTGAAATCTTTAATTTTCAGGATTTTAGCTACCTTTTTCTTCCATCAAACATTTGCATACCCTTTTACTCTGGGGTCTAACGACGAGAACTGCTGTTCTGTCTGAGGAGATGATGTATCCAACTGTGCAATTCTGGTTATATGGTGAATGCTCTAGACTTGCGTACGGCCGGTTTTGCTCTATCATAAAGTATTGTCCCAGTTTCTGTCAAATTCTGTTTTCTTTAATGAAAAAGAACAGAGAAACTATCGCCTTCCTAGTAGCGGCGGTTCCTTTGCACCGACCTGCTCTACTAGACGAGAATAGTGTTCGATCCGCCTATGTTTCTCAAACGCAAAGACGCGTTCTTTCCCTTTCCTACACTTTGCCAAGTCAATAGTTGCAACGACCAACTCATCTCCCTTCGTCTTGGACTCAGTAATTATGTGCCCGTTGGGGTCAACAATGCAGGATCCAGCGATGAGTGAGCCATGATCTTCCTTCCCGGCCTTCCCTGCGTGGATACTGAAACAAGCGTTCTGATAACTCCCTGCTTGGCAGGAGAGACGATGGTGGAACAATGCCTCTTCTTCCTGTTCGGAAGGGGTCCCATCATACTGCGGAGCAAAAGCAGTCGTATTGTAGCCTTCCTGTTTTACCCGTAAGCCATGATTGAAGACGATGAAGACTCACTTTGTAGCGACAGATGCTATAGATGAGCCGCCTACTTCAATGAATCGACTTACCAAAAGGAGTTCTATGCCTTGCAGTCCATAACATCTCCATCCTTCAGCCCATCGGCGGTCATTACAAATGAGCATCCCAAGAATCGGATCTCCGTGGCCCTCCACTTCTGCAGGATTTTCAGTATCCTCAAGCTTCACGACATTGTCGATCAGGCCTCCAACTCGGAAGGCTTGGAAACCCAAATCCCCTGGCGTGAAATACATCTTCTCGAGTTGTTGAGTCACTCCTGGTCGCAGGTCTGGTTCGTAGCGGCCCGGCAAATGTACCTTCCTATACTTCGCCACGCACTGCCTTTGTTTCGAAGAGTAATAGATTGCGGTATTATAGTCAGTATATTTGCCCTCTGCATCAGCCCAACGCTCTCCATAACCAAAGGAAACATCGATGCCTAGCTCATTGGCCTTGTCGATAAGAGGCTTTGCATTGGGTGAATTGATGATTGCATACGGGTCTGAAGGTGATGCGGGCTCGAAGAAACTTGCGACTTCAGCGGGATCGTCGATAACGTATCCGGGAAAGAAGGTGGTAAAGGCAAGTTCTGGAAACACGACCAACTTGACATTCTGACCAGAGGCTTGCTCAAGCAATTTTATCATACGATCCAAGGTCTCTGATCGCGGTGTTGAGAGGCTCGTGACAGGCCCTAATTGAGCAGCCGCCACGGTGAGTAAGCGTGTTGGAGCCATTGCGAACGCACAATGTTGAAGGTCACCGGAACTGACGGCAAACTGAGAAACTGATAGTTTTCGGCGCCTTGTGGCTACCCGAGATGCCTAAGCCCATCAATTAATGCATCAATGAACGCAAACCGGAGTTGCCTGATGGTCGGTACGTAACCGTAGACCGATCGATAGGGAAATGCCGACCATCGGCTACGTTGGACCGATGTGGATTATGACCAATCTTCTCTGAATCCAATACCGCGAAGACCGGATGAAATGCTATAGGTGACTAAAGTGAGTATTTCCGCACGAAGTCAAGGGTGATAATGTGATACATGCTATTTAACCGACTTTTTCAGGTAAAAGCTTTACACGCCCCAATAAGCGAGAACATGGAGGATATTGGTGATTGACCGGGAAAGACAAAGATGAGAATCTATATCTGCTATCATGCTGGAAATGACTTATTGTAGTTTACAAACTAAAATCTACGGCAAAAATCCTCCTTTGGGCCGGGCATTAAATGGCAGCGCGCACAGGAATGAGATCAGCCGCGTATTGTGCCAAACCCCTACAAGTATCATTAGTAAACAGAACAGGCTAATATTATCTCTTTCCCTTACCAAGAAGCTTGGAATCCTGTTCCTCCAGCGCCATAGTTGTGGATGACAAGTTTGCCATCAATTTTCTCTGCTTCCACACGGGCACCGCCCTCCCTTCCAGCTGGCCTCTTGATCAGCTGCGCTCACAGCCAACATCCGAAACCTAGAACTTACGTCGGAAACCAACACCATGTTTAATTATTTTGAGATCCTCGGGTTTCCCAAGTTCTGGTACCAAGGCGCAGCATCGTTTCTTGATGAGTTCGGCGAATTCCATGTCAGCCTCACCGTTCCAATTGTGTTTCTGTCGGCAACCACCAAGGATTACACCTCCACGCTCTCCACGTGGAAATATGTGAGTAGCCTCGCCATCGCGATGCGGTGCACGGAAATACATATTTTTGATAGGCTTCTCTGGTCCCTCTACAAGGAGGATTTGGCCCTACCAAATAAGTTAGTATCAGTATCGCTAATAGAGACATGCTCATACTCTCGCAGAAAAGATCTTCTTGTCTTCCACTCCACCTAAGGTTAAAGCGCCCAAGCCGGTGCAGTTGAACACCGCAGTTGTATCAGGGTAGCATCGGAAAACTTCGCTGATATGAGTGAAAATTCGACGATGTATCTCAACGCCAAATTTAGTCAACTCAGTCTGTAGCCTGCTCCTAGATTAATTATTTGCATTTGGGACAAATATGGAAGGAACTATACCAAGGTAGGTATTTCTGTACGTCAATGACAAAGCTCGCCATCTCAAACCCGAATGCAGTGCCTTCTGGGAGATCCTGTTCGTTGATTTTGCGTAGGCCCCCTACAAGCTCCTCGAACCAGAGCTTCCCAGTTGCAATTGTTTTGATCCCGACTTCATCAATCGGATTCTCATAGTGCCATTTGATATTCATTGGCCTGATACCGGATTCAGGTCGAGATGAAGATAACTCTTTGAACTTCCGGTATGTTATCGCCTCCCAGTCCTCTTGGGGGCCATTATCTCTAGAAGCCGGGAACCAATTTGCTCCTCCCCAGGCAGAAGTATAATCAGGGGCAGAATCACCAGGAAGGTATTTCGCTGCAATAATGATCTTTGCTTCGGGATACCTTGCTCGAAGTTCCAGGGCCATGGTAAGCCCTACCACGCCAGCGCCGATGACAAGAAAAAAAACTGTGAGGGCACATGGTTCAGTATCGTTGACTTTGTGAACGTTACACTAGGGAACTCACCCATTCTATTTCTCGCTGGTGTTCTGCTTTCAAGCTCTATGTAGATAACCACAGCAGGCTTTACTACTTCCTGCGAATGTGCTACATCAATATAGGTTGGAATTATAAAAAGATGTTCAGCAGGGTGGACCTTCCACCTCTGCCGAAAACACGCCACACGCAAAGCCGACATTAGACCATCGGTTGGTAAAAGCCGCTTTATCTCGACGGAAAAGAAGGCTAGAGCCTAGTTCGAACAGGTGGCATGATTTCTGGTCTCATTTCTCATGTTCGTACTTGTTCAGTTACTCTGAATAAACAATGATATGAGGTAGCAAATAGTATCATGACTATCGTCTCGTCTAGACATGCAATAATTTCCTTTAGTCTCCTACTAGGATATCCTATTGACGGGAGTCGCAGGTGCTCCTGTATTGAAGAATGCTTCCACATTGTCCAAATTGATCTTCTCGAAATTCTCCCAACTAGTTTCCGAGCAAACTCCAATATGTGGTAGAACCGTCACACGCCAGTTTTCTTTCAATTTTGGGTTTATTCCTGGTTCGTTTGCATGAACATCCAGTCCTGCTCCAACTACTCGCCCTGACTCAAGGGCTTCAAGTAATGCATCCTCATCGACCATCATCCCTCTCGCGATGTTCACGACTCGCATGCCCGCTTTCTTAGCAAGATCAAATTGGCGTTTGCTAAGGAGGTGGTGAGTCTCTTTTGTGTATGGCGCAGCAAGGACAATGCAGTCCACATGGGGAATCATCTCGTCCACGGTTTCATAATAAGATGCGCCAAGTTTGAACGTCCTCTCTGCCTCTGGCTTTTGCCTTGGCCCTTGATAGTGTATTTTCATCTGGAAGGCTGCCTCGCATTTTTGTGCGATGGCCAAGCCGATGTCACCTAAGCCGACTATCCCCAGTGATTTACCAGTAGGATCAACGGCTTGCGTTCCTAGATCCCGGCTTTTCATCCAGTCGAATCTCGCACACCATTGTGCATACGTGAAATAGCGGAAGGAATCGAGAACCAGCGACAGGGCCGTGTTCGCTACAGCTTCTGTACAGGCATTTGGAGTGTTGCAATACCAAATGCCCCTTGCCGTTATGGCCTCTATGTCCGCGGTGTCGTGACCATGCCCGCTGCACGAGATGAGTTTAAGTGATGGTGGATAGTGTGGTACTACATGTGTAGCAAAGGGGACTTGATAGGCAAATGGCCCAGCCTTAAGCCAACCGTTACGGATGATCGCGACAAGCTTGGAATAAGGTCCGCCAGGTTTCATCCGTTGGATGAACTCATCCACCGATTCGCAGTCGTAGTATATGAAGTTGAACCTATCGGCTAGTTCTTTGCGACGAGATAGATCCGTAACCTGGACGGTCGATTCGATCAAGAGGACATCAGGCTTTGCAACCATGGTGTGAGTACTGTCGCAGAACGGATTAGGAAGCCAGGTTTGAGATGTCAATGTTTCGGACAGAGGACAAGGGAAGATTCGTCAATCCTTCAGACCCAAGCTCAGATTCGAGTTCAACCCAATTACGGACTACAATCTCATAGAACTGGACGTTCAGCCTTCAAGTCGGCCGAGTAGGAGCCTTGCGATGTGTCGGCATACGATAACTTAGTAGCGGATACCGAAACTGGCTCTTGTATTCCCGGCCGATCGGCTCAGCAAAACCGACTGAAATCCGACCATGCTTATCTTCTTATCTCCCGCTCAGGATCCTACACCCTACTCAGCGTTACAGCGCGCTGCCGATCTTATGTTTTGACCCAGTTATCTCTTCGGTCCTTGAGCCGTCTGTGCCGTCCCCCATTCCTACGAAACATCCTGCGCATTTTCCAGGGTTGTAAAAGGCCTCTTCTGAAGATTCGCACTGAAGACCTTTCGTGTAAGCACTTATACAGACTTTGTAGCACAATTGCAGATCTTTGTGCTCCGTAGAATGTTCTTTCAGCCGGTTCTTGAGCCTATAATCGAGAACATATGCCTCACACTTCATTTCCACATGTGCATGGTCTAACGAGGATGATAATGCAAAGAAGATGTACCTTAGTTGATTGACCTTTCCTGCCCGTTCCCTTGTCTACATGAAATTGATCTATGATGCTAATTGTAATTTATGCTATGCTAGTTGCTCGCAGCAGTGGCGTTCCTCTCAGCCACGCTACCATTAGTTCTCGCAGACACACTGTTGGCGAACTTTTCGCCAATTTTGAATGCCCCGAAGATTTCCTTGGCTTCCACCTTCTTCGGGTCTCTACCGTAGCCTCCACCTCCGGGTGTGAGAACAATGATTCTGTCTCCAGCATTCATGTTGGTAGTTGCCTTGCCACCCAGGTTAATTGTTCGTACTGTGCCATCTTCTTGGTCACGTCGAATCCACAGGTTGAGACCCCTTTTTCCTTCATCTCCGCCTGCCATTCCGTACGGTGCAATGACCCGACGTTCTGAGAGGATGGAAACCTGGAGGGGCATGCGGAATTCAATGTCCCTGATACACCCATCGCCACCACGGTTCAACCCGGCGCCACCACTCCCGTGCCGGATCGAAAATTCGTGAAGAAGGACAGGGTATCGGCGTTCAAAAATCTCAGGGTCCGAGATTCTGGTATTGGTAACGTGAGTGTGCACACCACTCTCGCCCTCCCAATCGGCACCGGCGCCAGAACCTCCTGCGATAGTCTCATAATAGCCAAAGCCCTTCACGACTTCACCTGTCTCCTGATCACTGCCTCCGTAACCAAATGTGAGATTGTTGCAGGTACCTTGAGACGCGGCACAGGCCTGGAACGCTTTGAACACCAGGTCAACAATTCTTTGTGACGTTTCAACATTGGATCCAACAGTTGCAGCCTTCAACGAAGGCGACAGGATAGAATCGGCGGGTAGCTTAAGTTTAATGGGTGCAAGGCAGCCTTGGTTCAGAGGCGTTTCGGTAGCAATCATAGATCGCAAACAGTACTGAGGACAGTTAGTTTCGAAACGGCAAACCTCCAAGATTATCTAACTTACCATGATACCAGAGAGCATTACGGCTGGAGGGCAATTCAAGTTGCCGAAATGCTCATGGCCAGTTCCCTCAAAATCGAAAACAGCATCTCCCGTTTCGCCGTCAATGTTGATCCTCAACGACAACGGGGTTCCGTCATCAAGATAATCCGTGGCCTGGAGGTCTTGCCCCTCAAATCGTTTTGAGAAAACTTTCAGGAGATCTCGAACCGACTGTGCCGCGTTGTCCTGGATAGCCTGCATGTAGAACTCGACTACTGGCCAGGTATAGTCTTTGACCAGGGCGGTGATGAGGTGAATGCCGCGGTTATTGGCAGCAATTGCAGCCTTCAGGTCCGCAATATTATCCTTCAAAGTCCTCGTGCCACTGCAACCGGGGTAAGAGGCAGGAATGTCGACTAAAATCTCATGCAGTCCTGCATCATCAAAGACACCTTCTTTGACAATTTTGAAAGTTTCTACGGCCACGCCCTCTTGCCAAAGCTCTGTAGAATGAGGAGGCATTGACCCCGGCTGGATGCCGCCAATATCTGCGTGATGTCCACGATTTGCCACAAAAAAGAGAATCTTAGTCGGATCTTCTTCATCAAAGACTGGAGTGGTCACTGTCAGATCCGGCAGATGGGTGCCTCCTGCTCGAGGGTGGTTGCTCAGAAGAACATCGCCGGGCTTCAGCTCGCCAGGTCCGTACAGCTTAGCCTGGTACGCAACAGCGTAACTCATAGAGCCGAGGTGACCTGGGATATGCGGAGCGTTGGCAACAAGTCCACCATCGGCTGAGAAAACAGCACAGGAGAAGTCCAGTCTCTCCTTAATATTGACAGATATCGACGTCTTCTGCATGGTCTGGCCCATTTGCTCAGCAACACTCATGAAACGGTTACCGAAGATGCTCAATTGGACAGGATCCACAGCATTAGTCGCAATGTCGGGCTTTTGGACATCTAGGATCTCCAGCATCAGGTGCTCAGCCAGGATGACTGCTGCGCTGTGCGGGTCAACCACAATCGTCTGAGTCTTGTCAACGATCATGGCTGGTCCGCGGATACGGGCTCCGATAGGGAGGTTCCCGAGGAAAAAGAGTCCGGTGTCCGTCCAGCCCTGGTTCTCGAAGTACACTTTCCTGTTTGACTCAGGCTTGACTGGTGTCACTGGTGGCGAAGATTGAACCCGTCGCAACTCCTCGAAGGGGCTTGTCAGCTTAAGGTCAGCCCCTTTTCCAATACTTCGTACCCGAACGTCGTCAACTATGATGTGGCGTGGTTGGGTGAAACCGAATTGCTGATGATGACGTTCGATAAAAGCATTGCCAAATTCTTCCAGCTTTCCAGGATGTTGAACCATCAAGGCCGTATCGCTGCCCTGGTATCTCATGTTCAAGAAGCATTCATGGTAGATGTCATCGTCAGAGAAGCCTTGGGAGATGAGTCCGTCGCGGCCTTTCGCTGATAACCGGTCGAAGCGAGCCTGCAGTTCGGCAAAGGCGCTGTCGCAGAAAGTTTGAGACTCCGGCTCCTGTCCTTCTACCACCACATCTGCGAGTGCCATGCCGTATGCTGAGAGAATACTTGAATAGCGAGGAATAATCACATGCTGAATGCCCAGATCACGAGCTACAGCAGCCGCGTGTTGGCCACCTGCGCCTCCGAAGCAGCCCAGGTTGTGAGCTCCGGTCTCGAAGCCACGGCCCTCGCTTAGAGTTCTGATGGGCCTCGTCATAGTAGTATTTGCAACCATCAGGAATCCTATCGCTACTTCTTCAGCGGTAAACTTTGTGTCGCCGTCTTTGGTGCTATTAATGGCCTCTGTCAACTCTGTGAACTTGGCCTTGACCACGTCGTAATCCAGTGGCCGAGGGAAGAGGTCAGGGATAATTCTTCCCAGAAAGAAATTGGCGTCCGTCACTGTTAGAGGACCACCCCGGCCGTAACAAGCCGGTCCGGGGTTTGCACCAGCACTTCCTGGACCAACTCTGAAGAGGCCGTTTTCGTAGGTAAGAATTGAACCGCCTCCAGCTGCCACGGTGTTGATGTCTAGTTGAGGCGTTTGAATCGTCACCTCGGCGATAGTGCTTTCGAAGATATGCTCCAAAGTTCCCGCGTAGCGCGCAACATCTGTGCTAGTACCGCCCACTTTGAAAAGGTTAGAAAAAGAGGGCGAAGTTAAAGTGCAGTGAGATCCGACTTACTATCGAAACCCAGCACGGGCTTTGCGTTTTTCTCATCATAACATGTTTTTGAGAGGCCGATGACGCCACCGGCTGGTCCGCTAAGAACTCCTCGAAGTCCAGAAAAGTTGGTGTAGGCCGTGAGACCACCATCTGACTGGTTGAGGAACAGTTTGTTTGCGTTTTCATCTTCCAAGTGTCCTCGGAATCCTTTCCGGAAGCTGTTCAGATACTTATCGGTAACGGGCGAGAGATATGCGTCGGCAACGGCAGATTGACTTCGAGGTACGATCTTGGTCATTTTCTGGAGCTCTGAGGAGACTGCTACTCGGAAACCGAGCTCTCTCGCGACCTTGGCGACGCCGATCTCATGGTCTTGGTAGGTGTAGGAGTGCATCATAGCGATTGCTACGCTTCGATAGCCTCGTGACCATAGTTCAGAGAGGTCACGACGGACTTGGTCATAGTCAGGGACTTTGATGATGCGCACAGCTTCACCTGCCAAGCCTCGGGTCAAAGCAGAGTCGGAGTCGATGTCGATAGGTTTAGGCTCCGGGTCTTCAGCAAATCCTTCGATAGTGACACGCTCATCAACCTCAAGCACAGTGTCATAGAGCTTGGCCATCCGCCGGACCGAGAGGTCAAAGATGTGAGGCCGAGCCTGGTTGCCGATCTCCAAGATATCTCGGAAGCCTTTGGTGATGACCAGAGCCGTACGCTCGCCCTTACGCTCAAGGAGAGCATTGGTGGCAACCGTAGTGCCCATGCGAATCGACTCTACCTGATCCAGGTCTAGAAGCGTGCCTCTGGGAATCTTTTGCCCCGTTGCGATCTCCAAGATCTGACGGATGCATTCTGTCGGAGCGTCATCATACTCATCGGGGCATTGAGATAACACCTTGATCACCAACTCCTGCTGAGTCTGAGGAATCCAGGCCCAGGCGTCTGTGAACGTGCCACCCCTGTCAATGGCGATGCGGATGCCTGGTGTTGAGGCCGGTTTCGCCATTTTGGCTCTGAGACTGTAGGGTAGGTCACAGCGTCTTGGTGTGAGTAAGGAAAACACTGATAACTACCCGATTCACAGCCTTTATGGCCAGTCTTGCCAATGTTAATAAAATAGGTTAAATGCCATCAAAGTCGGCGGTCAGCCGTCGGATCAAAGCCGACTGGTCAAGCGGGCTCAAGAAGCAAAGTCGGCCCGGCTGGACGAAGCCGGTCGGTTAAGCGTGAGCGGGGTGATGCCGATATGATTGTCGGTCTGCACGCCCCGAGCCGATTTCTGATACGACATTTGGGAGGACCGTTGCTGTAATCCGCCGCCCAATCTTGTTAGATACGGTTAGTCCCCTCCCTTACTTTCACTCTAGGAGCGGTTGATAGTGAGGGACGGGATCTCTGATAGGTTATCAATCGATGCCGCTCTGTGTCATGATTTCTTATCTTGGTGTGGATCCTGCCCAGGCCGCCGGTTTGGCTAACGGGAATGGGAGCCAGGGAGACAGTTAGCTTGGGGAAGCAGGGCCAGAATAATTATATTTCCATGGAAGAACCAGCTATGACCAATTCCTCTTAACAGTTCCGTCCTCGGTGTCAACAGTGACAAGTCTGGTACTTCTTGAGAGTTGTGTCTCAACCCGTTCATCATAGTCGCGACAATGACCCAGGACATTCCGCCCTCGAAAGAGGACATTGCTGTCTCTGATGATCCAGCGAGGGGCGACTCTGAAAATGGGTCCTCTGACTACTTCATCGATCCCGTTAAGGAGCGGAAGATGATGCGGAAGTTCGACGTTAGTTCGGAAAGAACGTAGATCGTGGAACAGTTGCTGATTGAGATATACAGATTTATGCTATTTGCGCAATGGGTATTTTCTACATGATGTCCAATCTCGATCGTAGTAATTTGGGAAACGCCAATGTTGCGGGATTGCCCGATGACCTTGGTCTCGTTGGTAACCAATTTGGTACTGCTACGACTTTACTGTAAGTTGTTGCCCTGTCTGTTCAGCTGCAACCAGTTCTGCTGCTGACTTTCAGCGTAGCTTCGCCACTTACGTTCCGTTCGAGGGACCCGTTGCTGTCCTGCTAAAGGTTATTGGTCCCAAGCCCTTGATGTCCTTGTGTGCTCTGTGCTGGGCCTGTTCTACCCTAGGAATGTGTGAGTCTAACCAACGCTACTGTACCTGAAGCTCTATCTGGTCTGACAGTTCTTAGCTTTCGTCCAGGACTACAGAGGTCTCTATGCCTGTCGACTATTGATTGGCTTGTTCGAGGCCGGCCTCATCCCCTGCATCGATGTCTATCTTGCCTGGGTTTATAAGAAGTCTGAGCGTGGAAAGAGGTCCTCGCTGATCTTCGCTTTCAGTGCTTTCTCCAGCGCTTTTGGCGGCATCCTCGCCTACGGTCTTACCCAGATCAAAACCCCTCACTTCTCCGGTTGGCGATGGCTTTTCGCTATAGAGGGCGCCATGACCATTCTCGTGATCCCTATCTTCTGGGCCGTCTTCCCTAAGTCCCCGACCGAAGCATGGTTCTTGACCACCGAGGAGAAACAAATGATGAAGGCTCGGTATGATGCTGATCCATCCTGGGGGTATGACGAGGAGTTCTCCATGAAGGAGTGTCTTAAAGCCTTTGTGGACCCTAAGTGGTATGCTTTCTTCGCTTACCAGTTCTCGGTCAACATCTCGTTGTACGGCTTGACAACCTTCATGCCTGCAATCGTCAAGGGCCTGGGATACACATCCGTTAATGCCAACCTGATGACTGTCCCCATTTACATGTGCGCGTTGGTCTTCTTCCTGGTTATTGCCTACTTTTCGGACAAGACTGGCTACCGTGGACCGTACATTGGTGGCTGCCTTATCTGTTTGATCATTGGATATGCACTGTTGATATCCGTCGATAATCTAAAAGTTAGATTCTTCGCATGCTTTGGTATGTTTCTTCCGTAGACCCGGTTGAGAATCTCGTTTTATCCTAACTGGATGCATTAGTCGCTGCTCTCGGCATTTACCCGACGACCGGACTGTCCCTGATGTGGTTGCAAGACAACGTATCAAAACATTATAAGCGAGCCACTATGGTTGGATTCACCCTTACCATCGGAAATACTGCTGGCGTGGCCGTTGGTCAGATCTTCACGACAGACAGCTCTCCGCGATACATTAAAGGGTTGTCGATTGCCCTTGGGCTGGCCTGCTTTGCGCTTGTCATTGTCATCGGGCTCATGGCCAGTTTCATCTGGGTAAACCGCCAGCGAGATGCTAAGCTCCTTGCTGCAGAACAGGCCGGAACTCCCATTCAGCCAAACCCTGATATGGGTGATTACGATGTTCATTTCCGCTATTCCTTGTAGTTCCCTTGAGGCCGCTCAAAGAGAGAGACCATGAAACAAACTAATGGGAAGATCTGGATCATTAATCTTGTTTAAACATACTTCGTGGGGTTTCTGACATCCGATCCTAAAATGGCAAGGATTGCCTTTTCACTTCTGTAGACCAAATTACATCAATCTGTCTTCATTTCCAGATCCAGATACTTCTGAACTTAAATATGCAAGTTTGTACCAATCATTCGTGAAGAGACGGTAGGTGTTCAGGCAGTTGAAAGCTCATCTTAACTCTTGCTATTTTGCTATTGGCACAAAAATATTGTGTCCTAGGAGGAATTGATGGCGGCTTGGCTTTCGAGCAACTTATTATAATACGGGGCCCGTGAATTTCTCAACCTCTTGCCCCAGAGAATCAGAGGAAGGAACAACATGCCAATGACAAACGCAATGACACCGAGTGTGATGAACATTCCTGTAAGGCCGACGTTCTTCATCCACGGAGTAATGAAAAATGGAATGGGGATCGATATGGCATTTCGAAAAAATGCTATGCCAACGAAGGCCTCGGCAGTGAGCTGAAAAGAGGAATTAGCCTTTTGGAACAGTACATAATGCTTGTTGCCAACTGACAGGACGGTATGCATCGATGACAACAGTCAACGTAACGTCGCCGATGGCCCCAAGACCAAAAGCGAAGATGGCGCTACCAACACTCGGATATATCCAGTGCATCCCCTTAAACAATTTACTGTTAGCTTTCTTCTAAATGAAATTTGGGCATAAAACGTACCTTGTCGAGTGTAACGCCAAAAACAACTAGCCCAGCTGCCTGAGCGAGCACAGGGAGGAGGAGCGGATATAGACGGAACTCGGGACAGAACCAACCGTGGTTCCTTTTGGAAAGCCATTTAATAGCCCAATCACCGACAATTCCTGCGTAGAAACTACCCAATAAGTTTCCGGCGAAGGGCGCGAGGTTGAGATACCCCAGGGCGGCGGTGTCGAAACTATATGGCGGTTCGCTAAAGACGATGGATGTTATTGTGGCTAAAATAATCAAGTACATAATACAAGCCGCATACTGCAACCCAGTGAATAGAACATGTGGCAGGATGACGACGCGAAGAGGAAATTTGAACAGCTCCCAGAAAGGTTCAGGAGTCGGTGTTACCCAACGCATCCGCTGGCGGTAGGAGCTCAAGGGTATAGGGTCTGCAGTTGAAACAAGGTTCGAAGCAACTGGTGACAGGTCTCCTTTGGCTTTGCTCCCATTCGACTGTGGATTTTGAGCTTCGCTGGGGCCGCTGTCGGAGATCGGAGCTGGGGAGCTTTGGCCTTGCAGAACCGGGACATATTTAGTCTCCTCATATAGGAAAAGAAAGAGGACAGCTAGAATTGTGAGAGAAATAGCAAGGGCTAGATATGACTCCCTCCATCCTTGGGAAGCTGCTTGAACGCCTGCTGCCATGGGAGTAAGGAAGCTTCCGACCATGACAGCCGTAAGGTACAATGCGTTAATTCTGCCTCGCTGGTGGACGAAGAAGAGATCTGCAATCTGCAATGCATTTAGAATTTGCTATATGGGATGGATTCTGATTATGGTAGGTAGGACTTACAGTCACTTGAACGATTGTTTCGTTGATAGCACCGGCTAAGCCGTAAAACAGATTCGTGAGGTATAACTCGGTCAAGGTAGTCATTTTGTAGCTCCACCACGACATTGCAGCCATCGAAAAAGTGGAAAGAATGTAGGCGGACCGGCGGCCATATTTCCTCGTCAAAGGAATAAAGAAGATGCAACCAACAGCTAGGCCAGCCAGATTAGCGGACTGGGCATTGTTCAATTGAGCAAAGCTGACGCCCATGTCGACAGACATTTGTTGCCAGAAGTTAGTTTGAGTTGAAAGACTTTGGCCAAGGTTAGTGAGAGTTGGTAGAGGAGCATCAAGACTACGGAACAGATCTAAGAGAGGGAGACCGACGCGGTGAACACAGCCACAGACACGGCGAAAACCAGAGTGTAGTTGAGCGCCTTCCTCCATAGGCTCCAATTCTGTAGTATCCAGTCAGTTACAGCTGCTTTTGTAGAGGTTCTCATCATCTTACCAGAGGATCATTGGGATCATTCGATGGAGTTGGATTGAGGACAATGCTGGATGAGTCGTCACCTTCGTGCACTGTTTACACAGTCAGTCTCCATCCCCCTAAGTACTCATCAAAACTTTCCGAGTCTGATTCACCTTTAACTAAGAGGAACTCGCTGGGTACGAGCTCTTCCTGCTGGATATTGAGCGCATCATCAGGTTCATCAAGTGGCGGCATTCTGAAAATAATTCAGGGGTTGACAGCTGTTAGTAAGAAATCAGGAAATCGACAGCGGCTTCGGAATAAGGACGTTGATCTTTGGGTTTGTGGTCAATAAAAGCACGAAGGCCTCGCGGCAGCACAGCCATTCTTATACTATCCTCCGGGGTTGTTCTGCACCACCAATCTCTCGTTGCCCCAAAAGCTTTATCTCCAGCAGGGTTGCTTGCACAGAGAGGCCATTTCGGGTATCGTCACAATGGCTACGATTTGCGGGGTATGTGTGAGGGCTGGTGATAAGGTGCGAGGGGTAGGCACATACAGGAAGGTGTATGCGCCGGCGGCTGGACCAGCTTTAATTGGCTTAGTCGATATTGGCTCTAAACGCCACTTATGATGAACAGTATCAGGGGTCCTGATAGAGTTTCAAGACCTTTCTTTTCCGCCAAAAGAAACAGGCAACGACGAAGTTTTTAGGAACGGCCGCAGCATGAATGGCTTCTGGAGTCGTGGGGGACATCTTTTGTTCACGATCTACATGCCATCTACGGGATGCACGTGTAGGCGAGTCTACGAAAACTTCCAAAGCTACATTTACCCACTGCAATTCTTTGTATATGTGCTATCCTCTATGAACTTATTCAATCTATCAGTTCTATGGATTATAACTAGGACTAGGCCCGTCTTAGAATTTCGTCAATAATTTCCATCGCATGCAAACACTCTTCGTCGCGGAATCGTGGGCCTATGACTTGAATTGAACAGGGCGCTCCATCCATAACCGTCGGGTCATCTATTCTTCGTTAATGGCCCATAACTCTCAGTTCAAGTTTAAGAGGACTTACAGTCGGGGTCAAACTCAGCTACCGCTCGCTGATATTGGGGGTCTTTCTCTTTGGATGAAATGCCAAAGGGGATGATTCCAGCAGGGTACTAAGGACTCATCAGTCGTTTTGATTGTGAAGTTTTGATAGAAGACGCAAAAATGCAAAAAGAAAAGTATTAAAGGAAACAACTTACATCAAGAACATTCCACACCAGCGTATATACCGGGTTGCCATATGTGTCATGTGGAACAGCCGTATTCACGGCTCCAGGAGCCAACAGTACGTCCAGATCGTAATCAAACCAAGCCGCTTGCCAAGATTTCGCGTAGTTGTCACGAAATTCGGTTAGGTCAGTAAATCGCCGTGGCACGTCTAGTTCTGGAGAAACTGGGAAGTCCTCTTTGGTAAATGGGTGCACCCCTCTGGCCACAGACGACACAAGTGGCTCTCCTAGTTCTGCGGATAAATCGGAAAGCTCAGTTCCCGTCAAACCAAAATATTGGAACCCAATTCTTGCTCCAAGCGCTATACCGCGCCTGATATCAACCGGGAGACGTACCACCCTGTGACCAGCCTGTTGAAGTGCCAATGCCGCCGCTTCTAAAGCACGATGGACAGGCGGATGTAGAGGGTACTCTGGATCTTCTGGTAAAAATCCAATAGTTAAGGGCTTTGACTGGGTTGATTGCACAGACCTCCAGGGAATATCGATAACCGAGGCATCGTATCTCCAAGGTCTTTTTCCAATGATAGACTGCATGAAAAGGGTAAGGTCCCCCACAGAATTGGCAATTGGGCCAGCAGCTGGTTTGATTCCACCGAGCCAAACCTCACGAGACGGAGAGTTGACTTGACCAGCATACGGGATACGGTCTGCTGTAGGTTTGAACCCATAGGTACCGCAACATAATGATGGAATGCGGATCGAACCGGCAATGTCAGTGCCAACGCCGAGAGGAGAACCACGGAAAGCAACTAAAGCTCCTTCACCACCTGTTGAACCACCAGCCGTAAGCCGAGTGTTATGTGGGTTCAGAGTTCTCCCAAATATGTTGTTTTCCGAATCAGCTGTCTGAACACAATGTCAACATCTAGGGTACGAAGGCTAGATGAGGACAATCATACCATCATTGTCTGAGGAACGTTGGTCTTGCAGTAAAGCACAGCCCCTGAATCAAGCAGAAGATCAACGAGTGCAGAGGTTTCTTGGGGAAGAGGTCGCCTTAGAAACTCAACATAACCCGCCGTGGCATACTGGCCTTTGACAATGAAGGAGTCCTAAGTTATTAGCATCGTTTTGCATGTTCGAGGGAGACTCTTACCTTAAGACTGATGGGCAAACCATGGAGCGGGCCAACGACTTTGCCAGTCTCTTTGAATCGAGTATCCAGCTCTTTTGCCCGTGCGAGTGCATTTTCAAAGAATATCTCCGTAAGGCACGATGTCTTTGCACATGTCAGCTATTTCCAGAATTGCCTTGGATCGCGGTACTTACCAACTGTTGGGCTAGGCTTGCCCGTTTGCAGTATGCTAGAACTACTTCCACTGAGCTTAGCTGGCCTCGAGATAGCTGTTCCACCAAGTCCTTCGCTGTGAATCGCTCAGTAATGCTTAATTCCTTTGGCTCTAGCAAGCCAGATGTAGAGACAGCCTTCGACTCTATGAGCCGTCCTTCTTTATCGGTATTGGTACATCTCAGCCGATCCAACAAGTGAGGATCTAGGATCCATTCCTTGGGAATTGCTTCCAATTGTCTCGCTCGATGAGCTGCAGCGAGAGTGTCCCAACTTTCAGTGGCGGCCATTGGCTCGGATTAGCGAATGATTCGAGTGTAAGCAGGAGAAGGTACATATGAAAGACTCCGAGAACAAAAGGACAAAGATGGAAAGACTATGAAAATGAAGCAATTGAAGCGAGTGTGGGGTCATTTGGTAGAGTTGGGGTTGTTTCTCAGTACAGTTTCCCGATGTAGATGGTCGAGCCGACAATCGACCCTGAAGAGGCTTCTTTGAAGCAAATCATTTGACAGCTTGAACCAGATCATTAGTGGTCCGACACTGCCTAGCGCTATCTCACCAGCACTCCAGCGGGTGAGACGCGTCGCATGCACCAGCCAAATTGAGACAAGGGCATGAAGGGCGCTAGCCACGGAGACTTTCCCAGATACGAATACATTGAATTAGGCCTCTTTAACCTGAATTTGACTACTTCAGTAGTCTTTCTGCAGCCTCAAAGTAGCCGTCTTGGCCAGTTGGTTCTTATCTAAGAAATCATGTCAAGAAAATCTAATTTTCAGGTCTTCGAGTTGACCACCAGTATGTTCGCTTCTTCGTCCCCTTATTTATTGCGTGAATGAGAGTCTGACAAGTACGACAGAAACCTCACCCACTATCATCACAGCTGCAGCAAGGACTATTTGCCATGCGTTAGGACTCCCATCAACCACCCTAGAAACAAGTCTTGATACCTGACCAATCGATGAAATAGCTTCTCTGACGATGCCTTCATCAGATGGCTTAGGCCCGGCGCAAAGCCGTGGTCATCTGTCGAACCTGCAATCTTGGCATGGCAAACTCGCAGGATCTATCAGAACATGGTAGATGGCCGGGTCTTCGGCATCAAAGACTGCTCTGAGACAAATAATGACGATAAGTCCAGACTTCCGGCAGTTGCATTCGTCAGTAGCCCTTCAAATCTCGGGAAGTGGTGGTCTGGACTGGGAACCCGGTTGTGGTTATGGTTCATGCAGATATTTGCGCCGGTAGTTGAAGATGCAGACAATGAGGTTTGTGATAAAGCTGATGTTGCTGTCGTCTGCTTCTGTTTCTGACAATTTGGTACAGCGGGTCGCAGTAATGCTGGAAATGCACGACGCAAAAATGAAGTCTTTGAAAGGAAGAATACAATCGCCATTAAGCTATGTCGAGGTCGTCGCAGTAGACCCGGACCGCCAGGGACATGGTTTGGGCTCGTTGCTACTTGGAGACATTCTTTCCAGCGTTGGTACCAAGAGTACTGTGGCCCTTGAGTCCACAAGCCAAAGAAACATACCTTTCTATGAGAAGCTCGGCTTTGTTCAGGATGAAGAAATAACACTTGTTGCGGGCGAAAAGCTAGACCAAGTTGAGGAAGTCAAGCTTTGGGTTATGATTAGAGGGTCTAGGGAGAACTCGGCAACTTAGAGTGAAAGGGTATTCCTCAGAATAAAGCTACTTCGATCCCACGAGCCCTGGCTGCTTGATCGATGTCATATGTTCCGCTTTGAGTCTTCCAAGCCTCGTCAACAATGTCACGAGCCGTTCTTACATTGTATGATAATGTAGGCCTTAGACACAATTCCTGTATCCGTATGAGGGCAGTCATCCATTCTGGACTTTGCTGTAATAGAGTGGACTCGGAGCTTGCAATCATATGGGGATAGGGCATTACGTTGGCGACCAAAAGATGTTCGTTTTCTTTCTGCTGAAGCCCTAGGCGTACTGCTTCCAATGATGCAATCAAACGCCAAAGAAGGTGTTTCGTCGACGGTGCACATGGGATTACGTCGCGTCGATCAGGCCCAAGCTGGGTTCGCCGAGCAAACAAGATGCCACTGAACCGCCAGGCATCCCAAAGTGGCGCTTGGAGGAGGTCTCCTTCTTCACCTTCCCATCTCCAGAGATCTTGTTCGACGGTTGGTTGATCAGGTTGGGCGAGTATATCCAAAAGAGTTCTTGGCAGACCAGTCACGATCTCTATGCCGCCCATGTCGTGATTGTTATTCGCTCTCTGGGCACGCCTTAATCGTGACCATATGCCAAGACTTGAAGTTTGACGGCCAAGTACTAAATTAGGTAGATCCATTACACCCATGACCTCAAGCAGATGGTAGAGATAAGGGTCATCGAAGTAGTTCGCGGGCCACTCATCTTCAAGGAGACCATAGAGGTCGGCCATACATTGCAGATGATTAGTCCAGGGTATGCCTTGATCGATCTTAATCGAAAGGATCAGCATTATATGCCTCGTGAGAGATTAAAAAATAACATACAGATATAGTGCATAGGAGCAGTCCCGCGCCAAGGGTGCCTCTGCTAGTGGCTCCAGCCCCTTGCAATAACTCGGATCTAAAGACTTGTAGAGCACTGTGGAAGCAGGTGTGAAACTTCTCAAAATGACTCCTATCTTGTAAAAGCTGTATTGCAATACAGGCGGCGAGATGAGCAAGCGATTCTGCAGAGAGTTCTACCATCATGTCCTTGATCCAGGAGTGTGTCGAGGTACTATACAGAGTGTGCAGCCCCGAATGTAAAACTACACCAGTGTTTAGATATGCAGAATAGTCGGAAATCTACTTGTGCCTTACATTGCGAAAAGAGGCATTTGCTTTCATCGCTCTGATAGTCCCAGTTCTCGACAGGAGGCGGGGACTCCAATCCATCTGGAGACAACGGGGACGATTCGTTGAGAGGGGCTTCTGGCAGAACCACCTGAGACTGAGGAATGACTGGCAAGGTTGCGCGGGCAAATGTGCCCCGTGAAGCAATGCCCCAGTCCCATTGTAGCTGAAGCTGATAGCCCTCACACTCTACTTTCCGCCGCTGACAGGCGAGACAGGCGGGCCGGGTTTGGTCGCATTTCCGCTTACGCCTCTTGCAAGTCGCGCATCCGCCACGAGAGCGGGTTTTCTGACTGGACATGATGTGGATTGCAATCATGGAGAGGCCGCGGACGCCGGAGATGTCCATGGCGGATGGAGCTTCCATTTTACAGCGACTGGTGTCGATCGATGCTTTAACCCTATCAGGAAGGTCGACGCGGCTCGCGATAACAGTGCGGAGTAAAAGGTACGAAGGGTTACAATCTTTTATTTCACCAATAATACTCTGTGTGAGTTCCTAGGATTTTAATTCGACTCTCATTTCCCTTTCCGTCATTTGGCCATTATGGCCCTTCTCAATCGACTGCTAGGCAGCTGGGATGGGGCATCGGCTGCTCGTCAAGCAGCCCTTGATCGTGCTCACAGCGATCCAGGGATTCCTATCCAAGAGGGTACAACGAAGTCTTTCTGGATGAAAGACCAGCATCCAACTATCAACAAGAATGACTTACAAAATGGTGTGGACCAAGTCGACGTGGCCATCATTGGGTCTGGAATCACCGGACTCTCTGTTGCTCACACGATTATGAGTGCATCGGGAGCAGGGGATGTCTCCAAGCTCTCTGTCATGATACTAGAAGCTCGTGATGTATGCAGCGGGGGAACCGGAAGAAATGGAGGTCACATATTGGAGACTGCTGAGGAATACAGCTATTTTAAGAAGGTATTTGGCAAAAAGGACGCTATCAAGCTTATCAAGTTTCGACGAGGTCACGTCGCAGCGATGAATAAACTTGTCGGCGATAATGATTATCTGAAAGAATACTGCCAGCTCAGAGAGGTGGAGTTTGTAAGTGTTTATTTTGATGAATGTCAATTCAAGGAGGCTGTGGAAAATCTGGAAGAATTCACTACGGACATGCCTGAGGAGTCTCGGGGATTTGCGTCGAGGACGGGACGAGAACTCGTCAATGTATGGTATCACCGAGCTCTATTATCCATCCTTGGTTTAATCTGGTATATTCTAGGATCTGGGACTTTCTCGTGATGCTGTGGGCGCTATCACGGGTCCGGCAGGTGCCGTGTGGCCATATCGTCTAGTCACGAATGCCCTCGATGACCTACTGAAGAAGCATCCTTCTTCTTTCTTCATTCGCACGGGCTCTCCGGTCATTTCGATTGACCAATGTGATGGGAAGGCATATACCTACGAGCTCAAGACGCCAGGTGGCGTCGTTTATGCCCGCCACGTGGTTCATTGCACAAATGGGCATATTGGACACCTTGTGCCAGGACTACGAGGCCGCGTTGTCCCATTGAGAGGTCAGATGAGCGCCCAGGAGCCTGGAGCCAAGTTCAAAAGTCAAGGTAACTACCATTCCTGGGTCTTCAACTACGTCAACGGGTTTGACTACCTCACACAGCTCCCTGGAGGAGGGACTGGGTCTGCTGAAGAAATGATGTTTGGCGGTGGCCTCAGCTCTCTCCCATACCAAGGAGTAATTGAGATCGGCGTCCCTACGGATGAAAAGTTGCAACTGGCCGCGGACATTCACCTCAGAGGTGCCTTGCCAGCCGTCTTTGGGAGTAGCAACTGGGGCGCCCCCGGCAATGTTAAAAGCATGTGGACAGGTATCATGGGTTTCACTACGGACAATTTCCCTTGGGTTGGAGAGTTGCCAGAGAGCCTCACTGGGAGGCCTTCAGATGAGAACACCGTGAGTCGGGAATGGGCAGCCGCCGGGTTCTGTGGGGAGGGCATGGTGCAAGCTTGGGGTTCCGGCAAGGCTGTTGCTCTCATGCTTCTCCAAAAAGAAGGAGGAAATGCTGCTAACACACTCTGGGAGCACCACGAATGGTTCCCATCACAGTTGAGGATCACCGAAGACCGCATATTCCAAGAAGTGCTCCCAAAAAGCATTTAATGTATTTGGGAACGTGGAGCCCCCTGGACTTCATTTCGTAGCTTGAAGGGATGTTGAGTACCGTAATTCAGAATATATTAGTTCATTCACAAAGGCATGCCCGTATAGAGGGCTCTCATGAACAACTAGGCATGGATGCTGTACCATGAATCATCCCCTGAGTCCACATGCTACGTGCTGAGGTGCATAGTTGGTTGATAAGTGTCTGAGATGTGTTAAATGAAAACTTAAGCTGCCTTCTTACACTCCATTTCCTCTAATTTGGGTGTTTTGTTGTCCCTATAAGGTACCTCTTATCAACGAAATCATCAACAGCCTTGACCCAATCAGCGAGTCCTTGCATTCCCACAATCTCCTCCATTCGCGAATACCGGCGTATCGGCTCGTCTTCATGTTCAGTCTGAGTTCTGCACTTGTCATCAGGGCCATAAATCCTCCACCTGTGAGCGACACCATAGCTTTCCCATGGCTCTTTACCATATGCAAAATCAATGAAATCTCCAGAAACCTGTTTGGCAAGCTCTTGTTGACCGGGTGACATTTCCTCTAGCATATTCATGAATACGTAAAGAAGATCAATTGCATGATATGCCAATCCTTTGAGAGAGTTGTCGAGTGTTGAAACTTGGTCCATATGATAGCCATATGAAGGCACTCGAGACTCTCGCAGGTGTAGCCTGTCTTGTATCTGGAACAAGGCATCGGTGGCCATTCTTTCAACTCGCATCAACATTTCTTCGCGGGGCGTTTCAGGCTGAATATCGTACAATGTCAGGATTCTGTCCGCTACCGAGGCATCGATGTATTGTGTCATGCTCCGGTATAACATTGGAAAGTCGTCTTCAGCAATAGTCCAACGGAATACCATGGCTTCATCCTTCACATTTCCGAGCATATACGATTTAAGCCAGTCTGGTGGAGACTTGATCCGGTCTGCAGATGGTGGCTCAGCATGGAACCAGCCATCATCACAAGCATTGCCGGTAGTTCCAACCGTGCCATCAATTGGGCAAGTAGCACAGACAAGGTCTTCCTGGGGCACAGCTCGCAGCTTGTCGAGAGCCAAAGGGTCAGAGGTCTCGATGCCAAAATATGATAGCAAGGCGTTGTACCGCTTTTCGTGTTCGTCGAGGGTCCAAACGGGAATGCAGTTGAGATTTCCGGACATGGATATTGCTCGATGAAAAACTGCAGGCTGGGCTGCATACACCTGGTGGGCTACCGACATGCCTCCAGCAGATTCACCAAAGATGGTGACATTGTTAGGATCACCTCCAAAGGATGGAATGTATCGTTGGACCCACTCAAGGCCAATCTGCTGGTCTGTCAAGCCGAAGTTGCCAACTCCAGCAAATCCCTCCGAGGCCAGGTCAGCTTGAATAGAGCCAGATGCAAGAAAGCCGAAAAGCCCAACGCGATAATTGAGACTGACGGTGACGATTGGAGTCCCTCGATCAACCGAATGAGACGTCAGTTTCGTCAGGTCGTAGGCTGGGTGCGATGAAGATCCAAAGAGGAGAGATCCCCCATGAATCCAGACCATGACTGGAAAAGGTCCAGTAAGATGCTCTGGGGGCATAGCAACGTTTATATTGAGACATTCAAACTCATTTTCTGGCGGAACGTTTGGAAAATGGGCGAATCGCTTCACAGGAACCAACGGATCATCTTCGCCTCTATACTCCGGAGGTTGCGGTGCTATAGGTCTTGACAATATGTGAGCTTTAGGTCTAGATTGAAGGAAGTAGGGAAGGTTTGCAGCATACCCATAGTTAGACCCGTCGTGATATCCATTTGGCAACTCCGTTCTCAGTTTCGAGCGTGACCAGCGTTTCTCTAAAGTAGCATACGGGATGCCACAAAATTGCCTGACACCATCAGGAAATGCCAGGCCCGAGATACTCCCGAGGGAGGGCACAAAAATTGTGGCCGTTCCTTTCGGAGCTGCAGGCATTTTGAGCAGGCGACGTTGGGTGATGAATAATGGCGGTTACTTTCAGAGGACAACCCCTAAGTTATACGCTGAAGAGAGCGGGAACCCTAGTCCTTTATCGTTCCTCCGAACTGACACCGGATTCACAAACAAGATAGCTCCCCGGGATGCTGTACATGTAGCGGAATCCGCGGCCACCGTCCCCTCTTAGTAGTTATAAGATTCTCGACCATACACGAGGACGACTCTCAATTACGAGTAATCAAGTCAAGCGTAGAAGGCGAACTGGCGTGCTTGGGGACTGCCTCTCTCTCAACATCCAGGCTAAACCCAACGAGGCTGGTCTAAGCGCCCCTAATTCTATCCTTTCACGCACCTTGGCAATACGAAAAGAAGAGATAACGGGTATCCGGAAGCAAATTTAATGCGATTCTGGTTCCAAAAAGCTCTTTTATAGGCTGAGTCCTTCAAAACTTGTATGGCTGGAGCCATGATTGGATGTTTAGAAGATCACCTCGGAGTTAGGGATTACCAGGCAGGATCTTTACAGCGACCCTAACCGTCTGCATGATGTCTATTTATCCATTAATTATGCCACGGCTTGACCTCATCTACAAGTTCAAAGCTACCGGGCTGTAGACAGCATGACGTAATTTGAAGGCTAACAAAAAGGCCGACGGGCAAGGTCATTGCAGTTTTCCTTGATCGCTCCAGGAGGCACATAGGTAGCGACGTGGACTTGGAAAAAAGAGTCAATAACTATAAGTTACTTATGCCCCAGTGGAAACCTTGTTTTCATTCCTGCTTAATTTGCTGAGCGTAAGATCCGGCTTGAGAACTTGGTGCTCACTATAAGTTAATATTGGACTAGTATGTAGTTACGAGAACACTTCAAGAAACACGTTGACAGGATTGCAACATGATGGCAAGGTATACTAACTGATGCAATGTGCCACCTTCCAATCTTTCTCGAGCGAATCAGCTTCTGTCGGCTTGGTAAACCGCGTCGCCGATCCGGTATGCGAGATATGATGGCGGACCTCATAGGGTTGTTGCATCGGCATATGCAAGCCGAGGATCCGCTGTAGTCCTATGGATCACATCCCGTCGCAAATGAGATCAAGATGCAAGCACATGTCCTATTTTGCTGTGAGACATCTTGTTCAAGACGGCTTTTTCTTTAAACGGACATTTCTTCCGATCAGAGCTCTGATTCAGACTTGATTTATGCCAAGATGGCGGAAACACCGGTCGTCGATCTTCTCACGAAACTCATGTCCATCCCATCTGTCAGCGAGGACGAGCACGAGATTGGTGTGTTCCTTGCAGAGTATCTTAAGTCTTTGGGATACCAAGTAGAGGTGATTCCAATTTCACCTGACTCGGATCGTTGCAATGTTTATGCGTACATGGGCGAAACCCGCAAGTCTCGAACCATGCTCACTTCGCATATGGACACCGTCCCGCCACATATACCGATGAGCATGAAGGATGGAATTATCTTCGGACGAGGGGCTTGTGATGACAAAGGTCCTTTGGCTGCACAAATCATTGCTCTTGAAGAGCTACGAGCCGAAGGGGCGGTCAAGGATGGCGATGTGTCCTTACTTTTCGTCGTCGGGGAAGAGAAGGGAGGACCTGGAATGCTTGCAGCTAATGATATGAACTTGACATGGGAAGCAGTGATCTTTGGAGAACCAACCGAGAGCAAGTTGGCAATCGGTCACAAAGGTCACTACGTGTTCGAGCTCTTCGCAACTGGTATTCCGTGCCACTCCGGCTACCCAGAGCAAGGACGTAGTGCCACGGAAACACTCGTCTCGCTCCTGGAGGAGCTCAAAGGTCTTGATTTTCCCGTTTCAGACTTGCTTGGTCCAACAACATTTAATTGTGGTAAGGTTGAGGGTGGGGTAGCCTACAATGTTCTGGCTGCCAGCGCGTACGCTCTATGTGGCATCCGTGTCGCTACAGACCTGTCGGCGATAGAGAAGAAAGTCTCAGAAGTTGTTGGAAAGTACCCTAATGTGTCATTAAAGAAGTCCTTCTCTTATCCTGAGACCCTGTTAGACCACAAACTCGAAGGTAGGTCATTTTATTTTCTTTTGACAACTACCTACTAACATCATTACAGGCTTAGATTCAATGCCAGTATCTTTCGGCACAGACATCCAGCGCCTCAATGGCAGTCACAAAAAATATCTCTATGGACCTGGTTCTATTCTGGACGCTCATGGAGAAAATGAGCAGGTTACGATCGCTGATCTTGTTGAGAGTGTGGCAGTATATAAACGGCTAGTTTTGGAGATGCTACGTCAATAATTACGGTCACTTTGTCAAAGTCTATAGAGTTCCGAAAAGAGCATGTACTTCACCAAAATTGCAAACCGCTCAGGTTTCAACATAGGATTGTATTACATTTCCATCGCAGATACTGCTTATCCGCAGTGGGCTTCTAGGAAGCGGTCGCATGCGAATGGCTTGTCTAGGAATGCTCTTTCGGGCCATTTCCCTATCAGTCGGCTCGTGGCCCGACTGTGGCCCATCGGCTTGTGTTGGTCTAACCGACGTCTAGCAATCGCAATCGGTCCCTCCCGAAACCCTCGGATGGCCAGCCGCGAAAAGCAGACCAATGATCTCAAATACATAATTTGGATATCATTGAGTTGCTGGGTTTGTTGGAACGACCTTATTCCTCCATTGATCTTGTTAGCGTTCTTGTTCTGTCCTCACCATGCCATCCACCCTTGCCGATGCCCCGGAGCTACCCAGGGATGAAGCGTTCGCTATCACAGCTGATTTTCTAGCCGATACTGACCCCAGAAAGGTTAGTCTAGGAGCAGGAGTTTATAGGGATGAGAACGCCAAACCTTGGATTCTCCCCAGTGTAAGAGCTGTAAGTAGGTCCCATGTACCATCGGCGAGAATCCAGCCCGTATATTGAAACCACTTATAGGCGAAAGAATTACTCCATAAAGATACGACGCTCAATCATGAGTATCTCCCCATTTATGGATCGCAAGAGTTTTTGGATGTTGCTCGAGATTTGATCTTGGGCTCATACGACGGTTCGAAGACCAATGTGGTCTCCATCCAGACCATTTCGGGAACGGGAGCAAATCACCTCGGGGCAGCGTTTCTTGCAGAGCAACTAAAACCTCGTCGTGTGTTCATCTCTGACCCAACATGGAGCAATCATCACCTTGTATGGGAGGTCGCTGCACCGGGTGTCATCCAGGAAAAATACCCCTACTATGACCCTTCGACCCAGTCTTTGGATTTCCAGGGCATGGTTTCGACTTTGGAAAACAAGGCCACGGAGAATGATGTGGTGATCTTACACGCTTGTGCCCACAATCCCACGGGTCTTGACCCATCTCAGGAGCAGTGGAAGATTCTCGCCGAATTGTTCAAGCGCAAGAAGCTATTCGCCTTTTTCGACTCTGCGTATCAGGGATTTACGACCGGAGACGTCGACGCGGATGCTTGGGCTGTGCGTCACTTCCAAGATACTCTGTTCGATGAGGAAGACAAGTCGGCAAATCTTGAAGGCATGTGTGTTGCGCAGTCGTTCGCAAAGAATTTTGGTTTATATGGAGAGCGCGTTGGGGCGTTCCATCTAATACTGCCAACTGAAACTCCAGCATCTGGATCCCGCAGTCAGCTCCTACGCCTTGTACGAGCGGAGATGTCCAACGCGCCGCGTTTTGGATGCCAGATAGTTCACGCGGTGCTATCGAATCCAGAACTTAGGGCCTTGTGGCTTCAGGATCTACAGACCATGTCCGGTCGCATTAAGCGAATGAGGGGCATTCTAAGACGTGAGATAGAAAGACGGCCTGGAACTGGTAACTGGAGCCACCTCGAGACTCAGATGGGTATGTTCAGCTTCACCGGCTTAACCCCTGAGCAGGTACTGCGATTAAAGGAAGTCCATCACATCTATCTCATGAACAACGGTAGAGCAAGTCTGAGCGGTATTAACGAAAATAATGTTCAATACGTAGCTGAAGCTGTCAGCGAGGTGCTCCGGCACTAAGGGAAAATACAAAATTACGAAGGCCACCCTGATCAGATATTGCAAACAATGGATCTCCAAAACCAGCTTAGACTATTCGTAGTTCAAGTCTAGATCTAGAGTACAAACCCCATTTCCTCCGCATTCAAAACTGAAGCCTCGTCCAAGCTTGCGTCTGTATGATCCAGGAAAGCCTGAAGTAACGGGTTGTCCAGCGGATCCGCGGTAATAGTCCCTCCGTCTACTTCATCATAACTTGGATAAAAGGAATTTGGCATAAGGAAGTTGCTCCAATCGTAGTTGTCAAATTCTGATGATCCTGGATGTGGCGGGTTTGGCGACAGGACATCAGTCGATACATTCGCTATGGTCTCATTTGCCGATACTGCTGCTTCTGCGGCTGTCGCTTTCGTAAAGAGACGGCTCACGCTCCATTGAATCTGTGCAAGCCTAGAGAAGTACTGACCAGCAGCTGCATTTCCATTGTTCCTCATTATCATCAATAGCTGGAACGCTGTTTGGACAGCATCGGAGTCGCTGGAGTTTGGCGACGTGATGGCCGAAATAATGAGGACCAGTGTTGAGGCAAATAGATGGTGAGCGTCAAAGTAACCACATGTTGCCAAAGCGTTCTCCACGAAGAGTTGTGACAAGATCGAGTTGGAAGTTCTTGCGGCAGATATGCAGGAGTCTGCCAATGATCTGGTTGTATCAGAGATTGGGGCAGGCTCACTTTCGCCGCTGGGAGTACCATCTCGAGAATTGGCAAATGGGTTCCGAACCTTCAAAACGTAGAGCAGGATCGGACGGGTGGTGAGAATTATGCACTGGTTGAAATGCAACTGCAAAGACGCCGTTGATCGTGCGACACCGCCCTCCTGTCTCCATCGGAGACTTGCTGGAATGTGTGCATCCCATTTTCTCAGTTTTTGCAAGATTGCGCGTACATTCTGAACAAACTTCCCCGCGTTTGTTTTGGAGGATGGACCGTAGATATCGGACATAATCTGGCCTGTGATTCTTGCCAGATTGATGTGCGCGATCAAATGATCAGGATGCCCCAGCTTTTGCGGATTATTATCTGATGTGAAACTTTCAGACGAAGGCATTTCCACGTCGATATCTGCGTCATGTATCGTCAAAGGCTGTCCAAGCTTCGAGCACGTGGACCTATCAAAGACATAGACTGTCCACCACAAGCGAATTCGATGCTCCCGTTCTGTTGGAGACAGGCCTGAGGCCTCGGGAATGCTGCGATGCATTCCGAGGCAGGTTGCCAATCGCACAGCCATACCACTGTACATATGTGCGGACCGGACTCGTCCCAGAGCATTCGAATAGAAACACTCCATTTGCAGTTAGTGATACTCCAATGAAGAAACAAAAATAAACGAGAACAATTACGGTGTAGCCAAAAACGATGGGCTATCCGGCTTTCACAAATCTCTGAGCAAGCTCGTTGATCAAAGAAGCGGCCAGAGATAAAGTTTTGCCGTACGGGAATGCCTAGCATTGGGATGAAGGACTTACAAACAAGAGCATTGTCTCAATTTGAGCGATAGATGGCTCCTCAAACAGATCCTGCAATAGGCCTACGGCAGTTAAAAAGTACGATGTTCCAGGTATAGAGGGAACACGGATATCCTTTGTGGCCGGGATTGACGTAGAATACATTTCGCCCAGGGCCAGAACTGCAAAGAACTTGCATGTCCAGATCGGGTCGTATTGATGGTTCTGTGTGGGATCATACGCGGTGTCAAGCTGTTGGAGAAAGTCATGGTGTAGAAAGAAATGATAGTCTTGCCCAATAAAACGTAGAGCAACTCGAACAAGAAGATTGGCACGTATTCGCTCGGGTAGCTTGCAGTCGCCAACGCTGTTCAGCTGGCGAGCGAACATGGGATCCCGCACATACTGGTGATCGGGTGCCAGGGGCGGCGTTACAGGCTGCGGATTCAGGCATTGAAGGATGCGGTCCCCAAACGCCATACAGGTTGATTCGCCCACAAACTGCTGTCGCGAAGCATGATCCAGCTGGAAGATCGACCGGGGCTCATGCATAGGATTCCTAATGTCATGGTCTACCGGGGGCGCCTGGCTTGGAGCACGCGACTCCTGCGGCATTGATGACTCGCCGATGCCCACATGAAGGCTATCGCGGTGAATGTCAGGGGACTGCAGGTCCTTGTTGCTGTTCTGCAGTCTGTCCAAATAGCTGATTTCGGTCCATCAATGTCTGATACTCCCCTAACGATAAAAACACCATATGACTATGGAGTATGGACTAACCTCGCCGATATCGTCACCCTTCGCTCACGTGCAGGATATTCGCACAGCGATGCCTTTCTAGCGCTTTGGCATCTTTGGCATGGAACTCCACCGGAGCATTTGACCTTCAGACTATGGCATCGCCGGCAACTATGGGGGACAAGTTGCTCAGTTAGCTGGGCGGGATAAACAAGACCCGACGCGGCGAGTGCAAGCCGGAGAAAACGCACGCGATGTAGGATCGTTTCTTCCGCTTCCGAATCGGCTCTGCAAGGGGACTTTCCGAGGTGTTGGAGTCGGCCATTTGCTGGTCAGGGTCGATGACAGAGAATCGGTTGAAAGACTCGGTTGATAAGAACGGCACCGGCTACTCCCTGCCTATTATTTAATCGGTAATCGGTCCCTCGCGGTCGGCACGTTGTAGCCGACAATGATAGCGAGGTTCCAGCGAGTCAGTCACTAAGATAAGGCATCCATGGATGGTCTGATTCTCTTTGCTAACGCTTACTGGGTCTCTTGCGGGGCAAATTGGCTAGCTCGGATGTCAATCTGACCACGGAGTCGCCAGCAACTCACTCTGTATGTACGGAGTACAGCACTTGGAGTTACTTGGGGTTAAGAACGCGAGCGCTGAAGAAAGGCATAGACTCCTTCATTTAACTTGATCATAACAAAGTTTTATCGTGCCCAAATCAACAAAGGATATTTTCCATTGCTCGGGGCCTGCTAACAAGGGTTCCCAACAATAAACCTTGCGATTCGAACAGCCTAATAAATCCAAGGCCCAATTGCACAGCGCCCCGTCATCATCGGCTCATTGCCGATCGGAGGGGGGGTTTTGGCGGTTCGGACATTTCGACTACGGCGACTCTTAGCCTGTGAATATGTCGAGGACTGTCGCCGGCGTCAATTACTGCGTCGAATTGTTTGTGAACTCTCGATCGCTCCATGTCAACTCGAACACAGTCCAAGATGCCGCAATTTGGTTCACCAAGAACAATTCTTACTAGCGTTATTGGCGTTGCTTTAGCAATTGCTGGCTATCGTATCGTCACCAATCAACAGACTATTGACCCCAGTGACTACGCTGCCAGAACAGCAAATCTTCTACGATCTACGCCTCTGATAGACGGTCATAATGACTTACCATATCTGCTCCGTATCGAGCTGAAAAATAAGATATACAACAATACCTTCACCTTTCGAGATGGTAAGCGACAATAGCGAACACCCACCGAATGGTTTTTGGCGACAAATCTAATAGTTGAAAGGTCTGGCTGGTCATACCGATCTAGTCCGCATGAAGGAGGGTCAAATAGGAGCACAATTCTGGTCTGTCTTTGTTGAATGTCCCGATGTCAAGGACCTGGACGATCCAACGCACAGTGTTCGTGACACACTGGAGCAGATTGACGTAGCAAGGCGGTTCATTTCTGGGGTCGACGAATTCCAATACTGCGAGAACTCGAAATGCATCATGTCTTCTTTCAAGTCTGGAAAGGTAGCATCCATGCTCGGTGCCGAGGGTTTGCATCAGACGGGTTCGTCAATCGCAGTAATCCGGCAGCTCTTCGATCTAGGAGTGAGGTATATCACAATCACCCACAACTGCGATAACCCATACGCGACGGCAGCTTCCACAGTCACCGCCGGTGGCGTGGATGGCGGGCTGACCGAATTTGGTGCGGCCGGAATCCGGGAAATGAATCGACTTGGAATGATGATTGACTTATCTCATACATCGCACAACGCAATGCGTCAAATCCTCGATATCACGACATCTCCCGTCATCTTCAGCCATACTGCATGCTATGCTCTTGCAGCAAATTACCGAAATGCTCCCGACGATGTTATTTCCCGGCTGAAAGAGAATGGGGGCGTGGTTATGGTCATGTTTGTAAAACGGTTTCTCAACGCCGTAAACCCAGACCGGGCGGATATCGAGTCTGTCGTGGATCACATTATGCACGTAGTAGAGGTCGCAGGCTGGGATCATGTTGGAATCGGCGGGGACTTTGACGGAACTGTGACGCTTGCGAATGGCATCAACTCCGTTGCAGATTATCCGAAGCTGGTACGGGCTGTGATGAAGCGCGGAGCAACGGACAGCCAGATCAGAAAGCTCCTTGGGGAGAACTTAATAAGGCAAGAATCAGCGTACGATGTCAAAGTTGGATACAACATTACTGATACCGTTATAGAGTGTGGAGCGAAAATGAAAGAGTTGCGGCCGAATTGTCGAAGCAGACACAGCCCATTGAAGACGTGTGGGAGAAACGGAAGTTCTCAAGGTGGAACAACCCGCTCCCACTAATGATTCCGGGCAATCCTAACAGGGTCGCAGCTGCTGACTATCCGTAATATACGCATGGTAAGGGACTTATCACCGGATGGACTCGAAATAAGATATTCTCATCAAAAGGAGCGGAGAAGTTGTTGGCTATTCTAATAACAAAACCGTGATGTTATAGTATTGATGGAGCCCGACATAAAGATTGGCAAGGCCTTATTCATAGAGACGAATGGAATGTTTATCCGTGCACTGAGCAATGAATCGCGGTGGAGGAGGAAGTCCATTTCCTACAGTGATCTTTCCCCGCTGCCTTATAGCTCCTACTTAAGCCTTGTTTGAGCCATTTAAGCCAACGATTGAGCATCTCAAGAAATAAGGATCTTCATCAATGCGCTTGCGGATTGGGCCTGTCGACAACTCATCGACATCCCAAGCAGCCCAGACGAAGCGTCCGTGGAGAAACTCCGCTTGCTTTGTAGCTGCCCAGACAGCAAACCCACCGCATAGCTCATCTATGAATAAAGCACTCAGGTCAGAGATTCTAGATTCAGAACATAACTACCGGCAAACTGCAGACAGGATGCTTACCGCTATCGAACTTGTTTTCGGGGAGCCCCATAGTCTTCCATGCATCGTTGTAAATAAGCCCAGGGTGAAAGCTAATAACCTGCAGTTGATCGGCAGGGGTGCTCTGGGCAATAAGCTGAAAAAGAAGTGTACCAGCCATTTTCGAGAAAGTGTAAGCAGGTCGCTGAGCCACGCCAGGATGAGCAGTCATATGGATAGCTTGAGTTGCCACGTTGATGAGAAACTACCGAAACAGTTATTCGTGAAATGAGCTATTTATCACTGTGAGTTACAGCCCTACCTTTTGACGCGAACTCGTCTGTGCGCAAAACTTCTCAGCTAAGTAGTGAGCTGCCTTGGCGTTGACTTCCATCTGAGACCATACTTCATCGGCGCCCAGCTCTAGAATTGGCTTTGGCTCTGTAAACTTGGCTGCATTCGCAACCAAAACATCAATAATAATCTTCTCCTCTTCGATGTAGTTCCAGAAGGCTGCAATATCTTGTGCGTTGGTGATATCACAGGACCGGGTAATGATTTTAGTTGGACTTCCAAGATTTTTGGCCTCCTCCTTTAGATAAGCAGCAGCTTCATCCAAGATGCTCGAACGACGGGCAATAATAATGACGGTATCAGCTGAAGCTCGTACAAATGAACGCGCTATAGCACGCCCGATACCAGTGCCTCCTCCAGGGATTAACACTACTTTGCCCTCTTGGGCGAGCTGTGGCTGTGAAGGATCAACCGTAGGGTACAATTTTCGATGGACGGACTTCGTAAAGTTGGTGTCCAAAAGGGAGTTGAAGAGCGCTTCGAGGTCGGCCATCTTTAAGAATTATCAAAGCAAATTAATGATGAATAGTTGAATGTAAGCACAGCTGAATGAGGTTGAGTTTCGGAATCACGCTGACTATTATATATGTGCCGCCAAACTTATTTTATGTTTATATGATGATAAATACAACGGTGGGTTTCACGGTCTTGATGTCACCCTTTCTCCTCCATTTTTGTGGACTTTTCACTCCAAATGACACAGCTTGGAAAAAAAGAAGGCGGATACTAAGTAAATCGAGATGGCTCCCGGCTTGAGCTGTACAGTCTGGAGAAGTCCAGGGTAAGTATTTGCGGGCACTATCCCAAAGTAGTTAACGCCCGCAAGTTGCCACGAGTCGAACATTATTAATCCACGAAGCACATCATCAAATTCCTCATGGTTCTGGCGTGTCATATCTTTTCATGCAAAATTATGTCATCTCTAAGCCATTCGAATACAAGAGCCCTCACTACCAAGGCTTGCGAGGCGTGTGCTGGATCCAAACGACGATGCGGCAGACAGCAACCCCGTTGCCTCAGATGCACCAGACGAAGGGTTCCTTGCGTATATCCAACACCACGGCCCTCTTGCTTCGTGCTCCTTGAGGGCGACGAGTCAAGCCCAGATGGCGAAAACGGGCAACCTGCACACCTTCCTGGCTACTCCAATCTCCCGGACCAGGTAGCAGATGTCAGCCCCGACTTCACACTGGACCTCACGTTTCCAGACGTCTTCCTTGATCTACAGATCCCGACACAGCCATATGTGTCGACTAGCAGCTGGTTCACCTCACTGGAAACGTGGGTGAGGGTTCACCCTAAAGCACCGGATGTCAGTCGCTCAAGAACTAGGCACCTTTGCCGTTACATGGAGACAGTTCGTGACTGGGTTACTCAGTGGACACAGACAGGGGGCTGCCCTTTTATACATGCGCGCCTGTATAAAAGGCGGTTTCCGGAATCTATCAAGGAGGCTTATACAAACCTGACCTGCTACCTCCACATGACAAACTCTAATAAGGACGTTGTCTTGTCATTAATCGAAGACTGGGCGTCTAGTTTTCTCGGTAAATTTGAAGCCTCGACCTTCCAAACTCTCAGCCTCCTGGAGCAAATTGCCCTTTGCCAGGCATTACTTGTTTACCAGGTAATTGGCTTATGGGACGGGGATATCAGATTGAGAAGAATTTCCGAAAACCTGATTTCTGTCTTGAACTCATGGCTTCAGGAGACAGTTGAAAATGCGACTAGCTTAACACAGCTGGGCATTTCACCACTTTGCCCAGGATCCTTTATCGATATTAGTCCCTCTAATAATAAGGAATCCGACTGGTACGCTTGGATTATAGCAGAGACTATCCGGCGAACATGGGTAATTTCATCTGGTGTCCAAGCCCTTTATTTGATGGTTCGGGAAGGCAAGCTCGTCAACTGTCAGGGAGGCATGATGCTCACCACACGCAAGGGAATTTGGGAAGCACAGTCATCGCAGGAGTGGCACAGACTTTGCTCTGACAGTCACGTCAGTTTGACCCAGACTGCCGATCTAGAAAAGCTTCTGAATGAAGTTAACCCCGATCAAATCGACGAGTTTACAAAGTTTATCATGATGGTGACTCTAAGTCGAGAGAGAGTTGAGCAATGGGGTATAACTCCAATATAGCCAGAATAAAACAGACCATAGTTCAATCCATATCGCCTTTGATGCACTGGTAGTACCTATACAAAAGTACTTCATTGCGGCAATTTTAGCCAATCCGTTTTGAGTATGTACAGGAATAGCCTATCGCCTTGGAACCAAAGCCGAGATTGCACAAGCTAGAAGCCTGTCCGTTAATAACCCTGACTCATTGATTGAGATAACTACTATCTGGGACTTTATGGTATATGGGTACCAGAAAAGTTTTTTCTTTTACCACGCCTTTTGGCTCTGGAGGTAACTATCCCAAAATTCCTTCCTCTCGGGATCGACAGTTCGCACGGTGTGCCACTTTCCCCCGAGCTCGAGCAGGGTATCTGACTCCTCCAGAAGATTCGGCCAGTGTGCCACGCCTTCTGGTAGCTGATCTGAACCTGAGGGCCCATTGGGGTTCCCGTATCTAATGAAATTCGCCCAGAGTGTAGAGGCCTTGTCTCCTACAACTCTGTCTTCGTCAGTCCAAGGCCGGATATTATTGGTGATAAGACTGTTGAAGGTATAGGCGAATTCGGCGCCATGGTAAGCCCCAGTTACCGGACCTTTCTGGTTGGTGAAGCCGGGTACCTTTGGCTGAGAGTAGTCCGGTTGCCAATCACGCCACGGGGTGATGGGATGAGTGAAATAGTACCCATAAAAGGGCGATCTAGTCTTCTGGTGGTACTCTTGAGCCCAAAGTGCCATATTGTTGCGAGTATTGTCTCTTGAAGCCAGATTCCACGCGTCAAGGGGGCCTTTGCCTGTTTTCCTGTCGGGAGGCGCGTAAAGCTCGTGGAATCGTTTCACCCATTTCGAATCGCCTTTGCCGTATGTTGACTCTGGGCCGAACCGGCCTTCTACACATTCGACGAAGTCCTCATAAGTGAACCGAGGTTCATTATAGGTGCCACCCTCTTCACTGTTCATGCCTCCCATAACGGGTACGTCGTTTGTCAGTCCTTCGGCGAACATCTCGTTCCATGGTTTGGGAATGACGTAGCCGTCCAAGGTAAGGCGGAAAAGAGGAGGCGGGCCCCAGCAGCGATGGTCTCTTCTCGTTGACAGTTCACACAGTTTCTCAATGTCATCGAACGCTCGTAACTCGTCGATAGTATTGAACCCAAGTTCCTCAAGAAGTTCCGCACCATCTTCCTCCGCTTGTTTGAGAGTCCGATATGACATCGGTCCATTGGCAGTGGATGGCTCCCGAAAGGTGCGTGGTCCCGATTGCAGCACAACGCCATGTACGAGACCTCGAGAGAGTGGAGAGACAAGGAGAGTGTGGCTCATAGCATTACCAGCAGACTGCCCTGCGATAGTCACCTGCTTTGGGTTGCCTCCAAATGCGGCAATATTTGTCTTAATCCACTTGAGGACCTCGACAGCATCGAGCATCCCAACCATCCCCGATGTTCCGGAGGGTGATTCAGCGCTGAGTTCTGGATGTGCAAAGTAACCAAAAATTGCTGCACAACATGTGTCAGCACTACTCAGCGAAATAGTCTTGAGAGAAGACCTGTTGCTCTGCGTCCCCTCAAAAGCTCTTACTTACAGAGACGAAATGAAGGGACAACGACGATGACTCCCTTCATTGCGAGGCCGGTCCCATCGAAGTTGGGATCAGCGCTACCCCCTTCTCGAAACCCACCGCCATGATACCAGACAAACACCGGATAAGGCTTTTCTTGCGAGTCGCTGGGCTTAAAAATATTGAGGTAGAGGCAATCTTCGGATTGTGGATGTCCTGCGAGGATGTTGATGTATTTGGGATCGGGAGGGGCCTGAGGACAGCTCGGGCCGATAGTATCGCATTTCTTGATTCCTTTCCAGGGGATGATCGGCTGCGGTGGTTTGAAACGATTAGGGCCAGTAGGCGGGGCAGCGTAAGGAACGCCCTTATAGATTGTAATGGAGGGGTCAACATGGCTCGGCACGCCTTGTATGAGCCCCCCCGTTACCGAGGTGGGTAGTTGGGACGGTGGCATATTGAGCAAGAATTGGGTTGACTAGGCCGTGGAACAAGTCAGGGTCATGAGGGAGAAGCTCTGGATCCTAGCTAGGTTAATTGAACTTCAACGCTACTCCAAAGCATGTATTTCAGATCATTTGTATTTGTGCAGTTTCCAAGCATGGATGTGTAAGACGCTTGAAGACCTGCAGAGTGGATCGCCGTTGGTAGGCGAGCCTCGCCTCGGAGTCACGCCACGGATCCTCGCTCTTCATGACAGTCTAGGCTTCCTGGAAACTATTGGAACAAAATCCAGAAGAACAAAGAATCTAACAAGCGGCTAGTTTGTAAATTCTAGTGAGCCGCCACTTGATGAAAAAAAAAACGCTACCCCGGATACTCATCTCAATATCCGGCGGACATCGAGCCTTCATGGGGTATCCGCTAGGGCAAGGAGCAGCCTCTTATTAATACGGGGACGACAGCTAGATTAACCGATGCTCGCCTCCCGTTATTCCCTCCATCCCTCTCCCCCTCCATCCTTCGCGCAAGCTCGCCCCGAGCCCGTCAACACGTGTCCGAGACATTGTCTGCTAGACATGTTGGCTACCACTCAACCTTCTGCGCAAGACACCAGTGGGGATAGCAATGCTCCAGTGGAAACAGGCCCAGCGGAACCTCGCAAGCGGAGGCGAGTTAAGACAGGTAGACGTGGATCACCAACTGGATCTCAACGAAGCCCACTAACACGGAGTAGGCTGCCTGACGTGCCGCGCTCGCAAGGTCAAGTGTGACGAAACACATCCAAGATGCAACAACTGTTGCCATCTTGAAGTCGAATGCAAGTGGGCAGAGAAACCTCTGAGACATGCTAACAGGCAGCTCACTCCTTCGTCCGCGGTCCGGCAGCAGGCCAGACCAGCTGGCCCACCCCGCCCCTCGACCGGTAAAGCTGGCTATCGGTCTCCAGCGTGCTTTACATGCCGATATGCTCGGTCAAAGTGTTCCCAATCTCGACCCTCGTGCGCACGGTGCCTGCTATATGGCCACGAATGCAAATACCCCGAATCAAAGGCAGCACGTTCTCTCACTTCCTCAGCCCAGTCATGGATGAAACGCTTTGGGGGCGCCGAGCCAGAGTCAGAAGCGCTGTCAGTGTTGTCTAACGGAAGAGCGGCGGAAGGTGACGATGACTCTTTGACCACCCCAAACCACGTTCAATTAGTACCGCTCAATGATTCTGATCAAAGCCATGAATACCGCCACTCACCGTATGGTCAAGATTTTGGTCCTAGGGTCGATGACACCAATTCATTGGGACCATATGTCGGTCTCGGACTCTTCCCTACTGACCAATCGCCTGGTCATGGGTCTCAATTTACCACAGATCCGGCATCAGGCGCGGAGTCTAACGCAACTGCAACTGCAAATTTCGCACCGTCGCCAACCAGCCTACCAAGTCAGGACCGTATCGAACAGTTAGCTGTTTCATTCTTTCAATACGTCCACGTCTATCGTGCCAATGCGTTCCTGCATCGTGAGAAAACCCTCAATGCAATCCGCGAAGGAACTCTATCAGAAACAATTGTCCTCGCTCTGTGTGCTGTGGGGGCTAGATTTGCGGCCCCTCCTGAGTCGGATAAAACAACTCTGGCATGGGCAACGGAAACAGGAACTCGAGTTATGGCGGCTCCCGAAGCTACCAGGGACAACGTTGCAGCTTCTCTACTACTCACCATATACATGCAGCAGTCGGGTCGCTATGCACAGTCACACATCTGGTCAGCGGTCGCAAACAGCCAAGCTATCAGCCTCGGGCTGCACCGCGAATCACCACCCGGGACCAAGTCGTTTGGAGAAAGCGAGCGAGACCGCCGGCTGTTCTTTGCCTGTTACGCCATTAACGGACTTATCTCGAACGGCACACCAGAGTCAATCCAGTGTCCTGCATCTCGTATCAATCTCAGGCTACCATGTGACGGCTTCAACTATCGGATGGACATCGATGTCGAGACTCCTTACGCTATGCTTGACATGGATGACACCAACGTGCCAAAATGGATGTACAAGAATGTTGGCGCTATGGGGTTCTGGGTGCGCTTGATTGGCGTGAGGGTCGCAATAAAACGATTCTTCCATGCGATGATGGACAGTCGAGAAGCTTTAGCGCAAGCCACAGCCGCGGTACAAGGGCAAAATCATGCGCTGTCACAGAACAGCGTCGTCGAAACGTCCTGTCCTGTTCCCCCATGGAATTCCTCATCGCCTTTTGCCATTTGTATGGACAAACTGGCATCAATCCGAGAATCTTTGCCTCCACGGCTCCAGTTGTCCCGCGAGCTCGTAATCAGACGGCATGATTCTCCAGTCTTAGGACAGATTGTTATGTTTTACCTATGGTGGAACGAGTGCCACATAGAGCTCTGCAGCATAGTACTTCCCGGATATCCCCAATCGCTTGACGACGAGATGATCGCTGCTGCACCCACAGGATGGCTTGAGCAGACTCGGCAAAGCTGTCTCAGACATGCGCATGCTATCACGGAAATTTTGGCAATGGTAGAAATTGAAATGCTTCGAGAACCGTTGGTCATCCATGATCACACCATCGCCCATGCTGTGTACCTTTCAATGAGAGTGCAGCTTGAGTTGGCAGTCCCCAATCCTGGCGATGCCATAGCACGCTCTAGGATGGAAGAACGATTCGAAATGATGCTTAAGACCGTAGAGAGAACAAGTGTCTATTTTTGGCCAGTGTATCTTGTGGTAAGTTCTCTCTTTATAGTTAATCAAATTAGTGAAAATGGCTAAAAGGGTCTTTTTTTAGCTGAAAGAAATGCGCCGTATGCTAGTGAACCACGAAATGTCACCTCGAGAAGAACCTGAGGACGAGTCGTAAGTCAAGACCTCCATCCAACACACTCCTTAGTGTCTTTGTATAGACTTCAAGAAGAACAAGCAATTAACGAAGTATATAGACGCCCTGAAACACCTCCTCTGCCTTGGTTTAAGCGGCAGAAAAAATTAGATTCGAAGCGGCTTGCGGAGAAGGCTGCAGTTGTGAGTACACAAAGATACTTTATACGAAGAACTTACCCTCATAATCGGTCCCAAATAGGCTGCAGCCAACCTCGAAGCGATTATCCTAGAACTTTTGCCAGACTGGAACGCATGCAACGTTTCACCCTGGAATCGAGGCTATGATGTCGATACCTCCTATAACTCAGTGGGTTTCCCCATATACATGTACAATGCATGCCGACCAAACTGACGCTGTTCGAGAACATGCAACCCCAGACCTCAGCCTGGGATAGCCATAACCAGGGCTACTGGATGGGAAATCACGTCAGCGGACCGAATGATACAACACCCATTAACACCCTTCTACCCAACGCAATGGACAAAGTCTCACGCGATTCTGAGGTGAGTTACATTTATGGAAGCTGGTTTCTCAACCAAAAGTCTCCCTTTGTGCCTTTCATTCGGATAGAAAAAGAAGGGTACTTATTTTTAATGTTTAGTTGCCTCGATTTGATCCCTTCCTGCCAAAATTTACCCCGATACCGTTCACGAGAACAACCGAGGCTACAGATTTTCCCTCACAAAATGCTTCTTTCCCGTCAGACCTGTTAGGTTTGTAAATGATACGTTTTTGAGTCTACAGAGCGCTTCGAGGGGCGCGGAAAGTTTTTGTCATTGTCAAGCATGCGATTTGCATGGAATCACATCAAATAGTATTGACAATTGTAAACGTCAGATGTGATTCCAATAGGTTATCTGGAGATCTCTAGTGTCAACTTTAAATAACAAATTTAACAACTAGAATTCCGAACCTTTGTCTTGAGACCACTAATAAACAAAACCCATACGGAGGAATCGCCAACTACTAGAATTGCTACGAGACACCCAGTCCCGACCTATCGGCTCGTTGATATCCGCCGGCTGGCTATGATGTACAGAATCTTTCGGGTTGAGATTCCTCCGAGGCGACGGTCGCCTATTCAAGCGATATCCCCGCTCTCTTCACTTCGATCGTTTCCTTGACTCCCCGATATCCAGTACATATGACCTAGAGTAACCTAAACCATTGGGATGTAACATCACCATTGATTGAAGATAATCTTTCATTTGGTTTTTCCATTCCAGACAGGACGCCCAATATGACGGCCGACACTAACGTTGATGATGTCTTCCCCCCCATCCCGGTCTACGGCGGTATGAGCCCACTTGCCAGATGTCGGGGTTGCCGCTAATCCTTTGCGATAATTCTACAGGACGATGGACACCACCAAAAAGTCTGTTAGACTGTTACAATCACATGTGGATTGATACAGACGTGTGGGAGCTTCCTGCAAACGTCACTTATGAACTTTACAGCCAGCCAACTCGTGGGCCGGGCCAACAAGGCTCATATCTTGTAGTCTTACCGCCTGGTTATGATGATCTTGATGTGAATGGTGAGCGATACCCAGTCTTGTACTGGCTTCATGGCGGTTTCTCGTGCTCTCGTCATGCCGTATGGTCGCTGCAATTCTACGCACGAAAGATGGAACTTGGCAAAATGCCCAAAGTGATATTGGTTGCGCCACAGGTAAATACTGTCGATAATTCGGAGCCGGCGCTTATAGAAGCAATACTCCATGCATCAATTATAGAACGCTAATATTTCTACTCTATTAGGCTTTGCCCAAGGGCCGTTGGATCAACAGCTATGACGGAAGCCGCCGTCTAGGTGATTTAATGCGAAACGATCTCGTCTCTGTTATCGATGAACGATACAGGACCATCAGACACCCATCTGCTCGATGGCTTGAAGGCCATTCCGCCGGAGGGTAAGTGTATGGCCATGCTACTACCCAGATATCCGCTCACATGATGAATTTAGATACGGCGCCTTCAACCTGGGTTTGAAGTACTCCGATGTCTTTGGCGGTGCTATCTCCTCGTTGGCTGGCTCATTTCGCACGGAACTGGCCAAAGAAGGCGTTGAGGTTACATACGACACGTACAACGGTTCGCAGGCATTCTTCACGGCTAACCATGCACTCACGCTTCTAGAGCGCATTCTGCCACAGGTCAAGCAGGAGAAACCTGAGTTACGTCTGTTGATTGGTGGTGAGGATGTTAGACTTCGGGAGGCACACGAGCACATGTGGACTACACTTGATTCTTGGGGTGTAACTTACACGAAGGCCATTGTACCCGGTGCTCCGCATACAGCTGAGCATGTAATCGGAGGACTAAATAATGAGGGTCTGAAATTCTGGTGGGATGCGCGGGCGAAGGTCGTCGAAGAGTAGTAATTCAAGGCTGATGGGGAGAAACATATAGAGATATATATGTGCCGGATGGGATTCTAAAAAGAACCGATTGGAAGCTTTTGTATCAGGAGCTCTGTTGGAATTGCGGTGATTCTATCCGTACTCAACAGGAACCCTCCAATACAGATTAATGCAGTAATCCGTTTTGCTTAAGGCATCGTTGATCTTTCTATACAGATGCCGTTTGTAGTCAATCTTAGTTTTCATGTTCCACGTTTTAGTAAGCTTGAATATGAGCAAGCAAATCTATACTTGTCATCTGTCACCTTCGTTCATAGACTGAATCCCCACCACAATGTCTTATGCAAGAACGGTACTTCAGAGGCTGGAGCCTAATTAAATAAATGCGCCTAATACTTTTTAATTGCTAAATAGTTATTTTCTTTTCCCCCATGTATTTAAACCCTCTGCCCAACTTCCCATCGCCCATCTTTTTCGTTTGTTGGGTCCTCGAAAACCCGATTCTCTACAGTTTCTATGGTCGCTGGTACTTTCTTCTTGCCCCTTTTCTCATCGAGGCGGGCTTTTGCATCCGCTTTCTGCTTCTCATCGTCCTCTCGGGATAGAGAGTAGTCTTTGACGAAGAACACACAAAGAAAAAACTGCACTCCTGCAAGGACTGTCATCATGTAATATGTAACTTGAACCCCTTTAGCTACACCATAAAATTGATTAGCAAATATCCTCCCGTATTTTGAAGATCAGAGATTAAAGGAAAGGGTGGAGATCATGATTCTTACCATATGCCTTTAAAGCGTCGGTCTCTTGGGTCCTTGAGAGCGCCATTGTGGTGATCTTTGTAGGGTCGGAGATTATCTTCGATATTATTGACTGTGGGAATCCAAGATTCTCCAGTTTCGAGCTGTATTTGGAGTGTTAATCTACGAATACCGAGGGAATGCAGACAATTTGCTTTGTATAGACTTTGATGTACTGCGAGAAGACCTTCTTTTACGTACCGGACCATGTTGTTCACAATGGCTGCACTTACAGCAACAGCCAAGGTTGAACCCATCATGCGCAAATAATTCCGGGCACCCGTGACCACTGCCATCTCGCTTCTTTTTACAGCGGCCTGTATGGCAACTAATGTAGTTTGAAGAGTTTGGCCACTTCCAAGGCCGGTCAGCAATTGAAACACCACCAGCTTTTGGGATGATGTCGATGGCGTGACAGTCGTGAACAACCCCGACGCTATAGTCCATAGCCCATATCCTAGAACAAGATTGATCCGATAACAAGACCACTTGGAAACCAAGAAGCCAGAAGTAAAGGAGGTGATAATCTGCGACAGAACCAGGGGAAGGATGAGAATACCAGACTGCAATGCTGAATCTCCTCGGGCAACCTGATAGAATTGGGGGAGCTACAGGTCTGTCAGATCAATACGCTAGTCTAAACGAAGCGAACTATCATGAAACCCATAGATCGGCTCAACCGAAAGGACCAGCTACTCACGTAGTATAGGTTGACAAAGGTCATGAATCCCGTCAAGAAAGAAGTGAATATACAAGACGAAACATGAGGGTTCTTGAACATATGGACTGAAAGTGATTTAGTATTGGGAGACTCGGGGGAAGGCATCGGGTTATCCATTGAAGAAGGGCTTACGTGGTATTCTGAATAACTAATTAGCAAAGATAACATTCATTTAATTCTGGGAAATGCACTCACAGTGGCAGCTTCGCGACCTTGAACTCCACAAACAGGAAAGCTGCAATGAGGACGATTCCGAGGATTAGAGGCAGCAATACCGGAACCGATACCCAGGCGAATCGAGTACCAGCCCTGGAACATATGAAATCAGCTTTCTGTCAAATCTTTGTCGGAATAGAGAAACAGACCATGAGATAGGAAGGAGGATGGCGATTGACGCAATAAAGCTGATCAAACAACCCCACCCATCAATTTGTTTGATCTTTTCTCTGGCGTTTCCCTCCACCTTCTTCAGTGGTAATGCGAAGGTAACTATAACCATAGATATCCCTGACAATGGGATGCTGATGTACTACTGAATTGTTAGCTACCTTCGCTCACTCTGACATACTACGTCTTGGAGTACGCACGAAACACCACCTCCACGAAACTTTCTCCGTGAAAAGTCCTCCAACTACTGGGCCTATTGCAGTGGCGACGGCAACCACAATACCAATGATCCCTTGATACTTTCCCCTATCTTTCAGAGAAACAACATCAGAGATAACAATGGTGACAACTGTCACGATGCCTCCTCCACCGATGCCAGCGATTGCACCTGTAATAAGGCTTGGTGAGATGGAACCATTCTCCTGAATAGAAAGACTTACGAGACACAATAAGCATAATCATGTCCGTCGATACACCAGAGAGGATGCTACCCAAGAGAAATAGGAACAAGGAGCCAAGAAGTATAGCCTATGATATGTCAGCACTGTATCTATTGACTATTCCAGGACGAACGACCTTGCGACCGAATATATCGGTCAGTCTTCCATATAATGGTTGACAAGCTGTGCTCGTTAGTAGGTATGCCGTAGCAACCCATGACGCAATATCAGCTTCATGGAAGACAGCCCCGAGTGTAGGAAGTGCGGTGGAAACGCTGACATCTACCATTAGACAAATCACGAGAGGACAAGATTCATGGTGTTTTGATGCTCACATTGTTTGATTCAGCATGGAGCCTAGGTAGAAAGAAAGAAGTCAGCACCAAGTCTTCACGATTTATTGTGCAACGAAAACAGATAATTGACTCACAGAGCATAGCGGCTGACAGTCCAGAGAAAACAACCAAGAGTTGTTTCATTGGCAATAAATTTGTTTGGTCTTGTAGTCGTATATTCTCGCCCTTGTCGCTTTCGCCGCCAAAGGAAGCAGTCATTTCAACTTCGCCATTATCTTCATCGATGAGCACCGACTGCGGCATTGCGGACCTGATCCTGTCAGAATTTTGAGGAATGCTGTCTGTTGGAGCAACTCCACAGCTTTGTGTTCGTGAAATCTCCGAAGCGCTGCCTCTTCGCTCCATGCCGTGTCGAGAACTGCGCAACTTTGTTCTGGTTATTAAAATAGCATAGAAACTAGTGATCATCCGTACGATGCAGAGCCAGCGGATATTTAGCAAAGTTCATGAACAGTCCATGCTCGTAGATCAAGACCTAGCTTCTATGACAGACAGATTTGTGGCCAGTGCCTTCGTCTAAGGGCTCTCGGTGGTAAACTTGGCGAACCTCGCCTACTGCGAGCGCCGAAAGATCGCGATGTCAGACCTCGCCGATCTTCGGCTAAAACCCTCCCGCATCCTTCGGAAGCCTCGCTCGGGAAGGATGCATTAGAGGATTCCATTCCCCCTAATAGGAGAGCCAAGTGTAGCCTGGGACAAATGGACGGACCATGTACTCCGTGCTTCGAGTTAGATTCAGATTTGGAAGTCACCTCTTCTAGAAGCTCCAGTGACCACGGTTTTCTAGTATCAAATTAGCGTGTAAATATACATTATATCTCACTTAAGCAAATATGAACCTGAAGCAACTGAGTCTAAATTTCGACCGAATCTCGACTGCTGCGCACACTCGTTGCCGGCAGACATCCCGCACGGAATGAGCCCGTTCTGTCAAACCCAAATATGAACAACTCCACCCCATGAGGCTAAATTCCACGTAAAAGACATACATACTACGGATGATGCAGAGTAGCAAGCTTCATCCATGATACGTGTGATATGATATAGTTCAGTTATGCTAGAGAGGTTTTGAAAGGTGGACGATAACCAGCCCGAAGACTTGGACCACTGCCAGCTTCAGCTCCCCTCTCGTATTACTAAGACGGGTTTGCTAACTTCTTGATTACTTCATGAAGCTTTAAAAACCTATCAAAACCATGTCCGAAGCAAGCACCCCACCTAATTGCTATATTCAACGTGTTCGATTCCGCCCTTCCGACCGCCGCCTGCCGGGCCCTGATGTGTATCATGGAACACATCGATCTTAGCCTTGCGCCATTTTCGGGGGTGAAGCCCAGACTCTTCGAACAGGTAGTCAATTTCTCGGAAAGTTCGGTCCTTTGTCTCCGGGAGGCGAAAAAGGCACCAGATCCAGATGAGAGCATTGGTTCCGGCCTATTTGATTAGAACAGATCGTGATGTTTTGCATATTTCAGGAGCCCGAGTTTAGACCACTTACAAACAAAAAGGCTGTCTTCGCGCCAAGGTTCCAAGAGCCTCCTGTCAGCATCTTGGGAATAAGTACGTTGGACACGAGCCCGGATATGTTGAAAGCGACACGGGAAAGCGATATCATCTTGGCGCGAAGCTTACTAGACGGGACCTCGCCCTGATATTGCAATTAATCCTTTGTTTTGGTGTAGCCAGGTCCTTAGGAAACTCACAATAATAGTGTAGGAAGATGGGGCAACAGTTGATATGTAAACCACGCTCGAGACGAGGAGCAAAGACCCCACAGCATTGGAGACTGCAGTGCTTTGTTTAACACAGCCTAAAATGCCAATGGCGAAGAGAAATACGTCGCTAATCATTAGGCCTGCCGTGAAGATCGTAGCTCGGCCAAATTTTGTCATCAACCAGATGCAGAAGAGGCCGAACGTGAGATACTGAGAATTGAGAATGAGGTTCAAGTCGAAGGCTCCATGTTCAGAGAGACCTGCCTGCTCCAGGAATTGGACAGTCTGCACGTTAATACCATTGCCGCCCCATGTCTGAGCCATTTGGACAATGCAAACCTGGTGGTAGGTCCAATCAGCAAATACATAGCAGATAAGTTCGAACCCTTTGAGAGATGCTCACAATCTCAGTGCGCCATAGATTCTTGCCACGGAAGCACTCAGCATAGCTGCTAGACTTGTTAATTTCAATCTCCATCTTGTTTGTGTAATCGATGAGAGCAACTGATTGTTCAATCTCTTCGTCCGTGGTATCACTATTTCGAATACGACGTAAGGTTGCGCGGGCATCATTAATGCGACCCTTCCGGACGAGATAGTAAGGAGACTCCGGTGCAAATATGAAGCAGAGGAGCAACGGCACCGGCCAGACGAACTGAATCAGGAAGGGCAAGCGCCAAGCTAGAAACATCGGGTGTTATCTATGATACCCGAGACTTGGTTTGTAATACTCGAAACTTACCCCATTCGCCTGACAGATTAAGACAGCCACGGATAATCAAGGACCCAATGAAAAATCCAAGACCCCAACAGATTCCGATCCAAGCTGTGACAAAAGGACGGAGGCAAGTCGGGACCATCTCAGAAGAGTATGCAATGCATCCAGTCTGGAATGCGCCCCAAGGAATACCTAGATCCAATGGATGAGCACCCGCGAAAAATGAAGTTGAAGTAAGTCAACGAACCGCATAGGACCATAGCAGCTACGATCATACCAAGGTCTTTAGCAAAAGCGAAAAGGAACAAGCAGCCGGTCAGCATGATCATCATGCCGCTGAGAATAGGCTTCCAGCCAAATTTATCAGCAAGGGCACCGGCAATAGCAAGACCAATCAGTTCGCCGACAGCCATAGATTGCTGGATACCAGTCTGCCATTCAGCTGATATCTCTAGCACGCCCTTATCGACCGTCCCAAATTGATGCTTAAATTGATCCTGGCCATAGAACGACGTAGTCTATTTCGAACATCAGATCAATCCTATTCATTCTCCGGTATATACTCCCATCAACTTACCGACGTGGCGTCTGCAGCTTGCATAGTCAAGGTAAAAGAGAAGATGCATGCCCAGAAGACGGCCTTGCGGTACTTTGAAATGGCTTGGAACCACGTCAGGTTGTGATCAGCAGCATTGGCTGCATGCGCTCGCTCAAGAAGGGTGAGCTCAGCACTGAATTCCTTTGCGTTGATATCCTTCTGGTCATGTTTTTCGGACTTTTCATAATCGATGGCTATCTTGGACATTTTGCCGGCGTTAGACCCAGTAATAGAGGAAGGGATGGTGCTGTTGATACTTTCAGAAGTCGTGATGGCGATCCTCTGAGAGGGATCCGTAAGGTAGTAATAAGTGATGCTACCCATAGAGCACTCATACGGCTCATGGTGTTCATAGGCTCATGGCATGATTTTCGTTTGCAATTGTTGTGAAGCCTACCCCAAATTCTACGGCTTTTCCTAGGCGAAGGTCGCCAAAGGTCGCCAAACGAGGTTCAGGCGACGTTGCCCGCGTTTTTGCCCCATCTGTTATGGTCTAGACCCTCACTCTCCACGCCCCAGCGATAGCGATCTGGGGCCCCAACCGGAGAACTGACTCAGGACGAAACCGCACTATCACTCACTTTTTGAGAAGCTACGCGAGCAACAACATATTCCAATATAACAAGTCAATTGGCTCGGTTTTGAGAGTATCCTCCAGCCAAAATCTCTCCCTAAGGAGCCACTTCTGTCACGGACCAGGTTTGCGACGTCTGAATCCCCCAATCCTTCGCGACATAATTCTCTTGTTCCCATTCTCCCCCACGACAAAAGTGTACCAAGAGGGGTCTGGAAGAATACGACCAGGAAACAAGTCGTCGGCTTTACTCAGAGCCACGCAGGGCAGTCCAGTACAAAGCACTACCATCATGTCCGCTCCGGCGAAGAGCTCTGTGGTATTCCTCTATGTCGGCAGTTTCGTGATGCCGAATCCTCCAGAACATGAGGGTTTGCATGTTTTACGAGTTGACTTGGACACGGGGGAAACAACCCGAATCGCATCATATGTGCGTGGGTTGAATGTTGGCAGCTTCGCCTTCGACACCAGCCGCGGCATTTTGTATGTCACCGACGAGGTTGCAAATAATGCAGAATGTCCGGGAGGTCGGATATATGCGTTCTCTGTAGACGCAGTCACTGGAAGCCTGGCTGAGATAGGCCACTGGCCAAGCTTTGGGAGTCAACCGGCTGGCATTACGCTTGATGCAAGCGGCAGTCTCCTCCTGGTGTCGCACTTCACCAGCCGTTCCAAAGTCTTCACTGTTGCGGGCGATGCCCAATCAGGCTATCAAATGAGGACAAGCTACAGCGATGCCATAACCACACTGTTTCCAATCGACGACAATGGCCACTTAGGTGCGCCATGTGATATTCATGTCCATGCATCGGCCGAGCCTAGCAACTCAGAACCCTCGTGTCTCCATTCGATCTCTATTTCCCAAGACGGGTCTTTCTTTGTCGAATGCGATATGGCAAAGGATCAACTAATCACTTTCATTGTTGATGCTGCATCCAGGTCTCTTCGGCAATACGCCGTTCACCACGCTCCGACAGGCAGCGGGCCGCGATATTCAGCATTTCATCCGACCCTGCCTATCTTCTATGTCAATTACGAATATCGACCAGTCGTCGAGGCGTTCGCGTACTCCGAGGGCGGGTCGTTCAACTCTATAGGGACTGTAGATGTTCTGCCTCCCAGCTTACAGAGTGGGCCAGGCATACTGCTGTCAGACCTTCGGGTTCATCCATCGGGTCGATATGTGTACACACTGGTACGAGGTCATAACGTCATTAGTGCCTTCAGTGTCAACACTGCGACGGGATGCCTGGAGCGCTTCCAGACTTTGGCACTTGAGGGATTGTCACCAAAGGGATGTGTTCCCAGTCCTGACGGCCGGTTCCTATACATTGCATTCTCTGTCAGCAATATGGTTGGGGTTTTGAACGTTGGGGACGACGGGCAACTGATGCTCACGGAGCAAACTATAAACGTGCCTCGACCCAGCGCCCTAGCAGTGGTCGGTTCAACATAGGGCTCGGCTTTCAGGCTCGTAATCTTGGCTCCAGGGGAGACCGGCTTCTCACAGATGGGATATCTCGGACCTGCGGTGAGAAGCTCTTGAACAGCGTATTATTGATAGACGTAGATTCCACTTGAAAGGTTTGGAAATGTTTACCAGAATCAGGCTCAAGAGGAAACATAGACTCCGGATGAAAAATAGAACTGGATACAAAATTTGAAGGCCCTGTGCAATGTCCGAAGCTCACATGGGAGACAGCAGTGAACTCCCTAGTCGAGCCTAGACCGACGTTGCCCATTCTATCTTCGTCATTCGAGGGCACGTACAACACCTCGGTGAATCCCGAAAAGTGGCATTGGTCCCTTGCTTGATCACAAGCAGCAGAGGGGCAGGATCATTTGCTGTTGCCGCAGCGGGCTTACCCACAGCTTCACCAATCCTCTGACCAGCCGTTCGCACGATACCCACGCGCTTCCACAGGGCTTTCATTCACACGACCAATAAAGACTCTCAGCTTCGCCGTCAAAATCTCCGTCTCCACGTCGGCCGAGTTACCGAGGCTCCACGGCCCGCATCGACCGAACAAGGGCCCTGCTGGCTGGATCGATTCAAGGCCGACGCTAATCAGCTTCTCCAGCACGCCACAACAACTTTCTGTATTTCGCGTGAAGATGCGGAAGCAGATCTCAAGCTAATGCCGCACAGGACCAGCTACGTGAACGTGGGAAGATCAGGTCTCGGCGTCGATCAACCTACCCCAGCAACTTTTCGCTGTTTTAGACACGAGAAAAGAAATGCGGGATGCCGCCGAGAAGGCACCATTTCCCTTTCTCCCCGCACAACATGAGAACCCAATCCCAAAGCCCCGAATGAGAGTGGATCTTTGAGTGGTAGCTATGATCAGACCACCGAGATTTTCGTCCCCAAGCTTGACGGGAGAAACGAGCCGGTTGTCCTGAAGCTCGCATATACACCAGACCTGAGGAATCTTGTGGCGCCAAGGACATCGTGAAAAGGTCACCGGGTCAGCTCAGATTGTTCATCGTCAGACTTCAGGTACTCCATGCCCCATAAAATGTGCGACCGAGAACAAATTTTTCTCTTCTACTCCAGCACAGCTCATGACGATAGAGAAATTTTCCCTGTCAAATGACCCTCACGGCCCCGTTATACCGGGCCACCACAAGCTTTTGATCGCTTGATGCGCGCCTACAATGTACGCGAAGAGCCTACTATGGCCAGCACCACTGCAGTATATTTCAGTGAATCTCAACAGGTCTTGTGAATAAATTTCCGGAAAGCTAAGGTACCTATTTACCTTCGAAGACAACGGTTTGAGCACAGCGATAATCCGGCCAGGGCGTTTACAATTTTGCCATTGTGACACTAGAATTGTCTCTAATTATTTGAAAGGCTTCATTCCACAATTGACACGTAGTGATCCAACTTTACTTTAGAATCTAAAATTTTGATCACAAACATTCCTCGCCAACTATATGTGAATTCGAGAGCCACTCCTGGGGCATAAGCAAATACAATACGTCCGGCTCGTTAACATAGGGTGGCTTATCTTTCCAGAAATATCCCGGATGGAGATTTCAATTTCTCATGGAAAGATAATATTCAATAGCCCTCGTATCGCCTTGTCATTGTCTGTGCCCCGAGCCCGCGGCCGAGGGTTCACCTGGCGAAAGTGAGACCATCGGCCCGGAAGCCCGGCCAGGACGGATCCATGCAACTGGTCTTCGCCAGACCCGACGATGTTGGAGTGTCTATCACGATAAAGTGGCTGTCACAATGGACTTACTGGGAAATCCGGGGATTTGGTGCCCAGACGACGCAAGGTCCGCCTAGGGAAACCGAAGCTTGGCTTTCAACATGAACAATGATACTCACTGATGGACCACGCTATTTACTCTATGGCTCGTTCTCAATAATATGACTTGGAAAAGAACCCAAAGAAGGTTTCTGAATAGAATTAGCATTCTATCTTAACCTAAACTGGCTTTAAACCCCATTTCTCTCGTTGGCTGACACTTTCAAGGACGCAATCCGACGCTGGTGTACATAATATAGGGTAGGCGTGAAGACCAGGAACAGCTTTCTTAGTTGGGAGAATTCGTCGCTTTAGGGCGTAAGGCTGACATTGCGGACAGTTTCATCAACGCTAAGCTCAAGAATCGTTTCCGCTTCCCGTGGAGCTCGCTGGTCTCATGTGCTGTCCCTTCTTTCTGGAGAGGGCTCCGGTAGGCTGAATGATGAACGGTGAGGGCTCTCGCTGGTAGGCATAGGAGGGCCGACGGGCCGTCAACCCACCCCCTGCTCTACCCAAACGGGGCTGGTCGCGTTCATGCCACCACGTCTCCGGACTCCGGACCCCAGAGTCTCCCTTAGTGCGCCATGTCGGTTAAGCAGCATGCCAGCCTAGCGGGGGGAGGGCAGCAGACAGCTCAGTGGCCACAGTCCCTAGCACACTCGAGCGGCTTTGGGCGGAAGAACGGGGGCCTTCCCTCTGCCTTTGCTCTCACACACCACCTGCGTCCTCTACCAGCCGGGGACCTAACCGCCGTGCCGGGGCGCCGTTCCGGGGTCTTTACCGCCGTGCCGGGCGGGAGCCCTTCGCTTCTCTCCGTCTAGCAAGGCTGGGACAGCTGGGTTGATGGGAATATCGTGGGCCGACTTGCGACTGTCAAATCTAGACCTCGACCAGCCTGTCCCATCCGTGACAAGGATTCTGCCATCAGGGGTGTCATTCCGGCGCATTATAAATATTCACGTCCGATCCACCAGGTTGAATCCCCTTCAGTCTCCCATCTCCAGCGACGACGATCCAGCACGGCGCCAACAATTGACCACACAGCCCGGACATCGAGAGACAACGCAATTGCACAAGATGGATAAGATTGAGGTCGACGAGACGCCGAACGCGGCCGCTGACGGCCAGAATATCCTCGTCGCCGAAGGAACGGGCAAGACGGCGCAAAACACGGGTGCTAAGACCAAGGTCGTGCACAATGTACGTCGATCCCGTGCGCAAACTCACCTTTCTGGCTTGCAAGGCTGACCAATGGTGCGCGCCGCACTGCGTAGGCCGAGCTCTTTGCCGCCATTCAGGAGACCAACATTCCCCGATGGAGCAAGAGATCCATCCACATCTACTGTGAGTGCCCTGTCGCTGTTCAGGGGAGCCTCGTTTGCTGACGGCCGCGTGCTTTGTTGCGACCCAGTCTGTGTCTTCATCTCCTTCCTTTGCTCCTGCGCCAATGGCTACGATGGCTCGCTACTGTCTTCCATTCTGGCCATGCCGCACTTCCAGAACACCTTTGGTACCAAACTCACTGGCCAGAAAGTTTCTATCATCTCCTCGCTCTACAGTGTGTGAGTTGTGACTCCCTTTGCGCAGAACGGGATGCGATTACTAACTGTACTGCAGGGGTTCCATTGTTGCGACACCTTTTGCTGCCTGGACGAGTGACCGCTTTGGACGTCGCGTCGGTATGTTTTGCGGCGCGATACTCATCATCGTCGGCTCTGTCATTGGCGCAACTGCCTACACGGTTGCGCAACTGACAGTCGGTCGTTTCGTCCTCGGCGGTGGTATCCAATTCATGACTGTTGCTGCGCCTGCCTACGCTATTGAGATTGCGCCTCCTCATTGGCGAGGCCGCGCTGTCGGTTTCTACAATTGCGGTTGGTTTGGTGGCTCGATCCCGGCTGCAGCTGTGACCTTTGGATGCCAGTACATCAACAACAACTACTCCTGGAAGGTCCCGATCATCCTGCAGTGCTTCGCTTCCGTCATCGTCATCTTTTCGGTGTGGTTCATGCCCGAGTCGCCCCGTTACCTCATGGCGAAGAACAGTGAGGAAGAAGCCATCAAGTTCCTCATTGAATACCACGGCAACGGCGACTCCAACTCTCGTCTCGTCCGCTTGGAGGTTGAGGAGATCCGCGAGAACATCCGCCAGGATCTCGTCGATAAGGCAAAGCCCTGGTGGGACTACCGCCCCCTGCTGATCCCACACAACGGTCGCTGGCGTACAGCCCAAGTCATCATGATGGGCGTCTTTGGTCAGTTCTCTGGAAACGGTCTCGGATACTACAACACGGAAATTTTCACTCTTATTGGCGTCACGACCACTGCCCAGAAGCTCGGTTATCAGATTCTATATCAAGCTCTCGGTGCTATTGGAGCTCTGAGTGCCGTCCGCATCACTGACCGCATGCCCCGACGTTGGCCTCTGGTGTACGGCACTGCGGCTTTCACCGTGTTGCTTGCCATCAACGCTGGCCTCACCAACGCCATTGCAAACGACCAAGCAGCCCATGATGGCAAGATCACGAATCAGGGATACGCGAAAGGCGCCTTGGCTTTCTACTTCCTGTTCCAGGTTGTCTATTCCTTCGCCTACACGCCACTGCAGGGTGTCCTGCCTGCCGAATCTCTGGATACGACTCTTCGAGCCAAGGGTCTTGCGCTTTACGGCTTTGCAACCGGCATTGTCGGCTTCATCAACACGTACGCAGGACCAATCGGTCTCCGGAACATTGGCTACAAGTACATCTACGTCTTTGTAGGCTGGGATGTGGTGGAGTGTATTCTGTGGTACTTCTTTGCGTATGTTTCTAAGGTCTTTATACTTCCTGTGGACTATTAGCTAATATTTTTCAGTGTCGAATCCCAGGGCCGAACTTTGGAGCAGTTGGAATGGGTTTACAACCAGCCCAACCCTGTCAAAGCTTCTCTGACCGTCGACAAAGTTATCTTGCAGGCCGATGGCAAGGTCTCCGAGAAGATTGTCGAGCACGACGCTTGAGACAAATCACCGATACTTGGAGGGACAAAGGATGGATAAAGAAGGCTTTCTGTTCATCGATCAGGATGATCCTTCCGATAGGCGATTACTATTTAATTTGAGAGAAGGAAAAATTCAACGGCGTTCGCAGATACCATTGTCAGAAAGAAACAATCACACCGAAGACGTCACATTGCGGTACTTTAGCGTCTATATTCATTATAATTGACTTCTGATATACTCTCAAGGCTTTTATGTCTGAAATGACTGGCAACCCCCTTTTTTTTTTGTGCGCTACCATTCATAACTTCGCTAGGCCCTCTCATGTAATAGCGAGCTTTGCTATTTCACCCACGATGTACAATAGAGAGCATGGTATTGATTCTGGGCTACATCACCGGGCTCGGCCTTTCATGCGTTCTGTATACGCTGCGATGGAGCAGCGAAAATGCAAGATGTTTCACGAGGATACTTTTATATGTCAACTGACCAGCCCTATTCCCCAAAATCCTCCATACTCGTCTTACTGGTCGAGATATCATTAATTTCCATGCGTGCAACTTGTCACGGCATAAAGCATGACTCCAAACTCATCGACTCCTTGGAGCCATCGATCCGCCCTATCTCTTGTCTGAGAAGACTTGTTTTCGTCGTCATCTTCTGGTTGAGGCCAGAGCTCGTCGATTCGAAAGTCCCCATCTGCCCAATCTGCCAAATGAACATTATACGCCGTATCCCAATCGCACCGGTTTCGCGCGTTCCACAACGACCGATTTGATGAGGTAGGTAAGCCTTCCAACTCAATTCCCAAAAACGTAGGCAACCCATCTTCCGCAAGTAGAAGGCTATCAAACAGGTACATAGTGAACAATGTACGTCTTTTTGCCTCTGCAATAATCCAGGCTTCCCACCTGGGACGTTCCCGCCGACCCTCTGCAATGCATACAAGCCCATGTTTGCAGGTTAGATAAGCAAGTTGTTGAAGATTTGCCATGGCTTGACGAAGAATTGGCATCGAGACTTGCTTGAGCCTGAAGTAAAGGATCATCGAATAGATGAGATAGGATTGGAATGCTGCTAGTAAAGCAACGTCATTGTATGTGTCTTGCTGTTCGCAAATGCTGCTCATTTCGCGCTGGAGTATATCCGCCGCTACACTTTCACTCCCGGGGAATACCTTCTCGCAAATGCGCGCCAAGCTGATGGTCGTGGAGAGTGGCCCTCTGGTTGATGTGGCCAGCATTTGATAGTGGTGTATAAACGGTGGAAGACCCCGGCCGCTCACCATGACAGATGTGTATGAGTTCAACATCCTGTTGATGAAGAGCCGAACCCCTGATGGATAATTTTTGGCCTTTTGGTCTATGACGGGAACGAACGAGTTCATCCATCGATTTCGGATATCATCCACATTGATAGGACACGTGAGTTCGAGACCCAGAAAGTCAAGGGCTTTCGAATCTTGTGATACGTGAACCGCCTCCTCTGACTCGAAAGTATCTGGAGAAATGCCATCCAGGCGGCTAGTCGAACGGAAAGTGCTCGGAGAACTTTCGCCCAGACAATGCCAGGATTCCACAGTCAACCCCGAGCTGTCCATTGGACGGGGCCCCTCGGAATCTGGACCCGAGAGTAGCCCATTGGCAGCGGATTGCGAATAGTTGGACGATGGCTGGCGAGTTTCGTTTACTTTTCCGGGTGATCCATGTAGGAAATCCGGGGATGTTCGGTTTGAGGTATAATCGCAAGACAGTCCTCGAATGGCACACCTAGCACATCCTTCGGGTTTGCGATCACATTTCGCTTTGGCAGCTGAACAACTACGGCAAACTTTCCGCCTGGACGTCGAATATCGGTCTGTCTTCATACTGCGCGATGCCACAGAGAAGCTAGGGGCCTGCCCAAGTAGCCGGAGATGAAGGAAGCTTGACCTTCGGAGATGATGTGCTCTGACGACGATGGCTTGCTGTCAGTGACAGACTGAAGTAACAAACGGTCAAAAGACAGTGCTGGTTGGTTGGAAACTGTTTGCGCTAGATCCACTACGCCGGAGTTGAGATCCTCAACTCCGGTAGGGTGATGGGGCCGAGATCCATTGTATCGAGTACCAACTTATCATGGGAACGAAAATAACCTGCATTGTCGCGCTCTCCAGGGGTTTGCAAAGGCTGGCTTGATTTAGTTCTCCATGGTTGATCTACCTCCCGATAGCGATAGGGCAGCGACACGTACCGTCCTGCTTCGTTTGCAGAGCTGCGTCTCTCAGTTCCGCACCTCAAAGTACTTGTCACCGCCGTCAGGAATGCATGATTCGGGATCCCTTTCCTTGAGTTGAGTCTATTAGAATAAAGCACCACGCAATCCTTATATTATACTGTGCCTACGGAATTCGCGTCAGCATTAATGAGGAACCAAGCCAGTACCATAGTCCATAATTGAGAAGCATTGGCGGCCTGGCCCTCAGCAACAGACTCTGATGCGGTCGGAATGAATTTGCCGTTCATGCCTGGGAGAACGTTTTTCTTCAAAAAATTTAATTCACACATAGGCTTTTCGTGATAAATAACGAGGGCCCGGAAGACCAATGCCCTTCTTAAAGTGAGACGAGTAACATCCTTTCAGAGGTAGCGTCTTCTTGTCAGGGCTCACTGGATGCTCCAGGGACAAATTCTAAGTTTCAGGCTTTACTTCGTTGATAACGTCTATTATGGTAATTATTGGGCTTCAAAAGGCTTAAGATAACAACTGGAGGAGTGGGGGAGTGGGTGGAAGGTGTAAGTTATAGAAGAATTTTGGAAAGTCACAACCGCCTATGTCTAAGCATCAACCATCAGGGCATTACGAAACGAAGAGGTGAATGATAATATAAATACAGAAAAAGGGAGTATTAGAAACTTAGATTATAAACGTTCCATGATGCTCTTCGAACCAGACTCTAGCCTTTCAAGCATAAACCTCGATCTCAGTAAATTGCATGCGATAGCCTGATTCCCCAGCGACGCCGCCTAGTAGAGATCCCGTCACCCTCACATACCTAACTGTGCTGGACGTAAACGTAATAACCTCTCCCTTGCCAGCCTCGACGCCGCCATAGTTATTCTGCTTTGACAGCGTGGTCCACTGTGACCCATCCATAGATCCCTCAATCACGAAAGCAGTAGGGAAGCCTGTGCTCGCTGCATCAGAAATGTCGCTGCGAGGATGCAACACCGCCTTCCCAATTTCTTGGCTACTGCCAAGGTCAATCTGCACCCATTCCGTAGCTTCAGGTGACGAGTGTGAATTGGATGACCACCCGTTACGACCGTCGGTGCCTCCTTGAACGTTGCCGTCTGTGGCATATGTGACATCCCAGCCACTACCAGTGCCATCGCTAGAGCTTGCTGTTACGGCTTTGTTCAGTGCAAGATTGCTGCTATTGGAGGTCTTATAGATAGTAGGTGAAGCCCATTGTGTCCAACCGTAGTAGGATTGTCCGCTTGTCGTTAACGTGAGAGTGGCGGATTGACCAGCCCAGTCCGTCACATCCACCATGACAAACAGCCAGTGCTTCCATACCCAATACGTCTGCGGGAGAATGATACCATTCCCAAATAGTGGAGAGCTGTTCAGAGTGGCTTCCCAGGTTGCTGAGCCTCCGAACCCAGCTCCATCTAGAACACCCACACCAGTCCAAAAGTTGAGGCGGTCCCCTGGAGCGACGCTAGGTAGATCGAAAGACCAAGTAATATTGCCTCCGACTGCAGAGTACACAGTCTTGAGTTTGACATTTCCTGACCCTCCAGTCGCATTGATATGGTTGTCGGGGCCTGATTCCGTGGCACTATGGAAGTTGTCGTAGAGGTCGTAAACCTTCTCTCCAGGGTTCCAGCCAGGAGGTTGTTGGTTGCGTGGAGTGTTTCCATAGCTGGAAAGGAACTTATTGATTGCATTTCCGAATGTGTCACCATAGTTTGGCGAGTCAAAGAGAGAATACTGGTCTTTATCGGTGACGTTCTCAAATGCGTTAGGGCAAATGACTTTGACACCATCGTTGAAAAGGGTTACCAATGTGTTATAAGAGAAATCGGAGTCAGTACTGAGTGGGTTAAGCTCAAATAAGCCGAAGTTATTTGTCCCATCCGCTCGAAGCGGGTTATCAATACTTCCAAAGTTGAGAGGAGCCCGACCGTAAGCAGTGAAACCACTTGCGCCATTTGCAGCGGTTGCGGTCGAAAGATCATCGCCGAATGAGTAGAATTCCAATTCTGGTGTTTGATGCCCGTAAATCAGGTTGCGTGGGATTCCAGCTTCAATAATCCATTGCGTTTCGTCCGCGACAGAGTGCTGAATAAGAGTGATGCGGAACCTCTGCCACTCTTCAGAGAAAGGCTGCCCAGCAGTGATTGAGGAGGGCGGCGTAACATCGTCCCAGCTCGAAAAGGATTGAGACGTAGCAGCGTTAAAATCACTAATGGATGCGAAAGCAGGGACTCTTCCCTGGCCGAAGTATGCGCCAGACGGCCCGTAGATTCCTGTATTCTGCAACCATTCGCACCATTCCTGAAGAACCAAGGGATTATGGTCAGCCGCGTCGCTGGGGAACAAGGTCTCAGAGTCCAAGCTGACACCAACGAAGAGGTCTGGGTGGTCCCCTGCCCATGACGCCAATGTTTGCATTGAAGCTTGAACGTTGCGCTTCTTGTATTGCCGATAGACATCATTGTATCGAGAGAACGAGAAGTAGTTTCCTCCGAAGTCATGTTGGTACAATGAGTTTCCAGAGCTATCTTGCATGGTGGTGTTTCCTTGAGAGGCAATGTAATCCAGCAGTGCATCATTCCAGCCACCATTCGAGTTGGATGTGCAACAGTCTGCCCATCGCCCGTTATTGGCGTGGACGAGAATGGGGAGCTCCGTGGACACAGCCAGCCCCAGAACATAGTTCAAGTTTGTAGGGTCGAATAAATAGTCACTAGACGCGTTTGAGATATCACGGCTGAGCGACCATGATGAAAAGGAGAAACCCAGCTTCGTGTAGGATCCTCCAGTGCCGAGCATAGATTTCATGCCGTTGAGAATGGCGAGATCATCATCCCGATTATCCGTGGCCAATGCTCCTTCGTAGATTGGAGTGACATAGGTAATCTCCTCAGTGTCGGTTCCCCATGCCTGAACAGCGTGCCCTGCTCCGAGAAGCAGTAAACACTTGGAGGTGAGACGCATACTGAGATTTGCGTTGATGTCTTAGGCGCGGCTGCGATGGACCACTCCCATAGACTCTTCTGTAGGCTTTATATACTTGATGGCATGTTCCAAGGCTGCAGAGCGACGATCCAATTTCCCTCGGTACCGGAGCTGCGGAGATCACCCGCTCTGTGAGCTCCAGGCATTCGCACGTCGGAAGGATCCGAAGCCTGGTTCTAGCTCGCGGAGTCCGGGGCCCCGTGGGGATGTCAGTCGAGGTACTCGGGGGAAGTCGACGCGGTCGGCTCAGAGGAGGCCGAAAGAGGGGAATATTCTCCTGAATCAAACGTGATCCTTCGTTTCAGCTCGGTGTAAATCAAGAGCGAGAAGCTCTTTACCATATTCGGACAGGAAGAGAGCTTTCAGCCGACAGGGAGCCAAAGCCAAACTTAAAGGCCAGCGAGGCCTCGCCGTCGATCCTTCGCCATATTCCTCCCTTAGAGCACATCACATTGCCTCACAAGCAAAAATCCATTGTTTCTTCGTATTTTGTCCCACCTTTTCCGAAGATGCAACCTCGAGCTCGCTTGCTCCTTTGCGTCTTTGCCATCGCTCTGGGCGGTGCCATCGTTGGCATCGACATTGGCATTATCGCGACAACCATCGGTCAGGATGCCTTCAAATCATACATGTTCCCTCCCGGCACATCCAATGCCAGCAGTCTTTTAGGAGCGATTGTTTCTATGGGCTCTACTGGCAATGTCATCGGTTCTCTGGTCCTTGGCTTCTCTCTTGAGGAGCTCGGCCGGAAGCGTACGGTGGCGTTAGCAACATTCTTCACAATCATTGGTGCCGTTATGCAAGCTGCCTCCAATGGTGTGGCTCTCATGATTGTGGGAAGGCTGGTTGCAGGTATTGCTGTTGGGATCCTCAACGGCGGGTTGCCTGTATACATTTCGGAACTTGCGGTCCCCCAGCAGCGTGCAAGACTTGTTGGCGTCTTTGGCCTTATGATTGCCATCGGCTTTGCCATTGCTAACTGGGTTGGCTTTGCCTGTTCATTCTCTACAGGCAATATATCTTGGCGCCTCGAGCTCGCAATGCAGATCCCTCTGGCAATTGTCTTATTGGTGTTCTCGTTCTTCACTCCTGAATCCCCCAGATGGCGTAAGTTTTATTTAGTTGTTATCTGTTCTGGTACCCTGCTAATATCAGTCGCCACAGTTGCCGAGAAGGATCGTACGGAAAGATTCCAGAGAACCCTTCGAAGACTCTACGGTGACCAAGACGAGGACCTACTTACCCGTACTGCACTCGAGATACGAGAACAGATAGCCTTTGAACAGGCCACGCGCTCCAATACTCGCTTAGGCCATGCAATGCTGGAACTCTTTGGGCGAAAGTACATTCGCCGGACCGTCATTGCTATAATTGTCCTACAAGTGGGCATCTTGAGTGGCTCACTGGCGATTCAAAACTACCAGAGCCTTTTGTATGGTGCGCTTGGTTTCACCGGTCGGCAGTCTCTGCTCATCAGCGGTTGCTATGGAATGATGGGCATCGTTGGCCAGTTGATCAACCTTGCGGGAGTCTCCGATCGCTGGCCTCGCGTCAGAACCATGTGTAAGTTGCTTCATATGTGGACAATTCTCAGGAACGCGCTGACTTTGAGGCCTCTACAGATGTCGGATGCTTCACTTTGGCCTGCATGTTGGCTATCCTGGCCGCGCTGTCGGCCGAGTACGGTAACGGCCAAAACGAAAATGGGGCTCGAGCTGGAGTAGCATTTATCTTCCTCTACTCTTGCCTATATGCCGTCTTCTTCAACTCTACCCTCTTCACGATTGCTGCAGAGATGTTCCCCCTACATCTACGAGGCTATGGCGTTGGTTTCAGTGTCATGTGTCAAGGTATTTCGGGCATTTGGATGGGCCAGGTCACCCCATATGTCTTTGATGCCATCGATTGGAAGTATTACATCATCTTTATTGCTTGCTTGCTAGTTTTGGGCATTTTCTATGCGTATTTCCTTCAAGAAACCAACCAAGTTTCTCTAGAACAGGTTGGTGCCAAGTACGGAGACGAAACTGTTTCCATGGATAAGGTAGAGCAGACTCAACTCGAGGTTCGAGGTCCGGAAGAAATTAGTTGAGCAGAAAATTTGCGGATTTGGGATGAATTTCATCGTGTGAGAAGCCTCGGCTCGATTTGAAGAGCAAACCATATCCGAATAGAACTTCATTTCCCTCAGAATATTTGCGTATAATATGTCGGTTTGGGTAGCATGGACTCTGTGTGACACGAAATGGAAGCCTTCATAGCAATTCAAATTGGGTCTCAATATTATAAAAGGGGTGATCCTTTGATTTGTCTCGTCAAGGCAGCAAAGTAATGTTGCCCTTTGTACCACCACCACCAGCAAAGGATATTAGCGTCGCAGGGCTAGCTCAACAAGATGCAAGTCCCCAATTCTTCTCTACTGATCACCGGTCGCAAGTCTCCGAAACTCTAAGACGATCCTGGCAGGTCACAAGGTGCGGGGTGCGATGTCTGGTGCAGTCAGGGTGCGGAAAAGTCATCGCAATCCTTCCGCTAACCACTATTGTTCAAGCCGCGCTCGTAATCTGGCCTTTTAGATTCTAGGAGCCAGGATCGACATGTCTTGTGATGTTTCGGCCTAGATCCTAGCGACACGAACGTCCTGGGGCGTAAGAAGGGCTGAATCCTTGAGGATCAAATGCTGCGTCCGTAACCTTTTGACCCGAAGCGAGGGACCTCGGGCCTTGTGAGAACGAGAATCCAGTAAGTGCATAGACTATTGTTGTGCTATCCCCAAGGCAGAAACTTTCCCTCTCGGGCGTTCAGGGCGCTCACGGAGATACTATTCTCGCGGACCGAACCCGTGCTAGGATGTGGCTTACCAGTTCTATCTGCCGATTTAAATAACCATAACCTACAATTGAAGTCTGGCAAACGAACTTCACCCTCGTTTTCTTATATTCTGGCTCAGAAGTCGCAACCATGCTGCCTCGACAACCACCTGCTTGGGATTTATTCCCAGAATCTAAGAAACCATTTGACTCTGACCTGTTCAGAAACCCTGGTAAGGAGTATCGGGCCACTCCTCTTTGGAGTTGGAACAATAAACTAGACCGTAATGAGCTGCTACGACAGATCGATGACCTGAAGGCTATGGGATTCGGTGGATTTCACATGCATACACGAGTCGGTCTGGACACGGAGTATCTTGGGCCTGAGTTCATGGAGATTGTGAGTGCATGTGTCGAGTATGCGAAAGAAAAAGACATGTATGCCTGGTTGTATGACGAGGACCGCTGGCCGTCTGGCTTCGCTGGTGGCAAGATCACAGAAGACAATGAAGACTTTAGATGCAGGCATCTTTTGATTACTCCTTGGAAATATGGAGATCCTAACCATCCCGGCTTCCACGGGTAAGCTTCAAGTATGTGCGATGGTAACAAGTAGCGAGACTAATGATTTCACCGCCGTCGCAGACAACCGCGTTCCAATTCTGCCGAGGCAAGGCGCAGCGAGCTTGGCATTCTCATTGCGAGATACTCTATCAAGCTAGATGATGAAGGTTACCTCGTGCAAGGGCGCCGACTTGCAGATGGTGAAGAGGCAGAGCATACGTGGTATGTCTATGAAGAGACAAACGCCCCGTCCGAGTGGTTTAATGGCAGTCATTATGTCGATACTTTGAACAAGGAAGCCATGAGAGCTTTCATTGCGACGACGCATGAGACTTACAGAAAGGCTGTGGGAAGCGAGTTTGGTAGATCCATTCCGGCAATTTTCACCGACGAACCTCAGTTTTCGATGAAGAAAAGACTTGACCGGGCCAAGGGATTGGCAGATGTTTTTCTTCCATGGACGCGAGATCTAGCCCAGAGCTATGCAGCCAAGTACGGCGCCGATCTATTCAACACGCTTCCAGAGATCATTTGGGATACTCGCTCTCCCTCAAAGACGCGTTACAACTTTCATGATCATGGCATGTTATACTTCTTCCTCCTTAAATTGATAATGACGCTAAGTTGCAGCAGTCTGCGACCGCTTCGTGGAAGCGTTTACGGACCTAATCGCTGCGTGGTGCACCGAGAACAATATCGGACTGACAGGACATATGATGTACGAGGAGAAGCTGTCAACTCAAACGGGCTCTCTCGGTGAAGCCATGCGTTGCTATCGACGCATGCAGCTATCAGGAATCGACATGTTGTGCGATGTCCGAGAGTATACTACCGCAAAGCAGGCTCAGTCTGTTTCTAGACAGTACGGCCGCTGTGGGGTGATCTCCGAAATTTACGGCGTAACAAATTGGACATTCACATTCACCGGTCATAAAGGCTCAGGAGACTGGCAAGCTGCTTTAGGTGTGAATGTCCGCTGCCCACATCTAGCATGGTATTCCATGGCTGGTGAGGCAAAGAGAGACTATCCAGCAGCTATCAGCTACCAGAGTCCGTGGTACAAGGACTACCCCCTTGTCGAAAACCACTTTGCAAGGGTTAACTATGCTCTTTCTCGGGGGGTAGCCGCGGTTAGGGTGGCTGTGATCCATCCGATTGAAAGCTTTTGGCTGGCCTTCGGTCCAAATGATACCTCGGCTACGGCTAGTGAGCTCGAGCACCAGTTTGAGACTCTCACCGAATGGTTATGCCACGGGCTGATTGACTTCGATTTTATTTCTGAATCTCTACTGTAAGTCCATGAGATAGCCTCTCTCCTTCCAGCATACTAACGCAAAGCCCAGATTAGACATGGAGCCTACATTCTATGATGGAAAGCTCACATTTGGGAACGGCTGTTACGAGACTGTGATACTGCCTTCGCTCAAAACTATCTGATCAACTACCTTGAGTGCTCTCGAGAGCTTTTGCGCCAATGGAGGAAGGGTTGTTGTGGCCGGGTCGGTTCCAGAGCTTGTTGACTGCATACCATCAGCAAGAGCTCAGTCGTTGAGTGCCAGGCATGTTCCCTTCACGAGAACCTCCATCTTAGAACAGCTAGATGATTTGCGTGATCTGAAGGTTACACTCGACAGTGGAAATGCAGCAGATTCGCTCCTTTATCAGATGCGCATCGCCGACGACGAGCAGTACATTTTTGTATGCAACACCGACCGAGGCTTCTCACGGTCTACCCAGATCGAAGTCCGTGGAGACTGGGCGGTTACTCTTCTCGACACATTGACAGGGGAAGAAATGTCAACAGAGACGTGGCGTCTCAGAAAAGGGACCAATACATGGACCGGTTTGCAGTACCTCTTTGAGGGTTGTGGAAGCGCTCTGCTTCGTTTAAGGCCACACGCAGGTTCCCAAAGCTCAATTCCTACTTTCGAACAACCTCAATGGAAAGTGGCCGGCGAACTTGAGCTCTGCTGCGTGAGTCTGTCTGAGCCTAATGTCTTACTTTTGGACATGGCTAGATACCGGATTGATGACGAAGTTGAATGGTCCGGTCCTGAAGAGATTCTACGTACCGATAATATCGCAAGAAGTAGGCTGGGTCTTCCACTGAGACAAGATAATCTGCAGCAACCATATCGCGTTCCGAGGACACAGCCAAAGCACACTCTTCATCTTCGCTACGAATTCGAAGCCAGTGTCTCACGAACGATTGATAACCCACAGCTTGCCATGGAAGGGCTTTCTGAGAGAACTATCCGTTTTGATGGGCATGAAATACCATCGGTAAGCACCGGGTGGTGGGTCGATAGGTCCATCCTGACTACGGACCTACCAGCGCTCAGTCCCGGGAAGCATGTTCTCGATATATCCGTGCCTTTCGGTGTCCATACGAACATTGAATGCATTTACGTGCTAGGATCCTTTGGCGTGGATCTTCGTGGCCGCGAGGTTAGAGTCGTTGATTTGGACCTTTCCCGGATTCGAATCGGTGACTACACGAGACAATGTCTTCCTTTCTACGCTGGAAATGTCAAATACGAGTTCTCCCCTGTGAATGGAAAGCATCGCACGGGTATCCAGATCCCTCGGTTCTCTGCACCAGTGTTGCGTGTGGAGGTCAACGGGAAGCCTGCTGGACAGCTGGGCAAAATAGCGTTCCCGCACTATCTCATAGATCTTGGCGATTTGTCCCCGACGCATGAGGAAAACTTAAAGATCGCCATAATATCTGTCGGTAACAGGAATAATGCTTTTGGAGCGTTGCACCTCCCCAGTGGCCTGACCAAATGGCACGGTCCCGATTCGTACCGCACGAACGGTGACAAGTGGACGTATGAGTACAATATCCAGGAAATGGGGCTCTTGACATCACCAAGGCTACTAACGACAGATCCTTCACTAGCGTCAAGAACGTGGGATGCAGGCAGTGTGAATCAAGATCTCTGGTTTCACTGAACCGGGACCAACGTCCTCCGCACCCATGTGTTGCCTTTTCTTGTCTTTGAGGAGAGTGGTGTTTCAGGACCTCTTCCTTCAGAACTGCATATCAAGCTGTTATATCTGTACGCGCTGATCTCCTGGTGTTGCTTCCTTGGGAATGTGTGTTGTGGTGGATGAGAAAATGTCGTCGCAGGTGATAAGACGTTCAGTGTCCGAGTTTGTCGTAACGAACGCTCCGATGGTTGCATCAATAGAGAAACCATCGAAGGAAGTCTGCTTTTATGAGGTTGAAAGATACGAGAATAAGAAGCTTAGAATTTTACTTTATGCTTACAGCCTATTTCAGAACAGTGAGCGGAATAGTGTGCCGAAGTCTCCGAAGTCGTCCTCTGAACCCGGCGGGGAGTCATCATTGCCAGTGGGGGGTTGCGCTGATCGTCGGGATGCAGCATTATTAATAAGGGCTTATGATGAGATGGATGAGGTCTGCTGACAGTCCATGCTGTACTATAGTTGGTACTGCACCAGTAAAATTTTGTCCACGGGACAGAAGCCCACCCTACCTGCAAAGGTTCTTCGGCTGTCCTGGGCAGCGGTCGAAAGTCGGGGTGCCAAAGGTGCCAGGGTGAATGACAGGGAGTGGTATCGAAAAGAGGGGACCGTCGGCCCCGAGATCCATGTCTACTGCCGAAGACTCCGCACAGTGGCTCTCTGGGCACTCCGCACTCCAGAACGTGAGGAGGAAGATATTCATGGCATTCTAATCACTCCAAGGCGACATATAACATGACAATGGGGATAGAGTATTCCATCGATGGCAGTAACCAATGCTTATATAGGCAGCAAACCCGTCTCAGCCACCACTATGTGGAAACATTATTCTTTGAAAAGCTAGTGTAAATAGCATTATGCTTTGGCATCCTATTCTCAGCATTCGCCATGGGGCATCGCCATCGACAAGAGATAGGATGACGCATCTGTCTCATCGACAGCCAATGGGCAGTGATGCCAAAGAATTTTGACCTATCAATTACGCACCTTGAGTTTATTTCAACCTCGTCTGTAGTTTCCAGTCGCCATTGGACTGAAGAAGTCTTGTATCTGAATTACACGCGATACTGGCAACGTAATAAGACAATATCCTATTTGCTCATCATGATGAGGATAATGGATATTTCTGTCTTTTCCTTCACGTCGGAAGAACTTGTTGACTCTGATTGACACGAGATGAGAAAGCTTGGTGTCGGAGTTTTGGGATTGTATCGTTCTGTCACGAACCTAACGGGACAGAATTTTACCCCTGTCGAGATTGACACAAAGAAATCCAACAAACTGTACTTCAGTGCTGCGGAAGCATCGGAAAAGTCTTTCCAGCAGGAAAAAAACTCGTCGCATCTCATTCTCCTAGCCCATGATAATCACGCAGGAGAACCCCCAACGTCTTATCACAAACAGGCCATCGACCTCTGTAAATTGGTCTCCTCCCTCGAAACTAAGGCCAATCAGAAGGATCAGCCTCACAACCATGCATCTGCAACCCACCCAACAGGATCAATTTGGTGTTCAAAACCGACAGGTCATGGGTCCTTTGTTGTGGGAACGATTGATTAGGCTTGCTTGGATTTTCGTAGGGCTACCATTGTCGTCACATCTCGGAAATAAAGATTGACCTCGGAGTCCTGTTTGTCAGCCGTGTCCCATCGCATGAACGCCCCGGCCCATCCGGGGATCAGGCGACCGGGATGCGTTCAATCTTCCGATTTCGGATTCCTGGATTCTTCTGCAATAGGAGAGTAACGTGACCCATCTGCCATTTATCTTTCTCGTAGAAAAAGGTCGCAATGATAATCCTTTGCAGTGCCAAGAAGTACACCCCCCTTCTTGTTTTTGTCCTCCCCTAGGCCGAAAGATGACCACTACGATTTCCTCCTTACCGCGCAACCCAGCGCTTCAAGATAGTCCAGCAACCAGCAGCGATGCTATAGACAGTGCCAGATCGAGTGAAGCTGTGGATGAAAAAGTTCTGTTTGCGGAAGCTAATGGAACTTCTCTGAAGCACCCTCGCGCCTATCGGAATGTCTCCTCAAAGAGGTGGAAGACCTTTATGAAGGCTTTCAAGCACCTTTATCAACTCACCCCGAAAGAGGTCAATGACTTCATGGCCTCTTATGAGATCTATTCCTTGGACTGGTCCGACGAGGACCAGATGGTGGCAGCCTTTGGCCCAGACTACCAATTACGTGTCGGAGACTGCCTGCGTGCTTACTACTCTGTTTTAAACCATCTGTGCAGCCTTGGAGACGTCGAAAAGATGTACATTCCTCCATTGATGGATAAGAAGGCATCTGTGCTTGAGAATCAACTCCTCAACGAGGAGGCCATAGCCCGAGAGATTGAGCTGAAACCTGGAATGACGACGCTTGATCTCGGATGTGGTCGCGGGAGGGTTGCGGCGCATATGTCCAACTTTTCTGGAGCAAAGGTAGTTGGTCTAAATATTGATCAAAACCAAATCTTTCAGGCGGAAGATTTCAATGAAGGCCTGGGCCTGGGCAACAAATTCGTGGTCCACGATCAGAACGATCTGCCTCTCCCTTTTTCAGATCTAACCTTCGACGCCTTTTACGAGATCCAAGCCCTCAGTCTATGCAAAGATCCTTCCCTACTCTTCAAAGACATCTACAGAGTGTTGAAACCGGGCGCCAAATTTCTTCTCTTGGATTGGGTCAGCTTGCCGGCTTACAACCCGGAAGATCCCATCCATGCAGGTCTCATGAAGCGAGTCAAACCTCTGATTGGAGCCGTGGGTACGCCTACCCCAGCTGGTCTGGAGAAGGCGCTGATAGAGGCCGGGTTTTCCATCCTAAAATCGGACAATCCCAGTTTAGATGGCCTCCAAGCTCCTCTCATCGACAAGGTTGACATTTACTTCCGATCATTAAGGCGAATCATCCACGGGTTGGTCAAGATACGCGTCCTACCTACACACCTGAAGACTCTGTTTGACAGATTATGTCTCGATGGGCAGGCCTTTGTGGAGATGGACAACATGCGATTGATCACAACGACATATCGAATCGTAGCCCAAAAGGGAGCTGTATAGTTAGGGAAGAGTCGCTACGAATCAGCTCACCAATACTTTTCTACCGGTACCATCACATATGCCGGGGGGACGTGTGGTCTCAACCAATCTGATCTCATATTATATACCATTCTCAAGCAAGTAATCACTCTCCTTATAACTCCGATATATCTCATTCCAACCACTTCAGTCTTAACCTCGCCTTGACTCTCAAATTTGCAGTCAAATATAAATATTATAAATTAATTCCATTAGCTCTGTGCGTCGTCAAGAAACCTGCATGGTATTTATTTCTGTCGTAGACGAATTAAAATGCCACCGAAATATGTCTATTGAAGTATCGCCTTGGAATATATTTTATGACTAATGCAGAATTACATCCTTCAAAAATCCTTGAACTATGAGCACGCATAAGATTATTCCTCGGGGATGATAATCAAAAAGTTTGATCCATGGTCTTTTCCTGAACCGTAATATGCCTCGTTTCGTTGTTTCGTGTACTCTTCTTGCCATTTGTTCCAAGCTTCGGAGTCAAAGTTTTGTGCAGCTTGGGCGTATGCGGCTGCCGCGGCGCTGAATTCCTGGTAGCTCGCGATGAAGGCAGGGGCCTAAGCCAACGTATTAGCTGGGAGTTCCCGTGATGGAATAGACCTAGCATACATTCGTAGAAGCCCACGTCTCGAAGTTCTGGTTCTCGGCCATTCCAAGGTCCTTCATCTCCTCGTAATCCTTCTCAGCACTCTGTTTCTGCTGACGGGCTCGTTTTCCGCTTGAAAGCCATTGCTCTCTAGCATGATTATATCGCATTTCGGCAGCCATTATGAAAGATTGGAAGTGCAAATCTTGGTTTGAGTTCAAGGGCGAAGAATGGATTTGAAAGTTTTACGAAGGCTTCTTGCAATTTATACTTATCATGATCCATCTGCTTTCTTCTTTCTTCTCTCTGAATGACGTATTCTATCCATCAAAGCCAATCACCCGTCATGGCGATCCCAAACCATTGAAACACTTGCATATATACGCTCTTCAATTTCTCAGATAAGATCACCATCCAGTGGTGCGCTGAATATCCAACTCGTTGCACCGGGGTGCGAGGCAAGGATCGAGTCCAGCCAGTCATCTTCACGGCAGAGCACCTAACTACGTCAAGTTCTGCAGCAACTCAGTCTTGGTTGAACGCTTTTGTGAGGTCTTAAGCTTTAGTGTGATGCATGTTTCAGTTCTGCCACTTTCATCCGGTAGATCAATGGCAATTGATTGGAGAGCAGCAGGCGGTGAAAGGCAGCTTATGACTCGGCTGAAAGCTCCAGACTTGAACAAAATATAGTGTACGGAGTACAGTGTCCTATTGATGCTATAATTCCTATGTACAACGACCAACATATCTTGCCCCTCCAGGCACAACAGTGACACTATGAAACGAAGTGGACGGACATAGGTAGTCTCGGCACAGGAATATGATGTCACGATCCACCACTGGTACTCCGTACATAGAGGGAGCATCCCTTACATACGTGGGTCAACAGCGCCCAATACCGCCAGTCAGCCCTCAACCCGAAATGCCGAGTGCTTAATACCAGGTGGTCGAGAAAAAAAAATGTCCCATTGAGGAAAGAAAGTACGTGCATAAACCAATTTATTCGGGAATTAGACCAGGATCACAAATGAGCTGCGTGCTGGCTGTGACCGCCCTTTGTTTTTGTTTATGTTGTGGGTATCGACGAGACGCGACTCGCGATTGAGCTACTACTCCGTAATAAAGATGGGCTCTAGAATTACGGGGCACGGAGGATGCTCAGCTCAAACAACTTTCGCCATGCCGAGTTCCTCAGAGTCCCATGAAGCCCCAGGGCGCAGCGCTACCTCAAGTCGTAAGAGACGATCAACCGAACGCAACCCCCGACCAGTATCGAAACGGAGCAGGAGAACCCAAACACAGCCAGACGAGCCTTCAGAGACGCCAGAACCTGACCCACGACCCCGTCTCACGACCCCAGACTTAGAATACGACTACGATCGGACCCAACTTCGAGATCAGCGGTCTACGCCAGGGCGCGTGAATCGGCCGCGGTTGCGTAGTGACGAAATCGACGACGACTTCAAGTCGCGGTTCTACATTCCTAGCCTGCCGAGACCCAAGGGTCGAAAGCACGATGACCAGTTTTACGCGAAGAAGGCTCTGGCAGATCCCACCGAAACATTCCACCACCTGCACGTCTGTCACAAAAAGGGTCCGAATGGGTCTCCTACTTACGACCGAGCTGGTTTCCAGCTCGACTGGCATAAGGTCAATAATTAGATGAAGCCAGTGAGCTATAACAAGCGTAGCATAATTAATGGGATGAATCGGACTCTTGAGAGGATGGCTCGGGAGGAGAAGGCCATGTTTGGCTCCTTCTTCGTGGATGGCAAAAAGCCAGATGGCGTGTCGGGCAGCTCTGTCTGCAATTATATTAAGGACCATGTGTCCAAAGACCTGGGTATCCCCTGGCATCAAATTGATGCCGGGAAGGTTGCAGAATGGGAGAAAAGCTTCCCGAAGCAAAAGGCTGACGAATGGTGGAGTGACCCGAGTCCAGAAGAGAGAAGGAGAATAAGCAACATGATGGAGGGTGCCAGTTTGAGAAAGGATCTTTAAATTCTCTGGAAAATGTAAGATAGTTAGATTCTAGGGCATCCGCCGTAGCTTTGATGGAACAGAGCTGTTGCCCCCCTTGTGAATTAATAATCGAGGGCGCGTAAAGAATACAGCGTGGGTATGAAAAATAAACAAACCAAAATCGCGAGAGACGCGTGTCGATGAAACTTGAGAATGCAAAGTTTCCTATATTCCTTTACATGCAAAATGCTGGTGCATTTGTGTTCTCAGTGGCGAAGAGTTTGGAGTTGCGAGGTTCCTAACTACTAACCAGGCAGAAAAAGCAGATCCATAAGTTGCAACTCAACTGCTAAGGACACAAAGCGACTCTCTTCGCGTTAAATATGCCTCGAAACCCCGTAGTAGTCTCAAAATCCAATTCTAGTTGTTATCATTGCCATTGAACGCGCTGTCCCATCTTCGCGATGTCCGGTACTGTCACCTACCCTGGACTAAAGGGAGGCGCGAAATTTGCGGCCACTCTCCACCAATAATAAATTTAGCTTGTGTTGAGTCTGCTCTCACTTTTCCTTCCTGTTCGACCCCGTTGACGATAAGATGCTCAGACCACCTGTCAAAAACGCCCTTCCCTATCCTATGTGCCGCCATTGGTGCCTCCGGAGTATTTGAAGACATTGTATTTCACATTTTAATGTTGATCTCGCGACGAGTCGAGCCATTCAGCCATTCTTCTTCAGGATCAGTCAGGATGCCCGCAAACAGCATCCCAGTTCTTCCCCACCCTTCTCGAATCAACGGCGAGCAATCCATTCCCCCTCCGCCGGCTGAAGACTTCAAAACTTTATTTGGACATGTTCTTCCGCCTCCACAAACGATTAAATCTTATTGGGGCGACACGACCTACTACCTTTTTGAACCTTGTCCATCCGATTCCCCTAGAACCGAGCCGCCCCGACGCGTTTTACTCATCCACGGCGTCGGTACCCCCGCTATAGGACTACTCCCACTAGCAGCCCGCCTTGCCGCGTCTTCAACTCCCACAACAGTCGTCATCTACGATATCTGGGGCCATGGTCTCTCCTCAACTCCAGTAGCCGCTCATGTATCTGGCCTCTTTCACTCTCAGATTCTGCATCTGCTTTCCCATCTCCAGTGGACGTCCGCTCACTTCCTGGGTTATTCTCTCGGAGGCATGATCGCCGCCACCTTTGCCAGATATCATGCTCCTGTTGTCAAATCACTGGTACTCGTTGCGCCTGCAGGCCTTTGGAAGAAATCCAGTCGGAGTGTGTGGGAGAGGTTCATGGGATGGGGAGGTTGGGGTTGGGGTTGGGAGAGTTATAGCGCAAGGAGAGTCTATGGAATACTAGGGCCTGGTCCGGTGCCTGAAGGATGGGAGAAGGAATTTGCTGACAAGGGTATGGATGCGGTGCCTAGAGAAGCTGTCCAGGTATGGGAATATGAGAAGCACGCAGGCCATGTAGCAAGTATGGCTAGTTGTTACAGATATAGCGGCCTCTATGATTCTCACGACACGTTTAGGGCCTTGGCTAACACCGATCTGGCAACGTTGACGCTTCTGGGCGAGCACGACGCGTTCTTCCAGGTAGAGTATATGACAAACGAGCTGCAAAGTCTAGGGTGGAAAGGAAAAATACAGGTCATAGCTGGCGTCGGGCATGGCGTAATTGCAGAGAAGACCGAGGAGGTGGAAAAGAGCATGTTGGAATTCTGGAAGAGTCTGGAAGCGATTTGACAGGAATTTATATGATGAGAAGTATTCAGATTGATTGAGTTTCACCCCTTTCTTGCCTCACTCGAACAAAGAGCATTCTTAGCAATCGCAAACTCATCTTCAACAGGGTCTTCCAGCCTAGACTTTCTCTAGGTCGGGGTCTGCCACATTCTTCTCGTCCGGCTTCGCTCCCAGAATAACAACCAAGTCTTGGTGCTCATTCTTGAACTCTTTGTCGGCCCAAAGAAGATCAATTTCTTCGAGTGTCAGATTCTTGGCTACAAAGAAATTTTCTATTAGCCGCTGGTATCCATCTCCGGTAATATGAAACTTACTTTCGGCCACAAAGATCCAGGCCAATATCGTTACAATAGCCCCTCCAAGACAAAACCAGATATAAATCAAAGCACCGATATTAGGGTTACTGGCTGCTTGTCCGCCAAAGTAAACAGCAAGGAATGCAATAAACCAGAACACCAAGTTTGAGCCGGCCTGAACTTGACTTCTGTATTGCAATGGCAGAATCTCGACAGCGTACAAAAAGGCTAGTGTCATCAAGCATCAGTCAGAATGATGTCGGAAGTGGAAAGGGTTATACGTACCGAGCCAGATCCAGCTCGCTCCATTGGTGATATTGAACAAAATGAGTATGACTACAGATGCCCACTGAGCGCCTTTGGAAGGATTAGTGATATTGGCGAGGCCGGTATAGATACACATCAGTGTAGTGAGGATCTTCAAGAACATCAGTGGGTCATCTCCAACATCGCGTCACGTCATATCAGACATACGGTAGCTCCCCAACATAACATAGGACGTCTTCCTACTCGGGGAAGAATAACGAAGCTGAGTGCCATACCAATCGGGATGCCGGTGTTGATAGCAGCGAGCGCTAGAGTGACATCGTCACCTTTGAGCCCGACCCCCTGGAGTAAAGCCTGACCATAAAAGGTGATTAATTGAGTCCCAAAGAAAGGGCCAGCGAGATTAATGAATATTCCAATCCTGTTCACTGGTGTGTTACTACTAAGCTGGCTTGGATGTCGAAATTATGCTGAGAAGAGAAGCGACATCACTTACCAAATCCGTCTCACATTCTTCGTCGGACTGCCGTCGCCCGTGAAGAGAACCTTGAGCGTGAGGCGTTTCGTACGTTCAGATTCCAACTTGATGGAAGTCATAATGCTATCCTTCACCTTGGTGAAATGTTCATCATTTTCGTCTTTTCCAACCAGGCGTTTGATGGCATCATTGCCCTCTGCCTCGCGTCCACGAGCAAGCAACCATCTGCAAATACGTGTCAGATACACTAGACGCGCAATTCAGAGGAATTTGTTCGTGACATACCTAGGAGAATCAGGGCAACCATAAACAAGAATCAGCGCTATAATGAGGAAGAAGGCCTGCATAGCTAACGACACACGCCAAGCGTTGTGATCGGGTGCTTTGAGCATGGCGTAGTCAAACCACGTGGCAACGGAGATGCCTCCAATACCCCATAAAACCATGACCATTGTATCAAAGGTTCGTTTCTCATGCATAACGTTGCATTCTTGGATATAGATCGGAGTTGTGGCAGCCAAGGCTGATAGGTGTTAGTCGATGCTATATTGATACCGGCTTTACGCTCATGGTTGCTTCAGGTCACTGTCATTGGGAGACTTACGCCCATTCGCGATACCGAGAACGACACGTCCAACCAGAATTTGAACTGCGCTTTTTGTGGTGGTTTGCAAGATCACACCAACAATAGCAGTCCAGCAGCAAAGGATGACGGTCTTCCGTCGCCCCAAAATCCAACTCAAGGGGGCAATCACAGCCAAACCCACTACATCGCCAAGCAGAATCCCAGCGGCGATGAAAGTAGAATACCTGGAGTCCGTCGGATTGCCAATGGCATCCAGGAAGTATGGGTTAGCAAGAACACCGCCGATGACACCTATGCATTGACGAAGTCTTGTTAGCTTGAAGCTGCTGCTAGCTCATGCCTCCTAAGGTGTCTCACCGGCATCCCAGCCATAGAGCATGAACGCAAACGAGTTTGCGTAGTTGAGGACCGTGATGAGCTTTTTGCCTTGGAATGGCCATTGGTACGATGGGAATTTGGCCATCTCGAAACCAACTTCTTTCTTACTTACCCAGCCCGTACTGCTAGGTTTACGAGACAAATAACGAGCACGCACTGCCTATGTATACGGAGCGTGCTAAGCGAGGCGAGTGCCTGGACATGCTTCTCATTACGACATTGAAGAGACCAGCCTTATCTCCATGCTTGATGATAACACTACAGCAGATGCTGAGACAGCCGGCCGGAACAGAAATTTGTCAGAAGCACACGGCCCGCTGCCGGGTACTTACCCGACCTCTCTTTGCACCATTGATTCCTTCGCGCTGATAAGGGGTTCGGTTACAGTGAGCTACGCGCGAAGCGAACACCTTGTTATCATGATCCTTAACAAACGCGACAAAGAAGACATCTTAGCTTCGTGAAGGAAAGTTGTTGAACCGATGATGCGAGCATCTCGGTTTGCCTTCAACGAAATCCGATTGTGCCTGGCAAATTGGTGTGTGTTTTGCAATCCAGATGATCGTTGGTGCTTTTCGGATTCGTAAGTCATGTGTTGATCATGGACTCGCGAGGGTTAATTAGCACTTCTCGAGCTTGCTGGGGTTCTCCCTTCTTGTTAGTTCCGATTAACATATCGCACCCGTGGCTCGTTTGATTTGTGGTTTTCTCAACGAAATGCCTGGTGACTTAGAGCATTACTTGTAATCTTTGCTGGGGAACCCCGCAGATGAACGGCAGAGGCGGGCGGGTACAGGGTCTTATCGCCGCCCCGTAGCTGGGGGATTCAGCTCAGATCCTCCCTGAGCTTCTTCCCTTATTCACTAAGGACCGTATAAAAGTTGTAACCATTGTCACTTGAGATAGAGTAGACCCTCCGAAATCACACGAAAGGTTTAATCATGGCTGTTACTGGCATCTTAGTTTTCCTGGTGGTTGCTCTCTGTTACTGGACTCTCCAGAGGCATTTGAAACCAAAGAAGCGCTATCCTCCAGGCCCGAGAGGGCTTCCCATTGTTGGCAGTCTCTTTGAACTCAATAGCGAAAGGCCATGGATAACATATGGCGAATGGGTTCAGCAATACGGTAAGTCGCTATTTCTATTTCCACTCCATTTATCATTGCGCTTTTTTAAGTTAATGCTGTTTTCTGACGTTTGAAGGCGATATCGTGATGTACTGGGTCATGGGAAAGCCGGTCATTCTTCTGGGGAAAATGCACCACGCGGAGGCACTTTTACAGAAGCGGATGGTGAATTATGGTGATAGACCAGAGTTGGTGATGGCCCAGGATATCGTCACGCAGAACGGATATTATATTGGCACTGCACGAACGAAACACAATACGCACAAACAACAGCGCAAAATTCTTAACGAACGATTGCGGGCGAATGCACTCCAGGATTGGGCCCATCCTGCTGAGATCCCGGAGGTCCACCTCTTTCTTCAGCGCCTCACTCAGCACCCTGAGCGGTTCATCAGCATTATCAAATGTTTCACGGTGAATGTGATGCTGAGGACGACCTTTGCGCATCCATCCATCGCAAATCTCGACCACCCGCTGATTGCCCGCGTTAATGAGGCCACAGACCATCAATTCATTGCCCAGATACAGGGGCGTTTCTGGGTAGACTATGTCCCGTTTCTCAAACATCTCCCGGCTTGGCTGCCAGGCATGGGATGGAAACGAAAGGGCCTTCAGTGGCGTAAGCAAGTGGACACACTGTATCGAGAGCTATGGGACATGACGAAACATACTGCTGATGAGGAGAAAGTCTTGCAATATCCCAGCCTAGCACAAATCCTCCAAGAAACACAGATGGATAAGATAAGTCTTCTTGAAGGAACTACAATCTCTGCAGCTATGGTGGATGGAGGAACCGAGACACTAACAGGAACCACTGTAATCTTGTGAGTCAAATCGTGATTCATAACGAAGATTCAATGCACGGAAAATCCGGTGTCTGACTAATAATTTCTAGCATGATCATCTTCTTATACTTCCCGGAAGTTTTGAAGAAAGCTCAACAAGTCATCGATGAGGCTATTGGTAGAGATAGGTTACCAACTTTCGAAGACGTGCCAAGGGTCCCGTTCATTACTTCAATGATCCGGGAAGCTTTCCGATGGCGAACAGTTGCGCCAGTTGCCATCCCGCACGCAGTCGTTAAAGATGATCAATACGCTGGTTACGACATTCCGAAGGGGGCAACGATATTTGCGCTATCGCATGAGATGCATCATGATCCTGAACTCTACCCAGAACCCCATGCCTTTAAACCTGAGAGATACTTGAGCGCAGACGGAAAGCTGAATGCTCTACCCCACGCTGGGTTTGGCTTGTAAGTCTGGTTCATCTGCACCAAATGACGAAGTCTCATAAATTAATGCAATAAATGCAGTGGAAGTCGTAAATGTCTGGGTCAGCATTTTGCTGAACAGACTTTGTTTCTTGGTAGGTTCTGACTCTGCGGATGCGGTATATTCTCCTACTCACATAATCACAATCAGTCATTTCCAGTTTCGTATGGGCCTTCGATATAACCGCCCCTACAGATAAAAAGGGTCAGAGGATTCTCCCTAGTTTGGATCCTCTAGATTGGGGGGCTTTCTTAGCATCGTCAGTTCACCTGCTATACTTCTGACTTTGCAGTATTAACCTGGTTAAAGGCCGCCGCCTATGGATTTCGAGGCCCTAATTAAGCCCCGTTCTCAGGACGCAGTGGATATAATCAACCGAGCAGTTGAGGCGGATGATGTAGGACACTAATAGAAGCACGACCGTCTATTACCAGAGCTTTGCGCTAATTTCTAAGTGAGAAGCACAATGTTTAAGACACTATTTCAGAGTCATTTGGCGTACTAAACCAGTATTATCATCCTTTTAACGCGCAGCCTTGTCCTGAATGAAGTTTGCCTCAAAGTCATACAACTGTCTCGTTATATAAGATCATGTAATTCATATCCCGAAGCGATCCTTGAGTAATAACCTTTCTTCTTGTCCTTGCATTTCAACTTTGATAGGTTCCGAGGCTATCATAACTGATATGGATCTTGCCCATTCTGATGACCGGTTTTCCCACCTGAGAAATCGGTATTAGTATACTTTCACTTCAAATATCCGTCCCTTAGCTGCTTACGAATGGAGAGTGCCTCTTTGAACTATGACGTCTCCTAACCTGCAGCAGGTCTCTTTGACTTTTCCGAGGCAACCTGGAGATGAGAAGGGCTCATCTGGCGTAATTAGATATAACTCGCCAGAGACGATAATGTTGTAATCTGTGGTTTGGGTACGATGCTGTATCAAGAATCACGATCATAAAAGTCAGAATTTCTGCTTAAGTTAACGGAAAGAAGAAATTATTGCTCACCATGGGAACAGATTTCCCTGGAGCGAGGTCGTTGAAACGGATATTTGCGCCATTTGGTATGACGATGTCGTTGTTAGGGATCTCTTTGGGTTTTACGTCTCTGAGTATAGATTAACTTCAAGGGGTCTGCTTAAGACCAAAATAAGTGAAAGAACATCGTACATTCCGTCATTATTAGTTGGAAGTGAATAGTGAGTGTATACTGTTGCGCGATATGCATCTCCGTCAAGCTCTGCTTGTTGGATAACATTCTCTGTAATTATTTGGACAGCAGGCTCTGGCTCAAGACCATCTACTAAGGCTAATGGTAGTGGAAGGTTGGCCGTCACAATGCGTCGCGGAGGATGAAGTTTGGAAGAAGCCATGCTGGACCAACTTGACAACTAATTAACCCCAAGGAAGGAACTCTCAGCACTGGAGTGGTGAGCTGTACGTCCCTGTAGGATCTGTAAGAGTACCAGGCAAGTGATCGCACTAGTTGTACATAGTGAGACAACAGTCCGGAGCGTTATGGTCCGTTGAGCTCGGTAAAACCGGAGGTGATGCGGAGGAGGTCAGATAAGGGATCCCTCCATGTACCCACTTGAGGTGAATTTCTGTTAAGTCCGGGGAAGTGATAGCCCCCTAATCTGAGGGGAAATACAACATTGATATGCGGAGTACTCCGGTCATATCACAACAGGAGCGCATGAGTGAGGAGCTGAGATAGCTGGTCAACACTTGCAGGGTTCACGGACCGCAGATCGGCTGATAAGGCGGGTAATGCACTCGCTGGGTGTTAACAGGGAATGGCTCGATGAGCGAGAAGCATTTGAGCGTGATAAGAATCGCTGTGATCTAGAGTTGACAGAACAGAAGCGCATGTGTTGAGAGGGTTTCCTCATGTGTTAACGATGTCGGGTCCTCGATATCCCGCGATTCCACCCGAGGATCTCACCTCGGACCAACAGGTTTTTCATGATGAGATGATGGAAAAGATTCGCAATGGATTCGGGTCCACGTGAGTCTTTATTCAATTGTCCAGAGCCTCTCTACTTTTTACTGAACTAGGGCCTTCGTAGTTTTACTGTGGTAGGACCACGAGGGGAATTGCTTGGGCCGTTATCTATCATGATGCATACCCCTCAGTATTCTACCCATACTATGCGGCTAAATGCAGAGGTTCTTAAACTTTCAGGGTTAGAGCCTGAAGTAACTGAAGTTGCCATACTTGCTACTCAAGGGTATTATACTGGATCATTCGGAGGGTTCTTGACGTACTCACATTCGAGGATTGTAGCCAAGAAGGCCTTGCTATCCGAAGAACAGATGAAGAAAATTACCAAAGGGGAAAAGCCTAGTGATTTAAGTGAGAAAGGATGCGTCGCCTTTGACCTAGCCATTCGCTTGGTAAAAGGCGGTCAGCCTCTGGAACAAGATTTATGGGAGCGGTCAAATTCTGTTTTAGGCAGTAAGCAAACTCTCCATGTAATTCAGCTCGTAGCATATTATAGTCTTCATGGCATTACCCTAAACGCTGGGATAATAGGCGCCCCCGAAGGAGAGCAAATATGGAAAGAATGATAGGTTGTGGGCTGGAAGATGAGAGGCACAAAGGCAGGATGGAAATAGATAGGGATGGAAACCAAGGAAGCTACTAATACGTGCTACAACAAACATTCAATCTGATTTGTTATGTATCTGCATCTGTAGGTTATTGGTGCTTCCGAAAGATCTACCAGTCGCTCATCATAACCTTCGGTAATTTGAATGATTTCTATTGTCCCTGGTTTAAGTGCTGGCCTCCACCGCGTCCTCTTTCATGTAAGGTGGCTCTTATCGATACATGTCATACTTGTATTTGCTTCCGACATGATCGTCCCGAAGTCTCTTTTGTCCTTTACCATAAACTCTCTCACGGGCAGTGAGCTGCTCGTTAGAATGATCGGCGTATATTCCGCGCTTTCGCAGCTCGGAGACAAGCAGGTCAACAACATCTTCAAAGGTGCCAGGTGTAGTGACATAGGCGATGTTGAAGACGTCGATATCTGCCTCTCTAACCCATCTTTCCATCTCATTAGCGACTGTCTGTGGACTGCCGACGCAGACCGGACCTAAGCCTCCAATGGCTGCTTTTTCAGAAATGACACGAGGCATCCACTTTGTCTTGTCCTCGTTCGGAGTTGTCATGAAATCTAGCATGCTCGTTACCTTGTGTGCTTCAACGGAGTCCGTCGCGATAATCTCTTGATCGAGTGGAATCTTCGAGATATCAATTCCTGTCCAACCGCTGAAAAGAACGAGTCCACCGATTGTTGACGTGTATTTCCTGAGCTCTTGGTATTTTTGACGAGCCTCTTCGTCTGTTTTGCCGATAATGGGAGTGAATTTATTGAAGAACTTGATAGAACGTGGATCGCGACCAGACTCTGCAGCTAGCTTTCGGATGTTTTCGATTTTAGGGCGTACGGGGCCTGGGGAGTACGAGTTTACGAATATGGCCTCGGCATGCGTTGCTGCGAAGGATGATCCAGCAGATGATGTTCCGGCCTGAAATAGAAGGGGAGTTCTCTGCGGGGAAGGATCGACTATGTGCCATCACCAATAGCCCACGAACTTCGAAGAGAGTACGTAGTTGCCGGTAGCCATTCGGCCTGCCGAGCTCAGAGCCAGCACATAGCGGCATGTGGCATCCGTATCACTATCACTGGTGGTCCAACGCATGGCTTGTTGGTTAATGACTGGGACTCCAATCCTGGGTGTCTGTGGCACAAATTTCGGCACGGATCTCGGCGCGAATAACAATACCACCCAAGTGACATCCATACACCGTGATAAGGCTTTAGCATATTTCGTCAGTACGCGTTAGTACCTATGCCTCCCTATTAATATTTGATGACTCGTAGGAGATAAACCCTTTGAACAACACTAGAAAATACGTTTGTTGACTTGCTAGGCTATAGGCCGCTTAGTTTCCAAACCACGGTTTCAATCATATTTTTAATTGACAATCTTTGAAACCTGTACCGCATAAAACCCTTGGCCCTAGTGATGGAGACTTATTGTATACCCAAAACGCAAACGGCGCTCCTCTTATATGCCCCTGGAGAAAGATTTCAGTTAGTCGAGGACTTTCCAGTGCCAGGGTTGAGGCAGTATCAGGAGGTTCTCGTCAAGACGAGAGCTATCGGTCTCAACCCAATGGACTGGAAATCCGTGTGGGTTTCCCAGTATGTCCTTTTTGACAATAAGTACTCATCTCCTTGTAGTGATTTCAACTTCGGAATACCAGAGCTTCCGTATGTCTCAGGCCGGGAGCTATCGGGCGATGTAGCCCTTACCAATAGCTCTTCACGACTGAATATAGGGGACAGGGTAAGACGACATATTCTTTGTCAGGATTGATCCATCAATCTTTTGGGCAGACCTCACTTAGAGGTTTTTGAATAGGTTCTTGTCATCTCGACCGACTACCGCGATCTATGAAATAGTGCTTATCAGAAATATGTTGTCTCGGCAGACTACAACGCCGTTCGAATTCCACCACATATTTCATGAGAGGAGGGTGCCAGTATTGGTGTGGCATTCGTCGCCGCAGTCCTTTCCCTTGGACTCGGTATGGGTATCGATTTCTCTGGAGTTGAGAACGGTCCGGACCTAGTTCAACTTGTCAGAAACATTGCTCAAGACTTACTCCCATTGGACATACAAAAAGAGTGTGTTGAAAACGTTCCTACCAATAGAAGGGCGCGCGTTGGAGACTGGGTAGCTATTTGGGGTGGTAGGTTCTTGTCATGGCCTGGATCATTCATTGCTAACTCCACGTAGGCTCCGCAACATCAGCGAACCTAGCAATTCAACTTGCCAAACTGGCGGGGCTGAAGATGGCTGCTGTTGTAGACAAGGCAAAACGTGGTCTTCGAATGTCAGCTCATCAGATAATCCGGCCCGACTTGTTGATTGACAGCCACGATCCTCAGCGAGCAGTAGACATCATGCGCGCTAATCTGAAGAATAAACTGAAGTTTGCACTCGACACTCAAGGAAGTGAGACAGCTAAGTGGCTGCTGAAAGCTCTCAATCCTCTGCAGGGCAAAGAGCAAGCCATTGACACTGAAGAGAGGTCTTCACCTAGTTCTAAAACGCTTTGGAGCCTAAAGGCTAAGGTGTGTCATCAGGTTGGATTGACAGGTCTCCTAAAACAAGTGCCTCCTAAAGGAATCATCTTCCACACAGTTCCTATAAAATTATTCCATGAGTTTCCGAGCATTGGGGAGCCTCTCGTTATATGGCTAGAAAGGTTGTTGGAGAGAAGGCTATTGTTTCCTCCTGAGATCGTGGCCTTGGAATCTGGCCTGGGAAAGATCAATACCGGCTTGGACATGATGCGAAAAGGGGAAGTCAGTGGCGGCAAGCTTATAATTAAGATGGAATAAAAGAAATATGACGGGTCTGGTTTTTACTGTCCACATCTTGCACTTGTAGAGCCATATTATCTGATTGCCACCAGCCGCACATAAAGTCTGCTCAAAAGAGTATTCAGATAATAAGACAAAAGGCTATATAATATCTAGAATTCTAGCAAGCGCACGTTCTAGGATTCTTTCGGCCATTTCACTAGAGACTATGCCCTCTTCATAAGTCGCGTTTATGACAGTGTCTCCGCCTTTGACCCCAACAACATGAAAGATCGCACCGTGTGCCCCTTGAGTTCCGTTCACCGCTGCAGCTGAGAACTGCATATCATCGAGCCGCCAAGACCCCTCCTTTGTCTTTTCATCTCCTGCCTGAGTTTCAGAGAAAACGCCTATGTTGGAAACACTAAATGTAGGCCTCAATAGGAGACCGACAGATGGAAATGCTTTGTTCACAATATCCTCGAGATCGTTCCCAATTTGCTTTAAGCCAGCCCAACTCCTTAAGGCCTTGCCAGACATTGCATGCGTCATTTCCTTCTTGTAATCTCTGACTAGGTTCCACGTAGCCTCGGAATCAAGAGAACCCCCATCCTCAGGCGTACCTGACTTGATGACGCGACGAAAAGCACCAAGCTTGTGCCATCGATGAACTTCTGCTGCGGCATTGAAAATAGTGCCGTTCTCTGTTCCGCCGCCGATGCGGGACATGGGAAGATGTGGTCGAAGATCGAAAGGACACCGTGTCGCGCAGACTTTCGCGTCGGGATAGAACTCGGTTGCCAGAACAATGGTCAGCATCGTAATTAACAGAGGCGTGAACGTGGTTTGATTTGACCGGCACGCGTCAATAATGAGGGCCATTTTTTCCGCGGGGATGCGTAACGACGAAATCCGTGTGATCGTTCGTTGTTGTGGCTCTGCTATTGCCGTCGCTGACCTGGGGTAGGGCTTTGAAGGCGGTAAATCGCCATAGATGCGGGCGTTAGCATAGAAGAGCATCATGAACCAACAAACAATATGCGTCCAGATGGCTTCCATAATGCTACCCTTCCCGGTCCACACGTCTTCTGGTTCTGGAGGCAATTCAGCCGCCTCGTTGACATGGAGGATTGTATCTCCACGAGTCTTGGCAAGCCCGGTCTTCTTGGAGCAAGCTGAGTTAAGTGCATGAAGGAATTCACGGTGAAATACCATCCCAGACATGCCATCGCCTATAGAGTGGTGGCTGACAAACACAACATTGCGTCCTTTCACCAGCAACTTCCACAATGGTCGGTCGGGCTCGTCAGCTGTCCAGAGCCATTCGTTGTGAGCTCTTTCCAGATCATCTGAGGTAATGTCTGAATCATTCTCATGACCCTTCAAATACTCAACGCACTTCTCGACGTCAATAGTGCGTAGTAGGCCCGTATGTAGGCCGTGGCAGCCTTTGTTAGAAGATGGGCGTATCACAAAAATCTGCCACAAAGGCAGGTGAGCCCTCAGCACTAATTGAAGAGCATCCAGAATAATTTCCTTGGTAAGCGGGTCACCATTGATATTCGTGTAATGCGCGGACACAAGAATGTTGGACCAGACGCCCAAACGGTGGTTGAGGTACCACAATCGCTGGAGGGCCCCTGGAATGGATGTCAGTGGAACAACGGGAGGTTTGTGTGTCTGGTGAGATGGTACCTGTCCCCCGCACCAACGTATATGTACGGGCTGGGTCCTCAGACATCTTGCATATGCAGTCTGCGTGCTGATTTAGAGACAATTGATGGCTGAAGTCTGCAAAAAGGGGGAAATCGATGGTTCAAAACAAACGGCCCCGCGTAAGCACTAAAAAAGAGAGGCATTATGTAACTCGCGCTTCGGGTAATTTTCTGTCGCGACAAGTTTTGTTTTGTTTTGTTTTATTATTTAGCGTCCTGCAGGAGTCGAACCTGCCTGTTCCCTAGAGGGACAAGAGGACGTGTTCAGCTAGCTAGGATGGTCGTCATTCGACAGGATCTGGATACAGCCATCTTGATACATTAGGGGTAGGTCATAGCCTCAGCTTCCTTACGGAAAACCTACTCAGCTAGGGTGCGTCGCCTTAACTGATCTGCTTCCTCCATCCTAGATAGATCACACCTCAATGCATAAGCTTCAAGTCATCGAGCTCATGCCCTCGTCAGCGAGGACAGATGCGCAGCAATTGCCGCCAACTTCGACCGGTTTGGAGGACCGGGTGAACCTAAGTCGTATTTCGGCTGAAGTCAGCCCTTCGCGGTCTGTATAGCCCTCGTCGCAGACGAAGGGCGGATACAGACGCGGAATCAACGGGAAAACCGGACTAACGCCGATAAAACAAGAAAAGAGAGAAGAGAGAGTGATGAGACTAGTCTTGGTGGCGGAGGCAGACCTTCTGGAAGAACTGAGCTGTTTCCGCCATCTTGACATAGTCTTGGAAGTCAATGCCTATTGCCCGGTTGATGGCTTGCGTCGGAGAGGGTGCCAGCCTCATCCGCAGCTTGCCATCGATCTTGCGGCAATAGAAGAGGTGTTCGGGGGATTTCCGACGCCCGCAACTGCAGTTAAGGGTAGCATCTTCGTGTTTGAAGCGCTCGTGGTAGTCGGCGAAGTCGCCGTGTCCGGTGCGTGCAGCTAGAAGGTGATGGAGGGAAGACCTTGGTGTTCCGAGTTCTTTTGGCGGCCTCAGCTTCGCTGGGAGATCCAGACGTCGATAGGAGGGTGGCATTTCTTCTGCCCACCAGCCTGTGAAGGCCTCTTTTGGTCTAGCCCTTGCTCTTCGTCGAACAGCTGCGATTGTTGGCAGGGGTTCAGGTTGGATCGGCGGGAGTGCCGCTCCAAGGTTTGCCAGCTTATCGGCTTCCTCATTGCCGGGGATGCCTTGGTGTCCGGGGCACCATTTGATGGTGACTTTGTTGGAATATGCCATTGCAATGTGTTGGAATTGGAGGATTTCCTCCTGGGAAGTGTCGGAAGGGCGGCCTCGAAGAG